>OY747128.1:57409475-58609475 GCA_963556465.1 Berberis vulgaris
ACGAGTTTTCCTTCTTCGATAAGCACAACCGAACTTGTTCGTTGAGTCAAAAATTTCCCATTTGACGTTATAATGGTGCCACCCGAGGATTGAAATCAAACGGAGTCCATTTGGTCACTCAAATCCTTGTATTCTCGGATTGCACCCAAATTGGCCTCCAATTGAGCCTACAACGTACAAACGAGTTTTCCTTCTTCGTTAAGCAAACCCAAACTTGTTTGCCGAGTCAAACATGTCCCATTTGACGTTATTATGGTGCCACGTGAGGTAGAAACCAAACGAAGTCCATTTGGTCACTCAAATCCTTGTATTCTCGGATTGCACCCAAATTGGCCTCCAATTGAGCCAACAACGTACAAATGAGTTTTCCTTCTTCGTTAAGCACAACTGAACCTTTTTGTTGAGTCAACACATGTCTCATTTGACGTTATTATGGTGCGACGTGAGGTAGAAACCAAACGGAGTCCATTTGGTCACTCAAATCCTTGTATTCTCGAATTGAACCCAAATTGGCCTCCAATTGAGCCTACAACGTACAAACGAGTGTTATTTCTTCGTTAAGCACAACCGAACTTGTTTGTTGAGTCAAACATGTCCCATTTGACACTACTATGGTGGCCACGCTAGGTAGAAACCAATCGGAGTCCATTTGGTCACTCAAATCCTTGTATTCTCGAATTGCACCCAAATTGGCCTATAATTGAGCCTACAACGTACAAACGAGTTTTCCTTCTTCGATAAGCACAAATGAACTTGTTCGTTGAGTCAAACATGTCCCATTTGACGTTATAATGGTGCCACGCGAGGATTGAAATCAAACGGAGTCCATTTGGTCACTCAAATCCTTGTATTCTCGGATTGCACCCAAATTGGCCTCCAATTGAGCCTACAACGTACAAACGAGTTTTTCTTCTTCGTTAAGCACAAACGAACTTGTTTGATGAGTCAAACATGTCCCATTTGAAGTTATTATGGTGCCACGCGAGGTAGAAACCATACGAAGTCCATTTGGTCACTCAAATCCTTGTATTCTCGGATTGCACCCAAATTGGCCTCCAATTGATCCTACAACGTACAAACAAGTTTTCTTTCTTCGTTAAGCACAACGAACATGTTTGATGAGTCAAACATGTCCCATTTGAAGTTATTATGGTGCCACGCGAGGTAGAAACCATACGAAGTCCATTTGGTCACTCAAATCCTTGTATTCTCGGATTGCACCCAAATTGGCCTCCAATTGATCCTACAACGTACAAACAAGTTTTCTTTCTTCGTTAAGCACAACCGAACTTGTTTGTTGAGTCAAACATGTCCCATTTGATGCTACTATGGTGCCACGCTAGGTAGAAACAAATCGGAGTCCATTTGGTCACTCAAATCCTTGTATTCTCGAATTGCACCCAAATTGGCCTCCAATTGAGCCTACAACGTACAAACGAGTTTTCCTTCTTCGATAAGCACAAACGAACTTCTTCCTTGAGTCAAACATGTCCCATTTTGACGTTATAATGGTGCCACGTGAGGATTGAAATCAAACGGAGTCCATTTGGTCACTCAAATCCTTGTATTCTCGAATTGAACCCAAATTGGCCTCCAATTGAGCCTACAACGTACAAACGAGTTTTATTTCTTCGTTAAGCACAACCGAACTTGTTTGTTGAGTCAAACATGTCCCATTTGACACTACTATGGTGCCACGCTAGGTAGAAACCCAATCGGAGTCCATTTGGTCACTCAAATCCTTGTATTCTCGAATTGCACCCAAATTGGCCTATAATTGAGCTACAACGTACAAACGAGTTTTCCTTCTTCGATAAGCACAAATGAACTTGTTCGTTGAGTCAAACATGTCCCATTTGACGTTATAATGGTGCCACGCGAGGATTGAAATCAAACGGAGTCCATTTGGTCACTCAAATCCTTGTATTCTCGGATTCCACCCAAATTGGCCTCAAATTGAGCCTACAACGTACAAACTAGTTTTCTTTCTTCTTTAAGCACAACCAAACTTGTTTGTTGAGTCAAACATGTCCCATTTGACGCTACTATGGTGCCACTCTTCGTAGAAACCAATCGGAGTCTATTTGGTCCTCAAATCCTTGTATTCTCGAATTGCACCCAAGTTGGCCTCCAATTGAGCCTACAACGTACATACGAGTTTTCCTTCTTCGATAAGCACAACCGAACTTGTTCGTTGAGTCAAAATTTCCCATTTGACGTTATAATGGTGCCACCCGAGGATTGAAATCAAACGGAGTCCATTTGGTCACTCAAATCCTTGTATTCTCGGATTGCACCCAAATTGGCCTCCAATTGAGCCTACAACGTACAAACGAGTTTTCCTTCTTCGTTAAGCAAACCCAAACTTGTTTGCCGAGTCAAACATGTCCCATTTGACGTTATTATGGTGCCACGTGAGGTAGAAACCAAACGAAGTCCATTTGGTCACTCAAATCCTTGTATTCTCGGATTGCACCCAAATTGGCCTCCAATTGAGCCAACAACGTACAAATGAGTTTTCCTTCTTCGTTAAGCACAACTGAACCTTTTTGTTGAGTCAAACATGTCTCATTTGACGTTATTATGGTGCGACGTGAGGTAGAAACCAAACGGAGTCCATTTGGTCACTCAAATCCTTGTATTCTCGAATTGAACCCAAATTGGCCTCCAATTGAGCCTACAACGTACAAACGAGTTTTATTTCTTCGTTAAGCACAACCGAACTTGTTTGTTGAGTCAAACATGTCCCATTTGACACTACTATGGTGCCACGCTAGGTAGAAACCAATCGGAGTCCATTTGGTCACTCAAATCCTTGTATTCTCGAATTGCACCCAAATTGGCCTATAATTGAGCCTACAACGTACAAACGAGTTTTCCTTCTTCGATAAGCACAAATGAACTTGTTCGTTGAGTCAAACATGTCCCATTTGACGTTATAATGGTGCCACGCGAGGATTGAAATCAAACGGAGTCCATTTGGTCACTCAAATCCTTGTATTCTCGGATTGCACCCAAATTGGCCTCCAATTGAGCCTACAACGTACAAACGAGTTTTTCTTCTTCGTTAAGCACAAACGAACTTGTTTGATGAGTCAAACATGTCCCATTTGAAGTTATTATGGTGCCACGCGAGGTAGAAACCATACGAAGTCCATTTGGTCACTCAAATCCTTGTATTCTCGGATTGCACCCAAATTGGCCTCCAATTGATCCTACAACGTACAAACAAGTTTTCTTTCTTCGTTAAGCACAACCGAACTTGTTTGATGAGTCAAACATGTCCCATTTGAAGTTATTATGGTGCCACGCGAGGTAGAAACCATACGAAGTCCATTTGGTCACTCAAATCCTTGTATTCTCGGATTGCACCCAAATTGGCCTCCAATTGATCCTACAACGTACAAACAAGTTTTCTTTCTTCGTTAAGCACAACCGAACTTGTTTGTTGAGTCAAACATGTCCCATTTGATGCTACTATGGTGCCACGCTAGGTAGAAACAAATCGGAGTCCATTTGGTCACTCAAATCCTTGTATTCTCGAATTGCACCCAAATTGGCCTCCAATTGAGCCTACAACGTACAAACGAGTTTTCCTTCTTCGATAAGCACAAACGAACTTCTTCCTTGAGTCAAACATGTCCCATTTGACGTTATAATGGTGCCACGTGAGGATTGAAATCAAACGGAGTCCATTTGGTCACTCAAATCCTTGTATTCTCGGATTGCACCCAAATTGGCCTCCAATTGAGCCTACAACGTACAAACGAGTTTTCCTTCTTCGTTAAGCACAAACGAACTTGTTTGATGAGTCAAACATGTCCCATTTGAAGTTATTATGGTGCCACGTGAGGTAGAAACCATACGAAGTCCATTTGGTCACTCAAATCCTTGTATTCTCGGATTGCACCCAAATTGGCCTCCAATTGAGCCTACAACGTACAAATGAGTTTTCCTTCTTCGTTAAGCACAACTGAACCTTTTTGTTGAGTCAAACATGTCCCATTTGACGTTATTATGGTGCCACATGAGGTAGAAACCAAACGGAGTCCATTTGGTCACTCAAATCCTTGTATTCTCGAATTGAACCCAAATTGGCCTCCAATTGAGCCTACAACGTACAAACGAGTTTTATTTCTTCGTTAAGCACAACCGAACTTGTTTGTTGAGTCAAACATGTCCCATTTGACACTACTATGGTGCCACGCTAGGTAGAAACCAATCGGAGTCCATTTGGTCACTCAAATCCTTGTATTCTCGAATTGCACCCAAATTGGCCTATAATTGAGCCTACAACATACAAACGAGTTTTCCTTCTTCGATAAGCACAAATGAACTTGTTCGTTGAGTCAAACATGTCCCATTTGACGTTATAATGGTGCCACGCGAGGATTGAAATCAAACGGAGTCCATTTGGTCACTCAAATCCTTGTATTCTCGGATTGCACCCAAATTGGCCTCCAATTGAGCCTACAACGTACAAACGAGTTTTCCTTCTTCGTTAAGCACAACCGAACTGGTTCGTTGAGTCAAACATGTTTCATTTGACGTTATAATGGTGCCACGCGAGGATTGAAATCAAACGGAGTCCATTTGGTCACTCAAATCCTTGTATTCTCGGATTCCACCCAAATTGGCCTCAAATTGAGCCTACAACGTACAAACTAGTTTTCTTTCTTCTTTAAGCACAACCAAACTTGTTTGTTGAGTCAAACATGTCCCATTTGACGCTACTATGGTGCCACTCTTCGTAGAAACCAATCGGAGTCTATTTGGTCCCTCAAATCCTTGTATTCTCGAATTGCACCCAAGTTGGCCTCCAATTGAGCCTACAACGTACATACGAGTTTTCCTTCTTCGATAAGCACAACCGAACTTGTTCGTTGAGTCAAAAATTTCCCATTTGACGTTATAATGGTGCCACCCGAGGATTGAAATCAAACGGAGTCCATTTGGTCACTCAAATCCTTGTATTCTCGGATTGCACCCAAATTGGCCTCCAATTGAGCCTACAACGTACAAACGAGTTTTCCTTCTTCGTTAAGCAAACCCAAACTTGTTTGCCGAGTCAAACATGTCCCATTTGACGTTATTATGGTGCCACGTGAGGTAGAAACAAAACGAAGTCCATTTGGTCACTCAAATCCTTGTATTCTCGGATTGCACCCAAATTGGCCTCCAATTGAGCCAACAACGTACAAATGAGTTTTCCTTCTTCGTTAAGCACAACTGAACCTTTTTGTTGAGTCAAACATGTCTCATTTGACGTTATTATGGTGCGACGTGAGGTAGAAACCAAACGGAGTCCATTTGGTCACTCAAATCCTTGTATTCTCGAATTGAACCCAAATTGGCCTCCAATTGAGCCTACAACGTACAAACGAGTTTTATTTCTTCGTTAAGCACAACCGAACTTGTTTGTTGAGTCAAACATGTCCCATTTGACACTACTATGGTGCCACGCTAGGTAGAAACCAATCGGAGTCCATTTGGTCACTCAAATCCTTGTATTCTCGAATTGCACCCAAATTGGCCTATAATTGAGCCTACAACGTACAAACGAGTTTTCCTTCTTCGATAAGCACAAATGAACTTGTTCGTTGAGTCAAACATGTCCCATTTGACGTTATAATGGTGCCACGCGAGGATTGAAATCAAACGGAGTCCATTTGGTCACTCAAATCCTTGTATTCTCGGATTGCACCCAAATTGGCCTCCAATTGAGCCTACAACGTACAAACGAGTTTTCCTTCTTCGTTAAGCACAAACGAACTTGTTTGATGAGTCAAACATGTCCCATTTGAAGTTATTATGGTGCCACGCGAGGTAGAAACCATACGAAGTCCATTTGGTCACTCAAATCCTTGTATTCTCGGATTGCACCCAAATTGGCCTCCAATTGATCCTACAACGTACAAACAAGTTTTCTTTCTTCGTTAAGCACAACCGAACTTGTTTGTTGAGTCAAACATGTCCCATTTGATGCTACTATGGTGCCACGCTAGGTAGAAACAAATCGGAGTCCATTTGGTCACTCAAATCCTTGTATTCTCGAATTGCACCCAAATTGGCCTCCAATTGAGCCTACAACGTACAAACGAGTTTTCCTTCTTCGATAAGCACAAACGAACTTCTTCCTTGAGTCAAACATGTCCCATTTGACGTTATAATGGTGCCACGTGAGGATTGAAATCAAACGGAGTCCATTTGGTCACTCAAATCCTTGTATTCTCGGATTGCACCCAAATTGGCCTCCAATTGAGCCTACAACGTACAAACGAGTTTTCCTTCTTCGTTAAGCACAAACGAACTTGTTTGATGAGTCAAACATGTCCCATTTGAAGTTATTATGGTGCCACGTGAGGTAGAAACCATACGAAGTCCATTTGGTCACTCAAATCCTTGTATTCTCGGATTGCACCCAAATTGGCCTCCAATTGAGCCTACAACGTACAAATGAGTTTTCCTTCTTCGTTAAGCACAACTGAACCTTTTTGTTGAGTCAAACATGTCCCATTTGACGTTATTATGGTGCCACATGAGGTAGAAACCAAACGGAGTCCATTTGGTCACTCAAATCCTTGTATTCTCGAATTGAACCCAAATTGGCCTCCAATTGAGCCTACAACGTACAAACGAGTTTTATTTCTTCGTTAAGCACAACCGAACTTGTTTGTTGAGTCAAAAATGTCACATTTGACACTACTATGGCGCCACGCTAGGTAGAAACCAATCGGAGTCCATTTGGTCACTCAAATCCTTGTATTCTCGAATTGCACCCAAATTGGCCTATAATTGAGCCTACAACATACAAACGAGTTTTCCTTCTTCGATAAGCACAAATGAACTTGTTCGTTGAGTCAAACATGTCCCATTTGACGTTATAATGGTGCCACGCGAGGATTGAAATCAAACGGAGTCCATTTGGTCACTCAAATCCTTGTATTCTCGGATTGCACCCAAATTGGCCTCCAATTGAGCCTACAACGTACAAACGAGTTTTCCTTCTTCGTTAAGCACAACCGAACTGGTTCGTTGAGTCAAACATGTTTCATTTGACGTTATAATGGTGCCACGCGAGGATTGAAATCAAACGGAGTCCATTTGGTCACTCAAATCCTTGTATTCTCGGATTCCACCCAAATTGGCCTCAAATTGAGCCTACAACGTACAAACGAGTTTTCTTTCTTCTTTAAGCACAACCAAACTTGTTTGTTGAGTCAAACATGTCCCATTTGACGCTACTATGGTGCCACTCTTCGTAGAAACCAATCGGAGTCTATTTGGTCCCTCAAATCCTTGTATTCTCGAATTGCACCCAAGTTGGCCTCCAATTGAGCCTACAACGTACATACGAGTTTTCCTTCTTCGATAAGCACAACCAAACTTGTTCGTTGAGTCAAAAATTTCCCATTTGACGTTATAATGGTGCCACCCGAGGATTGAAATCAAACGGAGTCCATTTGGTCACTCAAATCCTTGTATTCTCGGATTGCACCCAAATTGGCCTCCAATTGAGCCTACAACGTACAAACGAGTTTTCCTTCTTCGTTAAGCAAACCCAAACTTGTTTGCCGAGTCAAACATGTCCCATTTGACGTTATTATGGTGCCACGTGAGGTAGAAACCAAACGAAGTCCATTTGGTCACTCAAATCCTTGTATTCTCGGATTGCACCCAAATTGGCCTCCAATTGAGCCAACAACGTACAAATGAGTTTTCCTTCTTCGTTAAGCACAACTGAACCTTTTTGTTGATTCAAACATGTCTCATTTGACGTTATTATGGTGCGACGTGAGGTAGAAACCAAACGGAGTCCATTTGGTCACTCAAATCCTTGTATTCTCGAATTGAACCCAAATTGGCCTCCAATTGAGCCTACAACGTACAAACGAGTTTTATTTCTTCGTTAAGCACAACCGAACTTGTTTGTTGAGTCAAACATGTCCCATTTGACACTACTATGGTGCCACGCTAGGTAGAAACCAATCGGAGTCCATTTGGTCACTCAAATCCTTGTATTCTCGAATTGCACCCAAATTGGCCTATAATTGAGCCTACAACGTACAAACGAGTTTTCCTTCTTCGATAAGCACAAATGAACTTGTTCGTTGAGTCAAACATGTCCCATTTGACGTTATAATGGTGCCACGCGAGGATTGAAATCAAACGGAGTCCATTTGGTCACTCAAATCCTTGTATTCTCGGATTGCACCCAAATTGGCCTCCAATTGAGCCTACAACGTACAAATGAGTTTTCCTTCTTCGTTAAGCACAACTGAACCTTTTTGTTGAGTCAAACATGTCCCATTTGACGTTATTATGGTGCCACATGAGGTAGAAACCAAACGGAGTCCATTTGGTCACTCAAATCCTTGTATTCTCGAATTGAACCCAAATTGGCCTCCAATTAAGCCTACAACGTACAAACGAGTTTTATTTCTTCGTTAAGCACAACCGAACTTGTTTGTTGAGTCAAACATGTCCCATTTGACACTACTATGGTGCCACACTAGGTAGAAACCAATCGGAGTCCATTTGGTCACTCAAATCCTTGTATTCTCGAATTGCACCCAAATTGGCCTATAATTGAGCCTACAACATACAAACGAGTTTTCCTTCTTCGATAAGCACAAATGAACTTGTTCGTTGAGTCAAACATGTCCCATTTGACGTTATAATGGTGCCACGCGAGGATTGAAATCAAACGGAGTCCATTTGGTCACTCAAATCCTTGTATTCTCGGATTGCACCCAAATTGGCCTCCAATTGAGCCTACAACGTACAAACGAGTTTTCCTTCTTCGTTAAGCACAACCGAACTGGTTCGTTGAGTCAAACATGTTTCATTTGACGTTATAATGGTGCCACGCGAGGATTGAAATCAAACGGAGTCCATTTGGTCACTCAAATCCTTGTATTCTCGGATTCCACCCAAATTGGCCTCAAATTGAGCCTACAACGTACAAACTAGTTTTCTTTCTTCTTTAAGCACAACCAAACTTGTTTGTTGAGTCAAACATGTCCCATTTGACGCTACTATGGTGCCACTCTTCGTAGAAACCAATCGGAGTCTATTTGGTCCCTCAAATCCTTGTATTCTCGAATTGCACCCAAGTTGGCCTCCAATTGAGCCTACAACGTACATACGAGTTTTCCTTCTTCGATAAGCACAACCGAACTTGTTCGTTGAGTCAAAAATTTCCCATTTGACGTTATAATGGTGCCACCCGAGGATTGAAATCAAACGGAGTCCATTTGGTCACTCAAATCCTTGTATTCTCGGATTGCACCCAAATTGGCCTCCAATTGAGCCTACAACGTACAAACGAGTTTTCCTTCTTCGTTAAGCAAACCCAAACTTGTTTGCCGAGTCAAACATGTCCCATTTGACGTTATTATGGTGCCACGTGAGGTAGAAACCAAACGAAGTCCATTTGGTCACTCAAATCCTTGTATTCTCGGATTGCACCCAAATTGGCCTCCAATTGAGCCAACAACGTACAAATGAGTTTTCCTTCTTCGTTAAGCACAACTGAACCTTTTTGTTGAGTCAAACATGTCTCATTTGACGTTATTATGGTGCGACGTGAGGTAGAAACCAAACGGAGTCCATTTGGTCACTCAAATCCTTGTATTCTCGAATTGAACCCAAATTGGCCTCCAATTGAGCCTACAACGTACAAACGAGTTTTATTTCTTCGTTAAGCACAACCGAACTTGTTTGTTGAGTCAAACATGTCCCATTTGACACTACTATGGTGCCACGCTAGGTAGAAACCAATCGGAGTCCATTTGGTCACTCAAATCCTTGTATTCTCGAATTGCACCCAAATTGGCCTATAATTGAGCCTACAACGTACAAACGAGTTTTCCTTCTTCGATAAGCACAAATGAACTTGTTCGTTGAGTCAAACATGTCCCATTTGACGTTATAATGGTGCCACGCGAGGATTGAAATCAAACGGAGTCCATTTGGTCACTCAAATCCTTGTATTCTCGGATTGCACCCAAATTGGCCTCCAATTGAGCCTACAACGTACAAACGAGTTTTCCTTCTTCGTTAAGCACAAACGAACTTGTTTGATGAGTCAAACATGTCCCATTTGAAGTTATTATGGTGCCACGCGAGGTAGAAACCATACGAAGTCCATTTGGTCACTCAAATCCTTGTATTCTCGGATTGCACCCAAATTGGCCTCCAATTGATCCTACAACGTACAAACAAGTTTTCTTTCTTCGTTAAGCACAACCGAACTTGTTTGTTGAGTCAAACATGTCCCATTTGATGCTACTATGGTGCCACGCTAGGTAGAAACAAATCGGAGTCCATTTGGTCACTCAAATCCTTGTATTCTCGAATTGCACCCAAATTGGCCTCCAATTGAGCCTACAACGTACAAACGAGTTTTCCTTCTTCGATAAGCACAAACGAACTTCTTCCTTGAGTCAAACATGTCCCATTTGACGTTATAATGGTGCCACGTGAGGATTGAAATCAAACGGAGTCCATTTGGTCACTCAAATCCTTGTATTCTCGGATTGCACCCAAATTGGCCTCCAATTGAGCCTACAACGTACAAACGAGTTTTCCTTCTTCGTTAAGCACAAACGAACTTGTTTGATGAGTCAAACATGTCCCATTTGAAGTTATTATGGTGCCACGTGAGGTAGAAACCATACGAAGTCCATTTGGTCACTCAAATCCTTGTATTCTCGGATTGCACCCAAATTGGCCTCCAATTGAGCCTACAACGTACAAATGAGTTTTCCTTCTTCGTTAAGCACAACTGAACCTTTTTGTTGAGTCAAACATGTCCCATTTGACGTTATTATGGTGCCACATGAGGTAGAAACCAAACGGAGTCCATTTGGTCACTCAAATCCTTGTATTCTCGAATTGAACCCAAATTGGCCTCCAATTGAGCCTACAACGTACAAACGAGTTTTATTTCTTCGTTAAGCACAACCGAACTTGTTTGTTGAGTCAAAAATGTCCCATTTGACACTACTATGGCGCCACGCTAGGTAGAAACCAATCGGAGTCCATTTGGTCACTCAAATCCTTGTATTCTCGAATTGCACCCAAATTGGCCTATAATTGAGCCTACAACATACAAACGAGTTTTCCTTCTTCGATAAGCACAAATGAACTTGTTCGTTGAGTCAAACATGTCCCATTTGACGTTATAATGGTGCCACGCGAGGATTGAAATCAAACGGAGTCCATTTGGTCACTCAAATCCTTGTATTCTCGGATTGCACCCAAATTGGCCTCCAATTGAGCCTACAACGTACAAACGAGTTTTCCTTCTTCGTTAAGCACAACCGAACTGGTTCGTTGAGTCAAACATGTTTCATTTGACGTTATAATGGTGCCACGCGAGGATTGAAATCAAACGGAGTCCATTTGGTCACTCAAATCCTTGTATTCTCGGATTCCACCCAAATTGGCCTCAAATTGAGCCTACAACGTACAAACGAGTTTTCTTTCTTCTTTAAGCACAACCAAACTTGTTTGTTGAGTCAAACATGTCCCATTTGACGCTACTATGGTGCCACTCTTCGTAGAAACCAATCGGAGTCTATTTGGTCCCTCAAATCCTTGTATTCTCGAATTGCACCCAAGTTGGCCTCCAATTGAGCCTACAACGTACATACGAGTTTTCCTTCTTCGATAAGCACAACCAAACTTGTTCGTTGAGTCAAAAATTTCCCATTTGACGTTATAATGGTGCCACCCGAGGATTGAAATCAAACGGAGTCCATTTGGTCACTCAAATCCTTGTATTCTCGGATTGCACCCAAATTGGCCTCCAATTGAGCCTACAACGTACAAACGAGTTTTCCTTCTTCGTTAAGCAAACCCAAACTTGTTTGCCGAGTCAAACATGTCCCATTTGACGTTATTATGGTGCCACGTGAGGTAGAAACCAAACGAAGTCCATTTGGTCACTCAAATCCTTGTATTCTCGGATTGCACCCAAATTGGCCTCCAATTGAGCCAACAACGTACAAATGAGTTTTCCTTCTTCGTTAAGCACAACTGAACCTTTTTGTTGATTCAAACATGTCTCATTTGACGTTATTATGGTGCGACGTGAGGTAGAAACCAAACGGAGTCCATTTGGTCACTCAAATCCTTGTATTCTCGAATTGAACCCAAATTGGCCTCCAATTGAGCCTACAACGTACAAACGAGTTTTATTTCTTCGTTAAGCACAACCGAACTTGTTTGTTGAGTCAAACATGTCCCATTTGACACTACTATGGTGCCACGCTAGGTAGAAACCAATCGGAGTCCATTTGGTCACTCAAATCCTTGTATTCTCGAATTGCACCCAAATTGGCCTATAATTGAGCCTACAACGTACAAACGAGTTTTCCTTCTTCGATAAGCACAAATGAACTTGTTCGTTGAGTCAAACATGTCCCATTTGACGTTATAATGGTGCCACGCGAGGATTGAAATCAAACGGAGTCCATTTGGTCACTCAAATCCTTGTATTCTCGGATTGCACCCAAATTGGCCTCCAATTGAGCCTACAACGTACAAATGAGTTTTCCTTCTTCGTTAAGCACAACTGAACCTTTTTGTTGAGTCAAACATGTCCCATTTGACGTTATTATGGTGCCACATGAGGTAGAAACCAAACGGAGTCCATTTGGTCACTCAAATCCTTGTATTCTCGAATTGAACCCAAATTGGCCTCCAATTAAGCCTACAACGTACAAACGAGTTTTATTTCTTCGTTAAGCACAACCGAACTTGTTTGTTGAGTCAAACATGTCCCATTTGACACTACTATGGTGCCACACTAGGTAGAAACCAATCGGAGTCCATTTGGTCACTCAAATCCTTGTATTCTCGAATTGCACCCAAATTGGCCTATAATTGAGCCTACAACATACAAACGAGTTTTCCTTCTTCGATAAGCACAAATGAACTTGTTCGTTGAGTCAAACATGTCCCATTTGACGTTATAATGGTGCCACGCGAGGATTGAAATCAAACGGAGTCCATTTGGTCACTCAAATCCTTGTATTCTCGGATTGCACCCAAATTGGCCTCCAATTGAGCCTACAACGTACAAACGAGTTTTCCTTCTTCGTTAAGCACAACCGAACCTTTTTGGTAAGTCAAACATGTCCCATTTGATGTTATTATGGTACCACACGAGGATTGAAATCAAACGGAGTCCATTTGGTCACTCAAATCCTTGTATTCTCGGATTCCACCCAAATTGGCCTCAAATTGAGCCTACAACGTACAAACGAGTTTTCTTTCTTCTTTAAGCACAACCAAACTTGTTTGTTGAGTCAAACATGTCCCATTTGACGCTACTATGGTGCCACTCTTCGTAGAAACCAATCGGAGTCTATTTGGTCCCTCAAATCCTTGTATTCTCGAATTGCACCCAAGTTGGCCTCCAATTGAGCCTACAACGTACATACGAGTTTTCCTTCTTCGATAAGCACAACCGAACTTGTTCGTTGAGTCAAAAATTTCCCATTTGACGTTATAATGGTGCCACCCGAGGATTGAAATCAAACGGAGTCCATTTGGTCACTCAAATCCTTGTATTCTCGGATTGCACCCAAATTGGCCTCCAATTGAGCCTACAACGTACAAACGAGTTTTCCTTCTTCGTTAAGCAAACCCAAACTTGTTTGCCGAGTCAAACATGTCCCATTTTACGTTATTACGGTGCCACGTGAGGTAGAAACCAAACGAAGTCCATTTGGTCACTCAAATCCTTGTATTCTCGGATTGCACCCAAATTGGCCTCCAATTGAGCCAACAACGTACAAATGAGTTTTCCTTCTTCGTTAAGCACAACTGAACCTTTTTGTTGAGTCAAACATGTCTCATTTGACGTTATTATGGTGCGACGTGAGGTAGAAACCAAACGGAGTCCATTTGGTCACTCAAATCCTTGTATTCTCGAATTGAACCCAAATTGGCCTCCAATTGAGCCTACAACGTACAAACGAGTTTTATTTCTTCGTTAAGCACAACCGAACTTGTTTGTTGAGTCAAACATGTCCCATTTGACACTACTATGGTGCCACGCTAGGTAGAAACCAATCGGAGTCCATTTGGTCACTCAAATCCTTGTATTCTCGAATTGCACCCAAATTGGCCTATAATTGAGCCTACAACGTACAAACGAGTTTTTCTTCTTCGATAAGCACAAATGAACTTGTTCGTTGAGTCAAACATGTCCCATTTGACGTTATAATGGTGCCACGCGAGGATTGAAATCAAACGGAGTCCATTTGGTCACTCAAATCCTTGTATTCTCGGATTGCACCCAAATTGGCCTCCAATTGAGCCTACAACGTACAAACGAGTTTTCCTTCTTCGTTAAGCACAAACGAACTTGTTTGATGAGTCAAACATGTCCCATTTGAAGTTATTATGGTGCCACGCGAGGTAGAAACCATACGAAGTCCATTTGGTCACTCAAATCCTTGTATTCTCGGATTGCACCCAAATTGGCCTCCAATTGATCCTACAACGTACAAACAAGTTTTCTTTCTTCGTTAAGCACAACCGAACTTGTTTGTTGAGTCAAACATGTCCCATTTGATGCTACTATGGTGCCACGCTAGGTAGAAACAAATCGGAGTCCATTTGGTCACTCAAATCCTTGTATTCTCGAATTGCACCCAAATTGGCCTCCAATTGAGCCTACAACGTACAAACGAGTTTTCCTTCTTCGATAACCACAAACGAACTTCTTCCTTGAGTCAAGCATGTCCCATTTGACGTTATAATGGTGCCACGTGAGGATTGAAATCAAACGGAGTCCATTTGGTCACTCAAATCCTTGTATTCTCGGATTGCACCCAAATTGGCCTCCAATTGAGCCTACAACGTACAAACGAGTTTTCCTTCTTCGTTAAGCACAAACGAACTTGTTTGATGAGTCAAACATGTCCCATTTGAAGTTATTATGGTGCCACGTGAGGTAGAAACCATACGAAGTCCATTTGGTCACTCAAATCCTTGTATTCTCGGATTGCACCCAAATTGGCCTCCAATTGAGCCTACAACGTAGAAATGAGTTTTCCTTCTTCGTTAAGCACAACTGAACCTTTTTGTTGAGTCAAACATGTCCCATTTGACGTTATTATGGTGCCACATGAGGTAGAAACCAAACGGAGTCCATTTGGTCACTCAAATCCTTGTATTCTCGAATTGAACCCAAATTGGCCTCCAATTGAGCCTACAACGTACAAACGAGTTTTATTTCTTCGTTAAGCACAACCGAACTTGTTTGTTGAGTCAAACATGTCCCATTTGACACTACTATGGTGCCACACTAGGTAGAAACCAATCGGAGTCCATTTGGTCACTCAAATCCTTGTATTCTCGAATTGCACCCAAATTGGCCTATAATTGAGCCTACAACATACAAACGAGTTTTCCTTCTTCGATAAGCACAAATGAACTTGTTCGTTGAGTCAAACATGTCCCATTTGACGTTATAATGGTGCCACGCGAGGATTGAAATCAAACGGAGTCCATTTGGTCACTCAAATCCTTGTATTCTCGGATTGCACCCAAATTGGCCTCCAATTGAGCCTACAACGTACAAACGAGTTTTCCTTCTTCGTTAAGCACAACCGAACCTTTTTGGTAAGTCAAACATGTCCCATTTGATGTTATTATGGTACCACACGAGGATTGAAATCAAACGGAGTCCATTTGGTCACTCAAATCCTTGTATTCTCGGATTCCACCCAAATTGGCCTCAAATTGAGCCTACAACGTACAAACGAGTTTTCTTTCTTCTTTAAGCACAACCAAACTTGTTTGTTGAGTCAAACATGTCCCATTTGACGCTACTATGGTGCCACTCTTCGTAGAAACCAATCGGAGTCTATTTGGTCCCTCAAATCCTTGTATTCTCGAATTGCACCCAAGTTGGCCTCCAATTGAGCCTACAACGTACATACGAGTTTTCCTTCTTCGATAAGCACAACCGAACTTGTTCGTTGAGTCAAAAATTTCCCATTTGACGTTATAATGGTGCCACCCGAGGATTGAAATCAAACGGAGTCCATTTGGTCACTCAAATCCTTGTATTCTCGGATTGCACCCAAATTGGCCTCCAATTGAGCCTACAACGTACAAACGAGTTTTCCTTCTTCGTTAAGCAAACCCAAACTTGTTTGCCGAGTCAAACATGTCCCATTTTACGTTATTACGGTGCCACGTGAGGTAGAAACCAAACGAAGTCCATTTGGTCACTCAAATCCTTGTATTCTCGGATTGCACCCAAATTGGCCTCCAATTGAGCCAACAACGTACAAATGAGTTTTCCTTCTTCGTTAAGCACAACTGAACCTTTTTGTTGAGTCAAACATGTCTCATTTGACGTTATTATGGTGCGACGTGAGGTAGAAACCAAACGGAGTCCATTTGGTCACTCAAATCCTTGTATTCTCGAATTGAACCCAAATTGGCCTCCAATTGAGCCTACAACGTACAAACGAGTTTTATTTCTTCGTTAAGCACAACCGAACTTGTTTGTTGAGTCAAACATGTCCCATTTGACACTACTATGGTGCCACGCTAGGTAGAAACCAATCGGAGTCCATTTGGTCACTCAAATCCTTGTATTCTCGAATTGCACCCAAATTGGCCTATAATTGAGCCTACAACGTACAAACGAGTTTTTCTTCTTCGATAAGCACAAATGAACTTGTTCGTTGAGTCAAACATGTCCCATTTGACGTTATAATGGTGCCACGCGAGGATTGAAATCAAACGGAGTCCATTTGGTCACTCAAATCCTTGTATTCTCGGATTGCACCCAAATTGGCCTCCAATTGAGCCTACAACGTACAAACGAGTTTTCCTTCTTTGTTAAGCACAAACGAACTTGTTTGATGAGTCAAACATGTCCCATTTGAAGTTATTATGGTGCCACGCGAGGTAGAAACCATACGAAGTCCATTTGGTCACTCAAATCCTTGTATTCTCGGATTGCACCCAAATTGGCCTCCAATTGATCCTACAACGTACAAACAAGTTTTCTTTCTTCGTTAAGCACAACCGAACTTGTTTGTTGAGTCAAACATGTCCCATTTGATGCTACTATGGTGCCACGCTAGGTAGAAACAAATCGGAGTCCATTTGGTCACTCAAATCCTTGTATTCTCGAATTGCACCCAAATTGGCCTCCAATTGAGCCTACAACGTACAAACGAGTTTTCCTTCTTCGATAACCACAAACGAACTTCTTCCTTGAGTCAAGCATGTCCCATTTGACGTTATAATGGTGCCACGTGAGGATTGAAATCAAACGGAGTCCATTTGGTCACTCAAATCCTTGTATTCTCGGATTGCACCCAAATTGGCCTCCAATTGAGCCTACAACGTACAAACGAGTTTTCCTTCTTCGTTAAGCACAAACGAACTTGTTTGATGAGTCAAACATGTCCCATTTGAAGTTATTATGGTGCCACGTGAGGTAGAAACCATACGAAGTCCATTTGGTCACTCAAATCCTTGTATTCTCGGATTGCACCCAAATTGGCCTCCAATTGAGCCTACAACGTAGAAATGAGTTTTCCTTCTTCGTTAAGCACAACTGAACCTTTTTGTTGAGTCAAACATGTCCCATTTGACGTTATTATGGTGCCACATGAGGTAGAAACCAAACGGAGTCCATTTGGTCACTCAAATCCTTGTATTCTCGAATTGAACCCAAATTGGCCTCCAATTGAGCCTACAACGTACAAACGAGTTTTATTTCTTCGTTAAGCACAACCGAACTTGTTTGTTGAGTCAAACATGTCCCATTTGACACTACTATGGTGCCACGGTAGGTAGAAACCAATCGGAGTCCATTTGGTCACTCAAATCCTTGTATTCTCGAATTGCACCCAAATTGGCCTATAATTGAGCCTACAACATACAAACGAGTTTTCCTTCTTCGATAAGCACAAATGAACTTGTTCGTTGAGTCAAACATGTCCCATTTGACGTTATAATGGTGCCACGCGAGGATTGAAATCAAACGGAGTCCATTTGGTCACTCAAATCCTTGTATTCTCGGATTGCACCCAAATTGGCCTCCAATTGAGCCTACAACGTACAAACGAGATTTCCTTCTTCGTTAAGCACAACCGAACTGGTTCGTTGAGTCAAACATGTTTCATTTGACGTTATAATGGTGCCACACGAGGATTGAAATCAAACGGAGTCCATTTGGTCACTCAAATCCTTGTATTCTCGGATTGCACCCAAATTGGCCTCCAATTGAGCCTACAACGTACAAACGAGTTTTCCTTCTTCGTTAAGCACAACCGAACCTTTTTGTTAAGTCAAACATGTCCCATTTGATGTTATTATGGTACCACATGAGGATTGAAATCAAACGGATTCCATTTGGTCACTCAAATCTTTGTATTCTCGGATTGAACCCAAATTGGCCTCCAATTGAGCCTACAACGTACAAACGAATTTTCCTTCTTTGATAAGCACAACCGAATTGTTCGTTGAGTCAAACATGTCCCATTTGACGTTATAATGGTGCCACGCGAGGATTGAAATCAAACGCAGTCCATTTGGTCACTCAAATCCTTGTATTCTCGGATTGCACCCAAATTGGCCTCCAATTGAGCCTACAACGTACAAACGAGTTTTCCTTCTTCGTTAAGCACAACCGAACCTTTTTTTTGAGTCAAACATGTCCCATTTGACGTTATTATGGTGCCACATGAGGATTGATATCAAACGGAGTCCATTTGGTCACTCAAATCATTGTATTCTCGGATTGCACCCAAATTGGCCTCGAATTGAGCCTACAACGTACAAACGAGTTTTCCTTCTTCGTTAAGCACAACCGAACATTTTTGTTGAATCAAACATGTCCCATTTGACGTTATTATGGTGCCACGTGAGGATTGAAATCAAACAGAGTCCATTTGTTCACTCAAATCCTTGTATTCTCGGATTGCACCCAAATTGGCCTCCAATTGAGCCTACAACGTACAAACGAGTTTTCCTAATTCGATAAGCACAACCGAACTTGTTCGTTGAGTCAAACATGTCCCATTTGACGTTATTATTGTGCCACGTGGGGATTGAAATCAAACGGAGTCCATTTGGTCACTCAAATCCTTGTATTCTCGGATTGCACCCAAATTGGCCTCAAATTGAGCCTACAACGTACAAACGAGTTTTCTTTCTTCGTTAAGCACAACCGAACTTGTTTGTTGAGTCAAACATGTCCCATTTGACGCTACTATGGTGCCACGCTAGGAAGAAACCAATCGGAGTCTATTTGGTCACTCAAATCCTTGTATTCTCGAATTGCACCCAAATTGGCCTCCAATTAGGCCTACAACGTACATACGAGTTTTCCTTCTTCGATAAGCACAACCGAACTTGTTCGTTGAGTGAAACATGTCCCATTTGACGTTAATGGTGCCACAGGAGGATTGAAATCAAACGCAGTCCATTTGGTCACTCAAATCCTTGTATTCTCGGATTGCACCCAAATTGGCCTCCAATTGAGCCTACAACGTACAAACGAGTTTTCCTTCTTCGTGAAGCACAACCGAACTTGTTTGTTGAGTCAAACATGTCCCATTTGACGTTATTATGGTGCCACACGAGGTATAAACCAAACGAAGTCCATTTGGTCACTCAAATCCTTGTATTCTCGGATTGCACCCAAATTGGCCTCCAATTGAGCCTACAACGTACAAACGAGTTTTCCTTCTTCGTTAAGCACAACCGAACCTTTTTGTTGAGTCAAACCTGTCCCATTTGACGTTATTATGGTGCCACGTGTGGATTGAAATCAAACGGACTCCATTTGTTCACCCAAATCCTTGTATTCTCGGATTGCACCCAAATTGGCCTCCAATTGAGCCTACAACGTACAAACGAGTTTTCCTTATTCGATAAGCACAACCGAACTTGTTCGTTGAGTCAAACATGTCCCATTTGACGTTATTATTGTGCCACGTGAGGATTGAAATCAAACGGAGTCCATTTGGTCACTCAAATCCTTGTATTCTCGGATTCCACCCAAATTGGCCTCAAATTGAGCCTACAACGTACAAACGAGTTTTCTTTCTTCTTTAAGCACAACCAAACTTGTTTGTTGAGTCAAACATGTCCCATTTGACGCTACTATGGTGCCACTCTTGGTAGAAACCAATCGGAGTCTATTTGGTCCCTCAAATCCTTGTATTCTCGAATTGCACCCAAGTTGGCCTCCAATTGAGCCTACAACGTACATACGAGTTTTCCTTCTCCGATAAGCACAACCGAACTTGTTCGTTGAGTCAAAAATTTCCCATTTGACGTTATATTGGTGCCACCCGAGGATTGAAATCAAACGGAGTCCATTTGGTCACTCAAATCCTTGTATTCTCGGATTGCACCCAAATTGTCCTCAAATTGAGCCTACAACGTACAAACGAGTTTTCCTTCTTCGTTAAACACAACCGAACCTTTTTGTTGAGTCAAACATGTCCCATTTGACGTTATTATGGTGCCACGCGAGGTAGAAACCAAACGGAGTCCATTTGGTCACTCAAATCCTTGTATTCTCGGATTGCACCCAAATTGGCATCCAATTGAGCCTACAACGTACAAACGCGTTTTCCTTCTTCGTTAAGCACAACCGAACCTTTTTGTTGAGTCAAACATTTCCCATTTGATGTTATTATGGTACCACACGAGGATTGAAATCAAACGGATTCCATTTGGTCACTCAAATCCTTGTATTCTCGGATTGCACCCAAATTGGCCTCCAATTGAGCCTACAACGTACAAACGAGTTTTCCTAATTCGATAAGCACAACCGAACTTGTTCGTTGAGTCAAACATGTCCCATTTGACGTTATTATTGTGCCACGTGGGGATTGAAATCAAACGGAGTCCATTTGGTCACTCAAATCCTTGTATTCTCGGATTGCACCCAAATTGGCCTCAAGTTGAGCCTACAACGTACAAACGAGTTTTCTTTCTTCGTTAAGCACAACCGAACTTGTTTGTTGAGTCAAACATGTACCATTTGACGCTACTATGGTGCCACGCTAGGAAGAAACCAATCGGAGTCTATTTGGTCACTCAAATCCTTGTATTCTCGAATTGCACCCAAATTGGCCTCCAATTAGGCCTACAACGTACATACGAGTTTTCCTTCTTCGATAAGCACAACCGAACTTGTTCGTTGAGTGAAACATGTCCCATTTGACGTTAATGGTGCCACGGGAGGATTGAAATCAAACGCAGTCCATTTGGTCACTCAAATCCTTGTATTCTCGGATTGCACCCAAATTGGCCTCCAATTGAGCCTACAACGTACAAACGAGTTTTCCTTCTTCGTTAAGCACAACCGAACTTGTTCGTTGAGTCAAACATGTCCCATTTGACGTTATTATGGTGCCACACGAGGTATAAACCAAACGAAGTCCATTTGGTCACTCAAATCCTTGTATTCTCGGATTGCACCCAAATTGGCCTCCAATTGAGCCTACAACGTACAAACGAGTTTTCCTTCTTCGTTAAGCATAACCGAACCTTTTTGTTGAGTCAAACATGTCCCATTTGACTCTACTATGGTGCCACTCTTGGTAGAAACCAATCGGAGTCTATTTGGTCCCTCAAATCCTTGTATTCTCGAATTGCACCCAAGTTGGCCTCCAATTGAGCCTACAACGTACATACGAGTTTTCCTTCTTCGATAAGCACAACCGAACTTGTTCGTTGAGTCAAACATTTCCCATTTGACGTTATAATGGTGCCACCCGAGGATTGAAATCAAACGGAGTCCATTTGGTCACTCAAATCCTTGTATTCTCGGATTGCACCCAAATTGGCCTCCAATTGAGCCTACAACGTACAAACGAGTTTTCCTTCTTCGTTAAGCAAACCCAAACTTGTTTGCCGAGTCAAACATGTCCCATTTGACGTTATTATGGTGCCACGCGAGGTAGAAACCAAACGAAGTCCATTTGGTCACTCAAATCCTTGTATTCTCGGATTGCACCCAAATTGGCCTCCAATTGAGCCAACAACGTACAAATGAGTTTTCCTTCTTCGTTAAGCACAACTGAACCTTTTTGTTGAGTCAAACATGTCTCATTTGACGTTATTATGGTGCGACGTTAGGTAGAAACCAAACGGAGTCCATTTGGTCACTCAAATCCTTGTATTCTCGAATTGAACCCAAATTGGCCTCCAATTGAGCCTACAACGTACAAACGAGTTTTATTTCTTCGTTAAGCACAACCGAACTTGTTTGTTGAGTCAAACATGTCCCATTTGACACTACTATGGTGCCACGCTAGGTAGAAACCAATCGGAGTCCATTTGGTCACTCAAATCCTTGTATTCTCGAATTGCACCCAAATTGGCCTATAATTGAGCCTACAACGTACAAACGAGTTTTCCTTCTTCGATAAGCACAAATGAACTTGTTCGTTGAGTCAAACATGTCCCATTTGACGTTATAATGGTGCCACGCGAGGATTGAAATCAAACGGAGTCCATTTGGTCACTCAAATCCTTGTATTCTCGGATTGCACCCAAATTGGCCTCCAATTGAGCCTACAACGTACAAACGAGTTTTCCTTCTTCGTTAAGCACAAACGAACTTGTTTGATGAGTCAAACATGTCCCATTTGAAGTTATTATGGTGCCACGTGAGGTAGAAACCATACGAAGTCCATTTGGTCACTCAAATCCTTGTATTCTCGGATTGCACCCAAATTGGCTTCCAATTGATCCTACAACGTACAAACAAGTTTTCTTTCTTCGTTAAGCACAAACGAACTTGTTTGTTGAGTCAAACATGTCCCATTTGTGCTACTATGGTGCCACGCTAGGTAGAAACAAATCGGAGTCCATTTGGTCACTCAAATCCTTGTATTCTCGAATTGCACCCAAATTGGCCTCCAATTGAGCCTACAACGTACAAACGAGTTTTCCTTCTTCGATAAGCACAAACGAACTTCTTCCTTGAGTCAAACATGTCCCATTTGACGTTATAATGGTGCCACGTGAGGATTGAAATCAAACGGAGTCCATTTGGTCACTCAAATCCTTGTATTCTCGGATTGCACCCAAATTGGCCTCCAATTGAGCCTACAACGTACAAACGAGTTTTCCTTCTTCGTTAAGCACAAACGAACTTGTTTGATGAGTCAAACATGTCCCATTTGAAGTTATTATGGTGCCACGCGAGGTAGAAACCATACGAAGTCGATTTGGTCACTCAAATCCTTGTATTCTCGGATTGCACCCAAATTGGCCTCCAATTGAGCCTACAACGTACAAATGAGTTTTCCTTCTTCGTTAAGCACAACTGAACCTTTTTGTTGAGTCAAACATGTCCCATTTGACGTTATTATGGTGCCACATGAGGTAGAAACCAAACGGAGTCCATTTGGTCACTCAAATCCTTGTATTCTCGAATTGAACCCAAATTGGCCTCCAATTGAGCCTACAACGTACAAACGAGTTTTATTTCTTCGTTAAGCACAACCGAACTTGTTTGTTGAGTCAAACATGTCCCATTTGACACTACTATGGTGCCACGCTAGGTAGAAACCAATCGGAGTCCATTTGGTCACTCAAATCCTTGTATTCTCGAATTGCACCCAAATTGGCCTATAATTGAGCCTACAACGTACAAACGAGTTTTCCTTCTTCGATAAGCACAAATGAACTTGTTCGTTGAGTCAAACATGTCCCATTTGACATTATAATGGTGCCACGCGAGGATTGAAATCAAACGGAGTCCATTTGGTCACTCAAATCCTTGTATTCTCGGATTGCACCCAAATTGGCCTCCAATTGAGCCTACAACGTACAAACGAGTTTTCCTTCTTCGTTAAGCACAACCGAACTGGTTCGTTGAGTCAAACATGTTTCATTTGACGTTATAATGGTGCCACGCGAGGATTGAAATCAAACGGAGTCCATTTGGTCACTCAAATCCTTGTATTCTCGGATTGCACCCAAATTGGCCTCCAATTGAGCCTACAACGTACAAACGAGTTTTCCTTCTTCGTTCAGCACAACCGAACCTTTTTGTTAAGTCAAACATGTCCCATTTGATGTTATTATGGTACCACACGAGGATTGAAATCAAACGGATTCCATTTGGTCACTCAAATCCTTGTATTCTCGGATTGAACCCAAATTGGCCTCCAATTGAGCCTACAACGTACAAACGAATTTTCCTTCTTTGATAAGCACAACCGAATTGTTCGTTGAGTCAAACATGTCCCATTTGACGTTATAATGGTGCCACGCGAGGATTGAAATCAAACGCAGTCCATTTGGTCACTCAAATCCTTGTATTCTCGGATTGCACCCAAATTGGCCTCCAATTGAGCCTACAACGTACAAACGAGTTTTCCTAATTCGATAAGCACAACCGAACTTGTTCGTTGAGTCAAACATGTCCCATTTGACGTTATTATTGTGCCACGTGGGGATTGAAATCAAACGGAGTCCATTTGGTCACTCAAATCCTTGTATTCTCGGATTGCACCCAAATTGGCCTCAAA
This sequence comes from Berberis vulgaris, assembly GCA_963556465.1. Taxonomy (NCBI): domain Eukaryota; kingdom Viridiplantae; phylum Streptophyta; class Magnoliopsida; order Ranunculales; family Berberidaceae; genus Berberis; species Berberis vulgaris. The sequence continues at coordinate 57,434,030 of OY747128.1, forward strand.
TTGAGCCTACAACGTACAAACGAGTTTTCTTTCTTCGTTAAGCACAACCGAACTTGTTTGTTGAGTCAAACATGTCCCATTTGACGCTACTATGATGCCACGCTAGGAAGAAACCAATCGGAGTCTATTTGGTCACTCAAATCCTTGTATTCTCGAATTGCACCCAAATTGGCCTCCAATTAGGCCTACAACGTACATACGAGTTTTCCTTCTTCGATAAGCACAACCGAACTTGTTCGTTGAGTGAAACATGTCCCATTTGACGTTAATGGTGCCACGGGAGGATTGAAATCAAACGCAGTCCATTTGGTCACTCAAATCCTTGTATTCTCGGATTGCACCCAAATTGGCCTCCAATTGAGCCTACAACGTACAAACGAGTTTTCCTTCTTCGTTAAGCACAACCCAACTTGTTTGTTGAGTCAAACATGTCCCATTTGACGTTATTATGGTGCCACACGAGGTATAAACCAAACGAAGTCCATTTGGTCACTCAAATCCTTGTATTCTCGGATTGCACCCAAATTGGCCTCCAATTGATCCTACAACGTACAAACGAGTTTTCCTTCTTCGTTAAGCACAACCGAACCTTTTTGTTGAGTCAAACATGTCCCATTTGACTCTACTATGGTGCCACTCTTGGTAGAAACCAATCGGAGTCTATTTGGTCCCTCAAATCCTTGTATTCTCGAATTGCACCCAAGTTGGCCTCCAATTGAGCCTACAACGTACATACGAGTTTTCCTTCTTCGATAAGCACAACCGAACTTATTCGTTGAGTCAAACATTTCCCATTTGACGTTATAATGGTGCCACCCGAGGATTGAAATCAAACGGAGTCCATTTGGTCACTCAAATCCTTGTATTCTCGGATTGTACCCAAATTGGCCTCCAATTGAGCTTACAACGTACAAACGAGTTTTCCTTCTTCGTTAAGCAAACCCAAACTTGTTTGTCGAGTCAAACATGTCCCATTTGACGTTATTATGGTACCACGCGAGGTAGAAACCAAACGAAGTCCATTTGGTCACTCAAATCCTTGTATTCTCGGATTGCACCCAAATTGGCCTCCAATTGAGCCAACAACGTACAAATGAGTTTTCCTTCTTCGTTAAGCACAACTGAACCTTTTTGTTCAGTCAAAAATGTCCCATTTGACGTTATTATGGTGCCACGTGAGGTAGAAACCAAACGGAGTCCATTTGGTCACTCAAATCCTTGTATTCTCGAATTGCACCCAAATTGGCCTCCAATTGAGCCTACAACGTACAAACAAGTTTTCTTTCTTCGTTAAGCACAACCGAACTTGTTTGTTGAGTCAAACATGTCCCATTTGACGTTATTATGGTGCCACACGAGGTATAAACCAAACGAAGTCCATTTGGTCACTCAAATCCTTGTATTCTCGGATTGCACCCAAATTGGCCTCCAATTGAGCCTACAACGTACAAACAAGTTTTCCTTCTTCGTTAAGCACAACCGAACCTTTTTGTTGGGTCAAACCTGTCCCATTTGACGTTATTATGGTGCCACGTGTGGATTGAAATCAAACGGAGTCCATTTGTTCACTCAAATCCTTGTATTCTCGAATTGCACCCAAATTGGCCTCCAATTGAGCCTACAACGTACAAACAAGTTTTCTTTCTTCGTTAAGCACAACCGAACTTGTTTGTTGAGTCAAACATGTCCCATTTGATGCTACTATGGTGCCACGCTAGGTAGAAACAAATCGGAGTCCATTTGGTCACTCAAATCCTTGTATTCTCGAATTGCACCCAAATTGGCCTCCAATTGAGCCTACAACGTACAAACGAGTTTTCCTTCTTCGATAAGCACAAACGAACTTCTTCCTTGAGTCAAACATGTCCCATTTGACGTTATAATGGTGCCACGCGAGGATTGAAATCAAACGGAGTCCATTTGTTCACCCAAATCCTTGTATTCTCGGATTGCACCCAAATTGGCCTCCAATTGAGCCTACAACGTACAAACGAGTTTTCCTTATTCGATAAGCAAAACCGAACTTGTTCGTTGAGTCAAACATGTCCCATTTGACGTTATTATTGTGCCACGTGAGGATTGAAATCAAACGGAGTCCATTTGGTCACTCAAATCCTTGTATTCTCGGATTCCACCCAAATTGGCCTCAAATTGAGCCTACAACGTACAAACGAGTTTTCTTTCTTCTTTAAGCACAACCAAACTTGTTTGTTGAGTCAAACATGTCCCATTTGACGCTACTATGGTGCCACTCTTCGTAGAAACCAATCGGAGTCTATTTGGTCCCTCAAATCCTTGTATTCTCGAATTGCACCCAAGTTGGCCTCCAATTGAGCCTACAACGTACATACGAGTTTTCCTTCTTCGATAAGCACAACCGAACTTGTTCGTTGAGTCAAACATTTCCCATTTGACGTTATAATGGTGCCACCCGAGGATTGAAATCAAACGGAGTCCATTTGGTCACTCAAATCCTTGTATTCTCGGATTGTACCCCAATTGGCCTCCAATTGAGCTTACAACGTACAAACGAGTTTTCCTTCTTCGTTAAGCAAACCCAAACTTGTTTGTCGAGTCAAACATGTCCCATTTGACGTTATTATGGTACCACGCGAGGTAGAAACCAAACGAAGTCCATTTGGTCACTCAAATCCTTGTATTCTCGGATTGCACCCAAATTGGCCTCCAATTGAGCCAACAACGTACAAATGAGTTTTCCTTCTTCGTTAAGCACAACTGAACCTTTTTGTTGAGTCAAAAATGTCCCATTTGACGTTATTATGGTGCCACGTGAGGTAGAAACCAAACGGAGTCCATTTGGTCACTCAAATCCTTGTATTCTCGAATTGCACCCAAATTGGCCTCCAATTGAGCCTACAACGTACAAACAAGTTTTCTTTCTTCGTTAAGCACAACCGAACTTGTTTGTTGAGTCAAACATGTCCCATTTGACGTTATTATGGTGCCACACGAGGTATAAACCAAACGAAGTCCATTTGGTCACTCAAATCCTTGTATTCTCGGATTGCACCCAAATTGGCCTCCAATTGAGCCTACAACGTACAAACAAGTTTTCCTTCTTCGTTAAGCACAACCGAACCTTTTTGTTGAGTCAAACCTGTCCCATTTGACGTTATTATGGTGCCACGTGTGGATTGAAATCAAACGGAGTCCATTTGTTCACTCAAATCCTTGTATTCTCGAATTGCACCCAAATTGGCCTCCAATTGAGCCTACAACGTACAAACAAGTTTTCTTTCTTCGTTAAGCACAACCGAACTTGTTTGTTGAGTCAAACATGTCCCATTTGATGCTACTATGGTGCCACGCTAGGTAGAAACAAATCGGAGTCCATTTGGTCACTCAAATCCTTGTATTCTCGAATTGCACCCAAATTGGCCTCCAATTGAGCCTACAACGTACAAACGAGTTTTCCTTCTTCGATAAGCACAAACGAACTTCTTCCTTGAGTCAAACATGTCCCATTTGACGTTATAATGGTGCCACGCGAGGATTGAAATCAAACGGAGTCCATTTGTTCACCCAAATCCTTGTATTCTCGGATTGCACCCAAATTGGCCTCCAATTGAGCCTACAACGTACAAACGAGTTTTCCTTATTCGATAAGCAAAACCGAACTTGTTCGTTGAGTCAAACATGTCCCATTTGACGTTATTATTGTGCCACGTGAGGATTGAAATCAAACGGAGTCCATTTGGTCACTCAAATCCTTGTATTCTCGGATTCCACCCAAATTGGCCTCAAATTGAGCCTACAACGTACAAACGAGTTTTCTTTCTTCTTTAAGCACAACCAAACTTGTTTGTTGAGTCAAACATGTCCCATTTGACGCTACTATGGTGCCACTCTTCGTAGAAACCAATCGGAGTCTATTTGGTCCCTCAAATCCTTGTATTCTCGAATTGCACCCAAGTTGGCCTCCAATTGAGCCTACAACGTACATACAAGTTTTCCTTCTTCGATAAGCACAACCGAACTTGTTCGTTGAGTCAAACATTTCCCATTTGACGTTATAATGGTGCCACCCGAGGATTGAAATCAAACGGAGTCCATTTGGTCACTCAAATCCTTGTATTCTCGGATTGCACCCAAATTGGCCTCCAATTGAGCCTAGAACGTACAAACGAGTTTTCCTTCTTCGTTAAGCAAACCCAAACTTGTTTGCCGAGTCAAACATGTCCCATTTGACGTTATTATGGTGCCACGCGAGGTAGAAACCAAACGAAGTCCATTTGGTCACTCAAATCCTTGTATTCTCGGATTGCACCCAAATTGGCCTCCAATTGAGCCAACAACGTACAAATGAGTTTTCCTTCTTCGTTAAGCACAACTGAACCTTTTTGTTGAGTCAAACATGTCTCATTTGACGTTATTATGGTGCGACGTGAGGTAGAAACCAAACGGAGTCCATTTGGTCACTCAAATCCTTGTATTCTCGAATTGAACCCAAATTGGCCTCCAATTGAGCCTACAACGTACAAACGAGTTTTATTTCTTCGTTAAGCACAACCGAACTTGTTTGTTGAGTCAAACATGTCCCATTTGACACTACTATGGTGCCACGCTAGGTAGAAACCAATCGGAGTCCATTTGGTCACTCAAATCCTTGTATTCTCGTATTGCACCCAAATTGGCCTCAAATTGAGCCTACAACGTACAAACGAGTTTTCTTTCTTCGTTAAGCACAACCGAACTTGTTTGTTGAGTCAAAAATGTCCCATTTGACGCTACTATGGTGCCGCGCTAGGAAGAAACCAATCGGAGTCTATTTGGTCACTCAAATCCTTGTATTCTCGAATTGCACCCAAATTGGCCTCCAATTAGGCCTACAACGTACATACGAGTTTTCCTTCTTCGATAAGCACAACCGAACTTGTTCGTTGAGTGAAACATGTCCCATTTGACGTTAATGGTGCCACGGGAGGATTGAAATCAAACGCAATCCATTTGGTCACTCAAATCCTTGTATTCTCGGATTGCACCCAAATTGGCCTCCAATTGAGCCTACAACGTACAAACAAGTTTTCCTTCTTCGTTAAGCACAACCCAACTTGTTTGTTGAGTCAAACATGTCCCATTTGACGTTATTATGGTGCCACACGAGGTATAAACCAAACGAAGTCCATTTGGTCACTCAAATCCTTGTATTCTCGGATTGCACCCAAATTGGCCTCCAATTGAGCCTACAACGTACAAACGAGTTTTCCTTCTTCGTTAAGCACAACCGAACCTTTTTGTTGAGTCAAACATGTCCCATTTGACTCTACTATGGTGCCACTCTTGGTAGAAACCAATCGGAGTCTATTTGGTCCCTCAAATCCTTGTATTCTCGAATTGCACCCAAGTTGGCCTCCAATTGAGCCTACAACGTACATACGAGTTTTCCTTCTTCGATAAGCACAACCGAACTTATTCGTTGAGTCAAACATTTCCCATTTGACGTTATAATGGTGCCACCCGAGGATTGAAATCAAACGGAGTCCATTTGGTCACTCAAATCCTTGTATTCTCGGATTGCACCCAAATTGGCCTCCAATTGAGCTTACAACGTACAAACGAGTTTTCCTTCTTCGTTAAGCAAACCCAAACTTGTTTGTCGAGTCAAACATGTCCCATTTGACGTTATTATGGTACCACGCGAGGTAGAAACCAAACGAAGTCCATTTGGTCACTCAAATCCTTGTATTCTCGGATTGCACCCAAATTGGCCTCCAATTGAGCCAACAACGTACAAATGAGTTTTCCTTCTTCGTTAAGCACAACTGAACCTTTTTGTTGAGTCAAAAATGTCCCATTTGACGTTATTATGGTGCCACGTGAGGTAGAAACCAAACGGAGTCCATTTGGTCACTCAAATCCTTGTATTCTCGAATTGCACCCAAATTGGCCTCCAATTGAGCCTACAACGTACAAACAAGTTTTCTTTCTTCGTTAAGCACAACCGAACTTGTTTGTTGAGTCAAACATGTCCCATTTGACGTTATTATGGTGCCACACGAGGTATAAACCAAACGAAGTCCATTTGGTCACTCAAATCCTTGTATTCTCGGATTGCACCCAAATTGGCCTCCAATTGAGCCTACAACGTACAAACAAGTTTTCCTTCTTCGTTAAGCACAACCGAACCTTTTTGTTGAGTCAAACCTGTCCCATTTGACGTTATTATGGTGCCACGTGTGGATTGAAATCAAACGGAGTCCATTTGTTCACTCAAATCCTTGTATTCTCGAATTGCACCCAAATTGGCCTCCAATTGAGCCTACAACGTACAAACAAGTTTTCTTTCTTCGTTAAGCACAACCGAACTTGTTTGTTGAGTCAAACATGTCCCATTTGATGCTACTATGGTGCCACGCTAGGTAGAAACAAATCGGAGTCCATTTGGTCACTCAAATCCTTGTATTCTCGAATTGCACCCAAATTGGCCTCCAATTGAGCCTACAACGTACAAACGAGTTTTCCTTCTTCGATAAGCACAAACGAACTTCTTCCTTGAGTCAAACATGTCCCATTTGACGTTATAATCGTGCCACGCGAGGATTGAAATCAAACGGAGTCCATTTGTTCACCCAAATCCTTGTATTCTCGGATTGCACCCAAATTGGCCTCCAATTGAGCCTACAACGTACAAACGAGTTTTCCTTATTCGATAAGCAAAACCGAACTTGTTCGTTGAGTCAAACATGTCCCATTTGACGTTATTATTGTGCCACGTGAGGATTGAAATCAAACGGAGTCCATTTGGTCACTCAAATCCTTGTATTCTCGGATTCCACCCAAATTGGCCTCAAATTGAGCCTACAACGTACAAACGAGTTTTCTTTCTTCTTTAAGCACAACCAAACTTGTTTGTTGAGTCAAACATGTCCCATTTGACGCTATTATGGTGCCACACTAGGTAGAAACCAAACGGAGTCCATTTGGTCACTCAAATCCTTGTATTCTCGGATTGCACCCAAATTGGCCTCCAATTGAGCCTACAACGTACAAACGAGTTTTCCTTCTTCGTTAAGCAAACCCAAACTTGTTTGCCGAGTCAAACATGTCCCATTTGACGTTATTATGGTGCCACGCGAGGTAGAAACCAAACGAAGTCCATTTGGTCACTCAAATCCTTGTATTCTCGGATTGCACCCAAATTGGCCTCCAATTGAGCCAACAACGTACAAATGAGTTTTCCTTCTTCGTTAAGCACAACTGAACCTTTTTGTTGAGTCAAACATGTCTCATTTGACGTTATTATGGTGCGACGTGAGGTAGAAACCAAACGGAGTCCATTTGGTCACTCAAATCCTTGTATTCTCGAATTGAACCCAAATTGGCCTCCAATTGAGCCTACAACGTACAAACGAGTTTTATTTCTTCGTTAAGCACAACCGAACTTGTTTGTTGAGTCAAACATGTCCCATTTGACACTACTATGGTGCCATGCTAGGTAGAAACCAATCGGAGTCCATTTGGTCACTCAAATCCTTGTATTCTCGAATTGCACCCAAATTGGCCTATAATTGAGCCTACAACGTACAAACGAGTTTTCCTTCTTCGATAAGCACAAATGAACTTGTTCGTTGAGTCAAACATGTCCCATTTGACGTTATAATGGTGCCACGCGAGGATTGAAATCAAACGGAGTCCATTTGGTCACTCAAATCCTTGTATTCTCGGATTGCACCCAAATTGGCCTCCAATTGAGCCTACAACGTACAAACGAGTTTTCCTTCTTCGTTAAGCACAAACGAACTTGTTTGATGAGTCAAACATGTCCCATTTGAAGTTATTATGGTGCCACGCGAGGTAGAAACCATACGAAGTCCATTTGGTCACTCAAATCCTTGTATTCTCGGATTGCACCCAAATTGGCCTCCAATTGATCCTACAACGTACAAACAAGTTTTCTTTCTTCGTTAAGCACAACCGAACTTGTTTGTTGAGTCAAACATGTCCCATTTGATGCTACTATGGTGCCACACTAGGTAGAAACAAATCGGAGTCCATTTGGTCACTCAAATCCTTGTATTCTCGAATTGCACCCAAATTGGCCTCCAATTGAGCCTACAACGTACAAACGAGTTTTCCTTCTTCGATAAGCACAAACGAACTTCTTCCTTGAGTCAAACATGTCCCATTTGACGTTATAATGGTGCCACGTGAGGATTGAAATCAAACGGAGTCCATTTGGTCACTCAAATCCTTGTATTCTCGGATTGCACCCAAATTGGCCTCCAATTGAGCCTACAACGTACAAACGAGTTTTCCTTCTTCGTTAAGCACAAACGAACTTGTTTGATGAGTCAAACATGTCCCATTTGAAGTTATTATGGTGCCACGTGAGGTAGAAACCATACGAAGTCCATTTGGTCACTCAAATCCTTGTATTCTCGGATTGCACCCAAATTGGCCTCCAATTGAGCCTACAACGTACAAATGAGTTCTTCTTCTTCATTAAGCACAACCGAACTTGTTTGTTGAGTCAAACATGTCCCATTTGACACTACTATGGTGCCACGCTAGGTAGAAACCAATCGGAGTCCATTTGGTCACTCAAATCCTTGTATTCTCGAATTGCACCCAAATTGGCCTATAATTGAGCCTACAACGTACAAACGAGTTTTCCTTCTTCGATAAGCACAAATGAACTTGTTCGTTGAGTCAAACATGTCCCATTTGACGTTATAATGGTGCCACGCGAGGATTGAAATCAAACGGAGTCCATTTGGTCACTCAAATCCTTGTATTCTCGGATTGCACCCAAATTGGCCTCCAATTGAGCCTACAACGTACAAACGAGTTTTCCTTCTTCGTTAAGCACAACCGAACTGGTTCGTTGAGTCAAACATGTTTCATTTGACGTTATAATGGTGCCACGCGAGGATTGAAATCAAACGGAGTCCATTTGGTCACTCAAATCCTTGTTTTCTCGGATTGCACCCAAATTGGCCTCCAATTGAGCCTACAACGTACAAACGAGTTTTCCTTCTTCGTTAAGCACAACCGAACTTGTTTGTTGAGTCAAACATGTCCCATTTGATGTTATTATGGTACCACACGAGGATTGAAATCAAACGGATTCCATTTGGTCACTCAAATCCTTGTATTCTCGGATTGAACCCAAATTGGCCTCCAATTGAGCCTACAACGTACAAACGAATTTTCCTTCTTTGATAAGCACAACCGAATTGTTCGTTGAGTCAAACATGTCCCATTTGACGTTATAATGGTGCCACGCGAGGATTGAAATCAAACGCAGTCCATTTGGTCACTCAAATCCTTGTATTCTCGGATTGCACCCAAATTGGCCTCCAATTGAGCCTACAACGTACAAACGAGTTTTCCTTCTTCGTTAAGCACAACCGAACCTTTTTTTTGAGTCAAACATGTCCCATTTGACGTTATTATGGTGCCACATGAGGATTGATATCAAACGGAGTCCATTTGGTCACTCAAATCATTGTATTCTCGGATTGCACCCAAATTGGCCTCCAATTGAGCCTACAACGTACAAACGAGTTTTCCTTCTTCGTTAAGCACAACCGAACATTTTTGTTGAGTCAAACATGTCCCATTTGACGTTATTATGGTGCCACGTGAGGATTGAAATCAAACAGAGTCCATTTGTTCACTCAAATCCTTGTATTCTCGGATTGCACCCAAATTGGCCTCCAATTGAGCCTACAACGTACAAACGAGTTTTCCTAATTCGATAAGCACAACCGAACTTGTTCGTTGAGTCAAACATGTCCCATTTGACGTTATTATTGTGCCACGTGGGGATTGAAATCAAACGGAGTCCATTTGGTCACTCAAATCCTTGTATTCTCGGATTGCACCCAAATTGGCCTCAAATTGAGCCTACAACGTACAAACGAGTTTTCTTTCTTCGTTAAGCACAACCGAACTTGTTTGTTGAGTCAAACATGTCCCATTTGACGCTACTATGGTGCCACGCTAGGAAGAAACCAATCGGAGTCTATTTGGTCACTCAAATCCTTGTATTCTCGAATTGCACCCAAATTGGCCTCCAATTAGGCCTACAACGTACATACGAGTTTTCCTTCTTCGATAAGCACAACCGAACTTGTTCGTTGAGTGAAACATGTCCCATTTGACGTTAATGGTGCCACGGGAGGATTGAAATCAAACGCAGTCCATTTGGTCACTCAAATCCTTGTATTCTCGGATTGCACCCAAATTGGCCTCCAATTGAGCATACAACGTACAAACGAGTTTTTCTTCTTTGTTAAGCACAACCGAACTTGTTTGGTGTGTCAAACATGTCCCATTTGATGTTATTATGGTGCCACACGAGGATTGAAATCAAACGGAGTCCATTTGCTCACTCAAATCCTTGTATTCTCGGATTGCACCCAAATTGGCCCTCAATTGAGCCTACAACGTACAAACGAGTTTTTCTTCTTCGTTAAGCACAACCAAACTTGTTTGTTGAGTCAAACATGTCCCATTTGACGTTATTATGGTGCCACGGGAAGATTGAAATCAAACGGAGTCCATTTGGTCACTCAAATTCTTGTATTCTCGGATTGCACCCAAATTGGCCACCAAATGAGCCTACAAAGTACAAACAAGTTTTCTATCTTCGTTAAGCCCAACCGAACTTGTTTTTTGAGTCAAACAATGCCCATTTGATGCTATTACGGTGCCACGCTAGGTAGAAACCAAACGGAGTCCATTTGGTCACTCAAATCCTTGTATTCTCGGATTGCACCCAAATTGGCCTCCAATTGAGCCTACAACGTACAAACGAGTTTTCCTTTTTCATTAAGCACAACCGAACTTGTTTGTTGAGTCAAACATGTCCCATTTGACATTATTATGGTGCCCCATGAGGATTGAAATCAAACGGAGCCCATTTGGTCACTCAAATCCATGTATTCTCGGATTGCACCCAAATTGGCCTCCAGTTGAGCATACAACGTACAAACGAGTTTTCCTTCTTCGTTAAGCACAACCAAACTTGTTTGTTGAGTAAAACATGTCCCATTTGATGTTATTAATGAGCCAAGCAAGGATTGAAATCAAACGTAATCCATTTGCTCATTCAAATCCTTGTATTCTCGGATTGCACCCAAATTGGCCCCCAATTGAGCCTACAACGTACAAACGAGTTTTTCTTCTTCGTTAAGCACAACCGAAATTGTTTGTTGAATAAAACATGTCCCATTTGAAGTTATCATGGTGCCATGTGAATATTGAAATCAAACGGAGTCCATTTGGTCACTCAAATCCTTGTATTCTCGGATTGCACCCAAATTGGCCTCCAATTGAGCATACAACGTACAAACGAGTTTTTCTTCTTTGTTAGGCACAACCAAACTTGTTTGTTGAGTCAAACATGTACCATTTGACGTTATTATGGTGCCACGCGAGAATTGAAATAAAATGGAGTCCATTTGGTCACTCAAATCCTTGTATTCTTGGATTGCACCCAAATTGGCCTCCAATTGAGCCTACAACGTACAAACTAGTTTTCCTTCTTCGTTAACCACAACCGAACTTGTTTGTTGAGTCAAACATGTACCATTTGATGCTACTATGGTGCCACGCGAGGATTGAAACCAAGGTGAGTCCATTTGGTCACTCAAATCCTTGTATTCTCGGATTGCACCCAAATTGGCCTCCAATTGAGCCTACAACGTACAAACGAGTTTTCCTTCTTCGTTAAGCACAACCGAACTTGTTTGTTGAGTCAAACATGTCCCATTTAACGTTATTATGGTGCCACACGAGGAGTGAAATCAAACGAAGTCCATTTGGTCACTCAAATCCTTGTATTCTCGGATTGCACCCAAATTGGCCTCCAATTGAGCATACAACGTACAAACCAGTTTTTCTTCTTTGTTAAGCACAACCGAACTTGTTTGGTGAGTCAAACATGTCCCATTTGATGTTATTATGGTGGCACGCGATGATTGAAATCAAACGGAGACCATTTGCTCACTCAAATCCTTGTATTCTCGGATTGCACCCAAATTGGCCTCCAATTGAGCCTACAACGTACAAACGAGTTTTCCTTCTTCGATAAGCACAACCGAACTTGTTTGTTGACTCAAACATGTCCCATTTTACGTTATCATGGTGCCACGTGAAGATTGAAATCAAACGGATTCCATTTGGTCACTCAAATCCTTGTATTCTCGGATTGCACACAAATTGGCCTCCAAATGAACCTACAACGTACAAACGAGTTTTCGTTCTTCGTTAAGCACAACCGAACTTGTTTTTTGAGTCAAACATGTCCCATTTGATGCTATTATGGTGCCACACTAGGTAGAAACCAAACGGAGTCCATTTTGTCACTCAAATCCTTGTATTCTCGGATTGCACCCAAATTGGCCTCCAATTGAGCCTACAACGTACGAACGAGTTTTCCTTCTTCGTTAACCACAACCGGACTTGTTTGTTGAGTCAAACATGTACCATTTGATGCTATTATGGTCCCACGTGATGATTAAAACCAAGCTGAGTCCATTTGGTCACTCAAATCCTTGTATTCTCGGATTGCACCCAAATTGGCCTCCAATTGAGCCTACAACGTACAAACGAGTTTTCCTTCTTCGTTAAGCAAAACCGAACTTGTTTGTTGATTCAAACATGTCCAATTTAACGTTATTATGGTGCCACACGTGGATTGAAATCAAACGAAGTCCATTTGGTCACTCAAATCCTTGTATTCTCGGATTGCACCCAAATTGGCCTCCAATTGATCATACAACGTACAAACGAGTTTTTCTTCTTTGTTAAGCACAACCGAACTTGTTTGGTGAGTCAAACATGTCCCATTTGATGTTATTATGGTTCCACGAGAGGATTGAAATCAAACGGAGTCCATTTGCTCACTCAAATCCTTGTATTCTCGGATTGCACCCAAATTGGCCTCCAATTGAGCCTACAACGTACAAACTAGTTTTCCTTCTTCGTTAACCACAACCGAACTTGTTTGTTGAGTCAAACATGTACCATTTGATGCTACTATGGTGCCACGCGAGGATTGAAACCAAGGTGAGTCCATTTGGTCACTCAAATCCTTGTATTCTCGGATTGCACCCAAATTGGCCTCCAATTGAGCCTACAACGTACAAACGAGTTTTCCTTCTTCGTTAAGCACAACCGAACTTGTTTGTTGAGTCAAACATGTCCCATTTAACGTTATTATGGTGCCACACGAGGAGTGAAATCAAACGAAGTCCATTTGGTCACTCAAATCCTTGTATTCTCGGATTGCACCCAAATTGGCCTCCAATTGAGCATACAACGTACAAACCAGTTTTTCTTCTTTGTTAAGCACAACCGAACTTGTTTGGTGAGTCAAACATGTCCCATTTGATGTTATTATGGTGGCACGCGAGGATTGAAATCAAACGGAGACCATTTGCTCACTCAAATCCTTGTATTCTCGGATTGCACCCAAATTGGCCTCCAATTGAGCCTACAACGTACAAACGAGTTTTCCTTCTTCGATAAGCACAACCGAACTTGTTTGTTGACTCAAACATGTCCCATTTTACGTTATCATGGTGCCACGTGAAGATTGAAATCAAACGGATTCCATTTGGTCACTCAAATCCTTGTATTCTCGGATTGCACACAAATTGGCCTCCAAATGAACCTACAACGTACAAACGAGTTTTCGTTCTTCGTTAAGCACAACCGAACTTGTTTTTTGAGTCAAACATGTCCCATTTGATGCTATTATGGTGCCACACTAGGTAGAAACCAAACGGAGTCCATTTTGTCACTCAAATCCTTGTATTCTCGGATTGCACCCAAATTGGCCTCCAATTGAGCCTACAACGTACGAACGAGTTTTCCTTCTTCGTTAACCACAACCGAACTTGTTTGTTGAGTCAAACATGTCCCATTTGATGCTATTATGGTGCCACGTGATGATTAAAACCAAGCTGAGTCCATTTGGTCACTCAAATCCTTGTATTCTCGGATTGCACCCAAATTGGCCTCCAATTGAGCCTACAACGTACAAACGAGTTTTCCTTCTTCGTTAAGCAAAACCGAACTTGTTTGTTGATTCAAACATGTCCAATTTAACGTTATTATGGTGCCACATGTGGATTGAAATCAAACGAAGTCCATTTGGTCACTCAAATCCTTGTATTCTCGGATTGCACCCAAATTGGCCTCCAATTGATCATACAACGTACAAACGAGTTTCTCTTCTTTGTTAAGCACAACCGAACTTGTTTGGTGAGTCAAACATGTCCCATTTGATGTTATTATGGTGCCACGAGAGGATTGAAATCAAACGGAGTCCATTTGCTCACTCAAATCCTTGTATTCTCGGATTGCACCCAAATTGGCCCCCAATTGAGCCTACAACGTACAAACGAGTTTTCTTTCTTCCTTAAGCACAACCGAACTTGTTTTTTGAGTCAAACATGTCCCATTTGATGCTATTATGGTGCCACGCTAGGTAGAAACCAAACGGAGCTCATTTGGTCACTCAAATCCTTGTATTATCGGATTGCACCCAAATTGGCCTCCAATTGAGCCTACAACGTACAAACGAGTTTTCCTTCTTTGTTAAGCACAACCGAACTTGTTTGTTGAGTCAAACATGTCCCATTTGACATTATTATGGTGCCTCATGAGGATTGAAATCAAAAAGAGTCCATTTGGTCACTCAAATCCTTGTATTCTCGGATTGCACCCAAATTGGCCTCCAAATGAGCCTACAACGTACAAACAAGTTTTCCTTCTTCGTTAAGCACAACCGAAATTGTGTGTTGAGTCAAACATGTACCATTTGATGTTATTATGGTGCCACGCGAGAATGGAAATAAAATGGAGTCCATTTGGTCACTCAAATCCTTGAATTCTTGGATTGCACCCAAATTGGCCTCCAATTGAGCCTACAACGTACAAACGAGTTTTCCTTCTTTGTTAAGCACAAACGAACTTGTTTGTTGAGTCAGACATGTCCCATTTGACGTTATTATAGTGCCACACGAGGATTAAAATCAAACGGAGTCTATTTGCTCACTCATATCCTTGTATTCTCGGATTGCACCGAAATTGGCCTCCAATTGAGCCTACAACGTACAAATGAGTTCTTCTTCTTCATTAAGCACAACCGAACTTGTTTGTTGATTCAAACATGTCCCATTTGACGCTATTATGGTGCCACGTGAAGATTGAAATCAAACGGAGTCCATTTGGTCACTCAAATCCTTGTATTCTCAGATTGCACCCAAATTGGCCTCCCATTGAGCCTACAACGTACAAACGAATTTTCCTTCTTCGTTAAGCACAACCGAACTGGTTTGTTGAGTCAAACATGTCCAATTTGACATTATTATGGTGCCCCATGAGGATTGAAATCAAACGGAGTCCATTTGGTCACTCAAATCCTTGTATTCTCGGAGTGCACCCAAATTGGCCTCCAATTGAGCCTACAACGTACAAACGAGTTTTCCTTCTTCGTTATGCACAACCGAACTTGATTGTTGAGTCAAACATGTCCAATTTGACATTATTATGGTGCCCCAAGAGGATTGAAATCAAACGGAGTCCATTTGGTCACTCAAATCCTTGTATTCTCGGATTGCACCCAAATTGGCCTCCAGTTGAGCATACAACGTACAAACGAGTTTTCCTTCTTCGTTAAGCACAACCGAACTTGTTTGTTGAGTCAAACATGTCCCATTTGATGTTATTAATGTGCCACACAAGGATTGAAACCAAACGTAGTCGATTTGCTCACTCAAATCCTTGTATTCTCGGATTGCACTCAAATTGGCCCCCAATTGAGCCTACAACGTACAAACGAGTTTTTCTTCTTCTTTAAGCACAAACGAACTTGTTTGTTTACTCAAACATGTCCCATTTGACGTTATCATGGTGCCACAAGAAGATTGAAATCAAACGGAGTCCATTTGGTCACTCAAATCCTTGTATTCTCGGATTGCACCCAAATTGGCCTCCAATTGAGCCTACAACGTACAAACGAGTTTTCCTTCTTCGTTAAGCACAACCGAACTTGTTTGTTGAGTCAATCATGTCCCATTTAATGTTATTATGGTGCCACACATGGATTGAAATCAAACGAAGTCCATTTGGTCACTCAAATCCTTGTATTCTCGGATTGCAGCCAAATTGGCCTCCAATTGAGCATACAACGTACAAACGAGTTTTTCTTCTTTGTTAAGCACAACCGAACTTGTTTGGTGAGTCAAACATGTCCCATTTGATGTTATTATGGTGCCACGCGAGGATTGAAATCAAACAGAGTCCATTTGCTCACTCAAATCCTTGTATTCTCGGATTGCACCCAAATTGGCCCCCAATTGAGCCTACAACGTACAAACGAGTTTTTCTTCTTCTTTAAGCACAAACGAACTTGTTTGTTTACTCAAACATGTCCCATTTGACATTATCATGGTGCCACGTGAAGATTGAAATCAAACGGAGTCCATTTGGTCACTCAAATCCTTGTATTCTCGGATTGCACCCAAATTGGCCTCCAATTGAGCCTACAACGTACAAACGAGTTTTCCTTCTTCGTTAAGCACAACCGAACTTGTTTGTTGAGTCAAAAATGTCCCATTTAATGTTATTATGGTGCCACACATGGATTGAAATCAAACGAAGTCCATTTGGTCACTCAAATCCTTGTATTCTCGGATTGCAGCCAAATTGGCCTCCAATTGAGCATACAACGTACAAACGAGTTTTTCTTCTTTGTTAAGCACAACCGAACTTGTTTGGTGAGTCAAACATGTCCCATTTGATGTTATTATGGTGCCACGCAAGGATTGAAATCAAACAGAGTCCATTTGCTCACTCAAATCCTTGTATTCTCGGATTGCACCCAAATTGGCCCCCAATTGAGCCTACAACGTACAAACGAGTTTGCCTTCTTCGTTAAGCACAACCGAACTTGTTTGTTGTGTCAAACATGTCCAATTTTACATTATTATGGTGCCCCATGAGGATTGAAATCAAACGGAGTCCATTTGGTCACTCAAATCCTTGTATTCTCGGATTGCACCCAAATTGGCCTCCAGTTCAGCATACAACGTACAAACGAGTTTTCCTTCTTCGTTAAGCACAACCGAACTTGTTTGTTGAGTCAAACATGTCCCATTTGATGTTATTAATGTGCCACGCAAGGATTGAAATCAAACGTAGTCCATTTGCTCACTCAAATCCTTGTATTTTCGGATTGCACCCAAATTGGCCCCCAATTGAGCCTACAACGTACAAACGAGTTTTTCTTCTTCTTTAAGCACAAACGAACTTGTTTGTTGACTCAAACATATCCCATTTGACGTTATCATGGTGCCACGTGAAGATTGAAATCAAACGGAGTCCATTTGGTCACTCAAATCCTTGTATTCTCGGATTGCACCCAAATTGGCCTCCAAATGAACCTACAACGTACAAACGAGTTTTCGTTCTTCGTTAAGCACAACCGAACTTTTTTTTGAGTCAAACATGTCCCATTTGATGCTATTATGGTGCCACACTAGGTAGAAACCAAACGGAGCCCATTTGGTCACTCAAATCTTTGTATTCTCGGATTGCACCCAAATTGGCCTCCAATTGAGCCTACAACGTTCAAACAAGTTTTTCTTCTTCGTTAACCACAACCGAACTTGTTTGTTGAGTCAAACATGTCCCATTTGATGCTATTATGGTGCCACGCGAGGATTGAAACCAAGCTGAGTCCATTTGGTAACTCAAATCCTTGTATTCTCGGATTGCACCCAAATTGGACTCCAATTGAGCCTACAACGTACAAACGAGTTTTTCTTCTTTGTTAAGCACAACCGAACTTGTTTGGTGAGTCAAAAATGTCCCATTTGATGTTATTATGGTGCCACGAGAGGATTGAAATCAAACGGAGTCCATTTTGCTCACTCAAATCCTTGTATTCTCGGATTGCACCCAAATTGGCCCCCAATTGAGCCTAGAACGTACAAACGAGTTTTCTTTCTTCGTTAAGCACAACCGAACTTGTTTTTTGAGTCAAACATGACCCATTTGATGCTATTATGGTGCCACGCTAGGTAGAAACCAAACGGAGTCCATTTGGTCACTCAAATCCTTGTATTATCGGATTGCACCCAAATTGGCCTCCAATTGAGCCTACAACGTACAAACGAGTTTTCCTTCTTCGTTAAGCACAACCGAACTTGTTTGTTGAGTCAAACATGTCCCATTTGACATTATTATGGTGCCTCATGAGGATTGAAATCAAAAAGAGTCCATTTGGTCACTCAAATCCTTGTATTCTCGGATTGCACCCAAATTGGCCTCCAAATGAGCCTACAACGTACAAACGAGTTTTCCTTCTTCGTTAAGCACAACCGAACTTGTTTGTTGAGTCAAACATGTACCATTTGACGTTATTATGGTGCCACGTGAGAATGGAAATAAAATGGAGTCCATTTGGTCACTAAAATCCTTGAATTCTTGGATTGCACCCAAATTGGCCTCCAATTGAGCCTACAACGTACAAACGAGTTTTCCTTCTTCGTTAAGCACAACCGAACTTGTTTGTTGAGTCAGACATGTCCCATTTGACGTTATTATAGTGCCACACGAGGATTGAAATCAAACGGAGTCTATTTGGTCACTCAAATCCTTGTATTCTCGGATTGCACCCAAATTGGCCTCCAATTGAGCATACAACGTACAAACGAGTTTTTCTTCTTTGTTAAGCACAACCAAACTTGTTTGGTGAGTCAAACATGTCCCATTTGATCTTATTATGGTGCCACACGAGGATTGAAATCAAACGGAGTCCATTTGCTCACTCAAATCCTTGTATTCTCGGATTGCACCCAAATTGGCCCCCAATTGAGCCTACAACGTACAAACGAGTTTTTCTTCTTCCTTAAGCACAACCGAAGTTGTTTGTTGAGTCAAACATGTTACATTTGACGTTATTATGGTGCCACGTGAAGATTGAAATCAAACGGAGTCCATTTGGTCACTCAAATCCTTGTATTCTCAGATTGCACCCAAATTGGCTTCCAATTGAGCCTACAACGTACAAACGAATTTTCCTTCTTCGTTAAGCACAACCGGACTTGTTTGTTGAGTCAAACATGTCCAATTTGACATTATTATGGTGCCCCATGAGGATTGAAATCAAACGGAGTCCATTTGGTCACTCAAATCCTTGTATTCTCGGAGTGCACCCAAATTGGCCTCCAATTGAGCCTACAACGTACAAACGAGTTTTCCTTCTTCGTTAAGCACAACCGAACTTGTTTGTTGAGTCAAACATGTCCAATTTGACATTATTATGGTGCCCCAAGAGGATTGAAATCAAACGGAGTCCATTTGGTCACTCAAATCCTTGTATTCTCGAATTGCACCCAAATTGGCCTCCAGTTGAGCATACAACGTACAAACGAGTTTTCCTTCTTCGTTAAGCACAAACGAACTTGTTTGTTGAGTCAAAAATGTCCCATTTGATGTTATTAATGTGCCACACAAGGATTGAAATCAAACGTAGTCGATTTGCTCACTCAAATCCTTGTATTCTCGGATTGCACCCAAATTGGCCCCCAATTGAGCCTACAACGTACAAACGAGTTTTTCTTCTTCTTTAAGCACAAACGAACTTGTTTGTTGACTCAAACATGTCCCATTTGACGTTATCATGGTGCCACGTGAAGATTGAAATCAAACGGAGGCCATTTGGTCACTCAAATCCCTGTATTCTCGGATTGCACCCAAATTGGCCTCCAATTGAGCCTACAACGTACAAACGAGTTTTCCTTCTTCGTTAAGCACAACCGAACTTGTTTGTTGAGTCAAACATGTCCCATTTAACGTTATTATGGTGCCACACATGGATTGAAATCAAACGAAGTCCATTTGGTCACTCAAATCCTTGTATTCTCGGATTGCACCCAAATTGGCCTCCAATTGAGCATACAACGTACAAACGAGTTTTTCTTCTTTGTTAAGCACAACCGAACTTGTTTATTGAGTCAAACATGTCCCATTTGATGTTATTATAGTGCCACGCGAGGATTGAAATCAAACGGAGTCCATTTGCTCACTCAAATCCTTGTATTCTCGGATTGCACCCAAATTGGCCCCCAATTGAGCCTAGAACGTACAAACGAGTTTTCTTTCTTCGTTAAGCACAACCGAACTTGTTTTTTGAGTCAAACATGACCCATTTGATGCTATTATGGTGCCACGCTAGGTAGAAACCAAACGGAGTCCATTTGGTCACTCAAATCCTTGTATTATCGGATTGCACCCAAATTGGCCTCCAATTGAGCCTACAACGTACAAATGAGTTTTCCTTCTTCGTTAAGCACAACCGAACTTGTTTGTTGAGTCAAACATGTCCCATTTGACATTATTATGGTGCCTCATGAGGATTGAAATCAAAAAGAGTCCATTTGGTCACTCAAATCCTTGTATTCTCGGATTGCACCCAAATTGGCCTCCAAATGAGCCTACAACGTACAAACGAGTTTTCCTTCTTCGTTATGCACAACCGAACTTGTTTGTTGAGTCAAACATGTACCATTTGACGTTATTATGGTGCCACGTGAGAATGGAAATAAAATGGAGTCCATTTGGTCACTAAAATCCTTGAATTCTTGGATTGCACCCAAATTGGCCTCCAATTGAGCCTACAACGTACAAACGAGTTTTCCTTCTTCGTTAAGCACAACCGAACTTGTTTGTTGAGTCAGACATGTCCCATTTGACGTTATTATAGTGCCACACGAGGATTGAAATCAAACGGAGTCTATTTGGTCACTCAAATCCTTGTATTCTCGGATTGCACCCAAATTGGCCTCCAATTGAGCATACAACGTACAAACGAGTTTTTCTTCTTTGTTAAGCACAACCAAACTTGTTTGGTGAGTCAAACATGTCCCATTTGATCTTATTATGGTGCCACACGAGGATTGAAATCAAACGGAGTCCATTTGCTCACTCAAATCCTTGTATTCTCGGATTGCACCCAAATTGGCCCCCAATTGAGCCTACAACGTACAAACGAGTTTTTCTTCTTCCTTAAGCACAACCGAAGTTGTTTGTTGAGTCAAACATGTTACATTTGACGTTATTATGGTGCCACGTGAAGATTGAAATCAAACGGAGTCCATTTGGTCACTCAAATCCTTGTATTCTCAGATTGCACCCAAATTGGCTTCCAATTGAGCCTACAACGTACAAACGAATTTTCCTTCTTCGTTAAGCACAACCGGACTTGTTTGTTGAGTCAAACATGTCCAATTTGACATTATTATGGTGCCCCATGAGGATTGAAATCAAACGGAGTCCATTTGGTCACTCAAATCCTTGTATTCTCGGAGTGCACCCAAATTGGCCTCCAATTGAGCCTACAACGTACAAACGAGTTTTCCTTCTTCGTTAAGCACAACCGAACTTGTTTGTTGAGTCAAACATGTCCAATTTGACATTATTATGGTGCCCCAAGAGGATTGAAATCAAACGGAGTCCATTTGGTCACTCAAATCCTTGTATTCTCGAATTGCACCCAAATTGGCCTCCAGTTGAGCATACAACGTACAAACGAGTTTTCCTTCTTCGTTAAGCACAAACGAACTTGTTTGTTGAGTCAAAAATGTCCCATTTGATGTTATTAATGTGCCACACAAGGATTGAAATCAAACGTAGTCGATTTGCTCACTCAAATCCTTGTATTCTCGGATTGCACCCAAATTGGCCCCCAATTGAGCCTACAACGTACAAACGAGTTTTTCTTCTTCTTTAAGCACAAACGAACTTGTTTGTTGACTCAAACATGTCCCATTTGACGTTATCATGGTGCCACGTGAAGATTGAAATCAAACGGAGGCCATTTGGTCACTCAAATCCTTGTATTCTCGGATTGCACCCAAATTGGCCTCCAATTGAGCCTACAACGTACAAACGAGTTTTCCTTCTTCGTTAAGCACAACCGAACTTGTTTGTTGAGTCAAACATGTCCCATTTAACGTTATTATGGTGCCACACATGGATTGAAATCAAACGAAGTCCATTTGGTCACTCAAATCCTTGTATTCTCGGATTGCACCCAAATTGGCCTCCAATTGAGCATACAACGTACAAACGAGTTTTTCTTCTTTGTTAAGCACAACCGAACTTGTTTATTGAGTCAAACATGTCCCATTTGATGTTATTATAGTGCCACGCGAGGATTGAAATCAAACGGAGTCCATTTGCTCACTCAAATCCTTGTATTCTCGGATTGCACCCAAATTGGCCCCCAATTGAGCCTAGAACGTACAAACGAGTTTTCTTTCTTCGTTAAGCACAACCGAACTTGTTTTTTGAGTCAAACATGACCCATTTGGTGCTATTATGGTGCCACGCTAGGTAGAAACCAAACGGAGTCCATTTGGTCACTCAAATCCTTGTATTATCGGATTGCACCCAAATTGGCCTCCAATTGAGCCTACAACGTACAAACGAGTTTTCCTTCTTCGTTAAGCACAACCGAACTTGTTTGTTGAGTCAAACATGTCCCATTTGACATTATTATGGTGCCTCATGAGGATTGAAATCAAAAAGAGTCCATTTGGTCACTCAAATCCTTGTATTCTCGGATTGCACCCAAATTGGCCTCCAAATGAGCCTACAACGTACAAACGAGTTTTCCTTCTTCGTTATGCACAACCGAACTTGTTTGTTGAGTCAAACATGTACCATTTGACGTTATTATGGTGCCACGTGAGAATGGAAATAAAATGGAGTCCATTTGGTCACTAAAATCCTTGAATTCTTGGATTGCACCCAAATTGGCCTCCAATTGAGCCTACAACGTACAAACGAGTTTTCCTTCTTCGTTAAGCACAACCGAACTTGTTTGTTGAGTCAGACATGTCCCATTTGACGTATTTATAGTGCCACACGAGGATTGAAATCAAACGGAGTCTATTTGGTCACTCAAATCCTTGTATTCTCGGATTGCACCCAAATTGGCCTCCAATTGAGCATACAACGTACAAACGAGTTTTTCTTCTTTGTTAAGCACAACCAAACTTGTTTGGTGAGTCAAACATGTCCCATTTGATCTTATTATGGTGCCACACGAGGATTGAAATCAAACGGAGTCCATTTGCTCACTCAAATCCTTGTATTCTCGGATTGCACCCAAATTGGCCCCCAATTGAGCCTACAACGTACAAACGAGTTTTTCTTCTTCCTTAAGCACAACCGAAGTTGTTTGTTGAGTCAAACATGTTACATTTGACGTTATTATGGTGCCACGTGAAGATTGAAATCAAACGGAGTCCATTTGGTCACTCAAATCCTTGTATTCTCAGATTGCACCCAAATTGGCTTCCAATTGAGCCTACAACGTACAAACGAATTTTCCTTCTTCGTTAAGCACAACCGGACTTGTTTGTTGAGTCAAACATGTCCAATTTGACATTATTATGGTGCCCCATGAGGATTGAAATCAAACGGAGTCCATTTGGTCACTCAAATCCTTGTATTCTCGGAGTGCACCCAAATTGGCCTCCAATTGAGCCTACAACGTACAAACGAGTTTTCCTTCTTCGTTAAGCACAACCGAACTTGTTTGTTGAGTCAAACATGTCCAATTTGACATTATTATGGTGCCCCAAGAGGATTGAAATCAAACGGAGTCCATTTGGTCACTCAAATCCTTGTATTCTCGAATTGCACCCAAATTGGCCTCCAGTTGAGCATACAACGTACAAACGAGTTTTCCTTCTTCGTTAAGCACAAACGAACTTGTTTGTTGAGTCAAAAATGTCCCATTTGATGTTATTAATGTGCCACACAAGGATTGAAATCAAACGTAGTCGATTTGCTCACTCAAATCCTTGTATTCTCGGATTGCACCCAAATTGGCCCCCAATTGAGCCTACAACGTACAAACGAGTTTTTCTTCTTCTTTAAGCACAAACGAACTTGTTTGTTGACTCAAACATGTGTCATTTGACGTTATCATGGTGCCACGTGAAGATTGAAATCAAACGGAGGCCATTTGGTCACTCAAATCCTTGTATTCTCGGATTGCACCCAAATTGGCCTCCAATTGAGCCTACAACGTACAAACGAGTTTTCCTTCTTCGTTAAGCACAACCGAACTTGTTTGTTGAGTCAAACATGTCCCATTTAACGTTATTATGGTGCCACACATGGATTGAAATCAAACGAAGTCCATTTGGTCACTCAAATCCTTGTATTCTCGGATTGCACCCAAATTGGCCTCCAATTGAGCATACAACGTACAAACGAGTTTTTCTTCTTTGTTAAGCACAACCGAACTTGTTTATTGAGTCAAACATGTCCCATTTGATGTTATTATAGTGCCACGCGAGGATTGAAATCAAACGGAGTCCATTTGCTCACTCAAATCCTTGTATTCTCGGATTGCACCCAAATTGGCCCCCAATTGAGCCTACAACGTACAAACGAGTTTTTCTTCTTCGTTAAGCACAACCGAACTTGTTTGTTGAGTCAAACATGTCCCATTTGACGTTATTATGGTGCCACATGAAGATTGAAATCAAACGGAGTCCATTTGGTCACTCAAATCCTTGTATTCTCGGATTGCACCCAAATTGGCCTCCAAATGAGCCTACAACGTACAAACGAGTTTTCTTTCTTCGTTAAGCACAACCGAACTTGTTTTTTCAGTCAAACATGTTCCATTTGATGCTATTATGGTTCCACGCTAGGCAGAAACCTAACGGAGTCCATTTGGTCACTCAAATCCTTGTATTCTCGGATTGCACCCAAATTGTCCTCCAATTGAGCCTACAACGTACAAACGAGTTTTCCTTCTTCGTTAAGCACAACCGAACTTGTTTGTTGAGTCAAACATGTCCAATTTGACATTATTATGGTGCCCCATGAGGATTGAAATCAAACGGAGTCCATTTGGTCACTCAAATCCTTGTATTCTCGGAGTGCACCCAAATTGGCCTCCAATTGAGCCTACAACGTACAAACGAGTTTTCCTTATTCGTTAAGCACAACAGAACTTTTTTGTTGATTCAAACATGTCCCATTTGATGCTATTATGGGGCCACACGAAGATTGAAACCAAGCTGAGTCCATTTGGTCACTCAAATCCTTGTATTCTCGGATTGCACCCAAATTGGCCTCCAAATGAGCCTACAACGTACAAACGAGTTTTCTTTCTTCGTTAAGCACAACCGAACTTGTTTTTTGAGTCAAACATGTTCCATTTGATGCTATTATGGTTCCACGCTAGGTAGAAACCTAACGGAGTCCATTTGGTCACTCAAATCCTTGTATTCTCGGATTGAACCCAAATTGTCCTCCAATTGAGCCTACAACGTACAAACGAGTTTTCCTTCTTCGTTAAGCACAACCGAACTTGTTTGTTGAGTCAAACATGTACCATTTGACTTTATTATGGTGCCACGCGAGAATGGAAATAAAATGGAGTCCATTTGGTCACTCAAATCCTTGTATTCTTGGATTGCACCCAAATTGGCCTCCAATTGAGCCTACAACGTACAAACGAGTTTTCCTTCTTCATTAAGAACAACCGAACTTGTTTGTTGAGTCAAACATGTCCCATTTGACATTATTATGGTGCCACATGAAGATTGGAATCAAACGGAGTCCATTTGGTCACTCAAATCCTTGTATTCTCAGATTTCACCCAAATTGGCCTCCAATTGAGCCTACAACGTGAAAATGAGTTTTTCTTCTTCGTTAAGCACAACCGAACTTGTTTGTTGAGTCAAACATGTCCCATTTGATGCTATTATGGTGCCACGCGAGGATTGAAACCAAGCTGAGTCCATTTGGTCACTCAAATCCTTGTATTCTCGGATTGCACCCAAATTGGCCTCCAATTGAGCCTACAACGTACAAACGAGTTTTCCTTCTTCGTTAAGCACAACCGAACTTATTTGTTGAGTAAAAAATGTCCCATTTGACAATATTATGGTGCCACATGAGGATTGAAATCAAACGAAGTCCATTTGGTCACTCAAATCCTTGTATTCTCAGATTAAACCCAAATTGGCCTCCAATTGAGCATACAACGTACAAACGAGTTTTTCTTCTTTGTTAAGCACAACCGAACTTGTTTGGTGAGTCAAACATGTCCCATTTGATGTTATTATGGTGCCACATGAGGATTGAAATCAAACGGAGTCCATTTGGTCACTCAAATCCTTGTATTCTCAGATTTCACCCAAATTGGCCTCCAATTGAGCCTACAACGTAAAAACGAGTTTTTCTTCTTCGTTAAGCACAACCGAACTTGTTTGTTGAGTAAAACATGTCCCATTTGATGCTATTATGGTGCCACGCGAGGATTGAAACCAAGCTGAGTCCATTTTGTCACTCAAATCCTTGTATTCTCGGATTGCACCCAAATTGGCCCTTAATTGAGCCTACAACGTACAAACGAGTTTTTCTTCTTCGTTAAGCACAACCAAACTTGTTTGTTGAGTCAAACATGTCCCATTTGACGTTATTATGGTGCCACGGGAAGATTGAAATCAAACGGAGTCCATTTGGTCACTCAAATTCTTGTATTCTCGGATTGCACCCAAATTGGCCACCAAATGAGCCTACAACGTACAAACAAGTTTTCTATCTTCGTTAAGCCCAACCGAACTTGTTTTTTGAATCAAACAATGCCCATTTGATGCTATTATGGTGCCACGCTAGGTAGAAACCAAACGGAGTCCATTTGGTCACTCAAATCCTTGTATTCTCGGATTGCACCCAAATTGGCCTCCAATTGAGCCTACAACGTACAAACGAGTTTTCCTTTTTCATTAAGCACAACCGAACTTGTTTGTTGAGTCAAACATGTCCCATTTGACATTATTATGGTGCCCCATGAGGATTGAAATCAAACGGAGTCCATTTGGTCACTCAAATCCCTGTATTCTCGGATTGCACCCAAATTGGCCTCCAGTTGAGCATACAACGTACAAACGAGTTTTCCTTCTTCGTTAAGCACAACCAAACTTGTTTGTTGAGTAAAACATGTCCCATTTGATGTTATTAATGAGCCAAGCAAGGATTGAAATCAAACGTAGTCCATTTGCTCACTCAAATCCTTGTATTCTCGGATTGCACCCAAATTGGCCCCCAATTGAGCCTACAACGTACAAACGAGTTTTTCTTCTTCGTTAAGCACAACCGAACTTGTTTCTTGACTAAAACATGTCCCATTTGAAGTTATCATGGTGCCATGTGAAGATTGAAATCAAACGGAGTCCATTTGGTCACTCAAATCCTTGTATTCTCGGATTGCACCCAAATTGGCCTCCAATTGAGCATACAACGTACAAACGAGTTTTTCTTCTTTGTTAGGCACAAACAAACTTGTTTGTTGATTCAAACATGTACCATTTGACGTTATTATGGTGCCACGCGAGAATTGAAATAAAATGGAGTCCATTTGGTCACTCAAATCCTTGTATTCTTGGATTGCACCCAAATTGGCCTCCAATTGAGCCTACAACGTACAAACTAGTTTTCCTTCTTCGTTAACCACAACCGAACTTGTTTGTTGAGTCAAACATGTCCCATTTGATGCTACTATGGTTCCACGCGAGGATTGAAACCAAGGTGAGTCCATTTGGTCACTCAAATCCTTGTATTCTCAGATTGCACCCAAATTGGCCTCCAATTGAGCCTACAACGTACAAACGAGTTTTCCTTCTTCGTTAAGCACAACCGAACTTGTTTGTTGAGTCAAACATGTCCCATTTAATGTTATTATGGTGCCACACATGGATTGAAATAAACCAAGTCCATTTGGTCACTCAAATCCTTGTATTCTCGGATTATACCCAAATTGGCCTCCAATTGAGCATATAACGTACAAACCAGTTTTTCTTCTTTGTTAAGCACAACCGAACTTGTTTGGTGAGTCAAACATTTCCCATTTGATGTTATTATGGTGCCACGTGAGGATTGAAATCAAACGGAGACCATTTGCTCACTCAAATCCTTCTATTCTCGGATTGCACCCAAATTGGCCTCCAATTGAGCCTACAACGTACAAACGAGTTTTCCTTCTTCGATAAGCACAACCGAACTTGTTTGTTGACTCAAACATGTCCCATTTTATGTTATCATGGTGCCACGTGAAGATTGAAATCAAACGGATTCCATTTGGTCACTCAAATCCTTGTATTCTCGGATTGCACACAAATTGGCCTCCAAATGAACCTACAACGTACAAACGAGTTTTCGTTCTTCGTTAAGCACAACCGAACTTGTTTTTTGAGTCAAACATGTCCCATTTGATGCTATTATGGTGCCACACTAGGTAGAAACCAAACGGAGTCCATTTTGTCACTCAAATCCTTGTATTCTCGGATTGCACCCAAATTGGCCTCCAATTGAGCCTACAACGTACAAACGAGTTTTCCTTCTTCGTTAACCAAAACCGAACTTGTTTGTTGAGTCAAACATGTCCCATTTGATGCTATTATGGTGCCACGTGAGGATTGAAACCAATCTGAGTCCATTTGGTCACTCAAATCCTTGTATTCTCGGATTGCACCCAAATTGGCCTCCAATTGAGCCTACAACGTACAAACGAGTTTTCCTTCTTCGTTAACCACAACCGAACTTGTTTGTTGAGTCAAACATGTCCCATTTGATGCTATTATGGTGCCACGTGAGGATTGAAACCAAGCTGAGTCCATTTGGTCACTCAAATCCTTGTATTCTCGGATTGCACCCAAATTGGCCTCCAATTGAGCCTACAACGTACAAACGAGTTTTCCTTCTTCGTTAAGCACAACTGAATGTTGAGCCAAACATGTCCCATTTAACTTTATTATGGTGCCACACGAGGATTGAAATCAAACGAAGTCCATTTGGTCGCTCAAATCCTTGTATTCTCGGATTGCACCCAAATTGGCCTCCAATTGAGCATACAACGTACAAACGAGTTTTTCTTCTTTGTTAAGCACAACCGAACTTGTTTGGTGAGTCAAACATGTCCCATTTGATGTTATTATGGTGCCACGCGAGGATTGAAATCAAACGGAGTCCATTTGCTCACTCAAATCCTTGTATTCTCGGATTGCACCCAAATTGGCCTCCAATTGAGCCTACAACGTACAAACGAGTTTTCATTCTTCGTTAAGCACAACCGAACTTGTTTGTTGAGTCAAAAATGTCCCATTTGACATTATTATGGTGCCACACGAGGATTGAAATCAAACGAAGTCCATTTGGTCACTCAAATCCTTGTATTCTCAGATTGCACCCAAATTGGCCTCCAATTGAGCATACAACGTACAAACGAGTTTTTCTTCTTTGTTAGGCACAACCAAACTTGTTTGGTGAGTCAAACATGTCCCATTTGATTTTATTATGGTGCCACGCGAGGATTGAAATCAAACGGAGTCCATTTGCTCACTCAAATCCTTGTATTCTCGGATTGCACCAAATTGGCCCTTAATTGAGCCTACAACGTACAAACTAGTTTTGCTTCTTCGTTAAGCACAACCGAACTTGTTTGTTGAGTCAAACATGTCACATTTGATGTTATTATGGTGCCACGGGAAGATTGAAATCAAACGGAGTCCATTTGGTCACTCAAATCCTCGTATTCTCGGATTGCACCCAAATTGGCCTCCAATTGAGCCTACAACGTACAAACGAGTTTTCCTTTTTCATTAAGCACAACCGAACTTGTTTGTTGAGTCAAACATGTCCCATTTGACATTATTATGGTGCCCCATGAGGATTGAAATCAAACGGAGTCCATTTGGTCACTCAAATCCCTGTATTCTCGGATTGCACCCAAATTGGCCTCCAGTTGAGCATACAACGTACAAACGAGTTTTCCTTCTTCGTTAAGCACAACCAAACTTGTTTGTTGAGTAAAACATGTCCCATTTGATGTTATTAATGAGCCAAGCAAGGATTGAAATCAAACGTAGTCCATTTGCTCACTCAAATCCTTGTATTCTCGGATTGCACCCAAATTGGCCCCCAATTGAGCCTACAACGTACAAACGAGTTTTTCTTCTTCGTTAAGCACAACCGAACTTGTTTCTTGACTAAAACATGTCCCATTTGAAGTTATCATGGTGCCATGTGAAGATTGAAATCAAACGGAGTCCATTTGGTCACTCAAATCCTTGTATTCTCGGATTGCACCCAAATTGGCCTCCAATTGAGCATACAACGTACAAACGAGTTTTTCTTCTTTGTTAGGCACAAACAAACTTGTTTGTTGATTCAAACATGTACCATTTGACGTTATTATGGTGCCACGCGAGAATTGAAATAAAATGGAGTCCATTTGGTCACTCAAATCCTTGTATTCTTGGATTGCACCCAAATTGGCCTCCAATTGAGCCTACAACGTACAAACTAGTTTTCCTTCTTCGTTAACCACAACCGAACTTGTTTGTTGAGTCAAACATGTCCCATTTGATGCTACTATGGTTCCACGCGAGGATTGAAACCAAGGTGAGTCCATTTGGTCACTCAAATCCTTGTATTCTCAGATTGCACCCAAATTGGCCTCCAATTGAGCCTACAACGTACAAACGAGTTTTCCTTCTTCGTTAAGCACAACCGAACTTGTTTGTTGAGTCAAACATGTCCCATTTAATGTTATTATGGTGCCACACATGGATTGAAATAAACCAAGTCCATTTGGTCACTCAAATCCTTGTATTCTCGGATTATACCCAAATTGGCCTCCAATTGAGCATATAACGTACAAACCAGTTTTTCTTCTTTGTTAAGCACAACCGAACTTGTTTGGTGAGTCAAACATTTCCCATTTGATGTTATTATGGTGCCACGTGAGGATTGAAATCAAACGGAGACCATTTGCTCACTCAAATCCTTCTATTCTCGGATTGCACCCAAATTGGCCTCCAATTGAGCCAACAACGTACAAACGAGTTTTCCTTCTTCGATAAGCACAACCGAACTTGTTTGTTGACTCAAACATGTCCCATTTTACGTTATCATGGTGCCACGTGAAGATTGAAATCAAACGGATTCCATTTGGTCACTCAAATCCTTGTATTCTCGGATTGCACACAAATTGGCCTCCAAATGAACCTACAACGTACAAACGAGTTTTCGTTCTTCGTTAAGCACAACCGAACTTGTTTTTTGAGTCAAACATGTCCCATTTGATGCTATTATGGTGCCACACTAGGTAGAAACCAAACGGAGTCCATTTTGTCACTCAAATCCTTGTATTCTCGGATTGCACCCAAATTGGCCTCCAATTGAGCCTACAACGTACAAACGAGTTTTCCTTCTTCGTTAACCAAAACCGAACTTGTTTGTTGAGTCAAACATGTCCCATTTGATGCTATTATGGTGCCACGTGAGGATTGAAACCAATCTGAGTCCATTTGGTCACTCAAATCCTTGTATTCTCGGATTGCACACAAATTGGCCTCCAATTGAGCCTACAACGTACAAACGAGTTTTCCTTCTTCGTTAACCACAACCGAACTTGTTTGTTGAGTCAAACATGTCCCATTTGATGCTATTATGGTGCCACGTGAGGATTGAAACCAAGCTGAGTCCATTTGGTCACTCAAATCCTTGTATTCTCGGATTGCACCCAAATTGGCCTCCAATTGAGCCTACAACGTACAAACGAGTTTTCCTTCTTCGTTAAGCACAACTGAATGTTGAGCCAAACATGTCCCATTTAACTTTATTATGGTGCCACACGAGGATTGAAATCAAACGAAGTCCATTTGGTCGCTCAAATCCTTGTATTCTCGGATTGCACCCAAATTGGCCTCCAATTGAGCATACAACGTACAAACGAGTTTTTCTTCTTTGTTAAGCACAACCGAACTTGTTTGGTGAGTCAAACATGTCCCATTTGATGTTATTATGGTGCCACGCGAGGATTGAAATCAAACGGAGTCCATTTGCTCACTCAAATCCTTGTATTCTCGGATTGCACCCAAATTGGCCTCCAATTGAGCCTACAACGTACAAACGAGTTTTCATTCTTCGTTAAGCACAACCGAACTTGTTTGTTGAGTCAAAAATGTCCCATTTGACATTATTATGGTGCCACACGAGGATTGAAATCAAACGAAGTCCATTTGGTCACTCAAATCCTTGTATTCTCAGATTGCACCCAAATTGGCCTCCAATTGAGCATACAACGTACAAACGAGTTTTTCTTCTTTGTTAGGCACAACCAAACTTGTTTGGTGAGTCAAACATGTCCCATTTGATTTTATTATGGTGCCACGCGAGGATTGAAATCAAACGGAGTCCATTTGCTCACTCAAATCCTTGTATTCTCGGATTGCACCAAATTGGCCCTTAATTGAGCCTACAACGTACAAACTAGTTTTGCTTCTTCGTTAAGCACAACCGAACTTGTTTGTTGAGTCAAACATGTCCCATTTGATGTTATTATGGTGCCACGGGAAGATTGAAATCAAACGGAGTCCATTTGGTCACTCAAATCCTTGTATTCTCGGATTGCACCCAAATTGGCCTCCAATTGAGCCTACAACGTACAAACGAGTTTTCCTTTTTCATTAAGCACAACCGAACTTGTTTGTTGAGTCAAACATGTCCCATTTGACATTATTATGGTGCCCCATGAGGATTGAAATCAAACGGAGTCCATTTGGTCACTCAAATCCCTGTATTCTCGGATTGCACCCAAATTGGCCTCCAGTTGAGCATACAACGTACAAACGAGTTTTCCTTCTTCGTTAAGCACAACCAAACTTGTTTGTTGAGTAAAACATGTCCCATTTGATGTTATTAATGAGCCAAGCAAGGATTGAAATCAAACGTAGTCCATTTGCTCACTCAAATCCTTGTATTCTCGGATTGCACCCAAATTGGCCCCCAATTGAGCCTACAACGTACAAACGAGTTTTTCTTCTTCGTTAAGCACAACCGAACTTGTTTCTTGACTAAAACATGTCCCATTTGAAGTTATCATGGTGCCATGTGAAGATTGAAATCAAACGGAGTCCATTTGGTCACTCAAATCCTTGTATTCTCGGATTGCACCCAAATTGGCCTCCAATTGAGCATACAACGTACAAACGAGTTTTTGTTCTTTGTTAGGCACAAACAAACTTGTTTGTTGATTCAAACATGTACCATTTGACGTTATTATGGTGCCACGCGAGAATTGAAATAAAATGGAGTCCATTTGGTCACTCAAATCCTTGTATTCTTGGATTGCACCCAAATTGGCCTCCAATTGAGCCTACAACGTACAAACTAGTTTTCCTTCTTCGTTAACCACAACCGAACTTGTTTGTTGAGTCAAACATGTCCCATTTGATGCTACTATGGTTCCACGCGAGGATTGAAACCAAGGTGAGTCCATTTGGTCACTCAAATCCTTGTATTCTCAGATTGCACCCAAATTGGCCTCCAATTGAGCCTACAACGTACAAACGAGTTTTCCTTCTTCGTTAAGCACAACCGAACTTGTTTGTTGAGTCAAACATGTCCCATTTAATGTTATTATGGTGCCACACATGGATTGAAATAAACCAAGTCCATTTGGTCACTCAAATCCTTGTATTCTCGGATTATACCCAAATTGGCCTCCAATTGAGCATATAACGTACAAACCAGTTTTTCTTCTTTGTTAAGCACAACCGAACTTGTTTGGTGAGTCAAACATTTCCCATTTGATGTTATTATGGTGCCACGTGAGGATTGAAATCAAACGGAGACCATTTGCTCACTCAAATCCTTCTATTCTCGGATTGCACCCAAATTGGCCTCCAATTGAGCCTACAACGTACAAACGAGTTTTCCTTCTTCGATAAGCACAACCGAACTTGTTTGTTGACTCAAACATGTCCCATTTTACGTTATCATGGTGCCACGTGAAGATTGAAATCAAACGGATTCCATTTGGTCACTCAAATCCTTGTATTCTCGGATTGCACACAAATTGGCCTCCAAATGAACCTACAACGTACAAACGAGTTTTCGTTCTTCGTTAAGCACAACCGAACTTGTTTTTTGAGTCAAACATGTCCCATTTGATGCTATTATGGTGCCACACTAGGTAGAAACCAAACGGAGTCCATTTTGTCACTCAAATCCTTGTATTCTCGGATTGCACCCAAATTGGCCTCCAATTGAGCCTACAACGTACAAACGAGTTTTCCTTCTTCGTTAACCACAACCGAACTTGTTTGTTGAGTCAAACATGTCCCATTTGATGCTATTATGGTGCCACGTGAGGATTGAAACCAAGCTGAGTCCATTTGGTCACTCAAATCCTTGTATTCTCGGATTGCACCCAAATTGGCCTCCAATTGAGCCTACAACGTACAAACGAGTTTTCCTTCTTCGTTAACCACAACTGAATGTTGAGCCAAACATGTCCCATTTAACTTTATTATGGTGCCACACGAGGATTGAAATCAAACGAAGTCCATTTGGTCGCTCAAATCCTTGTATTCTCGGATTGCACCCAAATTGGCCTCCAATTGAGCATACAACGTACAAACGAGTTTTTCTTCTTTGTTAAGCACAACCGAACTTGTTTGGTGAGTCAAACATGTCCCATTTGATGTTATTATGGTGCCACGCGAGGATTGAAATCAAACGGAGTCCATTTGCTCACTCAAATCCTTGTATTCTCGGATTGCACCCAAATTGGCCTCCAATTGAGCCTACAACGTACAAACGAGTTTTCATTCTTCGTTAAGCACAACCGAACTTGTTTGTTGAGTCAAAAATGTCCCATTTGACATTATTATGGTGCCACACGAGGATTGAAATCAAACGAAGTCCATTTGGTCACTCAAATCCTTGTATTCTCAGATTGCACCCAAATTGGCCTCCAATTGAGCATACAACGTACAAACGAGTTTTTCTTCTTTGTTAGGCACAACCAAACTTGTTTGGTGAGTCAAACATGTCCCATTTGATTTTATTATGGTGCCACGCGAGGATTGAAATCAAACGGAGTCCATTTGCTCACTCAAATCCTTGTATTCTCGGATTGCACCAAATTGGCCCTTAATTGAGCCTACAACGTACAAACTAGTTTTGCTTCTTCGTTAAGCACAACCGAACTTGTTTGTTGAGTCAAACATGTCCCATTTGATGTTATTATGGTGCCACGGGAAGATTGAAATCAAACGGAGTCCATTTGGTCACTCAAATCCTTGTATTTTCGGATTGCACCCAAATTGGCCAACAAATGAGCCTACAACGTACAAACGAGTTTTCTATCTTCGTTAAGCACAACTGAACTTTTTATTTGAGTCAAACATGTCCCATTTGATGCTATTACGGTGCCACGCTAGGTAGAAACCAAACGGAGTCCATTTGGTCACTCAAATCCTTGTATTCTCGGATTGCGACCAAATTGGCCTCCAGTGGAGCATACAACGTACAAACGAGTTTTCCTTCTTCGTTAAAGACAACCGAACTTGTTTGTTGAGTCACACATTTCCCATTTGATGTTATTAATGTGCCACGCAAGGATTGAAATCAAACGTACTCCATTTGCTCACTAAAATCCTTGTATTCTCGGATTGCACCCAAATTGGCCTCCAATTGAGCCTACAACGTACAAACGAGTTTTCCTTCTTCGATAAGCACAACCGAACTTGTTTGTTGACTCAAACATGTCCCATTTTACGTTATCATGGTGCCACGTGAAGATTGAAATCAAACGGATTCCATTTGGTCACTCAAATCCTTGTATTCTCGGATTGCACACAAATTGGCCTCCAAATGAACCTACAACGTACAAACGAGTTTTCCTTTTTCATTAAGCACAACCGAACTTGTTTGTTGAGTCAAACATGTCCCATTTGACATTATTATGGTGCCTCATGAGGATTGAAATCAAACGGAGTCCATTTGGTCACTCAAATCCTTGTAT
Source organism: Berberis vulgaris (assembly GCA_963556465.1). Lineage (NCBI taxonomy): Eukaryota > Viridiplantae > Streptophyta > Magnoliopsida > Ranunculales > Berberidaceae > Berberis > Berberis vulgaris. The sequence continues at coordinate 57,469,923 of OY747128.1, forward strand.
TCTCGGATTGCACCCAAATTGGCCTCCAGTTGAGCATACAACGTACAAACGAGTTTTCCTTCTTCGTTAAGCACAACCAAACTTGTTTGTTGAGTAAAACATGTCCCATTTGATGTTATTAATGAGCCAAGCAAGGATTGAAATCAAACGTAGTCCATTTGCTCACTCAAATCCTTGTATTCTCGGATTGCACCCAAATTGGCCCCCAATTGAGCCTACAACGTACAAACGAGTTTTTCTTCTTCGTTAAGCACAACCGAACTTGTTTGTTGACTAAAACATGTCCCATTTGAAGTTATCATGGTGCCACGTGAAGATTGAAATCAAACGGAGTCCATTTGGTCACTCAAATCCTTGTATTCTCGGATTGCACCCAAATTGGCCTCCAAATGAACCTACAAAGTACAAACAAGTTTTCGTTCTTCGTTAAGCACAACCGAACTTGTTTTTTGAGTCAAACATGTCCCATTAGATGCTATTATGGTGCCACACTAGGTAGAAACCAAACGGAGTCCATTTGGTTACTCAAATCCTTGTATTCTCGGATTGCAACCAAATTGGCCTCCAATTGAGCCTACAACGTTAAAACGAGTTTTCCTTCTTCGTTAAGCACAACCGAACTTGTTTGTTGAGTCAAACATGTACCATTTGACCTTATTATGGTGCCACGCGAGAATTGAAATAAAATGGAGTCCATTTGGTCACTCAAATCCTTGTATTCTTGGATTGCACCCTAATTGGCCTCCAATTGAGCCTACAACGTACAAACTAGTTTTCCTTCTTCGTTAACCACAACCGAACTTGTTTGTTGAGTCAAACATGTCCCATTTGATGCTACTATGGTGCCACACAAGGATTGAAACCAAGCTGAGTCCATTTGGTCACTCAAATCCTTGTATTCTCGGATTGCACCCAAATTGGCCTCCAATTGAGCCTACAACGTACAAACGAGTTTTCCTTCTTCGTTAAGCACAACCGAACTTGTTTGTTGAGTCAAACATGTCCCATATAATGTTATTATGGTGCCACACGAGGAGTGAAATCAAACGAAGTCCATTTGGTCACTCAAATCCTTGTATTCTCGGATTGCACCCAAATTGGCCTCCAATTGAGCATACAACGTACAAACCAGTTTTTCTTCTTTGTTAAGCACAACCGAACTTGTTTGGTGAGTCAAACATGTCCCATTTGATGTTATTATGGTGCCACGCGAGGATTGAAATCAAACGGAGACCATTTGCTCACTCAAATCCATCTATTCTCGGATTGCACCCAAATTGGCCTCCAATTGAGCCTACAACGTACAAACGAGTTTTCATTCTTCGTTAAGCACAACCGAACTTGTTTTTTGAGTCAAAAATGTCCCATTTGACATTATTATGGTGCCACACGAGTATTGAAATCAAACGAAGTCCATTTGGTCACTCAAATCCTTGTATTCTCAGATTGCACCCAAATTGGCCTCCAATTGAGCATACAACGTACAAACGAGTTTTTCTTCTTTGTTAAGCACAACCGAGCTTGTTTGGTGAGTCAAACATGTCCCATTTGATGTTATTATGGTGCCACGCGAGGATTGAAATCAAACGGAGTCCATTTGCTCACTCAAATCCTTGTATTCTCGGATTGCACCCAAATTGGCCCTTAATTGAGCCTACAACGTACAAACGAGTTTTTCTTCTTCGTTAAGCACAACCGAACTTCTTTTTTGAGTCAAACATGTCCCATTTTACGTTATTATGGTGCCACGGGAAGATTGAAATCAAACGGAGTCCATTTGGTCACTCAAATTCTTGTATTCTCGGATTGCACCCAAATTGGCCACCAAATGAGCCTACAACGTACAAACAAGTTTTCTATCTTCGTTAAGCACAACCGAACTTGTTTTTTGAGTCAAACATGTCCCATTTGATGCTATTACGGTGCCACGCCAGGTAGAAACCAAACGGAGTCCATTTGGTCAATCAAATCCTTGTATTCTCGGATTGCACCCAAATTGGCCTCCAATTGAGCCTACAACGTACAAACGAGTTTTCCTTCTTCATTAAGCACAACCGAACTTTTTTGTTGAGTCAAACATGTCCCATTTGACATTATTATGGTGCCCCATGAGGATTGAAATCAAACGGAGTCCATTTGGTCACTCAAATCCTTGTATTCTCGGATTGCACCCAAATTGGCCTCCAGTTGAGCATACAACGTACAAACGAGTTTTCCTTCTTCGTTAAGCAAAACCGAACTTGTTTTTTGAGTCAAACATGTCCCATTTGATGTTATTAATGAGCCAAGCAAGGATTGAAATCAAACGTACTCCATTTGCTCACTCAAATCCTTGTATTCTCGGATTGCACCCAAATTGGCCCCCAATTGAGCCTACAACGTACAAACGAGTTTTTCTTCTTCGTTAAGCACAACCGAACTTGTTTGTTGACTAAAACATGTCCCATTTGAAGTTATCATGGTGCCACGTGAAGATTGAAATCAAACGGAGTCCATTTGGTCACTCAAATCCTTGTATTCTCGGATTGCACCCAAATTGGCCTCCAATTGAGCATACAACGTACAAACGAGTTTTTCTTCTTTGTTAGGCACAACCAAACTTGTTTGTTGAGTCAAACATGTACCATTTGACGTTATTATGGTGCCACGCGAGAATTGAAATAAAATGGAGTCCATTTGGTCACTCAAATCCTTGTATTCTTGGATTGCACCCAAATTGGCCTCCAATTGAGCCTACAACGTACAAACTAGTTTTCCTTCTTCGTTAACCACAACCGAACTTGTTTGTTGAGTCAAACATGTCCCATTTGATGCTACTATGGTGCCACGCAAGGATTGAAACCAAGCTGAGTCCATTTGGTCACTCAAATCCTTGTATTCTCGGATTGCACCCAAATTGGCCTCCAATTGAGCCTACAACGTACAAACGAGTTTTCCTTCTTCGTTAAGCACAACCGAACTTGTTTGTTGAGTCAAAAATGTCCCATTTAACGTTATTATGGTGCCACACGAGGAGTGAAATCAAACGAAGTCCATTTGGTCACTCAAATCCTTGTATTCTCGGATTGCACCCAAATTGGCCTCCAATTGAGCATACAACGTACAAACCAGTTTTTCTTCTTTGTTAAGCACAACCGAACTTGTTTGGTGAGTCAAACATGTCCCATTTGATGTTATTATGGTGCCACGCGAGCATTGAAATCAAACGGAGACCATTTGCTCACTCAAATCCTTGTATTCTCGGATTGCACCCAAATTGGCCTCCAATTGAGCCTACAACGTACAAACGAGTTTTTCTTCTTCGATAAGCACAACCGAACTTGTTTGTTGACTCAAACATGTCCCATTTTACGTTATCATGGTGCCACATGAAGATTGAAATCAAACGGATTCCATTTGGTCACTCAAATCCTTGTATTCTCGGATTGCACACAAATTGGCCTCCAAATGAACCTACAACGTACAAACGAGTTTTCGTTCTTCGTTAAGCACAACTGAACTTGTTTTTTGAGTCAAACATGTCCCATTTGATGCTATTATGGTGCCACACTAGGTAGAAACCAAACGGAGTCCATTTTGTCACTCAAATCCTTGTATTCTCGGATTGCACCCAAATTGGCCTCCAATTGAGCCTACAACGTACAAACGAGTTTTCCTTCTTCGTTAACCACAACCGAACTTGTTTGTTGAGTAAAAAATGTCCCATTTGATGCTATTATGGTGCCACGTGAGGATTGAAACCAAGCTGAGTCCATTTGGTCACTCAAATCCTTGTATTCTCGGATTGCACCCAAATTGGCCTCCAATTGAGCCTACAACGTACAAACGAGTTTTCCTTCTTCGTTAAGCACAACTGAACTTGTTTGTTGAGTCAAACATGTCCCATTTAACGTTATTATGGTGCCACATGAGGATTGAAATCAAACGAAGTCCATTTGGTCGCTCAAATCCTTGTATTCTCGGATTGCACCCAAATTGGCCTCCAATTGAGCATACAACGTACAAACGAGTTTTTCTTCTTTGTTAAGCACAACCGAACTTGTTTGATGAGTCAAACATGTCCCATTTGATGTTATTATGGTGCCACGGGAAGATTGAAATCAAACGGAGTCCATTTGGTCACTCAAATCCTTGTATTTTCGGATTGCACCCAAATTGGCCAACAAATGAGCCTACAACGTAAAAACGAGTTTTCTATCTTCGTTAAGCACAAACGAACTTTTTATTTGAGTCAAACATGTCCCATTTGATGCTATTACGGTGCCACGCTTGGTAGAAACCAAACGGAGTCCATTTGCTCACTCAAATCCTTGTATTCTCGGATTGCACCCAAATTGGCCTCCAATTGAGCCTACAACGTACAAACGAGTTTTCATTCTTCCTTAAGCACAACCGAACTTGTTTGTTGAGTCAAAAATGTCCCATTTGACATTATTATGGTGCCACACGAGGATTGAAATCAAACGAAGTCCATTTGGTCACTCAAATCCTTGTATTCTCAGATTGCACCCAAATTGGCCTCCAATTGAGCATACAACGTACAAACGAGTTTTTCTTCTTTGTTAGGCACAACCAAACTTGTTTGGTGAGTCAAACATGTCCCATTTGATGTTATTATGGTGCCACGCGAGGATTGAAATCAAACGGAGTCCATTTGCTCACTCAAATCCTTGTATTCTCGGATTGCACCAAATTGGCCCTTAATTGAGCCTACAACGTACAAACTAGTTTTGCTTCTTCGTTAAGCACAACCGAACTTGTTTGTTGAGTCAAACATGTCCCATTTGATGTTATTATGGTGCCACGGGAAGATTGAAATCAAACGGAGTCCATTTGGTCACTCAAATCCTTGTATTTTCGGATTGCACCCAAATTGGCCAACAAATGAGCCTACAACGTACAAACGAGTTTTCTATCTTCGTTAAGCACAACCGAACTTTTTATTTGAGTCAAACATGTCCCATTTGATGCTATTACGGTGCCACGCTAGGTAGAAACCAAACGGAGTCCATTTGGTCACTCAAATCCTTGTATTCTCGGATTGCGACCAAATTGGCCTCCAGTGGAGCATACAACGTACAAACGAGTTTTCCTTCTTCGTTAAAGACAACCGAACTTGTTTGTTGAGTCACACATTTCCCATTTGATGTTATTAATGTGCCACGCAAGGATTGAAATCAAACGTAGTCCATTTGCTCACTAAAATCCTTGTATTCTCGGATTGCACCCAAATTGGCCTCCAATTGAGCCTACAACGTACAAACGAGTTTTCCTTCTTCGATAAGCACAACCGAACTTGTTTGTTGACTCAAACATGTCCCATTTTACGTTATCATGGTGCCACGTGAAGATTGAAATCAAACGGATTCCATTTGGTCACTCAAATCCTTGTATTCTCGGATTGCACACAAATTGGCCTCCAAATGAACCTACAACGTACAAACGAGTTTTCGTTCTTCGTTAAGCACAACCGAACTTGTTTTTTGAGTCAAACATGTCCCATTTGATGCTATTATGGTGCCACACTAGGTAGAAACCAAACGGAGTCCATTTTGTCACTCAAATCCTTGTATTCTCGGATTGCACCCAAATTGGCCTCCAATTGAGCCTACAACGTACAAACGAGTTTTCCTTTTTCATTAAGCACAACCGAACTTGTTTGTTGAGTCAAACATGTCCCATTTGACATTATTATGGTGCCCCATGAGGATTGAAATCAAACGGAGTCCATTTGGTCACTCAAATCCTTGTATTCTCAGATTGCACCCAAATTGGCCTCCAGTTGAGCATACAACGTACAAACGAGTTTTCCTTCTTCGTTAACCACAACCAAACTTGTTTGTTGAGTAACAAATGTCCCATTTGATGTTATTAACGAGCCAAGCGAGGATTGAAATCAAACGTAGTCCATTTGCTCACTCAAATCCTTGTATTCTCGGATTGCACCCAAATTGGCCCCCAATTGAGCCTACAACGTACAAACGAGTTTTTCTTCTTCGTTAAGCACAACCGAACTTGTTTGTTGACTAAAACATGTCCCATTTGAAGTTATCATGGTGCCACGTGAAGATTGAAATCAAACGGAGTCCATTTGGTCACTCAAATCCTTGTATTCTCGGATTGCACCCAAATTGGCCTCCAATTGAGCCTACAACGTACAAACGAGTTTTCCTTCTTCGTTAAGCACAACCGAACTTGTTTGTTGAGTCAAACATGTACCATTTGACCTTATTATGGTGCCACGCGAGAATTGAAATAAAATGGAGTCCATTTGGTCACTCAAATCCTTGTATTCTTGGATTGCACCCAAATTGGCCTCCAATTGAGCCTACAACGTACAAACTAGTTTTCCTTCTTCGTTAACCACAACCGAACTTGTTTGTTGAGTCAAACATGTCCCATTTGATGCTACTATGGTGCCACACGAGGATTGAAACCAAGCTGAGTCCATTTGGTCACTCAAATCCTTGTATTCTCGGATTGCACCCAAATTGGCCTCCAATTGAGCCTACAACGTACAAACGAGTTTTCCTTCTTCGTTAAGCACAACCGAACTTGTTTGTTGAGTCAAACATGTCCCATTTAACGTTATTATGGTGCCACACGAGGAGTGAAATCAAACGAAGTCCATTTGGTCACTCAAATCCTTGTATTCTCGGATTGCACCCAAATTGGCCTCCAATTGAGCATACAACGTACAAACCAGTTTTTCTTCTTTGTTAAGCACAACCGAACTTGTTTGGTGAGTCAAACATGTCCCATTTGATGTTATTATGGTGCCACGCGAGGATTGAAATCAAACGGAGACCATTTGCTCACTCAAATCCTTCTATTCTCGGATTGCACCCAAATTGGCCTCCAATTGAGCCTACAACGTACAAACGAGTTTTCATTCTTCGTTAAGCACAACCGAACTTGTGTTTTGAGTCAAAAATGTCCCATTTGACATTATTATGGTGCCACACGAGTATTGAAATCAAACGAAGTCCATTTGGTCACTCAAATCCTTGTATTCTCAGATTGCACCCAAATTGGCCTCCAATTGAGCATACGACGTACAAACGAGTTTTTCTTCTTTGTTAAGCACAACCGAGCTTGTTTGGTGAGTCAAACATGTCCCATTTGATGTTATTATGGTGCCACGCGAGGATTGAAATCAAACGGAGTCCATTTGCTCACTCAAATCCTTGTATTCTCGGATTGCACCCAAATTGGCCCTTAATTGAGCCTACAACGTACAAACGAGTTTTTCTTCTTTGTTAAGCACAACCGAACTTATTTTTTGAGTCAAACATGTCCCATTTTACGTGATTATGGTGCCACGGGAAGATTGAAATCAAACGGAGTCCATTTGGTCACTCAAATTCTTGTATTCTCGGATTGCACCCAAATTGGCCACCAAATGAGCCTACAACGTACAAACAAGTTTTCTATCTTCGTTAAGCACAACCGAACTTGTTTTTTGAGTCAAACATGTCCCATTTGATGCTATTACGGTGCCACGCTAGGTAGAAACCAAACGGAGTCCATTTGGTCAATCAAATCCTTGTATTCTCGGATTGCACCCAAATTGGCCTCCAATTGAGCCTACAACGTACAAACGAGTTTTCCTTCTTCATTAAGCACAACCGAACTTTTTTGTTTAGCCAAACATGTCCCATTTGACATTATTATGGTGCCCCATGAGGATTGAAATCAAACGGAGTCCATTTGGTCACTCAAATCCTTGTATTCTCGGATTGCACCCAAATTGGCCTCCAGTTGAGCATACAACGTACAAACGAGTTTTCCTTCTTCGTTAAGCACAACCGAACTTGTTTGTTGAGTCAAACATGTCCCATTTGATGTTATTAATGAGCCACGCAAGGATTGAAATCAAACGTATTCCATTTGCTCACTCAAATCCTTGTATTCTCGGATTGCACCCAAATTGGCCCCCAATTGAGCCTACAACGTACAAACGAGTTTTCCTTCTTCGTTAAGCACAACCGAACTTGTTTGTTGAGTCAAACATGTCCCATTTGATGTTATTAATGAGCCACGCAAGGATTGAAATCAAACGTATTCCATTTGCTCACTCAAATCCTTGTATTCTCGGATTGCACCCAAATTGGCCCCCAATTGAGCCTACAACGTACAAACGAGTTTTTCTTCTTCGTTAAGCACAACCGAACTTGTTTGTTGACTAAAACATGTCCCATTTGAAGTTATCATGGTGCCACGTGAAGATTGAAATCAAACGGAGTCCATTTGGTCACTCAAATCCTTGTATTCTCGGATTGCACCCAAATTGGCCTCCAATTGAGCCTACAACGTACAAACGAGTTTTTCTTCTTCGATAAGCACAACCGAACTTGTTTGTTGACTCAAACATGTCCCATTTTACGTTATCATGGTGCCACATGAAGATTGAAATCAAACGGATTCCATTTGGTCACTCAAATCCTTGTATTCTCGGATTGCACACAAATTGGCCTCCAAATGAACCTACAACGTACAAACGAGTTTTCGTTCTTCGTTAAGCACAACTGAACTTGTTTTTTGAGTCAAACATGTCCCATTTGATGCTATTATGGTGCCACACTAGGTAGAAACCAAACGGAGTCCATTTTGTCACTCAAATCCTTGTATTCTCGGATTGCACCCAAATTGGCCTCCAATTGAGCCTACAACGTACAAACGAGTTTTCCTTCTTCGTTAACCACAACCGAACTTGTTTGTTGAGTAAAAAATGTCCCATTTGATGCTATTATGGTGCCACGTGAGGATTGAAACCAAGCTGAGTCCATTTGGTCACTCAAATCCTTGTATTCTCGGATTGCACCCAAATTGGCCTCCAATTGAGCCTACAACGTACAAACGAGTTTTCCTTCTTCGTTAAGCACAACTGAACTTGTTTGTTGAGTCAAACATGTCCCATTTAACGTTATTATGGTGCCACATGAGGATTGAAATCAAACGAAGTCCATTTGGTCGCTCAAATCCTTGTATTCTCGGATTGCACCCAAATTGGCCTCCAATTGAGCATACAACGTACAAACGAGTTTTTCTTCTTTGTTAAGCACAACCGAACTTGTTTGATGAGTCAAACATGTCCCATTTGATGTTATTATGGTGCCACGGGAAGATTGAAATCAAACGGAGTCCATTTGGTCACTCAAATCCTTGTATTTTCGGATTGCACCCAAATTGGCCAACAAATGAGCCTACAACGTAAAAACGAGTTTTCTATCTTCGTTAAGCACAAACGAACTTTTTATTTGAGTCAAACATGTCCCATTTGATGCTATTACGGTGCCACGCTTGGTAGAAACCAAACGGAGTCCATTTGCTCACTCAAATCCTTGTATTCTCGGATTGCACCCAAATTGGCCTCCAATTGAGCCTACAACGTACAAACGAGTTTTCATTCTTCCTTAAGCACAACCGAACTTGTTTGTTGAGTCAAAAATGTCCCATTTGACATTATTATGGTGCCACACGAGGATTGAAATCAAACGAAGTCCATTTGGTCACTCAAATCCTTGTATTCTCAGATTGCACCCAAATTGGCCTCCAATTGAGCATACAACGTACAAACGAGTTTTTCTTCTTTGTTAGGCACAACCAAACTTGTTTGGTGAGTCAAACATGTCCCATTTGATGTTATTATGGTGCCACGCGAGGATTGAAATCAAACGGAGTCCATTTGCTCACTCAAATCCTTGTATTCTCGGATTGCACCAAATTGGCCCTTAATTGAGCCTACAACGTACAAACTAGTTTTGCTTCTTCGTTAAGCACAACCGAACTTGTTTGTTGAGTCAAACATGTCCCATTTGATGTTATTATGGTGCCACGGGAAGATTGAAATCAAACGGAGTCCATTTGGTCACTCAAATCCTTGTATTTTCGGATTGCACCCAAATTGGCCAACAAATGAGCCTACAACGTACAAACGAGTTTTCTATCTTCGTTAAGCACAACCGAACTTTTTATTTGAGTCAAACATGTCCCATTTGATGCTATTACGGTGCCACGCTAGGTAGAAACCAAACGGAGTCCATTTGGTCACTCAAATCCTTGTATTCTCGGATTGCGACCAAATTGGCCTCCAGTGGAGCATACAACGTACAAACGAGTTTTCCTTCTTCGTTAAAGACAACCGAACTTGTTTGTTGAGTCACACATTTCCCATTTGATGTTATTAATGTGCCACGCAAGGATTGAAATCAAACGTAGTCCATTTGCTCACTAAAATCCTTGTATTCTCGGATTGCACCCAAATTGGCCTCCAATTGAGCCTACAACGTACAAACGAGTTTTCCTTCTTCGATAAGCACAACCGAACTTGTTTGTTGACTCAAACATGTCCCATTTTACGTTATCATGGTGCCACGTGAAGATTGAAATCAAACGGATTCCATTTGGTCACTCAAATCCTTGTATTCTCGGATTGCACACAAATTGGCCTCCAAATGAACCTACAACGTACAAACGAGTTTTCGTTCTTCGTTAAGCACAACCGAACTTGTTTTTTGAGTCAAACATGTCCCATTTGATGCTATTATGGTGCCACACTAGGTAGAAACCAAACGGAGTCCATTTTGTCACTCAAATCCTTGTATTCTCGGATTGCACCCAAATTGGCCTCCAATTGAGCCTACAACGTACAAACGAGTTTTCCTTTTTCATTAAGCACAACCGAACTTGTTTGTTGAGTCAAACATGTCCCATTTGACATTATTATGGTGCCCCATGAGGATTGAAATCAAACGGAGTCCATTTGGTCACTCAAATCCTTGTATTCTCAGATTGCACCCAAATTGGCCTCCAGTTGAGCATACAACGTACAAACGAGTTTTCCTTCTTCGTTAACCACAACCAAACTTGTTTGTTGAGTAACAAATGTCCCATTTGATGTTATTAACGAGCCAAGCGAGGATTGAAATCAAACGTAGTCCATTTGCTCACTCAAATCCTTGTATTCTCGGATTGCACCCAAATTGGCCCCCAATTGAGCCTACAACGTACAAACGAGTTTTTCTTCTTCGTTAAGCACAACCGAACTTGTTTGTTGACTAAAACATGTCCCATTTGAAGTTATCATGGTGCCACGTGAAGATTGAAATCAAACGGAGTCCATTTGGTCACTCAAATCCTTGTATTCTCGGATTGCACCCAAATTGGCCTCCAATTGAGCCTACAACGTACAAACGAGTTTTCCTTCTTCGTTAAGCACAACCGAACTTGTTTGTTGAGTCAAACATGTACCATTTGACCTTATTATGGTGCCACGCGAGAATTGAAATAAAATGGAGTCCATTTGGTCACTCAAATCCTTGTATTCTTGGATTGCACCCAAATTGGCCTCCAATTGAGCCTACAACGTACAAACTAGTTTTCCTTCTTCGTTAACCACAACCGAACTTGTTTGTTGAGTCAAACATGTCCCATTTGATGCTACTATGGTGCCACACGAGGATTGAAACCAAGCTGAGTCCATTTGGTCACTCAAATCCTTGTATTCTCGGATTGCACCCAAATTGGCCTCCAATTGAGCCTACAACGTACAAACGAGTTTTCCTTCTTCGTTAAGCACAACCGAACTTGTTTGTTGAGTCAAACATGTCCCATTTAACGTTATTATGGTGCCACACGAGGAGTGAAATCAAACGAAGTCCATTTGGTCACTCAAATCCTTGTATTCTCGGATTGCACCCAAATTGGCCTCCAATTGAGCATACAACGTACAAACCAGTTTTTCTTCTTTGTTAAGCACAACCGAACTTGTTTGGTGAGTCAAACATGTCCCATTTGATGTTATTATGGTGCCACGCGAGGATTGAAATCAAACGGAGACCATTTGCTCACTCAAATCCTTCTATTCTCGGATTGCACCCAAATTGGCCTCCAATTGAGCCTACAACGTACAAACGAGTTTTCATTCTTCGTTAAGCACAACCGAACTTGTGTTTTGAGTCAAAAATGTCCCATTTGACATTATTATGGTGCCACACGAGTATTGAAATCAAACGAAGTCCATTTGGTCACTCAAATCCTTGTATTCTCAGATTGCACCCAAATTGGCCTCCAATTGAGCATACGACGTACAAACGAGTTTTTCTTCTTTGTTAAGCACAACCGAGCTTGTTTGGTGAGTCAAACATGTCCCATTTGATGTTATTATGGTGCCACGCGAGGATTGAAATCAAACGGAGTCCATTTGCTCACTCAAATCCTTGTATTCTCGGATTGCACCCAAATTGGCCCTTAATTGAGCCTACAACGTACAAACGAGTTTTTCTTCTTTGTTAAGCACAACCGAACTTATTTTTTGAGTCAAACATGTCCCATTTTACGTGATTATGGTGCCACGGGAAGATTGAAATCAAACGGAGTCCATTTGGTCACTCAAATTCTTGTATTCTCGGATTGCACCCAAATTGGCCACCAAATGAGCCTACAACGTACAAACAAGTTTTCTATCTTCGTTAAGCACAACCGAACTTGTTTTTTGAGTCAAACATGTCCCATTTGATGCTATTACGGTGCCACGCTAGGTAGAAACCAAACGGAGTCCATTTGGTCAATCAAATCCTTGTATTCTCGGATTGCACCCAAATTGGCCTCCAATTGAGCCTACAACGTACAAACGAGTTTTCCTTCTTCATTAAGCACAACCGAACTTTTTTGTTTAGCCAAACATGTCCCATTTGACATTATTATGGTGCCCCATGAGGATTGAAATCAAACGGAGTCCATTTGGTCACTCAAATCCTTGTATTCTCGGATTGCACCCAAATTGGCCTCCAGTTGAGCATACAACGTACAAACGAGTTTTCCTTCTTCGTTAAGCACAACCGAACATGTTTGTTGAGTCAAACATGTCCCATTTGATGTTATTAATGAGCCACGCAAGGATTGAAATCAAACGTATTCCATTTGCTCACTCAAATCCTTGTATTCTCGGATTGCACCCAAATTGGCCCCCAATTGAGCCTACAACGTACAAACGAGTTTTTCTTCTTCGTTAAGCACAACCGAACTTGTTTGTTGAGTAAAAAATGTCCCATTTAACGTTATTATGGTGCCACACGAGGAGTGAAATCAAACGAAGTCCATTTGGTCACTCAAATCCTTGTATTCTCGGATTGCACCCAAATTGGCCTCCAATTGAGCATACAACGTACAAACCAGTTTTTCTTCTTTGTTAAGCACAACCGAACTTGTTTGGTGAGTCAAACATGTCCCATTTGATGTTATTATGGTGCCACGCGAGGATTGAAATCAAACGGAGACCATTTGCTCACTCAAATCCTTGTATTCTCGGATTGCACCCAAATTGGCCTCCAATTGAGCCTACAACGTACAAACGAGTTTTCCTTCTTCGATAAGCACAACCGAACTTGTTTGTTGACTCAAACATGTCCCATTTTACGTTATCATGGTGCCACATGAAGATTGAAATCAAACGGATTCCATTTGGTCACTCAAATCCTTGTATTCTCGGATTGCACACAAATTGGCCTCCAAATGAAACTACAACGTACAAACGAGTTTTCGTTCTTCGTTAAGCACAACTGAACTTGTTTTTTGAGTCAAACATGTCCCATTTGATGCTATTATGGTGCCACACTAGGTAGAAACCAAACGGAGTCCATTTTGTCACTCAAATCCTTGTATTCTCGGATTGCACCCAAATTGGCCTCCAATTGAGCCTACAACGTACAAACGAGTTTTCCTTCTTCGTTAACCACAACCGAACTTGTTTGTTGAGTCAAAAATGTCCCATTTGATGCTATTATGGTGCCACGTGAGGATTGAAACCAAGCTGAGTCCATTTGGTCACTCAAATCCTTGTATTCTCGGATTGCACCCAAATTGGCCTCCAATTGAGCCTACAACGTACAAACGAGTTTTCCTTCTTCGTTAAGCACAACTGAACTTGTTTGTTGAGTCAAACATGTCCCATTTAACGTTATTATGGTGCCACACGAGGATTGAAATCAAACGAAGTCCATTTGGTCGCTCAAATCCTTGTATTCTCGGATTGCACCCAAATTGGCCTCCAATTGAGCATACAACGTACAAACGAGTTTTTCTTCTTTGTTAAGCACAACCGAACTTGTTTGATGAGTCAAACATGTCCCATTTGATGTTATTATGGTGCCACGGGAAGATTGAAATCAAATGGAGTCCATTTGGTCACTCAAATCCTTGTATTTTCGGATTGCACCCAAATTGGCCAACAAATGAGCCTACAACGTAAAAACGAGTTTTCTATCTTCGTTAAGCACAAACGAACTTTTTATTTGAGTCAAACATGTCCCATTTGATGCTATTACGGTGCCACGCTTGGTAGAAACCAAACGGAGTCCATTTGCTCACTCAAATCCTTGTATTCTCGGATTGCACCCAAATTGGCCTCCAATTGAGCCTACAATGTACAAACGAGTTTTCATTCTTCGTTAAGCACAACCGAACTTGTTTGTTGAGTCAAAAATGTCCCATTTGACATTATTATGGTGCCACACGAGGATTGAAATCAAACGAAGTCCATTTGGTCACTCAAATCCTTGTATTCTCAGATTGCACCCAAATTGGCCTCCAATTGAGCATACAACGTACAAACGAGTTTTTCTTCTTTGTTAGGCACAACCAAACTTGTTTGGTGAGTCAAACATGTCCCATTTGATGTTATTATGGTGCCACGCGAGGATTGAAATCAAACGGAGTCCATTTGCTCACTCAAATCCTTGTATTCTCGGATTGCACCAAATTGGCCCTTAATTGAGCCTACAACGTACAAACTAGTTTTGCTTCTTCGTTAAGCACAACCGAACTTGTTTGTTCAGTCAAACATGTCCCATTTGATGTTATTATGGTGCCACGGGAAGATTGAAATCAAACGGAGTCCATTTGGTCACTCAAATCCTTGTATTTTCGGATTGCACCCAAATTGGCCAACAAATGAGCCTACAACGTACAAACGAGTTTTCTATCTTCGTTAAGCACAACCGAACTTTTTATTTGAGTCAAACATGTCCCATTTGATGCTATTATGGTGCCACGCTAGGTAGAAACCAAACGGAGTCCATTTGGTCACTCAAATCCTTGTATTCTCGGATTGCGACCAAATTGGCCTCCAGTGGAGCATACAACGTACAAACGAGTTTTCCTTCTTCGTTAAAGACAACCGAACTTGTTTGTTGAGTCACACATTTCCCATTTGATGTTATTAATGTGCCACGCAAGGATTGAAATCAAACGTACTCCATTTGCTCACTAAAATCCTTGTATTCTCGGATTGCACCCAAATTGGCCTCCAATTGAGCCTACAACGTACAAACGAGTTTTCCTTCTTCGATAAGCACAACCGAACTTGTTTGTTGACTCAAACATGTCCCATTTTACGTTATCATGGTGCCACGTGAAGATTGAAATCAAACGGATTCCATTTGGTCACTCAAATCCTTGTATTCTCGGATTGCACACAAATTGGCCTCCAAATGAACCTACAACGTACAAACGAGTTTTCGTTCTTCGTTAAGCACAACCGAACTTGTTTTTTGAGTCAAACATGTCCCATTTGATGCTATTATGGTGCCACACTAGGTAGAAACCAAACGGAGTCCATTTTGTCACTCAAATCCTTGTATTCTCGGATTGCACCCAAATTGGCCTCCAATTGAGCCTACAACGTACAAACGAGTTTTCCTTTTCCATTAAGCACAACCGAACTTGTTTGTTGAGTCAAACATGTCCCATTTGACATTATTATGGTGCCCCATGAGGATTGAAATCAAACGGAGTCCATTTGGTCACTCAAATCCTTGTATTCTCAGATTGCACCCAAATTGGCCTCCAGTTGAGCATACAACGTACAAACGAGTTTTCCTTCTTCGTTAACCACAACCAAACTTGTTTGTTGAGTAAAAAATGTCCCATTTGATGTTATTAATGAGCCAAGCGAGGATTGAAATCAAACGTAGTCCATTTGCTCACTCAAATCCTTGTATTCTCGGATTGCACCCAAATTGGCCCCCAATTGAGCCTACAACGTACAAACGAGTTTTTCTTCTTCGTTAAGCACAACCGAACTTGTTTGTTGACTAAAACATGTCCCATTTGAAGTTATCATGGTGCCACGTGAAGATTGAAATCAAACGGAGTCCATTTGGTCACTCAAATCCTTGTATTCTCGGATTGCACCCAAATTGGCCTCCAATTGAGCCTACAACGTACAAACGAGTTTTCCTTCTTCGTTAAGCACAACCGAACTTGTTTGTTGAGTCAAACATGTACCATTTGACCTTATTATGGTGCCACGCGAGAATTGAAATAAAATGGAGTCCATTTGGTCACTCAAATCCTTGTATTCTTGGATTGCACCCAAATTGGCCTCCAATTGAGCCTACAACGTACAAACTAGTTTTCCTTCTTCGTTAACCACAACCGAACTTGTTTGTTGAGTCAAACATGTCCCATTTGATGCTACTATGGTGCCACACAAGGATTGAAACCAAGCTGAGTCCATTTGGTCACTCAAATCCTTGTATTCTCGGATTGCACCCAAATTGGCCTCCAATTGAGCCTACAACGTACAAACGAGTTTTCCTTCTTCGTTAAGCACAACCGAACTTGTTTGTTGAGTCAAACATGTCCCATTTAACGTTATTATGGTGCCACACGAGGAGTGAAATCAAACGAAGTCCATTTGGTCACTCAAATCCTTGTATTCTCGGATTGCACCCAAATTGGCCTCCAATTGAGCATACAACGTACAAACCAGTTTTTCTTCTTTGTTAAGCACAACCGAACTTGTTTGGTGAGTCAAACATGTCCCATTTGATGTTATTATGGTGCCACGCGAGGATTGAAATCAAACGGAGACCATTTGCTCACTCAAATCCTTCTATTCTCGGATTGCACCCAAATTGGCCTCCAATTGAGCCTACAACATACAAACGAGTTTTCATTCTTCGTTAAGCACAACCGAACTTGTTTTTTGAGTCAAAAATGTCCCATTTGACATTATTATGGTGCCACACGAGTATTGAAATCAAACGAAGTCCATTTGGTCACTCAAATCCTTGTATTCTCAGATTGCACCCAAATTGGCCTCCAATTGAGCATACAACGTACAAACGAGTTTTTCTTCTTTGTTAAGCACAACCGAGCTTGTTTGGTGAGTCAAACATGTCCCATTTGATGTTATTATGGTGCCACGCGAGGATTGAAATCAAACGGAGTCCATTTGCTCACTCAAATCCTTGTATTCTCGGATTGCACCCAAATTGGCCCTTAATTGAGCCTACAACGTACAAACGAGTTTTTCTTCTTCGTTAAGCACAACCGAACTTATTTTTTGAGTCAAACATGTCCCATTTTACGTGATTGTGGTGCCACGGGAAGATTGAAATCAAACGGAGTCCATTTGGTCACTCAAATCCTTGTATTCTCGGATTGCACCCAAATTGGCCTCCAAATGAACCTACAACGTACAAACGAGTTTTCGTTCTTCGTTAAGCACAACCGAACTTGTTTTTTGAGTCAAACATGTCCCATTTGATGCTATTATGGTGCCACATTAGGTAGAAACCAAACGGAGTCCATTTGGTCACTCAAATCCTTGTATTCTCGGATTGCAACCAAATTGGCCTCCAATTGAGCCTACAACGTACAAACGAGTTTTCCTTCTTCGTTAAGCACAACCGTACTTGTTTGTTGAGTCAAACATGTAACATTTTACAGTATTATGGTGCCACGCGAGAATTGAAATAAAATGGAGTCCATTTGGTCACTCAAATCCTTGTATTCTTGGATTGCACCCAAATTGGCCTCCAATTGAGCCTACAACGTACAAACTAGTTTTCCTTCTTCGTAAACCACAACCGAACTTGTTTGTTGAGTCAAACATGTCCCATTTGATGCTACTATGGTGCCACGCAAGGATTGAAACCAAGCTGAGTCCATTTGGTCACTCAAATCCTTGTATTCTCGGATTGCACCCAAATTGGCCTCCAATTGAGCCTACAACGTACAAACGAGTTTTCCTTTTTCATTAAGCACAACCGAACTTGTTTGTTGAGTCAAACATGTCCCATTTGACATTATTATCGTGCCCCATGAGGATTGAAATCAAACGGAGTCCATTTGGTCACTCAAATCCTTGTATTCTCGGATTGCACCCAAATTGGCTTCCAGTTGAGCATACAACGTACAAACGAGTTTTCCTTCTTCGTTAAGCACAACCAAACTTGTTTGTTGAGTAAAACATGTCCCATTTGATGTTATTAATGAGCCAAGCAAGGATTGAAATCAAACGTAGTCCATTTGCTCACTCAAATCCTTGTATTCTCGGATTGCACCCAAATTGGCCCCCAATTGAGCCTACAACGTACAAACGAGTTTTTCTTCTTCGTTAAGCACAACCGAACTTGTTTGTTGACTAAAACATGTCCCATTTGAAGTTATCATGGTGCCACGTGAAGATTGAAATCAAACGGAGTCCATTTGGTCACTCAAATCCTTGTATTCTCGGATTGCACCCAAATTGGCCTCCAATTGAGCCTACAACGTACAAACGAGTTTTCCTTCTTCGTTAAGCACAACCGAACTTGTTTGTTGAGTCAAACATGTACCATTTGACCTTATTATGGTGCCACGCGAGAATTGAAATAAAATGGAGTCCATTTGGTCACTCAAATCCTTGTATTCTTGGATTGCACCCAAATTGGCCTCCAATTGAGCCTACAACGTACAAACTAGTTTTCCTTCTTCGTTAACCACAACCGAACTTGTTTGTTGAGTCAAACATGTCCCATTTGATGCTACTATGGTGCCACACGAGGATTGAAACCAAGCTGAGTCCATTTGGTCACTCAAATCCTTGTATTCTCGGATTGCACCCAAATTGGCCTCCAATTGAGCCTACAACGTACAAACGAGTTTTCCTTCTTCGTTAAGCACAACCGAACTTGTTTGTTGAGTCAAACATGTCCCATTTAACGTTATTATGGTGCCACACGAGGAGTGAAATCAAACGAAGTCCATTTGGTCACTCAAATCCTTGTATTCTCGGATTGCACCCAAATTGGCCTCCAATTGAGCATACAACATACAAACCAGTTTTTCTTCTTTGTTAAGCACAACCGAACTTGTTTGGTGAGTCAAACATGTCCCATTTGATGTTATTATGGTGCCACGCGAGGATTGAAATCAAACGGAGACCATTTGCTCACTCAAATCCTTCTATTCTCGGATTGCACCCAAATTGGCCTCCAATTGAGCCTACAACGTACAAACGAGTTTTCATTCTTCGTTAAGCACAACCGAACTTGTTTTTTGAGTCAAAAATGTCCCATTTGACATTATTATGGTGCCACACGAGTATTGAAATCAAACGAAGTCCATTTGGTCACTCAAATCCTTGTATTCTCAGATTGCACCCAAATTGGCCTCCAATTGAGCATACAACGTACAAACGAGTTTTTCTTCTTTGTTAAGCACAACCGAGCTTGTTTGGTGAGTCAAACATGTCCCATTTGATGTTATTATGGTGCCACGCGAGGATTGAAATCAAACGGAGTCCATTTGCTCACTCAAATCCTTGTATTCTCGGATTGCACCCAAATTGGCCCTTAATTGAGCCTACAACGTACAAACGAGTTTTTCTTCTTCGTTAAGCACAACCGAACTTATTTTTTGAGTCAAACATGTCCCATTTTACGTGATTGTGGTGCCACGGGAAGATTGAAATCAAACGGAGTCCATTTGGTCACTCAAATCCTTGTATTCTCGGATTGCACCCAAATTGGCCTCCAAATGAACCTACAACGTACAAACGAGTTTTCGTTCTTCGTTAAGCACAACCGAACTTGTTTTTTGAGTCAAACATGTCCCATTTGATGCTATTATGGTGCCACATTAGGTAGAAACCAAACGGAGTCCATTTGGTCACTCAAATCCTTGTATTCTCGGATTGCAACCAAATTGGCCTCCAATTGAGCCTACAACGTACAAACGAGTTTTCCTTCTTCGTTAAGCACAACCGTACTTGTTTGTTGAGTCAAACATGTAACATTTGACAGTATTATGGTGCCACGCGAGAATTGAAATAAAATGGAGTCCATTTGGTCACTCAAATCCTTGTATTCTTGGATTGCACCCAAATTGGCCTCCAATTGAGCCTACAACGTACAAACTAGTTTTCCTTCTTCGTAAACCACAACCGAACTTGTTTGTTGAGTCAAACATGTCCCATTTGATGCTACTATGGTGCCACGCAAGGATTGAAACCAAGCTGAGTCCATTTGGTCACTCAAATCCTTGTATTCTCGGATTGCACCCAAATTGGCCTCCAATTGAGCCTACAACGTACAAACGAGTTTTCCTTTTTCATTAAGCACAACCGAACTTGTTTGTTGAGTCAAACATGTCCCATTTGACATTATTATCGTGCCCCATGAGGATTGAAATCAAACGGAGTCCATTTGGTCACTCAAATCCTTGTATTCTCGGATTGCACCCAAATTGGCTTCCAGTTGAGCATACAACGTACAAACGAGTTTTCCTGCTTCGTTAAGCACAACCAAACTTGTTTGTTGAGTAAAACATGTCCCATTTGATGTTATTAATGAGCCAAGCAAGGATTGAAATCAAACGTAGTCCATTTGCTCACTCAAATCTTGTATTCTCGGATTGCACCCAAATTGGCCCCCAATTGAGCCTACAACGTACAAACGAGTTTTTCTTCTTCGTTAAGCACAACCGAACTTGTTTGTTGACTAAAACATGTCCCATTTGAAGTTATCATGGTGCCACGTGAAGATTGAAATCAAACGGAGTCCATTTGGTCACTCAAATCCTTGTATTCTCGGATTGCACCCAAATTGGCCTCCAAATGAACCTACAAAGTACAAACAAGTTTTCGTTCTTCGTTAAGCACAACCGAACTTGTTTTTTGAGTCAAACATGTCCCATTAGATGCTATTATGGTGCCACACTAGGTAGAAACCAAACGGAGTCCATTTGGTCACTCAAATCCTTGTATTCTCGGATTGCAACCAAATTGGCCTCCAATTGAGCCTACAACGTACAAACGAGTTTTCCTTCTTCGTTAAGCACAACCGAACTTGTTTGTTGAGTCAAACATGTACCATTTGACCTTATTATGGTGCCACGCGAGAATTGAAGTAAAATGGAGTCCATTTGGTCACTCAAATCCTTGTATTCTTGGATTGCACCCAAATTGGCCTCCAATTGAGCCTACAACGTACAAACTAGTTTTCCTTCTTCGTTAACCACAACCGAACTTGTTTGTTGAGTCAAACATGTCCCATTTGATGCTACTATGGTGCCACACGAGGATTGAAACCAAGCTGAGTCCATTTGGTCACTCAAATCCTTGTATTCTCGGATTGCACCCAAATTGGCCTCCAATTGAGCCTACAACGTACAAACGAGTTTTCCTTCTTCGTTAAGCACAACCGAACTTGTTTGTTGAGTCAAACATGTCCCATTTAACGTTATTATGGTGCCACACGAGGAGTGAAATCAAACGAAGTCCATTTGCTCACTCAAATCCTTCTATTCTCGGATTGCACCCAAATTGGCCTCCAATTGAGCCTACAACGTACAAACGAGTTTTCATTCTTCGTTAAGCACAACCGAACTTGTTGGTTGAGTCAAAAATGTCCCATTTGACATTATTATGGTGCCACACGAGTATTGAAATCAAACGAAGTCCATTTGGTCACTCAAATCCTTGTATTCTCGGATTGCACCCAAATTGGCCTCCAATTGAGCATACAACGTACAAACGAGTTTTTCTTCTTTGTTAAGCACAACCGAGCTTGTTTGGTGAGTCAAACATGTCCCATTTGATGTTATTATGGTGCCACGCAAAGATTGAAATCAAACGGAGTCCATTTGCTCACTCAAATCCTTGTATTCTCGTATTGCACCCAAATTGGCCCTTAATTGAGCCTACAACGTACAAACGAGTTTTTCTTCTTCGTTAAGCACAACCGAACTTCTTTGTTGAGTCAAACAAGTCCCATTTGACGTTATTATGGTGCCACGGGAAGATTCAAATCAAACGGAGTCCATTTGGTCACT
Source organism: Berberis vulgaris (assembly GCA_963556465.1). Classification (NCBI taxonomy): domain Eukaryota; kingdom Viridiplantae; phylum Streptophyta; class Magnoliopsida; order Ranunculales; family Berberidaceae; genus Berberis; species Berberis vulgaris. The sequence continues at coordinate 57,492,027 of OY747128.1, forward strand.
CAAATTCTTGTATTCTCGGATTGCACCCAAATTGGCCACCAAATGAGCCTACAACGTACAAACAAGTTTTCTATCTTCGTTAAGCACAACCGAACTTGTTTTTTGAGTAAAACATGTCCCATTTGATGCTATTACGGTGCCACGCTAGGTAGAAACCAAACGGAGTCCATTTGGTCAATCAAATCCTTGTATTCTTGGATTGCACCCAAATTGGCCTCCAATTGAGCCTACAACGTACAAACGAGTTTTCCTTCTTCATTAAGCACAACCGAACTTTTTTGTTGAGTCAAACATGTCCCATTTGACATTATTATGGTGCCCCATGAGGATTGAAATCAAACGGAGTCCATTTGGTCACTCAAATCCTTGTATTCTCGGATTGCACCCAAATTGGCCTCCAGTTGAGCATACAACGTACAAACGAGTTTTCCTTCTTCGTTAAGCACAACCGAACTTGTTTGTTGAGTCAAACATGTCCCATTTGATGTTATTAATGAGCCACGCAAGGATTGAAATCAAACGTATTCCATTTGCTCACTCAAATCCTTGTATTCTCGGATTGCACCCAAATTGGCCCCCAATTGAGCCTACAACGTACAAACGAGTTTTTCTTCTTCGTTAAGCACAACCGAACTTGTCAGTTGACTCAAACATGTCCCATTTGAAGTTATCATGGTGCCACGTGAAGATTGAAATCAAACGGAGTCCATTTGGTCACTCAAATCCTTGTATTCTCGGATTGCACCCAAATTGGCCTCCAAATGAACCTACAACGTACAAACGAGTTTTCGTTCTTCGTTAAGCACAACCGAACTTTTTTTTTGAGTCAAACATGTCCCATTTGATGCTATTATGGTGCCACACTAGGTAGAAACCAAACGGAGTCCATTTGGTCACTCAAATCCTTGTATTCTCGGATTGCAACCAAATTGGCCTCCAATTGAGCCTACAACGTACAAACGAGTTTTCCTTCTTCGTTAAGCACAACCGTACTTGTTTGTTGAGTCAAACATGTAACATTTGACAGTATTATGGTGCCACGCGAGAATTGAAATAAAATGGAGTCCATTTGGTCACTCAAATCCTTGTATTCTTGGATTGCACCCAAATTGGCCTCCAATTGAGCCTACAACGTACAAACGAGTTTTCCTTCTTCCTTAAGCACAACTAAACTTGTTTGTTGAGTCAAACATGTCCCATTTAACGTTATTATGGTGCCACACGAGGATTGAAATCAAACGAAGTCCATTTGGTCGCTCAAATCCTTGTATTCTCGGATTGCACCCAAATTGGCCACCAATTGAGCATACAACGTACAAACGAGTTTTTCTTCTTTGTTAAGCACAACCGAACTTGTTTGGTGAGTCAAACATGTCCCATTTGATGTTATTATGGTTCCACGTGAGGATTGAAATCAAACGGAGTCCATTTGCTCACTCAAATCCTTGTATTCTCGGATTGCACCCAAATTGGCCTCCAATTGAGCCTACAACGTACAAACGAGTTTTCATTCTTCGTTAAGCACAACCGAACTTGTTTGTTGAGTCAAAAATGTCCCATTTGAAATTATTATGGTGCCACACGAGGATTGAAATCAAACGAAGTCCATTTGGTCACTCAAATCCTTGTATTCTCAGATTGCACCCAAATTGGCCTCTAATTGAGCATACAACGTACAAACGAGTTTTTCTTCTTTGTTAGGCACAACCAAACTTGTTTGGTGAGTCAAACATGTCCCATTTGATGTTATTATGGTGCCACGCGAGGATTGAAATCAAACGGAGTCCATTTGCTCACTCAAATCCTTGTATTCTCGGATTGCACCAAATTGGCCCTTAATTGAGCCTACAACGTACAAACTAGTTTTGCTTCTTCGTTAAGCACAACCGAACTTGTTTGTTGAGTCAAACATGTCCCATTTGATGTTATTATGGTGCCACGGGAAGATTGAAATCAAACGGAGTCCATTTGGTCACTCAAATCCTTGTATTTTCGGATTGCACCCAAATTGGCCAACAAATGAGCTACAACGTACAAACGAGTTTTCTATCTTCGTTAAGCACAACCGAACTTTTTATTTGAGTCAAACATGTCCCATTTGATGCTATTACGGTGCCACGCTACGTAGAAACCAAACGGAGTCCATTTGGTCACTCAAATCCTTGTATTCTCGGATTGCGACCAAATTGGCCTCCAGTGGAGCATACAACGTACAAACGAGTTTTCCTTCTTCGTTAAAGACAACCGAACTTGTTTGTTGAGTCACACATTTCCCATTTGATGTTATTAATGTGCCACGCAAGGATTGAAATCAAACGTAGTCCATTTGCTCACTCAAATCCTTGTATTCTCGGATTGCACCCAAATTGGCCTCCAATTGAGCCTACAACGTACAAACGAGTTTTCCTTCTTCGATAAGCACAACCGAACTTGTTCGTTGACTCAAACATGTCCCATTTTACGTTATCATGGTGCCACGTGAAGATTGAAATCAAACGGATTCCATTTGGTCACTCAAATCCTTGTATTCTCGGATTGCACACAAATTGGCCTCCAAATGAACCTACAACGTACAAACGAGTTTTCGTTCTTCGTTAAGCACAACCGAACTTGTTTTTTGAGTCAAACATGTCCCATTTGATGCTATTATGGTGCCACACTAGGTAGAAACCAAACGGAGTCCATTTTGTCACTCAAATCCTTGTATTCTCGGATTGCACCCAAATTGGCCTCCAAATGAACCTACAACGTACAAACGAGTTTTCCTTCTTCGTTAACCACAACTGAACTTGTTTGTTGAGTCAAACGTGTCCCATTTGATGCTATTATGGTGCCACGTGAGGATTGAAACCAAGCTGAGCCCATTTGGTCACTCAAATCCTTGTATTCTCGGATTGCACCCAAATTGGCTTCCAATTGAGCCTACAACGTACAAACGAGTTTTCCTTCTTCGTTAAGCACAACTGAACTTGTTTGTTGAGTCAAACATGTCCCATTTGATGCTATTACGGTGCCACGCTAGGTAGAAACCAAACGGAGTCCATTTGGTGAATCAAATCCTTGTATTCTCGGATTGCACCCAAATTGGCCTCCAATTGAGCCTACAACGTACAAACGAGTTTTCCTTCTTCATTAAGCACAACCGAACTTTTTTGTTGAGTCAAACATGTCCCATTTGACATTATTATGGTGCCCCATGAGGATTGAAATCAAACGGAGTCCATTTGGTCACCCAAATCCTTGTATTCTCGGATTGCACCCAAATTGGCCTCCAGTTGAGCATACAACGTACAAACGAGTTTTCCTTCTTCGTTAAGCACAACCGAACTTGTTTGTTGAGTCAAACATGTCCCATTTGATGTTATTAATGAGCCACGCAAGGATTGAAATCAAACGTATTCCATTTGCTCACTCAAATCCTTGTATTCTCGGATTGCACCCAAATTGGCCCCCAATTGAGCCTACAACGTACAAACGAGTTTTTCTTCTTCGTTAAGCACAACCGAACTTGTCAGTCGACTCAAACATGTCCCATTTGAAGTTATCATGGTGCCACGTGAAGATTGAAATCAAACGGAGTCCATTTGGTCACTCAAATCCTTGTATTCTCGAATTGCACCCAAATTGGCCTCCAAATGAACCTACAACGTACAAACGAGTTTCGTTCTTCGTAAAGCACAACTGAACTTGTTTTTTGAGTCAAACATGTCCCATTTGATGCTATTATGGTGCCACACTAGGTAGAAACCAAACGGAGTCCATTTGGTCACTCAAATCCTTGTATTCTCGAATTGCAACCAAATTGGCCTCCAATTGAGCCTACAACGTACAAACGAGTTTTCCTTCTTCGTTAAGCACAACCGAACTTGTTTGTTGAGTCAAACATGTCCCATTTGATGCTATTATGGTGTCACGTGAGGATTGAAACCAAGCTGAGTCCATTTGGTCACTCAAATCCTTGTATTCTCGGATTGCACCCAAATTGGCTTCCAATTGAGCCTACAACGTACAAACGAGTTTTCCTTCTTCGTTAAGCACAACTGAACTTGTTTGTTGAGTCAAACATGTCCCATTTAACGTTATTATGGTGCCACACGAGGATTGAAATCAAACGAAGTCCATTTGGTCGCTCAAATCCTTGTATTCTCAGATTGCACCCAAATTGGCCTCCAATTGAGCATACAACGTACAAACGAGTTTTTCTTCTTTGTTATGCACAACCGAACTTGTTTGGTGAGTCAAACATGTCCCATTTGATGTTATTATGGTGCCACGCGAGGATTGAAATCAAACGGAGTCCATTTGCTCACTCAAATCCTTGTATTCTCGGATTGCACCCAAATTGGCCTCCAATTGAGCCTACAACGTACAAACGAGTTTTCATTCTTCGTTAAACACAACCGAACTTGTTTGTTGAGTCCAAAATGTCCCATTTGACATTATTATGGTGCCACACGAGGATTGAAATCAAACGAAGTCCATTTGGTCACTCAAATCCTTGTATTCTCAGATTGCACCCAAATTGGCCTCCAATTGAGCATACAACGTACAAACGAGTTTTTCTTCTTTGTTAGGCACAACCAAACTTGTTTGGTGAGTCAAACATGTCCCATTTGATGTTATTATGGTGCCACGCGAGGATTGAAATCAAACGGAGTCCATTTGCTCACTCAAATCCTTGTATTCTCGGATTGCACCAAATTGGCCCTTAATTGAGCCTACAACGTACAAACTAGTTTTGCTTCTTCGTTAAGCACAACCGAACTTGTTTGTTGAGTCAAACATGTCCCATTTGATGTTATTATGGTGCCACGGGAAGATTGAAATCAAACGGAGTCCATTTGGTCACTCAAATCCTTGTATTTTCGGATTGCACCCAAATTGGCCAACAAATGAGCCTACAACGTAACTACGAATTTTCTATCTTCGTTAAGCACAACCGAACTTTTTATTTGAGTCAAACATGTCCCATTTGATGCTATTACGGTGCCACGCTAGGTAGAAACCAAACGGAGTCCATTTGGTCACTCAAATCCTTGTATTCTCGGATTGCGACCAAATTGGCCTCCAGTGGAGCATACAACGTACAAACGAGTTTTCCTTCTTCGTTAAAGACAACCGAACTTGTTTGTTGAGTCACACATTTCCCTTTTGATGTTATTAATGTGCCACGCAAGGATTGAAATCAAACGTAGTCCATTTGCTCACTCAAATCCTTGTATTCTCGGATTGCACCCAAATTGGCCTCCAATAGAGCCTACAACGTACAAACGAGTTTTCCTTCTTCGATAAGCACAACCAAACTTGTTTGTTGACTCAAACATGTCCCATTTTACGTTATCATGGTGCCACGTGAAGATTGAAATCAAACGGATTCCATTTGGTTACTCAAATCCTTGTATTCTCGGATTGCACACAAATTGGCCTCCAAATGAACCTACAACGTACAAACGAGTTTTCGTTCTTCGTTAAGCACAACCGAACTTGTTTTTTGAGTCAAACATGTCCCATTTGATGCTATTATGGTGCCACCCTACTTAGAAACCAAACGGAGTCCATTTTGTCACTCAAATCCTTGTATTCTCGGATTGCACCCAAATTGGCCTCCAATTGAGCCTACAACGTACAAACGAGTTTTCCTTCTTCGTTAACCACAACCGAACTTGTTTGTTGAGTCAAACGTGTCCCATTTGATGCTATTATGGTGCCACGTGAGGATTGAAACCAAGCTGAGTCCATTTGGTCAATCAAATCCTTGTATTCTCGGATTGCACCCAAATTGGCCTCCAATTGAGCCTACAACGTACAAACGAGTTTTCCTTCTTCGTTAAGCACAACTGAACTTGTTTGTTGAGTCAAACATGTCCCATTTAACGTTATTATGGTGCCACACGATAATTGAAATCAAACGAAGTCCATTTGGTCGCTCAAATCCTTGTATTCTCGGATTACACCCAAATTGGCCTCCAATTGAGCATACAACGTACAAACGAGTTTTTCTTCTTTGTTAAGCACAACCGAACTTGTTTGGTGAGTCAAACATGTCCCATTTGATGTTATTATTGTGCCACGCGAGGATTGAAATCAAACGGAGTCCATTTGCTCACTCAAATCCTTGTATTCTCGGATTGCACCCAAATTGGCCTCCAATTGAGCCTACAACGTACAAACGAGTTTTCATTCTTCGTTAAGCACTACCAAACTTGTTTGTTGAGTCAAAAATGTCCCATTTGACATTATTATGTTGCCACACGAGGATTGAAATCAAACGAAGTCCATTTGGTCACTCAAATCCTTGTATTCTAAGATTGCACCCAAATTGGCTTCCAATTGAGCATACAACGTACAAACGAGTTTTTCTTCTTTGTTAGGCACAACCGAACTTGTTTGGTGAGTCAAACATGTCCCATTTGATGTTATTATGGTTCCACGCGAGGATTGAAATCAAACGGAGTCCATTTGCTCACTCAAATCCTTGTATTCTCGGATTGCACCAAATTGGCCCTTAATTGAGCCTACAACGTACAAACTAGTTTTTCTTCTTCGTTAAGCACAACCGAACTTGTTTGTTCAGTCAAACATGTCCCATTTGATGTGATTATGGTGCCACGGGAAGATTGAAATCAAACGGAGTCCATTTGGTCACTCAAATCCTTGTATTCTCGGATTGCACCCAAATTGGCCAACAAATGAGCCTACAACGTACAAACGAGTTTTCTATCTTCGTTAAGCACAAACGAACTTTTTATTTGAGTCAAACATGTCCCATTTGATGCTATTACGGTGCCACGCTAGGTAGAAACCAAACGGAGTCCATTTGGTCACTCAAATCCTTGTATTCTCGGATTGCGACCAAATTGGCCTCCAGTGGAGCATACAACGTACAAACGAGTTTTCCTTCTTCGTTAAAGACAACCGAACTTGTTTGTTGAGTCACACATTTCCCTTTTGATGTTATTAATGTGCCACGCAAGGATTGAAATCAAACGTAGTCCATTTGCTCACTCAAATCCTTGTATTCTCGGATTGCACCCAAATTGGCCTCCAATAGAGCCTACAACGTACAAACGAGTTTTCCTTCTTCGATAAGCACAACCAAACTTGTTTGTTGACTCAAACATGTCCCATTTTACGTTATCATGGTGCCACGTGAAGATTGAAATCAAACGGATTCCATTTGGTTACTCAAATCCTTGTATTCTCGGATTGCACACAAATTGGCCTCCAAATGAACCTACAACGTACAAACGAGTTTTCGTTCTTCGTTAAGCACAACCGAACTTGTTTTTTGAGTCAAACATGTCCCATTTGATGCTATTATGGTGCCACCCTACTTAGAAACCAAACGGAGTCCATTTTGTCACTCAAATCCTTGTATTCTCGGATTGCACCCAAATTGGCCTCCAATTGAGCCTACAACGTACAAACGAGTTTTCCTTCTTCGTTAACCACAACCGAACTTGTTTGTTGAGTCAAACGTGTCCCATTTGATGCTATTATGGTGCCACGTGAGGATTGAAACCAAGCTGAGTCCATTTGGTCAATCAAATCCTTGTATTCTCGGATTGCACCCAAATTGGCCTCCAATTGAGCCTACAACGTACAAACGAGTTTTCCTTCTTCGTTAAGCACAACTGAACTTGTTTGTTGAGTCAAACATGTCCCATTTAACGTTATTATGGTGCCACACGATAATTGAAATCAAACGAAGTCCATTTGGTCGCTCAAATCCTTGTATTCTCGGATTACACCCAAATTGGCCTCCAATTGAGCATACAACGTACAAACGAGTTTTTCTTCTTTGTTAAGCACAACCGAACTTGTTTGGTGAGTCAAACATGTCCCATTTGATGTTATTATTGTGCCACGCGAGGATTGAAATCAAACGGAGTCCATTTGCTCACTCAAATCCTTGTATTCTCGGATTGCATCCAAATTGGCCTCCAATTGAGCCTACAACGTACAAACGAGTTTTCATTCTTCGTTAAGCACTACCAAACTTGTTTGTTGAGTCAAAAATGTCCCATTTGACATTATTATGTTGCCACACGAGGATTGAAATCAAACGAAGTCCATTTGGTCACTCAAATCCTTGTATTCTAAGATTGCACCCAAATTGGCTTCCAATTGAGCATACAACGTACAAACGAGTTTTTCTTCTTTGTTAGGCACAACCAAACTTGTTTGGTGAGTCAAACATGTCCCATTTGATGTTATTATGGTTCCACGCGAGGATTGAAATCAAACGGAGTCCATTTGCTCACTCAAATCCTTGTATTCTCGGATTGCACCAAATTGGCCCTTAATTGAGCCTACAACGTACAAACTAGTTTTTCTTCTTCGTTAAGCACAACCGAACTTGTTTGTTCAGTCAAACATGTCCCATTTGATGTGATTATGGTGCCACGGGAAGATTGAAATCAAACGGAGTCCATTTGGTCACTCAAATCCTTGTATTCTCGGATTGCACCCAAATTGGCCAACAAATGAGCCTACAACGTACAAACGAGTTTTCTATCTTCGTTAAGCACAACCGAACTTTTTATTTGAGTCAAACATGTCCCATTTGATGCTATTACGGTGCCACGCTAGGTAGAAACCAAACGGAGTCCATTTGGTCACTCCAATCCTTGTATTCACGGATTGCGACCAAATTGGCCTCCAGTGGAGCATACAACGTACAAACGAGTTTTCCTTCTTCGTTAAAGGCAACCGAACTTGTTTGTTGAGTCAAACATGTCCCATTTGATGTTATTAATGTGCCACGCAAGGATTGAAATCAAACGTAGTCCATTTGCTCACTCAAATCCTTGTATTCTCGGATTGCACCCAAATTGGCCTCCAATTGAGCCTACAACGTACAAACGAGTTTTCCTTCTTCGATAAGCACAACCGAACTTGTTTGTTGAGTCAAACATGTCACATTTGACATTATTATGGTGCCACACGAGGATTGAAATCAAACGAAGTCCATTTGGTCACTCAACTCCTTGTATTCTCGGATTGCACCCAAATTGGCCTCCAATTGAGCATACAACGTACAAACGAGTTTTTCTTCTTTGTTAAGCACAACCAAACTTGTTTGGTGAGTCAAACATGTCCCATTTGATCTTATTATGGTGCCACACATGGATTGAAATCAAACGGAGTCCATTTGCTCACTCAAATCCTTGTATTCTCGGATTGCACCCAAATTGGCCCCCAATTGAGCCTACAACGTACAAACGAGTTTTTCTTCTTCGTTAAGCACAACCGAAGTTGTTTGTTGAGTCAAACATGTCCCATTTGACGTTATTATGGTGCCACATGAAGATTGAAATCAAACGGAGTCCATTTGGTCACTCAAATCCTTGTATTCTCAGATTGCACCCAAATTGGCCTCCAATTGAGCCTACAACGTACAAACGAGTTTTCCTTATTCGTTAAGCACAACCGAACTTGTTTGTTGAGTCAAAAGTGTCCCATTTGATGCTATTATGGGGCCACGCAAGGATTGAAACCAAGCTGAGTCCATTTGGTCACTCAAATCCTTGTATTCTAAGATTGCACCCAAATTGGCTTCCAATTGAGCATACAACGTACAAACGAGTTTTTCTTCTTTGTTAAGCACAACCGAACTTGTTTGGTGAGTCAAACATGTCCCGTTTGATGTTATTATGGTGCCACACGAGGATTGAAATCAAACGGAGTCCATTTGCTAACTCAAATCCTTGTATTCTCGGATTGCGCCCAAATTGGCCCCCAATTGAGCCTACAACGTACAAACGAGTTTTTCTTCTTTGTTAAGCACAACCGAACTTGTTTGTTGACTCAAACATGTCCCATTTGAAGTTATCATGGTGCCACGTGAAGATTGAAATCAAACGGAGTCCATTTGGTCACTCAAATCCTTGTATTCTCGGATTGCACCCAAATTGGCCACCAAATGAGCCTACAACGTACAAACGAGTTTTTCTTCTTTGTTAAGCACAACCAAACTTGTTTGGTGAGTCAAACATGTCCCATTTGATCTTATTATGGTGCCACACATGGATTGAAATCAAACGGAGTCCATTTGCTCACTCAAATCCTTGTATTCTCGGATTGCACCCAAATTGGCCCCCAATTGAGCCTACAACGTACAAACGAGTTTTTCTTCTTCGTTAAGCACAACCGAAGTTGTTTGTTGAGTTAAACATGTCCCATTTGACGTTATTATGGTGCCACGTGAAGATAGAAATCAAACGGAGTCCATTTGGTCACTCAAATCCTTGTATTCTCAGATTGCACCCAAATTGGCCTCCAATTGAGCCTACAACGTACAAACGAGTTTTCCTTATTCGTCAAGCACAACCGAACTTGTTTGTTGAGTCAAAAATGTCCCATTTGATGCTATTATGGGGCCACGCGAGGATTGAAACCAAGCTGAGTCCATTGGTCACTCAAATCCTTGTATTCTCGGATTGCACCCAAATTGGCCTCCAATTGAGCCTATAACGTACAAACGAGTTTTCCTCCTTCATTAAGCACAACCGAACTTGTCTGTTGATTCAAAAATGTCCCATTTGACGTTATTATGGTGCCACACGAGGATTGAAATCAAACGAATTCCATTTGGTCACTCAAATCCTTGTATTCTCAGATTGTACCCAAATTGGCCTCCAATTGAGCATACAACGTACAAATGAGTTTTTCTTCTTTGTTAAGCAAAACCGAACTTGTTTGGTGAGTCAAACAGGTCCCATTTGATGTTATTATGGTGCCACGCGAGGAATGAAATAAAACGGAGTCCATTTGCTCACTCAAATCCTTCTATTCTCGGATTGCACCCAAATTGGCCCTTAATTGAGCATACAACGTACAGACGAGTTTTTCTTCTTCGTTAAGCACAACCGAACTTCTTTTTTGAGTCAAACATGTCCCATTTTACGTGATTGTGGTGCCACGGGAAGATTGAAATCAAACGGAGTCCATTTGGTCACTCAAATCCTTGTATTCTCGGATTGCACCCAAATTGGCCTCCAAATGAACCTACAACGTACAAACGAGTTTTCGTTCTTCGTTAAGCACAACCGAACTTGTTTTTTGAGTCAAACATGTCCCATTTGATGCTATTACGGTGCCACACTAGGTAGAAACCAAACGGAGTCCATTTGCTCACTAAAATCCTTGTATTCTCGGATTGCACCCAAATTGGCCCTTAATTGAGCCTACAACGTACAAACGAGTTTTTCTTCTCCGTTAAGCACAACCAAACTTGTTTGTTGAGTCAAACATGTCCCATTTGACGTTATTATGGTGCCACGGGAAGATTGAAATCAAACGGAGTCCATTTGGTCAATCAAATTCTTGTATTCTCGGATTGCACCCAAATTGGCCACCAAATGAGCCTACAACGTACAAACAAGTTTTTTATCTTCGTTAAGCACAAACGAACTTGTTTGTTGAGTCAAACATGTCCAATTTGATGCTATTACGGTGCCACACTAGGTAGAAACCAAACGGAGTCCATTTGGTCACTCAAATCCTTGTATTCTCGGATTGCACCCAAATTGGCCTCCAATTGAGCCTACAACGTACAAACGAGTTTTCCTTTTTCATTAAGCACAACCGAAATTCTTTGTTGAGTCAAACATGTCCCATTTGACATTATTATGGTGCCCCATGAGGATTGAAATCAAACGGAGTCCATTTGGTCACTCAAATCCTTGTATTCTCGGATTGCACCCAAATTGGCCTCCAGTTGAGCATACAACGTACAAACGAGTTTTTCTTCTTCGTTAAGCACAACCAAACTTGTTTGTTGAGTCAAACATATCCCATTTGATGTTATTAATGAGCCACGCAATAATTGAAATCAAACGTAGTCCATTTGCTCACTCAAATCCTTGTATTCTCGGATTGCACCCAAATTGGCCCCCAATTGAGCCTACAACGTACAAACGAGTTTTTCTTCTTTGTTAAGCACAACCGAACTTGTTTGTTGACTAAAACATGTCCCATTTGAAGTTATCATGGTGCCACGTGAAGATTGAAATCAAACGGAGTCCATTTGGTCACTCAAATCCTTGTATTCTCGGATTGCACCCAAATTGGCCTCCAAATGAACCTACAACGTACAAACAAGTTTTCGTTCTTCGTTAAGCACAAACGAACTTGTTTTTTTAGTCAAACATGTCCCATTTGATGCTATTATTGTGCCACAATAGGTAGAAACCAAATGGATTCCATTTGGTCACTCAAATCCTTGTATTCTCTGATTGCAACCAAATTGGCCTCCAATTGAGCCTACAACGTACAAACGAGTTTTCCTTCTTCGTTAGGCACAACCGAACTTGTTTGTTGAGTCAAACATGTACCATTTGACGTTATTATGGTGCCCCGCGAGAATTTAAATAAAATGGAGTCCATTTGGTCACTCAAATCCTTGTATTCTTGGATTGTACCCAAATTGGCCTCCAATTGAGCCTACAACGTACAAACTAGTTTTCCTTCTTCGTTAACCACAACCGAACTTGTTTGTTGAGTCAAACATGTACCATTTGATGCTACTATGGTGCCACGCGAGGATTGAAACCAAGCTGAGTCCATTTGGTCACTCAAATCCTTGTATTCTCGGATTGCACCCAAATTGGCCTCCAATTGAGCCTACAACGTACAAACGAGTTTTCCTTCTTCGTTAAGCACAACCGAAATTGTTTGTTGTGTCAAACATGTCCCATTTAACGTTATTATGGTGCCACATGAGGAGTGAAATCAAACGAAGTCCATTTGGTCACTCAAACCCTTGTATTCTCGGATTGCACCCAAATTTGCCTCCAATTGAGCATACAACGTACAAACCAGTTTTTCTTCTTTGTTAAGCACAACCAACTTGTTTGGTGAGTCAAACATGTCCCATTTGATGTTATTATGGTGCCACGCGAGGATTGAAATCAAACGGAGACCATTTGCTCACTCAAATCCTTCTATTCTCGGATTGCACCCAAATTGGCCTCCAATTGAGCCTACAACGTACAAACGAGTTTTCATTCTTCGTTAAGCACAACCGAACTTGTTTGTTGAGTCCAAAATGTCCCATTTGACATTATTATGGTGCCACACGAGTATTGAAATCAAACGAAGTCCATTTGGTCACTCAAATCCTTGTATTCTCAGATTGCACCCAAATTGGCCTCCAATTGAGCATACAACGTACAAACGAGTTTTTCTTCTTTGTTAAGCACAACCGAGCTTGTTTGGTGAGTCAAACATGTCCCATTTGATGTTATTATGGTGCCACGCGAGGATTGAAATCAAACGGAGTCCATTTGCTCACTCAAATCCTTGTATTCTCGGATTGCACCCAAATTGGCCCTTAATTGAGCCTACAACGTACAAACGAGTTTTTCTTCTTCGTTAAGCACAACCGAACTTCTTTGTTGAGTCAAACATGTCCCATTTGACGTTATTATGGTGCCACGGGAAGATTGAAATCAAACGGAGTCCATTTGGTCACTCAAATTCTTGTATTCTCGGATTGCACCCAAATTGGCCACCAAATGAGCCTACAACGTACAAACAAGTTTTCTATCTTCGTTAGGCACAACCGAACTTGTTTTTTGAGTTAAACATGTCCCATTTGATGCTATTACGGTGCCACGCTAGGTAGAAACCAAACGGAGTCCATTTGGTCACTCAAATCCTTGTATTCTCGGATTGCACCCAAATTGGCCTCCAATTGAGCCTACAACGTACAAACGAGTTTTCCTTCTTCATTAAGCACAACCGAACTTGTTTGTTGAGTCAAACATGTCCCATTTGACATTATTATGGTGCCCCATGAGGGTTGAAATCAAACGGAGTCCATTTGGTCACTCAAACCCTTGTATTCTCGGATTGCACCCAAATTGGCCTCCAGTTGAGCCTACAACGTACAAACGAGTTTTCCTTCTTCGTTAAGCACAACCGAACTTGTTTGTTGAGTCAAACATGTCCCATTTGATGTTATTAATGAGCCACGCAAGGATTGAAATCAAACGTAGTCCATTTGCTCACTCAAATCCTTGTATTCTCGGATTGCACCCAAATTGGCCCCCAATTGAGCCTACAACGTACAAACGAGTTTTTCTTCTTCGTTAAGCACAACCGAACTTGTTTGTTGACTCAAACATGTCCCATTTGAAGTTATCATGGTGCCACGTGAAGATTGAAATCAAACGGAGTCCATTTGGTCACTTAAATCCTTGTATTCTCGGATTGCACCCAAATTGGCCTCCAAATGAACCTTTTTTTTTGAAAAGCTACAACGTACAAACGAGTTTTCCTTCTTCGTTAACCACAACCGAACTTGTTTGTTGAGTCAAACATGTCCCATTTGATGCTATTATGGTGCCACGTGAGGATTGAAACCAAGCTGAGTCCATTTGGTCACTCAAATCCTTGTATTCTCGGATTGCACCCAAATTGGCCTCCAATTGAGCCTACAACGTACAAACGAGTTTTCCTTCTTTGTTTAGCACAACCGAACTTGTTTGTTGATTCAAAAATGTCCCATTTGACGTTATTATGGTGCCACACGAGGATTGAAATCAAACGAAGTCCATTTGGTCACTCAAATCCTCTTATTCTCAGATTGTACCCAAATTGGCCTCCAATTGAGCATACAACGTACAAACGAGTTTTTCTTCTTTGTTAAGCACAACCGAACTTGTTTGTTGATTCAAAAATGTCCCATTTGACGTTATTATGGTGCCACACGAGGATTGAAATCAAACGAAGTCCATTTGGTCACTTAAATCCTTGTATTCTCAGATTGTACCCAAATTGGCCTCCAATTGAGCATACAACGTACAAACGAGTTTTTCTTCTTTCTTAAGCACAACCGAACTTGTTTGGTGAGTCAAACATGTCCCATTTGATGTTATTATGGTGCCACGCGAGGATTGAAATAAAACGGAGTCCATTTGCTCACTCAAATCCTTATATTCTCGGATTGCACCCAAATTGGCCCCCAATTGAGCCTACAACGTACAAACGAGTTTTTCTTCTTCGTTAAGCACAACCGAACTTTTTTTTTGAGTCAAACATGTCCCATTTGATGTTATTATGGTGCCACGTGAAGATTGAAATCAAACGGAGTCCATTTGGTCACTCAAATCCTTGTATTCTCGGATTGCACCCAAATTGGCCTCCAAATGAGCCTACAACGTACAAACGAGTTTTATTTCTTCGTTAAGCAAAACCGAACTTGTTTTTTGAGTCAAACATGTCCCATTTGATACTATTATGGTTCCATGCTAGGTAGAAACCAAACGGAGTCCATTTGGTCACTCAAATCCTTGTATTCTTGGATTGCACCCAAATTGGCCTCCAATTGAGCCTACAACGTACAAACGAGTTTTCCTTCTTCGTTAAGCACAACCGAACTTGTTTGTTGAGTCAAACATGTCCCATTTGACATTATTATGGTGCCACATGAAGATTGGAATCAAACGGAGTCCATTTGGTCACTCAAATCCTTGTATTCTCGGATTGCACCCAAATTGGCCTCCAATTGGGCCTACAACATACAAACGAGTTTTCCTTCTTCGTTAAGCACAACCGAACTTGTTTGTTGAGTAAAAAATGTCCCATTTGACATTATTATGGTGCCACATGAGGATTGAAATCAAACAAAGTCCATTTGGCCACTCAAATCCTTGTATTCTCAGATTGCACCCAAATTGGCCTCCAATTGAGCATACAACGTACAAACGAGTTTTTCTTCTTTGTTAAGCACAAACGAACTTGTTTGGTGAGTCAAACATGTCCCATTTGATGTTATTATGGTGCCACATGAGGATTCAAATCAAACGGAGTCCATTTGCTCACTCAAATCCTTGTATTCTCGGATTGCACCCAAATTGGCCCTTAATTGAGCCTACAACGTACAAACGAGTTTTTCTTCTTCGTTAAGCACAACCAAACTTGTTTGTTGAGTCAAACATGTCCCATCTGATGTTATTATGGTGCCACGGGAAGATTGAAATCAAACGGAGTCCATTTGGTCACTCAAATTCTTGTATTCTCGGATTGCGCCCAAATTGGCCACCAAATGAGCCTACAACGTACAAACAAGTTTTCTATCTTCGTTAAACACAACCGAACTTGTTTTTTGAGTCAAACATGTCCCATTTGATGCTATTACGGTGCCACACTAGGTAGAAACCAAACGGAGTCCATTTGGTCACTCAAATCCTTGTATTCTCGGATTGCACCCAAATTGGCCTCCAATTGAGCCTACAACGTACAAACGAGTTTTTTTTCTTCATTAAGCACAACCGAACTTGTTTGTTGAGTCAAACATGTCCCATTTGAAATTATTATGGTGCCCCATGAGGATTTAAATCAAACGGAGTCCATTTGGTCACTCAAATCCTTGTATTCTCGGATTGCACCCAAATTGGCCTCCAGTTGAGCATACAACGAACAAACGAGTTTTCCTTCTTCGTTAAGCACAACCGAACTTGTTTGTTGAGTCAAACATGTCCCATTTGATGTTATTAATGAGCCACGCAAGGATTGAAATCAAACGTAGTCCATTTGCTCACTCAAATCCTTGTATTCTCGGATTGCACCCAAATTGGCCCCCAATTGAGCCTACAACGTACAAACGAGTTTTTCTTCTTCGTTAAGCACAACCGAACTTGTTTGTTGACTCAAACATGTCCCATTTGAAGTTATCATGGTGCCACGTGAAGATTGAAATCAAACGGAGTCCATTTGGTCACTCAAATCCTTGTATTCTCGGATTGCACCCAAATTGGCCTCCAATTGAGCATACAACGTACAAACGAGTTTTTCTTCTTTGTTAAGCACAAACGAACTTGTTTGGTGAGTCAAACATGTCCCATTTGATGTTATTATGGTGCCACACGAGGATTCAAATCAAACGGAGTCCATTTGCTCACTCAAATCCTTGTATTCTCGGATTGCACCCAAATTGGCCCCCAATTGAGCCTACAACGTACAAACGAGTTTTTCTTCTTCGTTAAGCACAACCGAACTTGTTTGTTGACTCAAACATGTCCCATTTGAAGTTATCATGGTGCCACGTGAAGATTGAAATCAAACGGAGTCCATTTGGTCACTCAAATCCTTGTATTCTCGGATTGCACCCAAATTGGCCTCCAAATGAACCTACAACGTACAAACGAGTTTTCCTTCTTCGTTAACCACAACCGAACTTGTTTGTTGAGTCAAACATGTCCCATTTGATGCTATTATGGTGCCACGTGAGGATTGAAACCAAGCTGAGTCCATTTGGTCACTCAAATCCTTGTATTCTCGGATTGCACCCAAATTGGCCTCCAAATGAACCTACAACGTACAAACAAGTTTTCGTTCTTCGTTAAGCACAAACGAACTTGTTTTTTTAGTCAAACATGTCCCATTTGATGCTATTATGGTGCCACGTGAGGATTGAAACCAAGCTGAGTCCATTTGGTCACTCAAATCCTTGTATTCTCGGATTGCACCCAAATTGGCCTCCAATTGAGCCTACAACGTACAAACGAGTTTTCCTTCTTTGTTAAGCACAACCGAACTTGTTTGTTGATTCAAAAATGTCCCATTTGACGTTATTATGGTGCCACACGAGGATTGAAATCAAACGGAGTCCATTTGGTCACTCAAATCCTTGTATTCTCGGATTGCACCCAAATTGGCCTCCAAATGAACCTACAACGTACAAACGAGTTTTCCTTCTTCGTTAACCACAACCGAACTTGTTTGTTGAGTCAAACATGTCCCATTTGATGCTATTATGGTGCCACGTGAGGATTGAAACCAAGCTGAGTCCATTTGGTCACTCAAATCCTTGTATTCTCGGATTGCACCCAAATTGGCCTCCAATTGAGCCTACAACGTACAAACGAGTTTTCCTTCTTTGTTTAGCACAACCGAACTTGTTTGTTGATTCAAAAATGTCCCATTTGACGTTATTATGGTGCCACACGAGGATTGAAATCAAACGAAGTCCATTTGGTCACTCAAATCCTCTTATTCTCAGATTGTACCCAAATTGGCCTCCAATTGAGCATACAACGTACAAACGAGTTTTTCTTCTTTGTTAAGCACAACCGAACTTGTTTGTTGATTCAAAAATGTCCCATTTGACGTTATTATGGTGCCACATGAGGATTGAAATCAAACGAAGTCCATTTGGTCACTCAAATCCTTGTATTCTCAGATTGTACCCAAATTGGCCTCCAATTGAGCATACAACGTACAAACGAGTTTTTCTTCTTTCTTAAGCACAACCGAACTTGTTTGGTGAGTCAAACATGTCCCATTTGATGTTATTATGGTGCCACGCGAGGATTGAAATAAAACGGAGTCCATTTGCTCACGCAAATCCTTATATTCTCGGATTGCACCCAAATTGGCCCCCAATTGAGCCTACAACGTACAAACGAGTTTTTCTTCTTCGTTAAGCACAACCGAACTTTTTTTTTGAGTCAAACATGTCCCATTTGATGTTATTATGGTGCCACGTGAAGATTAAAATCAAACGGAGTCCATTTGGTCACTCAAATCCTTGTATTCTCGGATTGCACCCAAATTGGCCTCCAAATGAGCCTACAACGTACAAACGAGTTTTATTTCTTCGTTAAGCAAAACCGAACTTGTTTTTTGAGTCAAACATGTCCCATTTGATACTATTATGGTTCCATGCTAGGTAGAAACCAAACGGAGTCCATTTGGTCACTCAAATCCTTGTATTCTTGGATTGCACCCAAATTGGCCTCCAATTGAGCCTACAACGTACAAACGAGTTTTCCTTCTTCGTTAAGCACAACCGAACTTGTTTGTTGAGTCAAACATGTCCCATTTGACATTATTATGGTGCCACATGAAGATTGGAATCAAACGGAGTCCATTTGGTCACTCAAATCCTTGTATTCTCGGATTGCACCCAAATTGGCCTCCAATTGGGCCTACAACATACAAACGAGTTTTCCTTCTTCGTTAAGCACAACCGAACTTGTTTGTTGAGTAAAAAATGTCCCATTTGACATTATTATGGTGCCACATGAGGATTGAAATCAAACAAAGTCCATTTGGCCACTCAAATCCTTGTATTCTCAGATTGCACCCAAATTGGCCTCCAATTGAGCATACAACGTACAAACGAGTTTTTCTTCTTTGTTAAGCACAAACGAACTTGTTTGGTGAGTCAAACATGTCCCATTTGATGTTATTATGGTGCCACATGAGGATTCAAATCAAACGGAGTCCATTTGCTCACTCAAATCCTTGTATTCTCGGATTGCACCCAAATTGGCCCTTAATTGAGCCTACAACGTACAAACGAGTTTTTCTTCTTCGTTAAGCACAACCAAACTTGTTTGTTGAGTCAAACATGTCCCATCTGATGTTATTATGGTGCCACGGGAAGATTGAAATCAAACGGAGTCCATTTGGTCACTCAAATTCTTGTATTCTCGGATTGCGCCCAAATTGGCCACCAAATGAGCCTACAACGTACAAACAAGTTTTCTATCTTCGTTAAACACAACCGAACTTGTTTTTTGAGTCAAACATGTCCCATTTGATGCTATTACGGTGCCACACTAGGTAGAAACCAAACGGAGTCCATTTGGTCACTCAAATCCTTGTATTCTCGGATTGCACCCAAATTGGCCTCCAATTGAGCCTACAACGTACAAACGAGTTTTTTTTCTTCATTAAGCACAACCGAACTTGTTTGTTGAGTCAAACATGTCCCATTTGAAATTATTATGGTGCCCCATGAGGATTTAAATCAAACGGAGTCCATTTGGTCACTCAAATCCTTGTATTCTCGGATTGCACCCAAATTGGCCTCCAGTTGAGCATACAACGAACAAACGAGTTTTCCTTCTTCGTTAAGCACAACCGAACTTGTTTGTTGAGTCAAACATGTCCCATTTGATGTTATTAATGAGCCACGCAAGGATTGAAATCAAACGTAGTCCATTTGCTCACTCAAATCCTTGTATTCTCGGATTGCACCCAAATTGGCCCCCAATTGAGCCTACAACGTACAAACGAGTTTTTCTTCTTCGTTAAGCACAACCGAACTTGTTTGTTGACTCAAACATGTCCCATTTGAAGTTATCATGGTGCAACGTGAAGATTTAAATCAAACGGAGTCCATTTGGTCACTCAAATCCTTGTATTCTCGGATTGCACCCAAATTGGCCTCCAATTGAGCATACAACGTACAAACGAGTTTTTCTTCTTTGTTAAGCACAAACGAACTTGTTTGGTGAGTCAAACATGTCCCATTTGATGTTATTATGGTGCCACACGAGGATTCAAATCAAACGGAGTCCATTTGCTCACTCAAATCCTTGTATTCTCGGATTGCACCCAAATTGGCCCCCAATTGAGCCTACAACGTACAAACGAGTTTTTCTTCTTCGTTAAGCACAACCGAACTTGTTTGTTGACTCAAACATGTCCCATTTGAAGTTATCATGGTGCCACGTGAAGATTGAAATCAAACGGAGTCCATTTGGTCACTCAAATCCTTGTATTCTCGGATTGCACCCAAATTGGCCTCCAAATGAACCTACAACGTACAAACGAGTTTTCCTTCTTCGTTAACCACAACCGAACTTGTTTGTTGAGTCAAACATGTCCCATTTGATGCTATTATGGTGCCACGTGAGGATTGAAACCAAGCTGAGTCCATTTGGTCACTCAAATCCTTGTATTCTCGGATTGCACCCAAATTGGCCTCCAAATGAACCTACAACGTACAAACAAGTTTTCGTTCTTCGTTAAGCACAAACGAACTTGTTTTTTTAGTCAAACATGTCCCATTTGATGCTATTATGGTGCCACGTGAGGATTGAAACCAAGCTGAGTCCATTTGGTCACTCAAATCCTTGTATTCTCGGATTGCACCCAAATTGGCCTCCAATTGAGCCTACAACGTACAAACGAGTTTTCCTTCTTTGTTAAGCACAACCGAACTTGTTTGTTGATTCAAAAATGTCCCATTTGACGTTATTATGGTGCCACACGAGGATTGAAATCAAACGGAGTCCATTTGGTCACTCAAATCCTTGTATTCTCGGATTGCACCCAAATTGGCCTCCAAATGAACCTACAACGTACAAACGAGTTTTCCTTCTTCGTTAACCACAACCGAACTTGTTTGTTGAGTCAAACATGTCCCATTTGATGCTATTATGGTGCCACGTGAGGATTGAAACCAAGCTGAGTCCATTTGGTCACTCAAATCCTTGTATTCTCGGATTGCACCCAAATTGGCCTCCAATTGAGCCTACAACGTACAAACGAGTTTTCCTTCTTTGTTAAGCACAACCGAACTTGTTTATTGATTCAAAAATGTCCCATTTGACGTTATTATGGTGCCACACGAGGATTGAAATCAAACGAAGTCCATTTGGTCACTCAAATCCTCTTATTCTCAGATTGTACCCAAATTGGCCTCCAATTGAGCATACAACGTACAAACGAGTTTTTCTTCTTTGTTAAGCACAACCGAACTTGTTTGTTGATTCACAAATGTCCCATTTGACGTTATTATGGTGCCACATGAGGATTGAAATCAAACGAAGTCCATTTGGTCACTCAAATCCTTGTATTCTCAGATTGTACCCAAATTGGCCTCCAATTGAGCATACAACGTACAAACGAGTTTTTCTTCTTTGTTAAGCACAACCGAACTTGTTTGGTGAGTCAAACATGTCCCATTTGATGTTATTATGGTGCCACGCGAGGATTGAAATAAAACGGAGTCCATTTGCTCACTCAAATCCTTATATTCTCGGATTGCACCCAAATTGGCCCCCAATTGAGCCTACAACGTACAAACGAGTTTTTCTTCTTCGTTAAGCACAACCGAACTTTTTTTTTGAGTCAAACATGTCCCATTTGATGTTATTATGGTGCCACGTGAAGATTGAAATCAAACGGAGTCCATTTGGTCACTCAAATCCTTGTATTCTCGGATTGCACCCAAATTGGCCTCCAAATGAGCCTACAACGTACAAACGAGTTTTATTTCTTCGTTAAGCACAACCGAACTTGTTTTTTGAGTCAAACATGTCCCATTTGATACTATTATGGTTCCATGCTAGGTAGAAACCAAACGGAGTCCATTTGGTCACTCAAATCCTTGTATTCTTGGATTGCACCCAAATTGGCCTCCAATTGAGCCTACAACGTACAAACGAGTTTTCCTTCTTCGTTAAGCACAACCGAACTTGTTTGTTGAGTCAAACATGTCCCATTTGACATTATTATGGTGCCACATGAAGATTGGAATCAAACGGAGTCCATTTGGTCACTCAAATCCTTGTATTCTCAAATTTCGCCCAAATTGGCCTCCAATTGAGCCTACAACGTACAAACGAGTTTTTCTTCTTCGTTAAGCACAACCGAACTTGTTTGTTGAGTCAAACATGTCCCATTTGATGCTATTATGGTGACACGCGAGGATTGAAACCAAGCTGAGTCCATTTGGTCACTCAAATCCTTGTATTCTCGGATTGCACCCAAATTGGCCTCCAATTGGGCCTACAACATACAAACGAGTTTTCCTTCTTCGTTAAGCACAACCGAACTTGTTTGTTGAGTAAAAAATGTCCCATTTGACATTATTATGGTGCCACATGAGGATTGAAATCAAACAAAGTCCATTTGGCCACTCAAATCCTTGTATTCTCAGATTGCACCCAAATTGGCCTCCAATTGAGCATACAACGTACAAACGAGTTTTTCTTCTTTGTTAAGCACAAACGAACTTGTTTGGTGAGTCAAACATGTCCCATTTGATGTTATTATGGTGCCACACGAGGATTCAAATCAAACGGAGTCCATTTGCTCACTCAAATCCTTGTATTCTCGGATTGCACCCAAATTGGCCCTTAATTGAGCCTACAACGTACAAACGAGTTTTTCTTCTTCGTTAAGCACAACCAAACTTGTTTGTTGAGTCAAACATGTCCCATCTGATGTTATTATGGTGCCACGGGAAGATTGAAATCAAACGGAGTCCATTTGCTCACTCAAATCCTTGTATTCTCGGATTGCACCCAAATTGGCCTCCAGTTGAGCATACAACGAACAAACGAGTTTTCCTTCTTCGTTAAGCACAACCGAACTTGTTTGTTGAGTCAAACATGTCCCATTTGATGTTATTAATGAGCCACGCAAGGATTGAAATCAAACGTAGTCCATTTGCTCACTCAAATCCTTGTATTCTCGGATTGCACCCAAATTGGCCCCCAATTGAGCCTACAACGTACAAACGAGTTTTTCTTCTTCGTTAAGCACAACCGAACTTGTTTGTTGACTCAAACATGTCCCATTTGAAGTTATCATGGTGCCACGTGAAGATTGAAATCAAACGGAGTCCATTTGGTCACTCAAATCCTTGTATTCTCGGATTGCACCCAAATTGGCCTCCAATTGAGCATACAACGTACAAACGAGTTTTTCTTCTTTGTTAAGCACAAACGAACTTGTTTGGTGAGTCAAACATGTCCCATTTGATGTTATTATGGTGCCACACGAGGATTCAAATCAAACGGAGTCCATTTGCTCACTCAAATCCTTGTATTCTCGGATTGCACCCAAATTGGCCCTTAATTGAGCCTACAACGTACAAACGAGTTTTTCTTCTTCGTTAAGCACAACCAAACTTGTTTGTTGAGTCAAACATATCCCATCTGATGTTATTATGGTGCCACGGGAAGATTGAAATCAAACGGAGTCCATTTGGTCACTCAAATTCTTGTATTCTCGGATTGCGCCCAAATTGGCCACCAAATGAGCCTACAACGTACAAACAAGTTTTCTATCTTCGTTAAGCACAACCGAACTTGTTTTTTGAGTCAAACATGTCCCATTTGATGCTATTACGGTGCCACGCTAGGTAGAAACCAAACGGAGTCCATTTGGTCACTCAAATCCTTGTATTCTCGGATTGCACCCAAATTGGCCTCCAATTGAGCCTACAACGTACAAACGAGTTTTTTTTCTTCATTAAGCACAACCGAACTTGTTTGTTGAGTCAAACATGTCCCATTTGAAATTATTATGGTGCCCCATGAGGATTGAAATCAAACGGAGTCCATTTGGTCACTCAAATCCTTGTATTCTCGGATTGCGCCCAAATTGGCCACCAAATGAGCCTACAACGTACAAACAAGTTTTCTATCTTCGTTAAGCACAACCGAACTTGTTTTTTGAGTCAAACATGTCCCATTTGATGCTATTATGGTGCCACGCTAGGTAGAAACCAAACGGAGTCCATTTGGTCACTCAAATCCTTGTATTCTCGGATTGCACCCAAATTGGCCTCCAATTGAGCCTACAACGTACAAACGAGTTTTTTTTCTTCATTAAGCACAACCGAACTTGTTTGTTGAGTCAAACATGTCCCATTTGAAATTATTATGGTGCCCCATGAGGATTGAAATCAAACGGAGTCCATTTGGTCACTCAAATCCTTGTATTCTCGGATTGCACCCAAATTGGCCTCCAGTTGAGCATACAACGTACAAACGAGTTTTCCTTCTTCGTTAAGCACAACCGAACTTGTTTGTTGAGTCAAACATGTCCCATTTGATGTTATTAATGAGCCACGCAAGGATTAAAATCAAACGTAGTCCATTTGCTCACTCAAATCCTTGTATTCTCGGATTGCACCCAAATTAGCCCCCAATTGAGCCTACAACGTACAAACGAGTTTTTCTTCTTCGTTAAGCACAACCGAACTTGTTTGTTGACTCAAACATGTCCCATTTCAAGTTATCATGGTGCCACGTGAAGATTGAAATCAAACGGAGTCCATTTGGTCACTCAAATCCTTGTATTCTCGGATTGCACCCAAATTGGCCTCCAAATGAACCTACAACGTACAAACGAGTTTTCCTTCTTCGTTAACCACAACCGAACTTGTTTGTTGAGTCAAACATGTCCAATTTGATGCTATTATGGTGCCACGTGAGGATTGAAACCAAGCTAAGTCCATTTGGTCACTCAAATCCTTGTATTCTCGGATTGCACCCAAATTGGCCTCCAAATGAACCTACAACGTACAAACAAGTTTTCGTTCTTCGTTAAGCACAAACGAACTTGTTTTTTTAGTCAAACATGTCCCATTTGATGCTATTATGGTGCCACAATAGGTAGAAACCAAACGGAGTCCATTTGGTCACTCAAATCCTTGTATTCTCGGATTGCAACCAAATTGGCCTCCAATTGAGCCTACAACGTACAAACGAGTTTTCCTTCTTCGTTAAGCACAACCGAACTTGTTTGTTGAGTCAAACATGTACCATTTGACGTTATTATGGTGCCACACGAGAATTGAAATAAAATGGAGTCCATTTGGTCACTCAAATCCTTGTATTCTTGGATTGCACCCAAATTGGCCTCCAATTGAGCCTACAACGTACAAACTAGTTTTCCTTCTTCGTTAACCACAACCGAACTTGTTTGTTGAGTCAAACATGTCCCATTTGATGCTATTATGGTGCCACGTGAGGATTGAAACCAATCTGAGTCCATTTGGTCACTCAAATCCTTGTATTCTCGGATTGCACCCAAATTGGCCTCCAATTGAGCCTACAACGTACAAACGAGTTTTTCTTCTTCGTTAACCACAACCGAACTTGTTTGTTGAGTCAAACATGTCCCATTTGATGCTATTATGGTGCCACGCGAGGATTGAAACCAATCTGAGTCCATTTGGTCACTCAAATCCTTGTATTCTCGGATTGCACCCAAATTGGCCTCCAATTGAGCCTACAACGTACAAACGAGTTTTTCTTCTTTGTTAAGCACAACCGAACTTGTTTGGTGAGTCAAACATGTCCCATTTGATGTTATTATGGTGCCACACGAGGATTGAAATCAAACGGAGTCCATTTGCTCACTCAAATCCTTGTATTCTCGGATTGCGCCCAAATTGGCCCCCAATTGAGCCTACAACGTACAAACGAGTTTTTCTTCTTCGTTAAGCACAAACGAACTTGTTTGTTGAGTCAAACATGTCCCATTTGACGTTATTATGGTGCCACGTGAAGAGTGAAATCAAACGGAGTCCATTTGGTCACTCAAGTCCTTGTATTCTCGGATTGCACCCAAATTGGCCACCAAATGAGCCAACAACGTACAAACGAGTTTTCTTTCTTCGTTAAGCACAACCGAACTTGTTTTTTGAGTCAAACATGTCCCATTTGATGCTATTATGGTGCCACGCTAGGTAGAAACCAAGCTGAGTCCATTTGGTCACTCAAATCCTTGTATTATCGGATAGCACCCAAATTGGCCTCTAATTGAGCCTACAACGTACAAACGAGTTTTCCTTCTTCGTTAAGCACAACCGAACTTGTTTGTTGAGTAAAAAATGTCCCATTTGACATTATTATGGTGCCACGCGAGGATTGAAATCAAACGAAGTCCATTTGGCTACTCAAATCCTTGTATTCTCAGATTGCACCCAAATTGGCCTCCAATTGAGCATACAACGTACAAACGAGTTTTTCTTCTTTGTTAAGCACAAACGAACTTGTTTGGTGAGTCAAACATGTCCCATTTGATGTTATTATGGTGCCACGCGAGGATTCAAATCAAACGGAGTCCATTTGCTCACTCAAATCCTTGTATTCTCGGATTGCACCCAAATTGGCCCTTAATTGAGCCTACAACGTACAAATGAGTTTTTCTTCTTCGTTAAGCACAACCAAACTTCTTTGTTGAGTCAAACATGTCCCATTTGATGTTATTATGGTGCCACGGGAAGATTGAAATCAAACGGAGTCCATTTGGTCACTCAAATTCTTGTATTCTCGGATTGCGCCCAATTTGGCCACCAAATGAGCCTACAACGTACAAACAAGTTTTCTATCTTCGTTAAGCACAACCGAACTTGTTTTTTGAGTCAAACATGTCCCATTTGATGCTATTACGGTGCCACGCAAGGTAGAAACCAAACGGAGTCCATTTGGTCACTCAAATCCTTGTATTCTCGGATTGCACCCAAATTGGCCTCCAATTGAGCCTACAACGTACAAACGAGTTTTTTTTCTTCATTAAGCACAACCGAACTTGTTTGTTGAGTCAAACATGTCCCATTTGAAATTATTATGGTGCCCCATGAGGATTGAAATCAAACGGAGTCCATTTGGTCACTCAAATCCTTGTATTCTCGGATTGCACCCAAATTGGCCTCCAGTTGAGCACACAACGTACAAACGAGTTTTCCTTCTTCGTTAAGCACAACCGAACTTGTTTGTTGAGTCAAACATGTCCCATTTTATGTTATTAATGAGCCACGCAAGGATTGAAATCAAACGTAGTCCATTTGCTCACTCAAATCCTTGTATTCTCGGATTGCACCCAAATTGGCCCCCAATTGAGCCTACAACGTACAAACGAGTTTTTCTTCTTCGTTAAGCACAACCGAACTTGTTTGTTGACTCAAACATGTCCCATTTGAAGTTATCATGGTGCCACGCAAGGATTAAAATCAAACGTAGTCCATTTGCTCACTCAAATCCTTGTATTCTCGGATTGCACCCAAATTAGCCCCCAATTGAGCCTACAACGTACAAACGAGTTTTTCTTCTTCGTTAAGCACAACCGAACTTGTTTGTTGACTCAAACATGTCCCATTTCAAGTTATCATGGTGCCACGTGAAGATTGAAATCAAACGGAGTCCATTTGGTCACTCAAATCCTTGTATTCTCGGATTGCACCCAAATTGGCCTCCAAATGAACCTACAACGTACAAACGAGTTTTCCTTCTTCGTTAACCACAACCGAACTTGTTTGTTGAGTCAAACATGTCCAATTTGATGCTATTATGGTGCCACGTGAGGATTGAAACCAAGCTAAGTCCATTTGGTCACTCAAATCCTTGTATTCTCGGATTGCACCCAAATTGGCCTCCAAATGAACCTACAACGTACAAACAAGTTTTCGTTCTTCGTTAAGCACAAACGAACTTGTTTTTTTAGTCAAACATGTCCCATTTGATGCTATTATGGTGCCACAATAGGTAGAAACCAAACGGAGTCCATTTGGTCACTCAAATCCTTGTATTCTCGGATTGCAACCAAATTGGCCTCCAATTGAGCCTACAACGTACAAACGAGTTTTCCTTCTTCGTTAAGCACAACCGAACTTGTTTGTTGAGTCAAACATGTACCATTTGACGTTATTATGGTGCCACACGAGAATTGAAATAAAATGGAGTCCATTTGGTCACTCAAATCCTTGTATTCTTGGATTGCACCCAAATTGGCCTCCAATTGAGCCTACAACGTACAAACTAGTTTTCCTTCTTCGTTAACCACAACCGAACTTGTTTGTTGAGTCAAACATGTCCCATTTGATGCTATTATGGTGCCACGTGAGGATTGAAACCAAGCTGAGTCCATTTGGTCACTCAAATCCTTGTATTCTCGGATTGCACCCAAATTGGCCTCCAATTGAGCCTACAACGTACAAACGAGTTTTTCTTCTTCGTTAACCACAACCGAACTTGTTTGTTGAGTCAAACATGTCCCATTTGATGCTATTATGGTGCCACGCGAGGATTGAAACCAATCTGAGTCCATTTGGTCACTCAAATCCTTGTATTCTCGGATTGCACCCAAATTGGCCTCCAATTGAGCCTACAACGTACAAACGAGTTTTTCTTCTTTGTTAAGCACAACCGAACTTGTTTGGTGAGTCAAACATGTCCCATTTGATGTTATTATGGTGCCACACGAGGATTGAAATCAAACGGAGTCCATTTGCTCACTCAAATCCTTGTATTCTCGGATTGCGCCCAAATTGGCCCCCAATTGAGCCTACAACGTACAAACGAGTTTTTCTTCTTCGTTAAGCACAAACGAACTTGTTTGTTGAGTCAAACATGTCCCATTTGACGTTATTATGGTGCCACGTGAAGAGTGAAATCAAACGGAGTCCATTTGGTCACTCAAGTCCTTGTATTCTCGGATTGCACCCAAATTGGCCACCAAATGAGCCAACAACGTACAAACGAGTTTTCTTTCTTCGTTAAGCACAACCGAACTTTTTTTTTGAGTCAAACATGTCCCATTTGATGCTATTATGGTGCCACGCTAGGTAGAAACCAAGCTGAGTCCATTTGGTCACTCAAATCCTTGTATTATCGGATAGCACCCAAATTGGCCTCTAATTGAGCCTACAACGTACAAACGAGTTTTCCTTCTTCGTTAAGCACAACCGAACTTGTTTGTTGAGTAAAAAATGTCCCATTTGACATTATTATGGTGCCACGCGAGGATTGAAATCAAACGAAGTCCATTTGGCCACTCAAATCCTTGTATTCTCAGATTGCACCCAAATTGGCCTCCAATTGAGCATACAACGTACAAACGAGTTTTTCTTCTTTGTTAAGCACAAACGAACTTGTTTGGTGAGTCAAACATGTCCCATTTGATGTTATTATGGTGCCACACGAGGATTCAAATCAAACGGAGTCCATTTGCTCACTCAAATCCTTGTATTCTCGGATTGCACCCAAATTGGCCCTTAATTGAGCCTACAACGTACAAATGAGTTTTTCTTCTTCGTTAAGCACAACCAAACTTCTTTGTTGAGTCAAACATGTCCCATTTGATGTTATTATGGTGCCACGGGAAGATTGAAATCAAACGGAGTCCATTTGGTCACTCAAATTCTTGTATTCTCGGATTGCGCCCAATTTGGCCACCAAATGAGCCTACAACGTACAAACAAGTTTTCTATCTTCGTTAAGCACAACCGAACTTGTTTTTTGAGTCAAACATGTCCCATTTGATGCTATTACGGTGCCACGCAAGGTAGAAACCAAACGGAGTCCATTTGGTCACTCAAATCCTTGTATTCTCGGATTGCACCCAAATTGGCCTCCAATTGAGCCTACAACGTACAAACGAGTTTTTTTTCTTCATTAAGCACAATCGAACTTGTTTGTTGAGTCAAACATGTCCCATTTGAAATTATTATGGTGCCCCATGAGGATTGAAATCAAACGGAGTCCATTTGGTCACTCAAATCCTTGTATTCTCGGATTGCACCCAAATTGGCCTCCAGTTGAGCACACAACGTACAAACGAGTTTTCCTTCTTCGTTAAGCACAACCGAACTTGTTTGTTGAGTCAAACATGTCCCATTTGATGTTATTAATGAGCCACGCAAGGATTGAAATCAAACGTAGTCCATTTGCTCACTCAAATCCTTGTATTCTCGGATTGCACCCAAATTGGCCCCCAATTGAGCCTACAACGTACAAACGAGTTTTTCTTCTTCGTTAAGCACAACCGAACTTGTTTGTTGACTCAAACATGTCCCATTTGAAGTTATCATGGTGCCACGCAAGGATTAAAATCAAACGTAGTCCATTTGCTCACTCAAATCCTTGTATTCTCGGATTGCACCCAAATTAGCCCCCAATTGAGCCTACAACGTACAAACGAGTTTTTCTTCTTCGTTAAGCACAACCGAACTTGTTTGTTGACTCAAACATGTCCCATTTCAAGTTATCATGGTGCCACGTGAAGATTGAAATCAAACGGAGTCCATTTGGTCACTCAAATCCTTGTATTCTCGGATTGCACCCAAATTGGCCTCCAAATGAACCTACAACGTACAAACGAGTTTTCCTTCTTCGTTAACCACAACCGAACTTGTTTGTTGAGTCAAACATGTCCAATTTGATGCTATTATGGTGCCACGTGAGGATTGAAACCAAGCTAAGTCCATTTGGTCACTCAAATCCTTGTATTCTCGGATTGCACCCAAATTGGCCTCCAAATGAACCTACAACGTACAAACAAGTTTTCGTTCTTCGTTAAGCACAAACGAACTTGTTTTTTTAGTCAAACATGTCCCATTTGATGCTATTATGGTGCCACAATAGGTAGAAACCAAACGGAGTCCATTTGGTCACTCAAATCCTTGTATTCTCGGATTGCAACCAAATTGGCCTCCAATTGAGCCTACAACGTACAAACGAGTTTTCCTTCTTCGTTAAGCACAACCGAACTTGTTTGTTGAGTCAAACATGTACCATTTGACGTTATTATGGTGCCACACGAGAATTGAAATAAAATGGAGTCCATTTGGTCACTCAAATCCTTGTATTCTTGGATTGCACCCAAATTGGCCTCCAATTGAGCCTACAACGTACAAACTAGTTTTCCTTCTTCGTTAACCACAACCGAACTTGTTTGTTGAGTCAAACATGTCCCATTTGATGCTATTATGGTGCCACGTGAGGATTGAAACCAAGCTGAGTCCATTTGGTCACTCAAATCCTTGTATTCTCGGATTGCACCCAAATTGGCCTCCAATTGAGCCTACAACGTACAAACGAGTTTTTCTTCTTCGTTAACCACAACCGAACTTGTTTGTTGAGTCAAACATGTCCCATTTGATGCTATTATGGTGCCACGCGAGGATTGAAACCAATCTGAGTCCATTTGGTCACTCAAATCCTTGTATTCTCGGATTGCACCCAAATTGGCCTCCAATTGAGCCTACAACGTACAAACGAGTTTTTCTTCTTTGTTAAGCACAACCGAACTTGTTTGGTGAGTCAAACATGTCCCATTTGATGTTATTATGGTGCCACACGAGGATTGAAATCAAACGGAGTCCATTTGCTCACTCAAATCCTTGTATTCTCGGATTGCGCCCAAATTGGCCCCCAATTGAGCCTACAACGTACAAACGAGTTTTTCTTCTTCGTTAAGCACAAACGAACTTGTTTGTTGAGTCAAACATGTCCCATTTGACGTTATTATGGTGCCACGTGAAGAGTGAAATCAAACGGAGTCCATTTGGTCACTCAAGTCCTTGTATTCTCGGATTGCACCCAAATTGGCCACCAAATGAGCCAACAACGTACAAACGAGTTTTCTTTCTTCGTTAAGCACAACCGAACTTGTTTTTTGAGTCAAACATGTCCCATTTGATGCTATTATGGTGCCACGCTAGGTAGAAACCAAGCTGAGTCCATTTGGTCACTCAAATCCTTGTATTATCGGATAGCACCCAAATTGGCCTCTAATTGAGCCTACAACGTACAAACGAGTTTTCCTTCTTCGTTAAGCACAACCGAACTTGTTTGTTGAGTAAAAAATGTCCCATTTGACATTATTATGGTGCCACGCGAGGATTGAAATCAAACGAAGTCCATTTGGCCACTCAAATCCTTGTATTCTCAGATTGCACCCAAATTGGCCTCCAATTGAGCATACAACGTACAAACGAGTTTTTCTTCTTTGTTAAGCACAAACGAACTTGTTTGGTGAGTCAAACATGTCCCATTTGATGTTATTATGGTGCCACGCGAGGATTCAAATCAAACGGAGTCCATTTGCTCACTCAAATCCTTGTATTCTCGGATTGCACCCAAATTGGCCCTTAATTGAGCCTACAACGTACAAATGAGTTTTTCTTCTTCGTTAAGCACAACCACACTTCTTTGTTGAGTCAAACATGTCCCATTTGATGTTATTATGGTGCCACGGGAAGATTGAAATCAAACGGAGTCCATTTGGTCACTCAAATTCTTGTATTCTCGGATTGCGCCCAATTTGGCCACCAAATGAGCCTACAACGTACAAACAAGTTTTCTATCTTCGTTAAGCACAACCGAACTTGTTTTTTGAGTCAAACATGTCCCATTTGATGCTATTACGGTGCCACGCAAGGTAGAAACCAAACGGAGTCCATTTGGTCACTCAAATCCTTGTATTCTCGGATTGCACCCAAATTGGCCTCCAATTGAGCCTACAACGTACAAACGAGTTTTTTTTCTTCATTAAGCACAACCGAACTTGTTTGTTGAGTCAAACATGTCCCATTTGAAATTATTATGGTGCCCCATGAGGATTGAAATCAAACGGAGTCCATTTGGTCACTCAAATCCTTGTATTCTCGGATTGCACCCAAATTGGCCTCCAGTTGAGCACACAACGTACAAACGAGTTTTCCTTCTTCGTTAAGCACAACCGAACTTGTTTGTTGAGTCAAACATGTCCCATTTGATGTTATTAATGAGCCACGCAAGGATTGAAATCAAACGTAGTCCATTTGCTCACTCAAATCCTTGTATTCTCGGATTGCACCCAAATTGGCCCCCAATTGAGCCTACAACGTACAAACGAGTTTTTCTTCTTCGTTAAGCACAACCGAACTTGTTTGTTGACTCAAACATGTCCCATTTGAAGTTATCATGGTGCCACGCAAGGATTAAAATCAAACGTAGTCCATTTGCTCACTCAAATCCTTGTATTCTCGGATTGCACCCAAATTAGCCCCCAATTGAGCCTACAACGTACAAACGAGTTTTTCTTCTTCGTTAAGCACAACCGAACTTGTTTGTTGACTCAAACATGTCCCATTTCAAGTTATCATGGTGCCACGTGAAGATTGAAATCAAACGGAGTCCATTTGGTCACTCAAATCCTTGTATTCTCGGATTGCACCCAAATTGGCCTCCAAATGAACCTACAACGTACAAACGAGTTTTCCTTCTTCGTTAACCACAACCGAACTTGTTTGTTGAGTCAAACATGTCCAATTTGATGCTATTATGGTGCCACGTGAGGATTGAAACCAAGCTAAGTCCATTTGGTCACTCAAATCCTTGTATTCTCGGATTGCACCCAAATTGGCCTCCAAATGAACCTACAACGTACAAACAAGTTTTCGTTCTTCGTTAAGCACAAACGAACTTGTTTTTTTAGTCAAACATGTCCCATTTGATGCTATTATGGTGCCACAATAGGTAGAAACCAAACGGAGTCCATTTGGTCACTCAAATCCTTGTATTCTCGGATTGCAACCAAATTGGCCTCCAATTGAGCCTACAACGTACAAACGAGTTTTCCTTCTTCGTTAAGCACAACCGAACTTGTTTGTTGAGTCAAACATGTACCATTTGACGTTATTATGGTGCCACGCGAGAATTGAAATAAAATGGAGTCCATTTGGTCACTCAAATCCTTGTATTCTTGGATTGCACCCAAATTGGCCTCCAATTGAGCCTACAACGTACAAACTAGTTTTTCTTCTTCGTTAACCACAATCGAACTTGTTTGTTGAGTCAAACATCTCCCATTTGATGCTATTATGGTGCCACGTGAGGATTGAAACCAAGCTGAGTCCATTTGGTCACTCAAATCCTTGTATTCTCGGATTGCACCCAAATTGGCCTCCAATTGAGCCTACAACGTACAAACGAGTTTTTCTTCTTCGTTAACCACAACCGAACTTGTTTGTTGAGTCAAACATGTCCCATTTGATGCTATTATGGTGCCACGCGAGGATTGAAACCAATCTGAGTCCATTTGGTCACTCAAATCCTTGTATTCTCGGATTGCACCCAAATTGGCCTCCAATTGAGCCTACAACGTACAAACGAGTTTTTCTTCTTTCTTAAGCACAACCGAACTTGTTTGGTGAGTCAAACATGTCCCATTTGATTTTATTATGGTGCCACGCGAGGATTGAAATAAAACGGAGTCCATTTGCTCACTCAAATCCTTCTATTCTCGGATTGCACCCAAATTGGCCCCCAATTGAGCCTACAACGTACAAACGAGTTTTTCTTCTTCGTTAAGCACAACCGAACTTTTTTTTTGAGTCAAACATGTCCCATTTGACGTTATTATGGTGCCACGTGAAGATTGAAATCAAACGGAGTCCATTTGGTCACTCAAATCCTTGTATTCTCGGATTGCACCCAAATTGGCCTCCAAATGAGCCTACAACGTACAAACGAGTTTTATTTCTTCGTTAAGCACAACCGAACTTGTTTTTTGAGTCAAACATGTCCCATTTGATACTATTATGGTTCCATGCTAGGTAGAAACCAAACGGAGTCCATTTGGTCACTCAAATCCTTGTATTCTTGGATTGCACCCAAATTGGCCTCGAATTGAGCCTACAACGTACAAACGAGTTTTCCTTCTTCGTTAAGCACAACCGAACTTGTTTGTTGAGTCAAACATGTCCCATTTGACATTATTATGGTGCCACATGAAGATTGGAATCAAACGGAGTCCATTTGGTCACTCAAATCCTTGTATTCTCAAATTTCGCCCAAATTGGCCTCCAATTGAGCCTACAACGTACAAACGAGTTTTTCTTCTTCGTTAAGCACAACCGAACTTGTTTGTTGAGTCAAACATGTCCCATTTGATGCTATTATGGTGACACGCGAGGATTGAAACCAAGCTGAGTCCATTTGGTCACTCAAATCCTTGTATTCTCGGATTGCACCCAAATTGGCCTCCAATTGGGCCTACAACGTACAAACGAGTTTCCCTTCTTCGTTAAGCACAACCGAACTTGTTTGTTGAGTAAAAAATGTCCCATTTGACATTATTATGGTGCCACATGAGGATTGAAATCAAACGAAGTCCATTTGGCCACTCAAATCCTTGTATTCTCAGATTGCACCCAAATTGGCCTCCAATTGAGCATACAACGTACAAATGAGTTTTTCTTCTTTGTTAAGCACAACTGAACTTGTTTGGTGAGTCAAACATGTCCCATTTGATGTTATTATGGTGCCACGCGAGGATTCAAATCAAACGGAGTCCATTTGCTCACTCAAATCCTTGTATTCTCGGATTGCACCCAAATTGGCCCTTAATTGAGCCTACAACGTACAAACGAGTTTTTCTTCTTCGTTAAGCACAACCGAACTTGTTTGTTGAGTCAAACATGTCCCATTTGACATTATTATGGTGCCACATGAAGATTGGAATCAAACGGAGTCCATTTGGTCACTCAAATCCTTGTATTCTCAAATTTCGCCCAAATTGGCCTCCAATTGAGCCTACAACGTACAAACGAGTTTTTCTTCTTCGTTAAGCACAACCGAACTTGTTTGTTGAGTCAAACATGTCCCATTTGATGCTATTATGGTGACACGCGAGGATTGAAACCAAGCTGAGTCCATTTGGTCACTCAAATCCTTGTATTCTCGGATTGCACCCAAATTGGCCTCCAATTGGGCCTACAACGTACAAACGAGTTTTCCTTCTTCGTTAAGCACAACCGAACTTGTTTGTTGAGTAAAAAATGTCCCATTTGACATTATTATGGTGCCACATGAGGATTGAAATCAAACGAAGTCCATTTGGCCACTCAAATCCTTGTATTCTCAGATTGCACCCAAATTGGCCTCCAATTGAGCATACAACGTACAAACGAGTTTTTCTTCTTTGTTAAGCACAACTGAACTTGTTTGGTGAGTCAAACATGTCCCATTTGATGTTATTATGGTGCCACGCGAGGATTCAAATCAAACGGAGTCCATTTGCTCACTCAAATCCTTGTATTCTCGGATTGCACCCAAATTGGCCCTTAATTGAGCCTACAACGTACAAACGAGTTTTTCTTCTACGTTAAGCACAACCAAACTTGTTTGTTGAGTCAAACATGTCCCATTTGATGTTATTATGGTGCCACGGGAAGATTGAAATCAAACGGAGTCCATTTGGTCACTCAAATTCTTGTATTCTCGGATTGCACCCAAATTGGCCACCAAATGAGCCTACAACGTACAAACAAGTTTTCTATCTTCGTTAAGCACAACCGAACTTGTTTTTTGAGTCAAACATGTCCCATTTGATGCTATTACGGTGCCACACTAGGTAGAAACCAAACGGAGTCCATTTGGTCACTCAAATCCTTGTATTCTCGGATTGCACCCAAATTGGCCTCCAATTGAGCCTACAACGTACAAACGAGTTTTTTTTCTTCATTAAGCACAACCGAACTTGTTTGTTGAGTCAAACATGTCCCATTTGACATTATTATGGTGCCCCATGAGGATTGAAATCAAACGGAGTCCATTTGGTCACTCAAATCCTTGTATTCTCGGATTGCACCCAAATTGGCCTCCAGTTGAGCATACAACGTACAAACGAGTTTTCCTTCTTCGTTCAGCACAACCGAACTTGTTTGTTGAGTCAAACATGTCCCATTTGATGTTATTAATGAGCCACGCAAGGATTGAAATCAAACGTAGTCCATTTGCTCACTCAAATCCTTGTATTCTCGAATTGCACCCAAATTGGCCCCCAATTGAGCCTACAACGTACAAACGAGTTTTTCTTCTTCGTTAAGCACAACCGAACTTGTTTGTTGACTCAAACATGTCCCATTTGAAGTTATCATGGTGCCACGTGAAGATTGAAATCAAACGGAGTCCATTTGGTCACTCAAATCCTTGTATTCTCGGATTGCACCCAAATTGGCCTCCAAATGAACCTACAACGTACAAACGAGTTTTCCTTCTTCGTTAACCACAAACGAACTTATTTGTTGAGTCAAACATGTCCCATTTGATGCTATTATGGTGCCACGTGAGGATTGAAACCAAGCTGAGTCCATTTGGTCACTCAAATCCTTGTATTCTTGGATTGCAACCAAATTGGCCTCCAATTGAGCCTACAACGTACAAACGAGTTTTCCTTCTTCGTTAAGCACAACCGAACTTGTTTGTTGAGTCAAACATGTACCATTTGACGTTATTATGGTGCCACGCGAGAATTGAAATAAAATGGAGTCCATTTGGTCACTCAAATCCTTGTATTCTTGGATTGCACCCAAATTGGCCTCCAATTGAGCCTACAACGTACAAACTAGTTTTTCTTCTTCGTTAACCACAACCGAACTTGTTTGTTGAGTCAAAAATCTCCCATTTGATGCTATTATGGTGCCACGTGAGGATTGAAACCAAGCTGAGTCCATTTGGTCACTCAAATCCTTGTATTCTCGGATTGCACCCAAATTGGCCTCCAATTGAGCCTACAACGTACAAACGAGTTTTTTCTTCTTCGTTAACCACAACCGAACTTGTTTGTTGAGTCAAACATGTCCCATTTGATGCTATTATGGTGCCACGCGAGGATTGAAACCAATCTGAGTCCATTTGGTCACTCAAATCCTTGTATTCTCGGATTGTACCCAAATTGGCCTCCAATTGAGCCTACAACGTACAAACGAGTTTTTCTTCTTTGTTAAGCACAACCGAACTTGTTTGGTGAGTCAAACATGTCCCATTTGATGTTATTATGGTGCCACACGAGGATTGAAATCAAACGGAGTCCATTTGCTCACTCAAATCCTTGTATTCTCGGATTGCGCCCAAATTGGCCCCCAATTGAGCCTACAACGTACAAACGAGTTTTTCTTCTTCGTTAAGCACAAACGAACTTGTTTGTTGAGTCAAACATGTCCCATTTGACGTTATTATGGTGCCACGTGAAGAGTGAAATCAAACGGAGTCCATTTGGTCACTCAAGTCCTTGTATTCTCGGATTGCACCCAAATTGGCCACCAAATTAGCCTACAACGTACAAACGAGTTTTCTTTCTTCGTTAAGCACAACCGAACTTGTTTTTTGAGTCAAACATGTCCCATTTGATGCTATTATGGTGCCACGCTGGGTAGAAACCAAACGGAGTCCATTTGGTCACTCAAATCCTTGTATTATCGGATAGCACCCAAATTGGCCTCTAATTGAGCCTACAACGTACAAACGAGTTTTCCTTCTTCGTTAAGCACAACCGAACTTGTTTGTTGAGTCAAACATGTCCCATTTGACATTATTATGGTTCCTCATGAGGATTGAAATCAAACAGAGTCCATTTGGTCACTCAAATCCTTGTATTCTCGGATTGCACCCAAATTGGCCTCCAAATGAGCCTACAACGTACAAACGAGTTTTCCTTCTTTGTTAAGCACAACCGAACTCGTTTCTTGAGTCAAAAATGTCCCATTTGATGTTATTATGGTGCCACGTGAGGATTTAAATCAAACGGAGTCCATTTGCTCACTCAAATCCTTGTATTCTCGGATTGCACCCAAATTGGCCCTTAATTGAGCCTACAACGTACAAACGAGTTTTTCTTCTTCGTTAAGCACAACCGAAGTTGTTTGTTGAGTCAAACATGTCCCATTTGACGTTATTATGGTGCCACGTGAAGATTGAAATCAAACGGAGTCCATTTGGTCACTCAAATCCTAGTATTCTCAGATTGCACCCAAATTGGCCTCCAATTGAGCCTACAACGTACAAACGAGTTTTCCTTATTCGTTAAGCACAACCGAACTTGTTTGTTGAGTCAAACATGTCCCATTTGATGCTATTATGGTGCCACGTGAGGATTGAAACCAAGCTGAGTCCATTTGGTCACTCAAATCCTTGTATTCTCAGATTGCACCCAAATTGGCCTCCAATTGAGCCTACAACGTACAAACGAGTTTTCCTTCTTCGTTAAGCACAACCGAACTTGTTTGTTGATTCAAAAATGTCCCATTTGACGTTATTATGGTGCCACACGAGGATTGAAATCAAACGAAGTCCATTGGTCACTCAAATCCTCTTATTCTCAGATTGTACCCAAATTGGCCTCCAATTGAGCATACAACGTACAAACGAGTTTTATTTCTTCGTTAAGCACAACCGAACTTGTTTTTTGAGTCAAACATGTCCCATTTGATACTATTATGGTTCCATGCTAGGTAGAAACCAAACGGAGTCCATTTGGTCACTCAAATCCTTGTATTCTTGGATTGCACCCAAATTGGCCTCGAATTGAGCCTACAACGTACAAACGAGTTTTCCTTCTTCGTTAAGCACAACCGAACTTGTTTGTTGAGTCAAACATGTCCCATTTGACATTATTATGGTGCCACATGAAGATTGGAATCAAACGGAGTCCATTTGGTCACTCAAATCCTTGTATTCTCAAATTTCGCCCAAATTGGCCTCCAATTGAGCCTACAACGTACAAACGAGTTTTTCTTCTTCGTTAAGCACAACCGAACTTGTGTGTTGAGTCAAACATGTCCCATTTGATGCTATTATGGTGACACGCGAGGATTGAAACCAAGCTGAGTCCATTTGGTCACTCAAATCCTTGTATTCTCGGATTGCACCCAAATTGGCCTCCAATTGGGCCTACAACGTACAAACGAGTTTTCCTTCTTCGTTAAGCACAACCGAACTTGTTTGTTGAGTAAAAAATGTCCCATTTGACATTATTATGGTGCCACATGAGGATTGAAATCAAACGAAGTCCATTTGGCCACTCAAATCCTTGTATTCTCAGATTACACCCAAATTGGCCTCCAATTGAGCATACAACGTACAAACGAGTTTTTCTTCTTTGTTAAGCACAACTGAACTTGTTTGGTGAGTCAAACATGTCCCATTTGATGTTATTATGGTGCCACGCGAGGATTCAAATCAAACGGAGTCCATTTGCTCACTCAAATCCTTGTATTCTCGGATTGCACCCAAATTGGCCCTTAATTGAGCCTACAACGTACAAACGAGTTTTTCTTCTACGTTAAGCACAACCAAACTTGTTTGTTGAGTCAAACATGTCCCATTTGACGTTATTATGGTGCCACGGGAAGATTGAAATCAAACGGAGTCCATTTGGTCACTCAAATTCTTGTATTCTCGGATTGCACCCAAATTGGCCACCAAATGAGCCTACAACGTACAAACAAGTTTTCTATCTTCGTTAAGCACAACCGAACTTGTTTTTTGAGTCAAACATGTCCCATTTGATGCTATTACGGTGCCACGCTTGGTAGAAACCAAACGGAGTCCATTTGGTCACTCAAATCCTTGTATTCTCGGATTGCACCCAAATTGGCCTCCAATTGAGCCTACAACGTACAAACGAGTTTTCCTTCTTCATTAAGCACAACCGAACTTGTTTGTTGAGTCAAACATGTCCCATTTGACATTATTATGGTGCCCCATGAGGATTGAAATCAAACGGAGTCCATTTGGTCACTCAAATCCTTGTATTCTCGGATTGCACCCAAATTGGCCTCCAGTTGAGCATACAACGTACAAACGAGTTTTCCTTCTTCGTTCAGCACAACCGAACTTGTTTGTTGAGTCAAACATGTCCCATTTGATGTTATTAATGAGCCACGCAAGGATTGAAATCAAACGTAGTCCATTTGCTCACTCAAATCCTTGTATTCTCGAATTGCACCCAAATTGGCCCCCAATTGAGCCTACAACGTACAAACGAGTTTTTCTTCTTCGTTAAGCACAACCGAACTTGTTTGTTGACTCAAACATGTCCCATTTGAAGTTATCATGGTGCCACGTGAAGATTGAAATCAAACGGAGTCCATTTGGTCACTCAAATCCTTGTATTCTCGGATTGCACCCAAATTGGCCTCCAAATGAACCTACAACGTACAAACGAGTTTTCCTTCTTCGTTAACCACAACCGAACTTGTTTGTTGAGTCAAACATGTCCCATTTGATGCTATTATGGTGCCACGCGAGGATTGAAACCAAGCTGAGTCCATTTGGTCACTCAAATCCTTGTATTCTCGGATTGCACCCAAATTGGCCTCCAATTGAGCCTACAACGTACAAACGAGTTTTTCTTCTTCGTTAACCACAACCGAACTTGTTTGTTGAGTCAAACATGTCCCATTTGATGCTGTTATGGTGCCACGCGAGGATTGAAACCAATCTGAGTCCATTTGGTCACTCAAATCCTTGTATTCTCGGATTGCACCCAAATTGGCCTCCAGTTGAGCCTACAACGTACAAACGAGTTTTTCTTCTTTGTTAAGCACAACCGAACTTGTTTGGTGAGTCAAACATGTCCCATTTGATGTTATTATGGTGCCACACGAGGATTGAAATCAAACGGAGTCCATTTGCTCACTCAAATCCTTGTATTCTCGGATTGCGCCCAAATTGTCCCCCAATTGAGCCTACAACGTACAAACGAGTTTTTCTTCTTCGTTAAGCACAAACGAACTTGTTTGTTGTGTCAAACATGTCCCATTTGATGTTATTATGGTGCCACGTGAAGAGTGAAATCAAACGGAGTCCATTTGGTCACTCAAGTCCTTGTATTCTCGGATTGCACCCAAATTGGCCACCAAATGAGCCTACAACGTACAAACGAGTTTTGTTTCTTCGTTAAGCACAACCGAACTTTTTTTTTGAGTCAAACATGTCCCATTTGATGCCATTATGGTGCCACGCTAGGTAGAAACCAAACGGAGTCCATTTGGTCACTCAAATCCTTGTATTATCGGATAGCACCCAAATTGGCCTCCAATTGAGCCTACAACGTACAAACGAGTTTTCCTTCTTCGTTAAGCACAACCGAACTTGTTTGTTGAGTCAAAAATGTCCCATTTGATGTTATTATGGTGCCACGTGAGGAGTGAAATCAAACGGAGTCCATTTGCTCACTCAAATCCTTGTATTCTCGGATTGCACCCAAATTGGCCCTTAATTGAGCCTACAACGTACAAACGAGTTTTTCTTCTTCGTTAAGCACAACCGAAGTTGTTTGTTGAGTCAAACATGTCCCATTTGACGTTATTATGGTGCCACGTGAAGATTGAAATCAAACGGAGTCCATTTGGTCACTCAAATCCTTGTATTCTCAGATTGCACCCAAATTGGCCTCCAATTGAGCCAACAACGTACAAACGAGTTTTCCTTATTCGTTAAGCACAACCGAACTTGTTTGTTGAGTCAAACATGTCCCATTTGATGCTATTATGGTGCCACGTGAGGATTGAAACCAAGCTGAGTCCATTTGGTCACTCAAATCCTTGTATTCTCGGATTGCACCCAAATTGGCCTCCAATTGAGCCTACAACGTACAAACGAGTTTTTCTTCTTCGTTAAGCACAACCGAACTTTTTTGTTGATTCAAAAATGTCCCATTTGACGTTATTATGGTGCCATACGAGGATTGAAATCAAACGAAGTCCATTTGGTCACTCAAATCCTCTTATTCTCAGATTGTACCCAAATTGGCCTCCAATTGAGCATACAACGTACAAACGAGTTTTTCTTCTTTGTTAAGCACAACCGAACTTGTTTGTTGATTCAAAAATGTCCCATTTGATGTTATTATGGTGCCACACGAGGATTGAAATCAAACGAAGTCCATTTGGTCACTCAAATCCTTGTATTCTCAGATTGTACCCAAATTGGCCTCCAATTGAGCATACAACGTACAAACGAGTTTTTCTTCTTTGTTAAGCACAACCGAACTTGTTTGGTGAGTGAAACATGTCCCATTTGATGTTATTATGGTGCCACGCGAGGATTGAAATAAAACGGAGTCCATTTGCTCACTCAAATCCTTCAATTCTCGGATTGCACCCAAATTGGCCCCCAATTGAGCCTACAACGTACAAACGAGTTGTTCTTCTTCGTTAAGCACAACCGAACTTTTTTTTTGAGTCAAACATGTCCCATTTGACGTTATTATGGTGCCACGTGAAGATTGAAATCAAACGGAGTCCATTTGGTCACTCAAATCCTTGTATTCTCGGATTGCACCCTAATTGGCCTCCAAATGAGCCTACAACGTACAAACGAGTTTTATTTCTTCTTTAAGCACAACCGAACTTTTTTTTTGAGTCAAACATGTCCCATTTAATACTATTATGGTTCCATGCTAGGTAGAAACCAAACGGAGTCCATTTGGTCACTCAAATCCTTGTATTCTTGGATTGCACCCAAATTGGCCTCCAATTGAGCCTACAACGTACAAACGAGTTTTTCTTCTTCGTTAAGCACAACCGAACTTGTTTGTTGAGTCAAACATGTCCCATTTGACATTATTATGGTGCCACATGAAGATTGGAATCAAACGGAGTCCATTTGGTCACTCAAATCCTTGTATTCTCAGATTTCGCTCAAATTGGCCTCCAATTGAGCCTACAACGTACAAACGAGTTTTTCTTCTTCGTTAAGCACAACCGAACTTGTTTTTTGAGTCAAACATGTCCCATTTGATGCTATTATGGTGACACGCAAGGATTGAAACCAATCTGAGTCCATTTGGTCACTCAAATCCTTGTATTCTCGGATTCCACCCAAATTGGCCTCCAATTGGGCCTACAACGTACAAACGAGTTTTCCTTCTTCGTTAAGCACAACCGAACTTGTTTGTTGAGTAAAAAATGTCCCATTTTACATTATTATGGTGCCACATGAGGATTGAAATCAAACGAAGTCCATTTGGCCACTCAAATCCTTGTATTCTCAGATTGCACCCAAATTGGCCTCCAATTGAGCATACAACGTACAAACGAGTTTTCCTTCTTTTTTAAGCACAACCGAACTTGTTTGGTGAGTCAAACATGTCCCATTTGATGTTATTATGGTGCCACGCAAGGATTCAAATCAAACGGAGTCCATTTGCTCACTCAAATCCTTGTATTCTCGGATTGCACCCAAATTGGCCCTTAATTGAGCCTACA
Source organism: Berberis vulgaris (assembly GCA_963556465.1). Classification (NCBI taxonomy): domain Eukaryota; kingdom Viridiplantae; phylum Streptophyta; class Magnoliopsida; order Ranunculales; family Berberidaceae; genus Berberis; species Berberis vulgaris. Next base: position 57,536,329 of record OY747128.1, read on the forward strand.
ACGTACAAACGAGTTTTTCTTCTTCGTTAAGCACAAACAAACTTGTTTGTTGAGTCAAACATGTCCCATTTGACGTTATTATGGTGCCACAGGAAGATTGAAATCAAACGGAGTCCATTTGGTCACTCAAATTCTTGTATTCTCGGATTGCACCCAAATTGGCCACCAAATGAGCCTACAACGTACAAACAAGTTTTCTATTTTCGTTAAGCACAACCGAACTTGTTTTTTGAGTCAAACATGTCCCATTTGATGCTATTACGGTGCCACACTAGGTAGAAACCAAACGGAGTCCATTTGGTCACTCAAATCCTTGTATTCTCGGATTGCACCCAAATTGGCCTCCAATTGAGCCTACAACGTACAAACGAGTTTTCCTTCTTCGTTAAGCACAACCGAACTTTTTTGTTGATTCAAAAATGTCCCATTTGACGTTATTATGGTGCCATACAAGGATTGAAATCAAACGAAGTCCATTTGGTCACTCAAATCCTCTTATTCTCAGATTGTACCCAAATTGGCCTCCAATTGAGCATACAACGTACAAACGAGTTTTTCTTCTTTGTTAAGCACAACCGAACTTGTTTGTTGATTCAAAAATGTCCCATTTGATGTTATTATGGTGCCACACGAGGATTGAAATCAAACGAAGTCCATTTGGTCACTCAAATCCTTGTATTCTCAGATTGTACCCAAATTGGCCTCCAATTGAGCATACAACGTACAAACGAGTTTTTCTTCTTTGTTAAGCACAACCGAACTTGTTTGGTGAGTCAAACATGTCCCATTTGATGTTATTATGGTGCCACGCGAGGATTGAAATAAAACGGAGTCCATTTGCTCACTCAAATCCTTCTATTCTCGGATTGCACCCAAATTGGCCCCCAATTGAGCCTACAACGTACAAACGAGTTGTTCTTCTTCGTTAAGCACAACCGAACTTTTTTTTTGAGTCAAACATGTCCCATTTGACCTTATTATGGTGCCACGTGAAGATTGAAATCAAACGGAGTCCATTTGCTCACTCAAATCCTTGTATTCTCGGATTGCACCCTAATTGGCCTCCAAATGAGCCTACAACGTACAAACGAGTTTTATTTCTTCTTTAAGCACAACCGAACTTGTTTTTTGAGTCAAACATGTCCCATTTGATACTATTATGGTTCCATGCTAGGTAGAAACCAAACGGAGTCCATTTGGTCACTCAAATCCTTGTATTCTTGGATTGCACCCAAATTGGCCTCCAATTGAGCCTACAACGTACAAACGAGTTTTCCTTCTTCGTTAAGCACAACCGAACTTGTTTGTTGAGTAAAACATGTCCCATTTGACATTATTATGGTGCCACATGAAGATTGGAATCAAACGGAGTCCATTTGGTCACTCAAATCCTTGTATTCTCAGATTTCGCTCAAATTGGCCTCCAATTGAGCCTACAACGTACAAACGAGTTTTTCTTCTTTTTTAAGCACAACCGAACTTGTTTGGTGAGTCAAACATGTCCCATTTGATGTTATTATGGTGCCACGCAAGGATTCAAATCAAACGGAGTCCATTTGCTCACTCAAATCCTTGTATTCTCGGATTGCACCCAAATTGGCCCTTAATTGAGCCTACAACGTACAAACGAGTTTTTCTTCTTCGTTAAGCACAAACAAACTTGTTTGTTGAGTCAAACATGTCCCATTTGACGTTATTATGGTGCCACAGGAAGATTGAAATCAAACGGAGTCCATTTGGTCACTCAAATTCTTGTATTCTCGGATTGCACCCAAATTGGCCACCAAATGAGCCTACAACGTACAAACAAGTTTTCTATTTTCGTTAAGCACAACCGAACTTGTTTTTTGAGTCAAACATGTCCCATTTGATGCTATTACGGTGCCACACTAGGTAGAAACCAAACGGAGTCCATTTGGTCACTCAAATCCTTGTATTCTCGGATTGCACCCAAATTGGCCTCCAATTGAGCCTTTTTTTTTTTTTTTTTTTTTTTTTTTTGAAAAGCAAGCGTGGGGTATAAATGGGCTCCCCAGACCACCGAAAAAAGAATTAAAAGAACATTACAATCTCAAATATTTCCTACCACTAGCGTCGTCAAATAAAATTTTTTTTATGTCTTCCGCAAACGAGCTAGGAGTTACTTCTATGAAAGCCGCACTTGGCATCATGCTTGCCAGCTTGTCCGCTACCTTATTAGTCTCCCGCATAACATGCATGATCTTGCATTCTTCGAAAGCCTTCAGCTGCTCTTTTATCCGTCTCAGAGTGTGCATGGTCTCCCAAGGAGGGGCCTTGGTTGTTTTGATAAAATGGACTGCATTGGCTGAATCAAGACAAAGATTCAGCTTTCTGTAAGGAGTCTGAGCAGCGAGGTGCAGTCCCATTTCAGCCCCTTGCAGCTCATGCAGCAGCACAGACTGGTTCCTTTGTGACCCCGAGCCAGCTGCTAACACCGTACCTGAATGGTCCCTGACCACTGCCCCATATCCTCCTCGTTGAGATGTCAAAGAGCCATCCGTATTGACTGTTATCCATCCTGGATCAGGCCTGTTCCAGGTGTGATATGTGCTGATCTTGTGTATGTACTTGATGTCCACATTCCATCTGTTGAAGAAATTTCTTGCTCTGGGAGTATCCTGTACTTCTGGGTTTAGGACAGTGATTCTGAGTGTAACGTCAGCGACAATTCTGGACGTTAGAGTGGCTGCATCAACCTGCTGATTTTCGAACAGCCTTCTGTTTCGTTCCAGCCATAGGTGATATATAGAAGCATTTAGGATCAGCTTGCTTGCAATAGATCTTGGATCAGATCCTGCAAAGCGATGATTGCACCATCTAATCTCTTCTGCCCAGCTACGAGATTGATGTCTATACCCCATGAGATGAAGCATATGCTTCCATACCTGTCTGGAATATAAGCAGCTGAAGAATAAGTGTCCTTCATTCTCTGTTTCTATGTGACACAGGCGGCAAAGGGATGAAGGGATCAGCTTCCATTTCTTGAGCTTGTCCTGGGTTTTCAGTCTTCTGTTCATTACAAGCCAACCTATGAAGCTGTGTCTAGGAATTCTCCCTTTGAACCAAACAAGATTTGTCCAGGGGGCAATTGAGGACTTGCTGCGAATGGAGTGATAGGCACTCTTGCTGGAGAAATCACCCGCTGTGCCTCCTTTCCAGACAATCTCATCCTTGAAATTACAATCAAATTCCACTGAATTGAGGTCTGCAAAAATATCTACAACGTACAAACGAGTTTTCCTTTTTCATTAAGCACAAACGAACTTGTTTGTTGAGTTAAACATGTCCCATTTGACATTACTATGGTGCCCCATGAGGATTGAAATCAAACGGAGTCCATTTGGTCACTCAAATCCTTGTATTCTCGGATTGCACCCAAATTGGCCTCCAGTTGAGCATACAACGTACAAACGAGTTTTCCTTCTTCGTTAAGCACAACCGAACTTTTTTGTTGAGTCAAACATGTCCCATTTGATGTTATTAATGAGCCACGTAAGGATTGAAATCATACGTAGTCCATTTGCTCACTCAAATCCTTGTATTCTCGGATTGCACCCAAATTGGCCCCCAATTGAGCCTACAACGTACAAACGAGTTTTTCTTCTTCGTTAAGCACAACCGAACTTGTTTGTTGACTAAAACATGTCCCATTTGAAGTTATCATGGTGACACGTGAAGATTGAAATCAAACGGAGTCCATTTGGTCACTCAAATCCTTGTATTCTCGGATTGCACCCAAATTGGCCTCCAAATGAACCTACAACGTACAAACAAGTTTACGTTCTTCGTTAAACACAAACGAACTTGTTTTTTTAGTCAAACATGTCCCATTTGATGCTATTATGGTGCCACACTAGGTAGAAACCAAACGGAGTCCATTTGGTCACTCAAATCCTTGTATTCTCGGATTGCAACCAAATTGGCCTCCAATTGAGCCTACAAGGTACAAACGAGTTTTCCTTCTTCGTTAAGCACAACCGAACTTTATTGTTGAGTCAAACATGTACCATTTGACGTTATTATGGTGCCACGCGAGAATTGAAATAAAATGGAGTCCATTTGGTCACTCAAATCCTTGTATTCTTGGATTGCACCCAAATTGGCCTCCAATTGAGCCTACAACGTACAAACTAGTTTTCCTTCTTCGTTAACCACAACCGAACTTGTTTGTTGAGTCAAACATGTCCCATTTGATGCTAATATGGTGCCACGCGAGGATTGAAACCAAGCTGAGTCCATTTGGCCACTCAAATCCTTGTATTCTCAGATTGCACCCAAATTGGCCTCCAATTGAGCCTACAACGTACAAACGAGTTTTCCTTCTTCGTTAAGCACAACTGAACTTGTTTGTTGAGTCAAACATGTCCCATTTAACGTTATTATGGTACCACACGAGGATTGAAATCAAACGAAGTCCATTTGGTCGCTCAAATCCTTGTATTCTCGGATTGCACCCAAATTGGCCTCCAATTGAGCATACAACGTACAAACGAGTTTTTCTTCTTTGTTAAGCACAACCGAACTTGTTTGGTGAGTCTAACATGTCCCATTTGATGTTATTATGGTGCCACGCGAGGATTGAAATCAAACGGAGTCCATTTGCTCACTCAAATCCTTGTATTCTCGGATTGCACCCAAATTGGCCTCCAATTGAGCCTACAACGTACAAACGAGTTTTCCTTCTTCGTTAAGCACAACCGAACTTGTTTGTTGAGTCAAAAATGTCCCATTTGACATTATTATGGTGCCACACGAGGATTGAAATCAAACGAAGTCCATTTGGTCACTCAAATCCTTGTATTCTCAGATTGCACCCAAATTGGCCTCCAATTGAGCATTCAATGTACAAACGAGTTTTTCTTCTTTGTTAGGCACAACCGAACTTGTTTGGTGAGTCAAACATGTCCCATTTGATGTTATTATGGTGCCACGCGAGGATTGAAATCAAACGGAGTCCATTTGCTCACTCAAATCCTTGTATTCTCGGATTGCACCAAATTGGCCCTTTATTGAGCCTACAACGTACAAACTAGTTTTTCTTCTTCGTTAAGCACAACCGAACTTGTTTGTTGAGTCAAACATGTCCCATTTGATGTTATTATGGTGCCACGGGAAGATTGAAATCAAACGGAGTCCATTTGGTCAATCAAATCCTTGTATTTTCGGATTGCACCCAAATTGGCCAACAAATGAGCCTACAACGTACAAACGAGTTTTTTTATCTTCGTTAAGCACAACCGAACTTTTTATTTGAGTCAAACATGTCCCATTTGATGCTATTACGGTTCCACGCTAGGTAGAAACCAAACGGAGTCCATTTGGTCGATCAAATCCTTGTATTCTCGGATTGCACCCAAATTGGCCTCCAATTGAGCCTACAACGTACAAACGAGTTTTCCTTCTTCGTTAAGCACAACCGAACTTGTTTGTTGAGTCAAACATGTCCCATTTGACATTATTATGGTGTCCCATGAGGATCAAAATCACACGGAGTCCATTTGGTCACTCAAATCCTTGTATTCTCGGATTTCACCCAAATTGGCCTCTAGTGGAGCATACAACGTACAAACGAGTTTTCCTTCTTCGTTAAAGACAACCGAACTTGTTTGTTGAGTCAAACATGTCCCATTTGATGTTATTAATGTGCCACGCAAGGATTGAAATCAAACGTTGTCCATTTGCTCACTCAAATCGTTGTATTCTCGGATTGCACCCAAATTGGCCTCCAATTGAGCCTACAATGTACAAACGAGTTTTCCTTCTTCGATAAGCACAACCGAACTTGTTTGTTGACTCAAACATGTCCCATTTTACGTTATCATGGTGCCACGTGAAGATTGAAATCAAACGGAGTCCATTTGGTCACTCAAATCCTTGTATTCTCGGATTGCACCCAAATTGGCCTCCAAATGAACCTACAACGTACAAACGAGTTTTCCTTCTTCGTTAAGCACAACCGAACTTTTTTTTTGAGTCAAACATGTCCCATTTGATTCTATTATGGTGCCACACTAGGTAGAAACCAAATGGAGTCCATTTTGTCACTCAAATCCTTGTATTCTCGGATTGCACCCAAATTGGCCTCCAATTGAGCCTACAACGTACAAACGAGTTTTCCTTCTTCGTTAACCACAACCGAATTTGTTTGTTGATTCAAACATGTGCCATTTGATGCTATTATGGTGCCACGTGAGGATTGAAACCAAGCTGAGTCCATTTGGTCACTCAAATCCTTGTATTCTCGGATTGCACCAAAATTGGCCTCCAATTGAGCCTACAACGTACAAACGAGTTTTTCTTCTTTGTTAAGTACAACCGAACTTGTTTGGTGAGTCAAAAATGTCCCATTTGATGTTATTATGGTGCCACACGAGGATTGAAATCAAATGGAGTCCATTTGCTCACTCAAATCCTTGTATTTTCGGATTGCGCCTAAATTGGCCCCCAATTGAGCCTACAACGTACAAACGAGTTTTTCTTCTTCGTTAAGCACAACCGAACTTGTTTGTTGAGTCAAACATGTCCCATTTGACGTTATTATAGTGCCACGTGTAGAGTGAAATCAAACGGAGTCCATTTGGTCACTCAAGTCCTTGTATTCTCGGATTGCACCCAAATTGGCCACCAAATGAGCCTACAACGTACAAACGAGTTTTCTTTCTTCGTTAAGCACAACCGAACTTGTTTTTTGAGTCAAACATGTCCCATTTGATGCTATTATGGTGCCACGCTAGGTAGAAACCAAACGGAGTCCATTTGGTCACTCAAATCCTTGTATTATCGGATAGCACCCAAATTGGCCTCCAATTGAGCCTACAACGTACAAACGAGTTTTCCTTCTTCGTTAAGCACAACCGAACTTGTTTGTTGAGTCAAACATGTCCCATTTGAGATTATTATGGTGCCTCATGAGGATTGAAATCAAACAGATTCCATTTGGTCACTCAAATCCTTGTATTCTCGGATTGCACCCAAATTGGCCTCCAAATGAGCCTACAACGTACAAACGAGTTTTCCTTCTTCGTTAAGCACAACCGAGCTCGTTTGTTGAGTCAAAATTGTCCCATTTGACATTATTATTGTGCCACATGACGATTGAAATCAAACGAAGTCCATTTGGTCACTCAAATCCTTGCATTCTCAGATTGCACCCAGATTGGCCTCCAATTGAGCGTACAACGTACAAACGAGTTTTTCTTCTTTGTTAAGCACAACCGAACTTGTTTTTTCAGTCAAACATGTCCCATTTGATGTTATTATGGTGCCACGTGAAGATTGAAATCAAACGGAGTCCATTTGCTCACTCAAATCCTTGTATTCTCGGATTGCACCCAAATTGGCCCTTAATTGAGCCTACAATGTACAAACGAATTTTCTTCTTCGTTAAGCACAACCGAAGTTGTTTGTTGAGTCAAACATGTCCCATTTGATGTTATTAGGGTGCCACGTGAAGATTGAAATCAAACGGAGTCCATTTGGTCACTCAAATCCTTGTATTCTCAGATTGCACCCAAATTGGCCTCCAATTGAGCCTACAACGTACAAACGAGTTTTCCTTATTCGTTAAGCACAACCGAACTTGTTTGTTGAGTCAAACATGTCCCATTTGATGCTATTATGGTGCCACGCAAGGATTGAAACCAAGCTGAGTCCATTTGGTCACTCAAATCCTTGTATTCTCGGATTCCACCCAAATTGGCCTCCAATTGGGCCTACAACGTACAAACGAGTTTTCCTTCTTCGTTAAGCACAACCGAACTTGTTTGTTGAGTAAAAAATGTCCCATTTTACATTATTATGGTGCCACATGAGGATTGAAATCAAACGAAGTCCATTTGGCCACTCAAATCCTTGTATTCTCAGATTGCACCCAAATTGGCCTCCAATTGAGCATACAACGTACAAACGAGTTTTCCTTCTTTTTTAAGCACAACCGAACTTGTTTGGTGAGTCAAACATGTCCCATTTGATGTTATTATGGTGCCACGCAAGGATTCAAATCAAACGGAGTCCATTTGCTCACTCAAATCCTTGTATTCTCGGATTGCACCCAAATTGGCCCTTAATTGAGCCTACAACGTACAAACGAGTTTTTCTTCTTCGTTAAGCACAAACAAACTTGTTTGTTGAGTCAAACATGTCCCATTTGACGTTATTATGGTGCCACAGGAAGATTGAAATCAAACGGAGTCCATTTGGTCACTCAAATTCTTGTATTCTCGGATTGCACCCAAATTGGCCACCAAATGAGCCTACAACGTACAAACAAGTTTTCTATTTTCGTTAAGCACAACCGAACTTGTTTTTTGAGTCAAACATGTCCCATTTGATGCTATTACGGTGCCACACTAGGTAGAAACCAAACGGAGTCCATTTGGTCACTCAAATCCTTGTATTCTCGGATTGCACCCAAATTGGCCTCCAATTGAGCCTACAACGTACAAACGAGTTTTCCTTCTTCGTTAAGCACAACCGAACTTTTTTGTTGATTCAAAAATGTCCCATTTGACGTTATTATGGTGCCATACAAGGATTGAAATCAAACGAAGTCCATTTGGTCACTCAAATCCTCTTATTCTCAGATTGTACCCAAATTGGCCTCCAATTGAGCATACAACGTACAAACGAGTTTTTCTTCTTTGTTAAGCACAACCGAACTTGTTTGTTGATTCAAAAATGTCCCATTTGATGTTATTATGGTGCCACACGAGGATTGAAATCAAACGAAGTCCATTTGGTCACTCAAATCCTTGTATTCTCAGATTGTACCCAAATTGGCCTCCAATTGAGCATACAACGTACAAACGAGTTTTTCTTCTTTGTTAAGCACAACCGAACTTGTTTGGTGAGTCAAACATGTCCCATTTGATGTTATTATGGTGCCATGCGAGGATTGAAATCAAACGGAGTCCATTTGGTCACTCAAATCCTTGTATTCTCGGATTGCACTCAAATTGGCCTCAATTGAGCCAACAACGTACAAACGAGTTTTCCTTCTTCGTTAAGCACAACCGAACCTTTTGGTTGAGTCAAACATGTCCCATTTGACGTTATTATGGTGCCACGTGAAGATTGAAATCAAACGGAGTCCATTTGCTCACTCAAATCCTTGTATTCTCGGATTGCACCCTAATTGGCCTCCAAATGAGCCTACAACGTACAAACGAGTTTTATTTCTTCTTTAAGCACAACCGAACTTGTTTTTTGAGTCAAACATGTCCCATTTGATACTATTATGGTTCCATGCTAGGTAGAAACCAAACGGAGTCCATTTGGTCACTCAAATCCTTGTATTCTTGGATTGCACCCAAATTGGCCTCCAATTGAGCCTACAACGTACAAACGAGTTTTCCTTCTTCGTTAAGCACAACCGAACTTGTTTGTTGAGTAAAACATGTCCCATTTGACATTATTATGGTGCCACATGAAGATTGGAATCAAACGGAGTCCATTTGGTCACTCAAATCCTTGTATTCTCAGATTTCGCTCAAATTGGCCTCCAATTGAGCCTACAACGTACAAACGAGTTTTTCTTCTTTTTTAAGCACAACCGAACTTGTTTGGTGAGTCAAACATGTCCCATTTGATGTTACTATGGTGCCACGCAAGGATTCAAATCAAACGGAGTCCATTTGCTCACTCAAATCCTTGTATTCTCGGATTGCACCCAAATTGGCCCTTAATTGAGCCTACAACGTACAAACGAGTTTTTCTTCTTCGTTAAGCACAAACAAACTTGTTTGTTGAGTCAAACATGTCCCATTTGACGTTATTATGGTGCCACAGGAAGATTGAAATCAAACGGAGTCCATTTGGTCACTCAAATTCTTGTATTCTCGGATTGCACCCAAATTGGCCACCAAATGAGCCTACAACGTACAAACAAGTTTTCTATTTTCGTTAAGCACAACCGAACTTGTTTTTTGAGTCAAACATGTCCCATTTGATGCTATTACGGTGCCACACTAGGTAGAAACCAAACGGAGTCCATTTGGTCACTCAAATCCTTGTATTCTCGGATTGCACCCAAATTGGCCTCCAATTGAGCCTACAACGTACAAACGAGTTTTCCTTTTTCATTAAGCACAACCGAACTTGTTTGTTGAGTTAAACATGTCCCATTTGACATTACTATGGTGCCCCATGAGGATTGAAATCAAACGGAGTCCATTTGGTCACTCAAATCCTTGTATTCTCGGATTGCACCCAAATTGGCCTCCAGTTGAGCATACAACGTACAAACGAGTTTTCCTTCTTCGTTAAGCACAACCGAACTTTTTTGTTGAGTCAAACATGTCCCATTTGATGTTATTAATGAGCCACGTAAGGATTGAAATCATACGTAGTCCATTTGCTCACTCAAATCCTTGTATTCTCGGATTGCACCCAAATTGGCCCCCAATTGAGCCTACAACGTACAAACGAGTTTTTCTTCTTCGTTAAGCACAACCGAACTTGTTTGTTGACTAAAACATGTCCCATTTGAAGTTATCATGGTGACACGTGAAGATTGAAATCAAACGGAGTCCATTTGGTCACTCAAATCCTTGTATTCTCGGATTGCACCCAAATTGGCCTCCAAATGAACCTACAACGTACAAACAAGTTTACGTTCTTCGTTAAACACAAACGAACTTGTTTTTTTAGTCAAACATGTCTCATTTGATGCTATTATGGTGCCACACTAGGTAGAAACCAAACGGAGTCCATTTGGTCACTCAAATCCTTGTATTCTCGGATTGCAACCAAATTGGCCTCCAATTGAGCCTACAAGGTACAAACGAGTTTTCCTTCTTCGTTAAGCACAACCGAACTTTATTGTTGAGTCAAACATGTACCATTTGACGTTATTATGGTGCCACGCGAGAATTGAAATAAAATGGAGTCCATTTGGTCACTCAAATCCTTGTATTCTTGGATTGCACCCAAATTGGCCTCCAATTGAGCCTACAACGTACAAACTAGTTTTCCTTCTTCGTTAACCACAACCGAACTTGTTTGTTGAGTCAAACATGTCCCATTTGATGCTAATATGGTGCCACGCGAGGATTGAAACCAAGCTGAGTCCATTTGGCCACTCAAATCCTTGTATTCTCAGATTGCACCCAAATTGGCCTCCAATTGAGCCTACAACGTACAAACGAGTTTTCCTTCTTCGTTAAGCACAACTGAACTTGTTTGTTGAGTCAAACATGTCCCATTTAACGTTATTATGGTACCACACGAGGATTGAAATCAAACGAAGTCCATTTGGTCGCTCAAATCCTTGTATTCTCGGATTGCACCCAAATTGGCCTCCAATTGAGCATACAACGTACAAACGAGTTTTTCTTCTTTGTTAAGCACAACCGAACTTGTTTGGTGAGTCTAACATGTCCCATTTGATGTTATTATGGTGCCACGCGAGGATTGAAATCAAACGGAGTCCATTTGCTCACTCAAATCCTTGTATTCTCGGATTGCACCCAAATTGGCCTCCAATTGAGCCTACAACGTACAAACGAGTTTTCCTTCTTCGTTAAGCACAACCGAACTTGTTTGTTGAGTCAAAAATGTCCCATTTGACATTATTATGGTGCCACATGAGGATTGAAATCAAACGAAGTCCATTTGGTCACTCAAATCCTTGTATTCTCAGATTGCACCCAAATTGGCCTCCAATTGAGCATTCAATGTACAAACGAGTTTTTCTTCTTTGTTAGGCACAACCGAACTTGTTTGATGAGTCAAACATGTCCCATTTGATGTTATTATGGTGCCACGCGAGGATTGAAATCAAACGGAGTCCATTTGCTCACTCAAATCCTTGTATTCTCGGATTGCACCAAATTGGCCCTTAATTGAGCCTACAACGTACAAACTAGTTTTTCTTCTTCGTTAAGCACAACCGAACTTGTTTGTTGAGTCAAACATGTCCCATTTGATGTTATTATGGTGCCACAGGAAGATTGAAATCAAACGGAGTCCATTTGGTCAATCAAATCCTTGTATTTTCGGATTGCACCCAAATTGGCCAACAAATGAGCCTACAACGTACAAACGAGTTTTTTTATCTTCGTTAAGCACAACCGAACTTTTTATTTGAGTCAAACATGTCCCATTTGATGCTATTACGGTTCCACGCTAGGTAGAAACCAAACGGAGTCCATTTGGTCGATCAAATCCTTGTATTCTCGGATTGCACCCAAATTGGCCTCCAATTGAGCCTACAACGTACAAACGAGTTTTCCTTCTTCGTTAAGCACAACCGAACTTGTTTGTTGAGTCAAACATGTCCCATTTGACATTATTATGGTGTCCCATGAGGATCAAAATCACACGGAGTCCATTTGGTCACTCAAATCCTTGTATTCTCGGATTTCACCCAAATTGACCTCTAGTGGAGCATACAACGTACAAACGAGTTTTCCTTCTTCGTTAAAGACAACCGAACTTGTTTGTTGAGTCAAACATGTCCCATTTGATGTTATTAATGTGCCACGCAAGGATTGAAATCAAACGTTGTCCATTTGCTCACTCAAATCGTTGTATTCTCGGATTGCACCCAAATTGGCCTCCAATTGAGCCTACAATGTACAAACGAGTTTTCCTTCTTCGATAAGCACAACCGAACTTGTTTGTTGACTCAAACATGTCCCATTTTACGTTATCATGGTGCCACGTGAAGATTGAAATCAAACGGAGTCCATTTGGTCACTCAAATCCTTGTATTCTCGGATTGCACCCAAATTGGCCTCCAAATGAACCTACAACGTACAAACGAGTTTTCCTTCTTCGTTAAGCACAACCGAACTTTTTTTTTGAGTCAAACATGTCCCATTTGATTCTATTATGGTGCCACACTAGGTAGAAACCAAATGGAGTCCATTTTGTCACTCAAATCCTTGTATTCTCGGATTGCACCCAAATTGGCCTCCAATTGAGCCTACAACGTACAAACGAGTTTTCCTTCTTCGTTAACCACAACCGAATTTGTTTGTTGAGTCAAACATGTGCCATTTGATGCTATTATGGTGCCACGTGAGGATTGAAACCAAGCTGAGTCCATTTGGTCACTCAAATCCTTGTATTCTCGGATTGCACCAAAATTGGCCTCCAATTGAGCCTACAACGTACAAACGAGTTTTTCTTCTTTGTTAAGTACAACCGAACTTGTTTGGTGAGTCAAAAATGTCCCATTTGATGTTATTATGGTGCCACACGAGGATTGAAATCAAATGGAGTCCATTTGCTCACTCAAATCCTTGTATTCTCGGATTGCGCCTAAATTGGCCCCCAATTGAGCCTACAACGTACAAACGAGTTTTTCTTCTTCGTTAAGCACAACCGAACTTGTTTGTTGAGTCAAACATGTCCCATTTGACGTTATTATAGTGCCACGTGTAGAGTGAAATCAAACGGAGTCCATTTGGTCACTCAAGTCCTTGTATTCTCGGATTGCACCCAAATTGGCCACCAAATGAGCCTACAACGTACAAACGAGTTTTCTTTCTTCGTTAAGCACAACCGAACTTGTTTTTTGAGTCAAACATGTCCCATTTGATGCTATTATGGTGCCACGCTAGGTAGAAACCAAACGGAGTCCATTTGGTCACTCAAATCCTTGTATTATCGGATAGCACCCAAATTGGCCTCCAATTGAGCCTACAACGTACAAACGAGTTTTCCTTCTTCGTTAAGCACAACCGAACTTGTTTGTTGAGTCAAACATGTCCCATTTGAGATTATTATGGTGCCTCATGAGGATTGAAATCAAACAGATTCCATTTGGTCACTCAAATCCTTGTATTCTCGGATTGCACCCAAATTGGCCTCCAAATGAGCCTACAACGTACAAACGAGTTTTCCTTCTTCGTTAAGCACAACCGAGCTCGTTTGTTGAGTCAAAATTATCCCATTTGACATTATTATTGTGCCACATGACGATTGAAATCAAACGAAGTCCATTTGGTCACTCAAATCCTTGCATTCTCAGATTGCACCCAGATTGGCCTCCAATTGAGCGTACAACGTACAAACGAGTTTTTCTTCTTTGTTAAGCACAACCGAACTTGTTTTTTCAGTCAAACATGTCCCATTTGATGTTATTATGGTGCCACGTGAAGATTGAAATCAAACGGAGTCCATTTGCTCACTCAAATCCTTGTATTCTCGGATTGCACCCAAATTGGCCCTTAATTGAGCCTACAATGTACAAACGAATTTTTCTTCTTCGTTAAGCACAACCGAAGTTGTTTGTTGAGTCAAACATGTCCCATTTGATGTTATTAGGGTGCCACGTGAAGATTGAAATCAAACGGAGTCCATTTGGTCACTCAAATCCTTGTATTCTCAGATTGCACCCAAATTGGCCTCCAATTGAGCCTACAACGTACAAACGAGTTTTCCTTATTCGTTAAGCACAACCGAACTTGTTTGTTGAGTCAAACATGTCCCATTTGATGCTATTATGGTGCCACGCAAGGATTGAAACCAAGCTGAGTCCATTTGGTCACTCAAATCCTTGTATTTTCGGAATGCACCCAAATTGGCCTCCAATTGAGCCTACAACGTACAAACGAGTTTTCCTTCTTTGATAAGCACAACCGAACTTGTTTGTTGATTCAAAAATGTCCCATTTGACGTTATTATGGTGCCACACGAGGATTGAAATCAAACGAAGTCCATTTGGTCACTCAAATCCTCTTATTCTCAGATTGTACCCAAATTAGCCTCCAATTGAGCATACAACGTACAAACGAGTTTTTCTTCTTTGTTAAGCACAACCGAACTTGTTTGGTGAGTCAAATATGTCCCATTTGATGTTATTATGGTGCCACGCGAGGTTTGAAATAAAACGGAGTCCATTTGATCACTCAAATCCTTCTATTCTTGGATTGCACCCAAATTGGCCCCCAATTGAGCCTACAACGTACAAACGAGTTTTTCTTCTTCGTTAAGCACAACCGAACTTTTTTTTTGAGTCAAACATGTCCCATTTGACGTTATTATGGTGCCACGTGAAGATTGAAATCAAACGGAGTCAATTTGGTCACTCAAATCCTTGTATTCTCGGATTGCACCCAAATTGGCCTCCAAATGAGCCTACAACGTACAAACGAGTTTTCTTTCTTCGTTAAGCACAACCGAACTTGTTTGTTGAGTCAAACATGTACAATTTTACGTTATTATGGTGCCACATGAGAATGGAAATAAAATGGAGTCCATTTGGTCACTCAAATCCTTGTATTCTTGGATTGCACCCAAATTGGCCTCCAATTGAGCCTATAACGTACAAACGAGTTTTCCTTCTTCGTTAAGCACAACCGAACTTGTTTGTTGAGTCAAACATGTCCCATTTGACATTATTATGGTTCCACATGAAGATTGGAATCAAACGGAGTCCATTTGGTCACTCAAATCCTTGTATTCTCAGATTTCACCCAAATTGGCCTCCAATTGAGCCTACAACGTACAAACGAGTTTTTCTTCTTCGTTAAGCACAACCGAACTTGTTTGTTGTGTCAAACATGTCCCATTTGATGCTATTATGGTGCCACACGAGGATTAAAACCAAGCTGAGTCCATTTGGTCACCCAAATCCTTGTATTCTCGGATTGCACCCAAATTGGCCTCCAATTGAGCCTACAACGTACAAACGAGTTTTCCTTCTTCGTTAAGCACAAACGAACTTGTTTTTTGATTCAAACATGTCCCATTTGATGCTATTATGGTGCCACGCTAGGTAGAAACCAAACGGAGTCCATTTGGTCACTCAAATCCTTGTATTATCGGATAGCACCCAAATTGGCCTCCAATTGAGCCTACAACGTACAAACGAGTTTTCCTTCTTCGTTAAGCACAACCGAACTTGTTTGTTGAGTCAAACATGTCCCATTTGACATTATTATGGTGCCTCATGAGGATTGAAATCAAACAGAGTCCATTTGGTCACTCAAATCTTTGTATTCTCGGATTGCACCCAAATTGGCCTCCAAATGAGCCTACAACGTACAAACGAGTTTTCCTTCTTCGTTAAGCACAACCGAACTCGTTTGTTGACTCAAAAATGTCCCATTTGACATTATTATTGTGCCACACGACGATTCAAATCAAACGAAGTCCATTTGGTCACTCAAATCCTTGCATTCTCAGATTGCACCCAAATTGGCCTCCAATTGAGCGTACAACGTACAAACGAGTTTTTCTTCTTTGTTAAGCACAACCGAACTTGTTTTTTGAGTCAAACATGTCCCATTTGATGTTATTATGGTGCCACGTGAGGATTGAAATCAAACGGAGTCCATTTGCTCACTCAAATCCTTGTATTCTCGGATTGCACCCAAATTGGCCCTTAATTGAGCCTACAACGTACAAACGAGTTTTTCTTCTTCGTTAAGCACAACCGAAGTTGTTTGTTGAGTCAAACATGTCCCATTTGACGTTATTATGGTGCCACGTGAAGATTGAAATCAAACGGAGTCCATTTGGTCACTCAAATCCTTGTATTCTCAGATTGCACCCAAATTGGCCTCCAATTGAGCCTACAACGTACAAACGAGTTTTCCTTCTTCGTTAAGCACAACCGAACTTGTTTGTTGAGTCAAACATGTCCCATTTGATGCTATTATGGTGCCACGTGAGGATTGAAACCAAGCTGAGTCCATTTGGTCACTCAAATCCTTGTATTCTCGGATTGCACCCAAATTGGCCTCCAATTGAGCCTACAACGTACAAACGAGTTTTCCTTCTTCGTTAAGCACAACCGAACTTGTTTGTTGATTCAAAAATGTCCCATTTGACGTTATTATGGTGCCACATGAGGATTGAAATCAAACGAAGTCCATTTGGTCACTCAAATCCTCTTATTCTCGGATTTCACCCAAATTGGCCTCCAATTGAGCCTACAACGTACAAACGAGTTTTTCTTCTTCGTTAAGCACAACCGAACTTGTTTGTCGAGTCAAACATGTCCCATTTGATGCTATTATGGTGCCACGCGAGGATTGAAACCAAGCTGAGTCCATTTGGTCACTCAAATCCTTGTATTCTCGGATTGCACACAAATTGGCCTCCAATTGAGCCTACAACGTACAAACGAGTTTTCCTTCTTCGTTAAGCACAACCGAACTTGTTTTTTGTGTCAAAAATGTCCCATTTGACATTGTTAAGGTGCCACAGGAGGATTGAAATCAAACGAAGTCCATTTGGTCACTCAAATCCTTGTATTCTCAGATTGCACCCAAATTGGCCTCCAATTGAGCATACAACGTACAAACGAGTATTTCTTCTTTGTTAAGCACAACCGAACTTGTTTGGTGAGTCAAAAATGTCCCATTTGATGCTATTATGGTGCCACGCTAGGTAGAAACCAAACGGAGTCCATTTGGTCACTCAAATCCTTGTATTCTCGGATTGCCCCCAAATTGGCCTCCAATTGAGCCTACAACGTAAAAAACGAGTTTTCCTTCTTCGTTAAGCACAACCGAACTTGTTTGTTGAGTCAAACATGTACCATTTTACGTTATTATGGTGCCACGCGAGAATGGAAATAAAATGGAGTCCATTTGGTCACTCAATTCCTTGTATTCTTGGATTGCACCCAAATTGGCCTCCAATTGAGCCTACAACGTACAAACGAGTTTTCCTTCTTCGTTAAGCACAACCGAACTTGTTTGTTGAGTCAAACATGTCCCATTTGACATTATTATGGTGCCACATGAAGATTGGAATCAAACGGAGTCCATTTGGTCACTCAAATCCTTGTATTCTCAGATTTCACCCAAATTGGCCTCCAATTGAGCCTACAACGTACAAACGAGTTTTTCTTCTTCGTTAAGCAGAACCGAACTTGTTTGTTGAGTCAAACATGTCCCATTTGATGCTATTATGGTGCCACGTGAGGATTGAAACCAAGCTGAGTCCATTTGGTCACTCAAATCCTTGTATTATCGGATTGTACCCAAATTGGCCTCCAATTGAGCCTACAACGTACAAACGAGTTTTCCTTCTTCGTTAAGCACAACCGAAATTATTTTTTGTGTCAAAAATGTCCCATTTGACATTGTTAAGGTGCCATAGGAGGATTGAAATCAAACGAAGTCCATTTGGTCACTCAAATCCTTGTATTCTCAGATTGCACCCAAATTGGCCTCCAATTGAGCATACAACGTACAAACGAGTATTTCTTCTTTGTTAAGCACAACCGAAATTGTTTGGTGAGTCAAAAATGTCACATTTGATGTTATTATGGTGCCACACGTGGATTGAAATCAAACGGAGTCCATTTGCTCACTCAAATCCTTGTATTCTCGGATTGCACCCAAATTGGCCCTTAATTGAGCCTACAACGTACAAACGAGTTTTTCTTCTTCGTTAAGCACAACCGAACTTGTTTGTTGAGTCAAACATGTCCCATTTGACG
Organism: Berberis vulgaris; assembly: GCA_963556465.1. NCBI lineage: Eukaryota > Viridiplantae > Streptophyta > Magnoliopsida > Ranunculales > Berberidaceae > Berberis > Berberis vulgaris. The sequence goes on from OY747128.1 coordinate 57,554,753, forward strand.
TTATTATGGTGCCACGGGAAGATTGAAATCAAACGGAGTCCATTTGGTCACTCAAATTCTTGTATTCTTGGATTGCACACAAATTGGCCACCAAATGAGCCTACAACGTACAAACAAGTTTTCTATCTTCGTTAAGCACAACCGAACTTGTTTTTTGAGTCAAAAATGTCCCATTTGATGCTATTACGGTGCCACGCTAGGTAGAAACCAAACGGAGTCCATTTGGTCACTCAAATCCTTGTATTCTCGGATTGCACCCAAATTGGCCTCCAATTGAGCCTACAACGTACAAACGAGTTTTCCTTCTTCATTAAGCACAACCGAACTTTTTTTTTGAGTCAAACATGTCCCATTTGACATTATTATGGTGCCCCATGAGTATTGAAATCAAACGGAGTCCATTTGGTCACTCAAATCCTTGTATTCTCGGATTGCACCAAAATTGGCCTCCAATTGAGCCTACAACGTACAAACGAGTTTTTCTTCTTTGTTAAGCACAACCGAACTTGTTTGGTGAGTCAAAAATGTCCCATTTGATGTTATTATGGTGCCACACGTGGATTGAAATCAAACGGAGTCCATTTGCTCACTCAAATCCTTGTATTCTCGGATTGCACCCAAATTGGCCCTTAATTGAGCCTACAACGTACAAACGAGTTTTTCTTCTTCGTTAAGCACAACCGAACTTGTTTGTTGAGTCAAACATGTCTCATTTGACGTTATTATGGTGCCACGGGAAGATTGAAATCAAACGGAGTCCATTTGGTCACTCAAATCCTTGTATTCTCGGATTGCACCAAAATTGGCCTCCAAATTAACCTACAACGTACAAACGAGTTTTCCTTCTTCGTTAAGCACAACCGAACTTTTTTTTTGAGTCAAACATGTCCCATTTGATTCTATTATGGTGCCACACTAGGTAGAAACCAAATGGAGTCCATTTTGTCACTCAAATCCTTGTATTCTCGGATTGCACCCAAATTGGCCTCCAATTGAGCCTACAACGTACAAACGAGTTTTCCTTCTTCGTTAACCACAACCGAATTTGTTTGTTGAGTCAAACATGTGCCATTTGATGCTATTATGGTGCCACGTGAGGATTGAAACCAAGCTGAGTCCATTTGGTCACTCAAATCCTTGTATTCTCGGATTGCACCAAAATTGGCCTCCAATTGAGCCTACAACGTACAAACGAGTTTTTCTTCTTTGTTAAGCACAACCGCACTTGTTTGGTGAGTCAAAAATGTCCCATTTGATGTTATTATGGTGCCACACGAGGATTGAAATCAAACGGAGTCCATTTGCTCACTCAAATCCTTGTATTCTCGGATTGCGCCTAAATTGGCCCCCAATTGAGCCTACAACGTACAAACGAGTTTTTCTTCTTCGTTAAGCACAACCGAACTTGTTTGTTGAGTCAAACATGTCCCATTTGACGTTATTATGGTGCCACGTGTAGAGTGAAATCAAACGGAGTCCATTTGGTCACTCAAGTCCTTGTATTCTCGGATTGCACCCAAATTGGCCACCAAATGAGCCTACAACGTACAAACGAGTTTTCTTTCTTCGTTAAGCACAACCGAACTTGTTTTTTGAGTCAAACATGTCCCATTTGATGCTATTATGGTGCCACGCTAGGTAGAAACCAAACGGAGTCCATTTGGTCACTCAAATCCTTGTATTATCGGATAGCACCCAAATTGGCCTCCAATTGAGCCTACAACGTACAAACGAGTTTTCCTTCTTCGTTAAGCACAACCGAACTTGTTTGTTGAGTCAAACATGTCCCATTTGAGATTATTATGGTGCCTCATGAGGATTGAAATCAAACAGATTCCATTTGGTCACTCAAATCCTTGTATTCTCGGATTGCACCCAAATTGGCCTCCAAATGAGCCTACAACGTACAAACGAGTTTTCCTTCTTCGTTAAGCACAACCGAGCTCGTTTGTTGAGTCAAAAATGTCCCATTTGACATTATTATTGTGCCACACGAAGATTGAAATCAAACGAAGTCCATTTGGTCACTCAAATCCTTGCATTCTCAGATTGCACCCAAATTGGCCTCCAATTGAGCGTACAACGTACAAACGAGTTTTTCTTCTTTGTTAAGCACAACCGAACTTGTTTTTTGAGTCAAACATGTCCCATTTGATGTTATTATGGTGCCACGTGAGGATTGAAATCAAACGGAGTCCATTTGCTCACTCAAATCCTTGTATTCTCGGATTGCACCCAAATTGGCCCTTAATTGAGCCTACAATGTACAAACAAATTTTTCTTCTTCGTTAAGCACAACCGAAGTTGTTTGTTGAGTCAAACATGTCCCATTTGATGTTATTAGGGTGCCACGTGAAGATTGAAATCAAACGGAGTCCATTTGGTCACTCAAATCCTTGTATTCTCAGATTGCACCCAAATTGGCCTCCAATTGAGCCTACAATGTACAAACGAGTTTTCCTTATTCGTTAAGCACAACCGAACTTGTTTGTTGAGTCAAACATGTCCCATTTGATGCTATTATGGTGCCACGCGAGGATTGAAACCAAGCTGAGTCCATTTGGTCACTCAAATCCTTGTATTTTCGGAATGCACCCAAATTGGCCTCCAATTGAGCCTACAACGTACAAACGAGTTTTCCTTCTTCGATAAGCACAACCGAACTTGTTTGTTGATTCAAAAATGTCCCATTTGATGTTATTATGGTGCCACACGAGGATTGAAATCAAACGAAGTCCATTTGGTCACTCAAATCCTCTTATTCTCAGATTGTACCCAAATTAGCCTCCAATTGAGCATACAACGTTAGGGGTGGGCACGGTCCGGATCGGTTCCAATTTTGGAGGAACCTGACTCGAACCGTTTAAAATTAACGGATCCGGTCCGGTCCGGATCCCCTCATTTTAAAGATTGAAACCGAACCTAACTCGAACCTTTTGGAACGGTCCGGTTCCAAACGGTTCCTACTAAAAATGCAGGTTTCTAGGCTTTTCGACCTCAGTAACGAAAAATGGCATATTAAATCAATCTAACAATTATAGTGACAAATATGAGGTTTAAATCCGGAAAACGGAAAAATAAAATGGAAATGGAAACTGCCATTGATTAAGAAATCAATCCCATGAAATCAAATTAGGAAACCATAAACCAAGACTAGGGTTTCGATCAAGAACCCTAAATCTAACATGTATCGAATGGCATTTTCGATTTCTAGACAATAAACATAAGATATCCATACTAACCTTTTTTTTACAAACTTTCTTCAAACTTATTTCCCTTCTCAATCTTCATCTTTGGCACCCAACATGTGTGTACTAACTCTCTACAACCATACATAATACCACAAAAGACAACCTGTAAGTAGTACTACAGTACTATAAAACCCATAACCACCCACCAATTTCATCGAGTGACCTTAAAGCAATTTCATCGAGAGAGAGAGGAGACGAAGACGAAGATCTCCTGCTGCGCTGCTGCTTCTTCTCGAGACAGAGACCGAGAGAGAGGAGATCTGGCTGATCTGCTTCTTCTCGAGACAGAGACCGAGAGAGAGGAGACAGATGAGATCTTCTACTGCTTCTCTACCTTTTCTTCTGCTCCTCCTCTTCTTGGTCTCGCGGCTACTGAGGCTTGTTCTTCTCGAGACAGAGACAGAGAGAGGAGAGGGAGATCTCCTTCGGTCCTTCCCCTTCTCGATACAGAGACATCGATACAGAGACAAAGAGAGGAGAGGGAGATCTCCTTCCCCTTCTCGAGACAGAGACAGAGAGAGGAGAGGGAGATCTCCTTCGGTCCTTCCCCTTCTCGATACAGAGACAAAGAGAGGAGAGAGTCGAGACTCGAGACAGAGAGAACTCAGAGAGGAGAGACAGAGAACTCAGAGAGGAGAGGATCAGAGGAGTAGAGTTTAGGATTAGGGTTTTTTAGGTTTAGGTTTTGGTTTTTATACTAAATGGGATTTGAAACGGTCCGGACGGGTCCAACCCGGACCGTGTTTTTTTTTAAAATAGAAACCGGGACCGGACCGTTTTATAACGGATCCGGACCGATCCGAACCGTATCTAAAAATACAAAATCAAAATCCGGACCGTTTAGAGCAAAACGGTCCGGTCCGGTTTAAACCCGCGGATCCTCGACCCGTTTGCCCACCCCTATACAACGTACAAACGAGTTTTTCTTCTTTGTTAAGCACAACCGAACTTGTTTGGTGAGTCAAACATGTCCCATTTGATGTTATTATGGTGCCACGCGAGGTTTGAAATAAAACGGAGTCCATTTGATCACTCAAATCCTTCTATTCTTGGATTGCACCCAAATTGGCCCCCAATTGAGCCTACAACGTACAAACGAGTTTTTCTTCTTCGTTAAGCACAACCGAACTTTTTTTTTGAGTCAAACATGTCCCATTTGACGTTATTATGGTGCCACGTGAAGATTGAAATCAAACGGAGTCAATTTGGTCACTCAAATCCTTGTATTCTCGGATTGCACCCAAATTGGCCTCCAAATGAGCCTACAACGTACAAACGAGTTTTCTTTCTTCGTTAAGCACAACCGAACTTGTTTGTTGAGTCAAACATGTACAATTTTACGTTATTATGGTGCCACATGAGAATGGAAATAAAATGGAGTCCATTTGGTCACTCAAATCCTTGTATTCTTGGATTGCACCCAAATTGGCCTCCAATTGAGCCTACAACGTACAAACGAGTTTTCCTTCTTCGTTAAGCACAACCGAACTTGTTTGTTGAGTCAAACATGTCCCATTTGACATTATTATGGTTCCACATGAAGATTGGAATCAAACGGAGTCCATTTGGTCACTCAAATCCTTGTATTCTCAGATTTCACCCAAATTGGCCTCCAATTGAGCCTACAACGTACAAACGAGTTTTTCTTCTTTGTTAAGCACAACCGAACTTGTTTTTTGAGTCAAACATGTCCCATTTGATGTTATTATGGTGCCACGTGAGGATTGAAATCAAACGGAGTCCATTTGCTCACTCAAATCCTTGTATTCTCGGATTGCACCCAAATTGGCCCTTAATTGAGCCTACAACGTACAAACGAGTTTTTCTTCTTCGTTAAGCACAACCGAAGTTGTTTGTTGAGTCAAACATGTCCCATTTGACGTTATTATGGTGCCACGTGAAGATTGAAATCAAACGGAGTCCATTTGGTCACTCAAATCCTTGTATTCTCAGATTGCACCCAAATTGGCCTCCAATTGAGCCTACAACGTACAAACGAGTTTTCCTTCTTCGTTAAGCACAACCGAACTTGTTTGTTGAGTCAAACATGTCCCATTTGACGTTATTATGGTGCCACGTGAGGATTGAAATCAAACGAAGTCCATTTGGTCACTCAAATCCTCTTATTCTCACATTGTACCCAAATTGGCCTCCAATTGAGCATACAACGTACAAACGAGTTTTTCTTCTTTGTTAAGCACAACCGAACTTGTTTGGTGAGTCAAACATGTCCCATTTGATTTTATTATGGTGCCACGCGAGGATTGAAATAAAACGGAGTCCATTTGCTCACTCAAATCCTTCTATTCTCGGATTGCACCCAAATTGGCCCCCAATTGAGCCTACAACGTACAAACGAGTTTTCCTTCTTCGTTAATCACAAACGAACTTGTTTGTTGAGTCAAACATGTCCCATTTGACATTATTATGGTGCCACATGAAGATTGGAATCAAACGGAGTCCATTTGGTCACTCAAATCCTTGTATTCTCGGATTTCACCCAAATTGGCCTCCAATTGAGCCTACAACGTACAAACGAGTTTTTCTTCTTCGTTAAGCACAACCGAACTTGTTTGTCGAGTCAAACATGTCCCATTTGATGCTATTATGGTGCCACGCGAGGATTGAAACCAAGCTGAGTCCATTTGGTCACTCAAATCCTTGTATTCTCGGATTGCACCCAAATTGGCCTCCAATTGAGCCTACAACGTACAAACGAGTTTTTCTTCTTCGTTAAGCACAACCGAACTTGTTTTTTGTGTCAAAAATGTCCCATTTGACATTGTTAAGGTGCCACAGGAGGATTGAAATCAAACGGAGTCCATTTGGTCACTCAAATCCTTGTATTCTCAGATTGCACCCAAATTGGCCTCCAATTGAGCATACAACGTACAAACGAGTATTTCTTCTTTGTTAAGCACAACCGAACTTGTTTGGTGAGTCAAACATGTCCCATTTGATGCTATTATGGTTCCACGCTAGGTAGAAACCAAACGGAGTCCATTTGGTCACTCAAATCCTTGTATTCTCGGATTGCACCCAAATTGGCCTCCAATTGAGCCTACAACGTAAAAAACGAGTTTTCCTTCTTCGTTAAGCACAACCGAACTTGTTTGTTGAGTCAAACATGTACCATTTTACGTTATTATGGTGCCACGGGAGAATGGAAATAAAATGGAGTCCATTTGGTCACTCAAATCCTTGTATTCTTGGATTGCACCCAAATTGGCCTCCAATTGAGCCTACAACGTACAAACGAGTTTTCCTTCTTCGTTAAGCACAACCGAACTTGTTTGTTGAGTCAAACATGTCCCATTTGACATTATTATGGTGCCACATGAAGATTGGAATCAAACGGAGTCCATTTGGTCACTCAAATCCTTCTATTCTCAGATTTCACCCAAATTGGCCTCCAATTGAGCCTACAACGTACAAACGAGTTTTTCTTCTTCGTTAAGCACAACCGAACTTGTTTGTCGAGTCAAACATGTCCCATTTGATGCTATTATGGTGCCACGTGAGGATTGAAACCAAGCTGAGTCCATTTGGTCACTCAAATCCTTGTATTCTCGGATTGCACACAAATTGGCCTCCAATTGAGCCTACAACGTACAAACGAGTTTTCCTTCTTCGTTAAGCACAACCGAACTTGTTTTTTGTGTCAAAAATGTCCCATTTGACATTGTTAAGGTGCCACAGGAGGATTGAAATCAAACGAAGTCCATTTGGTCACTCAAATCCTTGTATTCTCAGATTGCACCCAAATTGGCCTCCAATTGAGCATACAACGTACAAACGAGTATTTCTTCTTTGTTAAGCACAACCGAACTTGTTTGGTGAGTCAAAAATGTCCCATTTGATGCTATTATGGTGCCACGCTAGGTAGAAACCAAACAGAGTCCATTTGGTCACTCAAATCCTTGTATTCTCGGATTGCACCCAAATTGGCCTCCAATTGAGCCTACAACGTAAAAAACGAGTTTTCCTTCTTCGTTAAGCACAACCGAACTTGTTTGTTGAGTCAAACATGTACCATTTTACGTTATTATGGTGCCACGCGAGAATGGAAATAAAATGGAGTCCATTTGGTCACTCAAATCCTTGTATTCTTGGATTGCACCCAAATTGGCCTCCAATTGAGCCTACAACGTACAAACGAGTTTTCCTTCTTCGTTAAGCACAACCGAACTTGTTTGTTGAGTCAAACATGTCCCATTTGACATTATTATGGTGCCACATGAAGATTGGAATCAAACGGAGTCCATTTGGTCACTCAAATCCTTGTATTCTCAGATTTCACCCAAATTGGCCTCCAATTGAGCCTACAACGTACAAACGAGTTTTTCTTCTTCGTTAAGCAGAACCGAACTTGTTTGTTGAGTCAAACATGTCCCATTTGATGCTATTATGGTGCCACGTGAGGATTGAAACCAAGCTGAGTCCATTTGGTCACTCAAATCCTTGTATTCTCGGATTGTACCCAAATTGGCCTCCAATTGAGCCTACAACGTACAAACGAGTTTTCCTTCTTCGTTAAGCACAACCGAAATTTTTTTTTGTGTCAAAAATGTCCCATTTGACATTGTTAAGGTGCCACAGGAGGATTGAAATCAAACGAAGTCCATTTGGTCACTCAAATCCTTGTATTCTCAGATTGCACCCAAATTGGCCTCCAATTGAGCATACAACGTACAAACGAGTATTTCTTCTTTGTTAAGCACAACCGAAATTATTTGGTGAGTCAAAAATGTCCCATTTGATGTTATTATGGTGCCACACGTGGATTGAAATCAAACGGAGTCCATTTGCTCACTCAAATCCTTGTATTCTCGGATTGCACCCAAATTGGCCCTTAATTGAGCCTACAACGTACAAACGAGTTTTTCTTCTTCGTTAAGCACAACCGAACTTGTTTGTTGAGTCAAACATGTCCCATTTGACGTTATTATGGTGCCACGGGAAGATTGAAATCAAACGGAGTCCATTTGGTCACTCAAATTCTTGTATTCTTGGATTGCACACAAATTGGCCACCAAATGAGCCTACAACGTACAAACAACTTTTCTATCTTTGTTAAGCACAACCGAACTTGTTTTTTGAGTCAAAAATGTCCCATTTGATGCTATTACGGTGCCACGCTAGGTAGAAACCAAACGGAGTCCATTTGGTCACTCAAATCCTTGTATTCTCGGATTGCACCCAAATTGGCCTCCAATTGAGCCTACAACGTACAAACGAGTTTTTCTTCTTTGTTAAGCACAACCGAACTTGTTTTTTGAGTCAAACATGTCCCATTTGATGTTATTATGGTGCCACGTGAGGATTGAAATCAAACGGAGTCCATTTGCTCACTCAAATCCTTGTATTCTCGGATTGCACCCAAATTGGCCCTTAATTGAGCCTACAACGTACAAACGAGTTTTTCTTCTTCGTTAAGCACAACCGAAGTTGTTTGTTGAGTCAAACATGTCCCATTTGACGTTATTATGGTGCCACGTGAAGATTGAAATCAAACGGAGTCCATTTGGTCACTCAAATCCTTGTATTCTCAGATTGCACCCAAATTGGCCTCCAATTGAGCCTACAACGTACAAACGAGTTTTCCTTCTTCGTTAAGCACAACCGAACTTGTTTGTTGAGTCAAACATGTCCCATTTGATGTTATTATGGTGCCACGTGAGGATTGAAATCAAACGAAGTCCATTTGGTCACTCAAATCCTCTTATTCTCACATTGTACCCAAATTGGCCTCCAATTGAGCATACAACGTACAAACGAGTTTTTCTTCTTTGTTAAGCACAACCGAACTTGTTTGGTGAGTCAAACATGTCCCATTTGATTTTATTATGGTGCCACGCGAGGATTGAAATAAAATGGAGTCCATTTGCTCACTCAAATCCTTCTATTCTCGGATTGCACCCAAATTGGCCCCCAATTGAGCCTACAACGTACAAACGAGTTTTCCTTCTTCGTTAATCACAAACGAACTTGTTTGTTGAGTCAAACATGTCCCATTTGACATTATTATGGTGCCACATGAAGATTGGAATCAAACGGAGTCCATTTGGTCACTCAAATCCTTGTATTCTCGGATTTCACCCAAATTGGCCTCCAATTGAGCCTACAACGTACAAACGAGTTTTTCTTCTTCGTTAAGCACAACCGAACTTGTTTGTCGAGTCAAACATGTCCCATTTGATGCTATTATGGTGCCACGCGAGGATTGAAACCAAGCTGAGTCCATTTGGTCACTCAAATCCTTGTATTCTCGGATTGCACCCAAATTGGCCTCCAATTGAGCCTACAACGTACAAACGAGTTTTCCTTCTTCGTTAAGCACAACCGAACTTGTTTTTTGTGTCAAAAATGTCCCATTTGACATTGTTAAGGTGCCACAGGAGGATTGAAATCAAACGGAGTCCATTTGGTCACTCAAATCCTTGTATTCTCAGATTGCACCCAAATTGGCCTCCAATTGAGCATACAACGTACAAACGAGTATTTCTTCTTTGTTAAGCACAACCGAACTTGTTTGGTGAGTCAAACATGTCCCATTTGATGCTATTATGGTGCCACGCTAGGTAGAAACCAAACGGAGTCCATTTGGTCACTCAAATCCTTGTATTCTCGGATTGCACCCAAATTGGCCTCCAATTGAGCCTACAACGTAAAAAACGAGTTTTCCTTCTTCGTTAAGCACAACCGAACTTGTTTGTTGAGTCAAACATGTACCATTTTACGTTATTATGGTGCCACGCGAGAATGGAAATAAAATGGAGTCCATTTGGTCACTCAAATCCTTGTATTCTTGGATTGCACCCAAATTGGCCTCCAATTGAGCCTACAACGTACAAACGAGTTTTCCTTCTTCGTTAAGCACAACCGAACTTGTTTGTTGAGTCAAACATGTCCCATTTCACATTATTGTGGTGCCACATGAAGATTGGAATCAAACGGAGTCCATTTGGTCACTCAAATCCTTGTATTCTCGGATTTCACCGAAATTGGCCTCCAATTGAGCCTACAATGTACAAACGAGTTTTCTTTCTTCGTTAAGCACAACCGAACTTGTTTGTTGAGTCAAACATTTAACATTTTACGTTATTATGGTGCCACATGAGAATGAAAATAAAATGGAGTCCATTTGGTCACTCAAATCCTTGTATTCTTGGATTGCACCCAAATTGGCCTCCAATTGAGCCTACAACGTACAAACGAGTTTTCCTTCTTCGTTAAGCACAACCGAACTTGTTTGTTGAGTCAAACATGTCCCATTTGACATTATTATGGTGCCACATGAAGATTGGAATCAAACGGAGTCCATTTGGTCACTCAAATCCTTCTATTCTCAGATTTCACCCAAATTGGCCTCCAATTGAGCCTACAAGGTACAAACGAGTTTTTCTTCTTCGTTAAGCACAACCGAACTTGTTTGTCGAGTCAAACATGTCCCATTTGATGCTATTATGGTGCCACGTGAGGATTGAAACCAAGCTGAGTCCATTTGGTCACTCAAATCCTTGTATTCTCGGATTGCACACAAATTGGCCTCCAATTGAGCCTACAACGTACAAACGAGTTTTCCTTCTTCGTTAAGCACAACCGAACTTGTTTTTTGTGTCAAAAATGTCCCATTTGACATTGTTAAGGTGCCACAGGAGGATTGAAATCAAACGAAGTCCATTTGGTCACTCAAATCCTTGTATTCTCAGATTGCACCCAAATTGGCCTCCAATTGAGCATACAACGTACAAACGAGTATTTCTTCTTTGTTAAGCACAACCGAACTTGTTTGGTGAGTCAAAAATGTCCCATTTGATGCTATTATGGTGCCACGCTAGGTAGAAACCAAACAGAGTCCATTTGGTCACTCAAATCCTTGTATTCTCGGATTGCACCCAAATTGGCCTCCAATTGAGCCTACAACGTAAAAAACGAGTTTTCCTTCTTCGTTAAGCACAACCGAACTTGTTTGTTGAGTCAAACATGTACCATTTTACGTTATTATGGTGCCACGCGAGAATGGAAATAAAATGGAGTCCATTTGGTCACTCAAATCCTTGTATTCTTGGATTGCACCCAAATTGGCCTCCAATTGAGCCTACAACGTACAAACGAGTTTTCCTTCTTCGTTAAGCACAACCGAACTTGTTTGTTGAGTCAAACATGTCCCATTTGACATTATTATGGTGCCACATGAAGATTGGAATCAAACGGAGTCCATTTGGTCACTCAAATCCTTGTATTCTCAGATTTCACCCAAATTGGCCTCCAATTGAGCCTACAACGTACAAACGAGTTTTTCTTCTTCGTTAAGCAGAACCGAACTTGTTTGTTGAGTCAAACATGTCCCATTTGATGCTATTATGGTGCCACGTGAGGATTGAAACCAAGCTGAGTCCATTTGGTCACTCAAATCCTTGTATTCTCGGATTGTACCCAAATTGGCCTCCAATTGAGCCTACAACGTACAAACGAGTTTTCCTTCTTCGTTAAGCACAACCGAAATTGTTTTTTGTGTCAAAAATGTCCCATTTGACATTGTTAAGGTGCCACAGGAGGATTGAAATCAAACGAAGTCCATTTGGTCACTCAAATCCTTGTATTCTCAGATTGCACCCAAATTGGCCTCCAATTGAGCATACAACGTACAAACGAGTATTTCTTCTTTGTTAAGCACAACCGAAATTATTTGGTGAGTCAAAAATGTCCCATTTGATGTTATTATGGTGCCACACGTGGATTGAAATCAAACGGAGTCCATTTGCTCACTCAAATCCTTGTATTCTCGGATTGCACCCAAATTGGCCCTTAATTGAGCCTACAACGTACAAACGAGTTTTTCTTCTTCGTTAAGCACAACCGAACTTGTTTGTTGAGTCAAACATGTCCCATTTGACGTTATTATGGTGCCACGGGAAGATTGAAATCAAACGGAGTCCATTTGGTCACTCAAATTCTTGTATTCTTGGATTGCACACAAATTGGCCACCAAATGAGCCTACAACGTACAAACAACTTTTCTATCTTTGTTAAGCACAACCGAACTTGTTTTTTGAGTCAAAAATGTCCCATTTGATGCTATTACGGTGCCACGCTAGGTAGAAACCAAACGGAGTCCATTTGGTCACTCAAATCCTTGTATTCTCGGATTGCACCCAAATTGGCCTCCAATTGAGCCTACAACGTACAAACGAGTTTTTCTTCTTTGTTAAGCACAACCGAACTTGTTTTTTGAGTCAAACATGTCCCATTTGATGTTATTATGGTGCCACGTGAGGATTGAAATCAAACGGAGTCCATTTGCTCACTCAAATCCTTGTATTCTCGGATTGCACCCAAATTGGCCCTTAATTGAGCCTACAACGTACAAACGAGTTTTTCTTCTTCGTTAAGCACAACCGAAGTTGTTTGTTGAGTCAAACATGTCCCATTTGACGTTATTATGGTGCCACGTGAAGATTGAAATCAAACGGAGTCCATTTGGTCACTCAAATCCTTGTATTCTCAGATTGCACCCAAATTGGCCTCCAATTGAGCCTACAACGTACAAACGAGTTTTCCTTCTTCGTTAAGCACAACCGAACTTGTTTGTTGAGTCAAACATGTCCCATTTGATGTTATTATGGTGCCACGTGAGGATTGAAATCAAACGAAGTCCATTTGGTCACTCAAATCCTCTTATTCTCACATTGTACCCAAATTGGCCTCCAATTGAGCATACAACGTACAAACGAGTTTTTCTTCTTTGTTAAGCACAACCGAACTTGTTTGGTGAGTCAAACATGTCCCATTTGATTTTATTATGGTGCCACGCGAGGATTGAAATAAAATGGAGTCCATTTGCTCACTCAAATCCTTCTATTCTCGGATTGCACCCAAATTGGCCCCCAATTGAGCCTACAACGTACAAACGAGTTTTCCTTCTTCGTTAATCACAAACGAACTTGTTTGTTGAGTCAAACATGTCCCATTTGACATTATTATGGTGCCACATGAAGATTGGAATCAAACGGAGTCCATTTGGTCACTCAAATCCTTGTATTCTCGGATTTCACCCAAATTGGCCTCCAATTGAGCCTACAACGTACAAACGAGTTTTTCTTCTTCGTTAAGCACAACCGAACTTGTTTGTCGAGTCAAACATGTCCCATTTGATGCTATTATGGTGCCACGCGAGGATTGAAACCAAGCTGAGTCCATTTGGTCACTCAAATCCTTGTATTCTCGGATTGCACCCAAATTGGCCTCCAATTGAGCCTACAACGTACAAACGAGTTTTCCTTCTTCGTTAAGCACAACCGAACTTGTTTTTTGTGTCAAAAATGTCCCATTTGACATTGTTAAGGTGCCACAGGAGGATTGAAATCAAACGGAGTCCATTTGGTCACTCAAATCCTTGTATTCTCAGATTGCACCCAAATTGGCCTCCAATTGAGCATACAACGTACAAACGAGTATTTCTTCTTTGTTAAGCACAACCGAACTTGTTTGGTGAGTCAAACATGTCCCATTTGATGCTATTATGGTGCCACGCTAGGTAGAAACCAAACGGAGTCCATTTGGTCACTCAAATCCTTGTATTCTCGGATTGCACCCAAATTGGCCTCCAATTGAGCCTACAACGTAAAAAACGAGTTTTCCTTCTTCGTTAAGCACAACCGAACTTGTTTGTTGAGTCAAACATGTACCATTTTACGTTATTATGGTGCCACGCGAGAATGGAAATAAAATGGAGTCCATTTGGTCACTCAAATCCTTGTATTCTTGGATTGCACCCAAATTGGCCTCCAATTGAGCCTACAACGTACAAACGAGTTTTCCTTCTTCGTTAAGCACAACCGAACTTGTTTGTTGAGTCAAACATGTCCCATTTCACATTATTGTGGTGCCACATGAAGATTGGAATCAAACGGAGTCCATTTGGTCACTCAAATCCTTGTATTCTCGGATTTCACCGAAATTGGCCTCCAATTGAGCCTACAATGTACAAACGAGTTTTCTTTCTTCGTTAAGCACAACCGAACTTGTTTGTTGAGTCAAACATTTAACATTTTACGTTATTATGGTGCCACATGAGAATGAAAATAAAATGGAGTCCATTTGGTCACTCAAATCCTTGTATTCTTGGATTGCACCCAAATTGGCCTCCAATTGAGCCTACAACGTACAAACGAGTTTTCCTTCTTCGTTAAGCACAACCGAACTTGTTTGTTGAGTCAAACATGTCCCATTTGACATTATTATGGTGCCACATGAAGATTGGAATCAAACGGAGTCCATTTGGTCACTCAAATCCTTCTATTCTCAGATTTCACCCAAATTGGCCTCCAATTGAGCCTACAAGGTACAAACGAGTTTTTCTTCTTCGTTAAGCACAACCGAACTTGTTTGTCGAGTCAAACATGTCCCATTTGATGCTATTATGGTGCCACGTGAGGATTGAAACCAAGCTGAGTCCATTTGGTCACTCAAATCCTTGTATTCTCGGATTGCACACAAATTGGCCTCCAATTGAGCCTACAACGTACAAACGAGTTTTCCTTCTTCGTTAAGCACAACCGAACTTGTTTTTTGTGTCAAAAATGTCCCATTTGACATTGTTAAGGTGCCACAGGAGGATTGAAATCAAACGAAGTCCATTTGGTCACTCAAATCCTTGTATTCTCAGATTGCACCCAAATTGGCCTCCAATTGAGCATACAACGTACAAACGAGTATTTCTTCTTTGTTAAGCACAACCGAACTTGTTTGGTGAGTCAAAAATGTCCCATTTGATGCTATTATGGTGCCACGCTAGGTAGAAACCAAACAGAGTCCATTTGGTCACTCAAATCCTTGTATTCTCGGATTGCACCCAAATTGGCCTCCAATTGAGCCTACAACGTAAAAAACGAGTTTTCCTTCTTCGTTAAGCACAACCGAACTTGTTTGTTGAGTCAAACATGTACCATTTTACGTTATTATGGTGCCACGCGAGAATGGAAATAAAATGGAGTCCATTTGGTCACTCAAATCCTTGTATTCTTGGATTGCACCCAAATTGGCCTCCAATTGAGCCTACAACGTACAAACGAGTTTTCCTTCTTCGTTAAGCACAACCGAACTTGTTTGTTGAGTCAAACATGTCCCATTTGACATTATTATGGTGCCACATGAAGATTGGAATCAAACGGAGTCCATTTGGTCACTCAAATCCTTGTATTCTCAGATTTCACCCAAATTGGCCTCCAATTGAGCCTACAACGTACAAACGAGTTTTTCTTCTTCGTTAAGCAGAACCGAACTTGTTTGTTGAGTCAAACATGTCCCATTTGATGCTATTATGGTGCCACGTGAGGATTGAAACCAAGCTGAGTCCATTTGGTCACTCAAATCCTTGTATTCTCGGATTGTACCCAAATTGGCCTCCAATTGAGCCTACAACGTACAAACGAGTTTTCCTTCTTCGTTAAGCACAACCGAAATTGTTTTTTGTGTCAAAAATGTCCCATTTGACATTGTTAAGGTGCCACAGGAGGATTGAAATCAAACGAAGTCCATTTGGTCACTCAAATCCTTGTATTCTCAGATTGCACCCAAATTGGCCTCCAATTGAGCATACAACGTACAAACGAGTATTTCTTCTTTGTTAAGCACAACCGAAATTATTTGGTGAGTCAAAAATGTCCCATTTGATGTTATTATGGTGCCACACGTGGATTGAAATCAAACGGAGTCCATTTGCTCACTCAAATCCTTGTATTCTCGGATTGCACCCAAATTGGCCCTTAATTGAGCCTACAACGTACAAACGAGTTTTTCTTCTTCGTTAAGCACAACCGAACTTGTTTGTTGAGTCAAACATGTCCCATTTGACGTTATTATGGTGCCACGGGAAGAT
The DNA here is from genome assembly GCA_963556465.1 of Berberis vulgaris. Classification (NCBI taxonomy): domain Eukaryota; kingdom Viridiplantae; phylum Streptophyta; class Magnoliopsida; order Ranunculales; family Berberidaceae; genus Berberis; species Berberis vulgaris. Next base: position 57,570,887 of record OY747128.1, read on the forward strand.
TGAAATCAAATGGAGTCCATTTGGTCACTCAAATTCTTGTATTCTTGGATTGCACACAAATTGGCCACCAAATGAGCCTACAACGTACAAACAACTTTTCTATCTTTGTTAAGCACAACCGAACTTGTTTTTTGAGTCAAAAATGTCCCATTTGATGCTATTACGGTGCCACGCTAATTAGAAACCAAACGGAGTCCATTTGGTCACTCAAATCCTTGTATTCTCGGATTGCACCCAAATTGGCCTCCAATTGAGCCTACAACGTAAAAAACGAGTTTTCCTTCTTCGTTAAGCACAACCGAACTTGTTTGTTGAGTCAAACATGTACCATTTTACGTTATTATGGTGCCACGCGAGAATGGAAATAAAATGGAGTCCATTTGGTCACTCAAATCCTTGTATTCTTGGATTGCACCCAAATTGGCCTCCAATTGAGCCTACAACGTACAAACGAGTTTTCCTTCTTCGTTAAGCACAACCGAACTTGTTTGTTGAGTCAAACATGTCCCATTTGACATTATTATGGTGCCACATGAAGATTGGAATCAAACGGAGTCCATTTGGTCACTCAAATCCTTGTATTCTCAGATTTCACCCAAATTGGCCTCCAATTGAGCCTACAACGTACAAACGAGTTTTTCTTCTTCGTTAAGCAGAACCGAACTTGTTTGTTGAGTCAAACATGTCCCATTTGATGCTATTATGGTGCCACGTGAGGATTGAAACCAAGCTGAGTCCATTTGGTCACTCAAATCCTTGTATTCTCGGATTGTACCCAAATTGGCCTCCAATTGAGCCTACAACGTACAAACGAGTTTTCCTTCTTCGTTAAGCACAACCGAAATTGTTTTTTGTGTCAAAAATGTCCCATTTGACATTGTTAAGGTGCCACAGGAGGATTGAAATCAAACGAAGTCCATTTGGTCACTCAAATCCTTGTATTCTCAGATTGCACCCAAATTGGCCTCCAATTGAGCATACAACGTACAAACGAGTATTTCTTCTTTGTTAAGCACAACCGAAATTATTTGGTGAGTCAAAAATGTCCCATTTGATGTTATTATGGTGCCACACGTGGATTGAAATCAAACGGAGTCCATTTGCTCACTCAAATCCTTGTATTCTCGGATTGCACCCAAATTGGCCCTTAATTGAGCCTACAACGTACAAACGAGTTTTTCTTCTTCGTTAAGCACAACCGAACTTGTTTGTTGAGTCAAACATGTCCCATTTGACGTTATTATGGTGCCACGGGAAGATTGAAATCAAATGGAGTCCATTTGGTCACTCAAATTCTTGTATTCTTGGATTGCACACAAATTGGCCACCAAATGAGCCTACAACGTACAAACAACTTTTCTATCTTTGTTAAGCACAACCGAACTTGTTTGTTGAGTCAAAAATGTCCCATTTGATGCTATTACGGTGCCACGCTAATTAGAAACCAAACGGAGTCCATTTGGTCACTCAAATCCTTGTATTCTCGGATTGCACCCAAATTGGCCTCCAATTGAGCCTACAACGTACAAACGAGTTTTTCTTCTTTGTTAAGCACAACCGAACTTGTTTTTTGAGTCAAACATGTCCCATTTGATGTTATTATGGTGCCACGTGAGGATTGAAATCAAACGGAGTCCATTTGCTCACTCAAATCCTTGTATTCTCGGATTGCACCCAAATTGGCCCTTAATTGAGCCTACAACGTACAAACGAGTTTTTCTTCTTCGTTAAGCACAACCGAAGTTGTTTGTTGAGTCAAACATGTCCCATTTGACGTTATTATGGTGCCACGTGAAGATTGAAATCAAACGGAGTCCATTTGGTCACTCAAATCCTTGTATTCTCAGATTGCACCCAAATTGGCCTCCAATTGAGCCTACAACGTACAAACGAGTTTTCCTTCTTCGTTAAGCACAACCGAACTTGTTTGTTGAGTCAAACATGTCCCATTTGACGTTATTATGGTGCCACGTGAGGATTGAAATCAAACGAAGTCCATTTGGTCACTCAAATCCTCTTATTCTCACATTGTACCCAAATTGGCCTCCAATTGAGCATACAACGTACAAACGAGTTTTTCTTCTTTGTTAAGCACAACCGAACTTGTTTGGTGAGTCAAACATGTCCCATTTGATTTTATTATGGTGCCACGCGAGGATTGAAATAAAACGGAGTCCATTTGCTCACTCAAATCCTTCTATTCTCGGATTGCACCCAAATTGGCCCCCAATTGAGCCTACAACGTACAAACGAGTTTTCCTTCTTCGTTAATCACAAACGAACTTGTTTGTTGAGTCAAACATGTCCCATTTGACATTATTATGGTGCCACATGAAGATTGGAATCAAACGGAGTCCATTTGGTCACTCAAATCCTTGTATTCTCGGATTTCACCCAAATTGGCCTCCAATTGAGCCTACAACGTACAAACGAGTTTTTCTTCTTCGTTAAGCACAACCGAACTTGTTTGTCGAGTCAAACATGTCCCATTTGATGCTATTATGGTGCCACGCGAGGATTGAAACCAAGCTGAGTCCATTTGGTCACTCAAATCCTTGTATTCTCGGATTGCACCCAAATTGGCCTCCAATTGAGCCTACAACGTACAAACGAGTTTTCCTTCTTCGTTAAGCACAACCGAACTTGTTTTTTGTGTCAAAAATGTCCCATTTGACATTGTTAAGGTGCCACAGGAGGATTGAAATCAAACGGAGTCCATTTGGTCACTCAAATCCTTGTATTCTCAGATTGCACCCAAATTGGCCTCCAATTGAGCATACAACGTACAAACGAGTATTTCTTCTTTGTTAAGCACAACCGAACTTGTTTGGTGAGTCAAACATGTCCCATTTGATGCTATTATGGTGCCACGCTAGGTAGAAACCAAACGGAGTCCATTTGGTCACTCAAATCCTTGTATTCTCGGATTGCACCCAAATTGGCCTCCAATTGAGCCTACAACGTAAAAAACGAGTTTTCCTTCTTCGTTAAGCACAACCGAACTTGTTTGTTGAGTCAAACATGTACCATTTTACGTTATTATGGTGCCACGCGAGAATGGAAATAAAATGGAGTCCATTTGGTCACTCAAATCCTTGTATTCTTGGATTGCACCCAAATTGGCCTCCAATTGAGCCTACAACGTACAAACGAGTTTTCCTTCTTCGTTAAGCACAACCGAACTTGTTTGTTGAGTCAAACATGTCCCATTTCACATTATTGTGGTGCCACATGAAGATTGGAATCAAACGGAGTCCATTTGGTCACTCAAATCCTTGTATTCTCGGATTTCACCGAAATTGGCCTCCAATTGAGCCTACAATGTACAAACGAGTTTTCTTTCTTCGTTAAGCACAACCGAACTTGTTTGTTGAGTCAAACATTTAACATTTTACGTTATTATGGTGCCACATGAGAATGAAAATAAAATGGAGTCCATTTGGTCACTCAAATCCTTGTATTCTTGGATTGCACCCAAATTGGCCTCCAATTGAGCCTACAACGTACAAACGAGTTTTCCTTCTTCGTTAAGCACAACCGAACTTGTTTGTTGAGTCAAACATGTCCCATTTGACATTATTATGGTGCCACATGAAGATTGGAATCAAACGGAGTCCATTTGGTCACTCAAATCCTTCTATTCTCAGATTTCACCCAAATTGGCCTCCAATTGAGCCTACAAGGTACAAACGAGTTTTTCTTCTTCGTTAAGCACAACCGAACTTGTTTGTCGAGTCAAACATGTCCCATTTGATGCTATTATGGTGCCACGTGAGGATTGAAACCAAGCTGAGTCCATTTGGTCACTCAAATCCTTGTATTCTCGGATTGCACACAAATTGGCCTCCAATTGAGCCTACAACGTACAAACGAGTTTTCCTTCTTCGTTAAGCACAACCGAACTTGTTTTTTGTGTCAAAAATGTCCCATTTGACATTGTTAAGGTGCCACAGGAGGATTGAAATCAAACGAAGTCCATTTGGTCACTCAAATCCTTGTATTCTCAGATTGCACCCAAATTGGCCTCCAATTGAGCATACAACGTACAAACGAGTATTTCTTCTTTGTTAAGCACAACCGAACTTGTTTGGTGAGTCAAAAATGTCCCATTTGATGCTATTATGGTGCCACGCTAGGTAGAAACCAAACAGAGTCCATTTGGTCACTCAAATCCTTGTATTCTCGGATTGCACCCAAATTGGCCTCCAATTGAGCCTACAACGTACAAACGAGTTTTTCTTCTTTGTTAAGCACAACCGAACTTGTTTTTTGAGTCAAACATGTCCCATTTGATGTTATTATGGTGCCACGTGAGGATTGAAATCAAACGGAGTCCATTTGCTCACTCAAATCCTTGTATTCTCGGATTGCACCCAAATTGGCCCTTAATTGAGCCTACAACGTACAAACGAGTTTTTCTTCTTCGTTAAGCACAACCGAAGTTGTTTGTTGAGTCAAACATGTCCCATTTGACGTTATTATGGTGCCACGTGAAGATTGAAATCAAACGGAGTCCATTTGGTCACTCAAATCCTTGTATTCTCAGATTGCACCCAAATTGGCCTCCAATTGAGCCTACAACGTACAAACGAGTTTTCCTTCTTCGTTAAGCACAACCGAACTTGTTTGTTGAGTCAAACATGTCCCATTTGACGTTATTATGGTGCCACGTGAGGATTGAAATCAAACGAAGTCCATTTGGTCACTCAAATCCTCTTATTCTCACATTGTACCCAAATTGGCCTCCAATTGAGCATACAACGTACAAACGAGTTTTTCTTCTTTGTTAAGCACAACCGAACTTGTTTGGTGAGTCAAACATGTCCCATTTGATTTTATTATGGTGCCACGCGAGGATTGAAATAAAACGGAGTCCATTTGCTCACTCAAATCCTTCTATTCTCGGATTGCACCCAAATTGGCCCCCAATTGAGCCTACAACGTACAAACGAGTTTTCCTTCTTCGTTAATCACAAACGAACTTGTTTGTTGAGTCAAACATGTCCCATTTGACATTATTATGGTGCCACATGAAGATTGGAATCAAACGGAGTCCATTTGGTCACTCAAATCCTTGTATTCTCGGATTTCACCCAAATTGGCCTCCAATTGAGCCTACAACGTACAAACGAGTTTTTCTTCTTCGTTAAGCACAACCGAACTTGTTTGTCGAGTCAAACATGTCCCATTTGATGCTATTATGGTGCCACGCGAGGATTGAAACCAAGCTGAGTCCATTTGGTCACTCAAATCCTTGTATTCTCGGATTGCACCCAAATTGGCCTCCAATTGAGCCTACAACGTACAAACGAGTTTTCCTTCTTCGTTAAGCACAACCGAACTTGTTTTTTGTGTCAAAAATGTCCCATTTGACATTGTTAAGGTGCCACAGGAGGATTGAAATCAAACGGAGTCCATTTGGTCACTCAAATCCTTGTATTCTCAGATTGCACCCAAATTGGCCTCCAATTGAGCATACAACGTACAAACAAGTATTTCTTCTTTGTTAAGCACAACCGAACTTGTTTGGTGAGTCAAACATGTCCCATTTGATGCTATTATGGTGCCACGCTAGGTAGAAACCAAACGGAGTCCATTTGGTCACTCAAATCCTTGTATTCTCGGATTGCACCCAAATTGGCCTCCAATTGAGCCTACAACGTAAAAAACGAGTTTTTCTTCTTCGTTAAGCACAACCGAACTTGTTTGTTGAGTCAAACATGTACCATTTTACGTTATTATGGTGCCACGCGAGAATGGAAATAAAATGGAGTCCATTTGGTCACTCAAATCCTTGTATTCTTGGATTGCACCCAAATTGGCCTCCAATTGAGCCTACAACGTACAAACGAGTTTTCCTTCTTCGTTAAGCACAACCGAACTTGTTTGTTGAGTCAAACATGTCCCATTTCACATTATTGTGGTGCCACATGAAGATTGGAATCAAACGGAGTCCATTTGGTCACTCAAATCCTTGTATTCTCGGATTTCACCGAAATTGGCCTCCAATTGAGCCTACAATGTACAAACGAGTTTTCTTTCTTCGTTAAGCACAACCGAACTTGTTTGTTGAGTCAAACATTTAACATTTTACGTTATTATGGTGCCACATGAGAATGAAAATAAAATGGAGTCCATTTGGTCACTCAAATCCTTGTATTCTTGGATTGCACCCAAATTGGCCTCCAATTGAGCCTACAACGTACAAACGAGTTTTCCTTCTTCCTTAAGCACAACCGAACTTGTTTGTTGAGTCAAACATGTCCCATTTGACATTATTATGGTGCCACATGAAGATTGGAATCAAACGGAGTCCATTTGGTCACTCAAATCCTTCTATTCTCAGATTTCACCCAAATTGGCCTCCAATTGAGCCTACAAGGTACAAACGAGTTTTTCTTCTTCGTTAAGCACAACCGAACTTGTTTGTCGAGTCAAACATGTCCCATTTGATGCTATTATGGTGCCACGTGAGGATTGAAACCAAGCTGAGTCCATTTGGTCACTCAAATCCTTGTATTCTCGGATTGCACACAAATTGGCCTCCAATTGAGCCTACAACGTACAAACGAGTTTTCCTTCTTCGTTAAGCACAACCGAACTTGTTTTTTGTGTCAAAAATGTCCCATTTGACATTGTTAAGGTGCCACAGGAGGATTGAAATCAAACGAAGTCCATTTGGTCACTCAAATCCTTGTATTCTCAGATTGCACCCAAATTGGCCTCCAATTGAGCATACAACGTACAAACGAGTATTTCTTCTTTGTTAAGCACAACCGAACTTGTTTGGTGAGTCAAAAATGTCCCATTTGATGCTATTATGGTGCCACGCTAGGTAGAAACCAAACAGAGTCCATTTGGTCACTCAAATCCTTGTATTCTCGGATTGCACCCAAATTGGCCTCCAATTGAGCCTACAACGTAAAAAACGAGTTTTCCTTCTTCGTTAAGCACAACCGAACTTGTTTGTTGAGTCAAACATGTACCATTTTACGTTATTATGGTGCCACGCGAGAATGGAAATAAAATGGAGTCCATTTGGTCACTCAAATCCTTGTATTCTTGGATTGCACCCAAATTGGCCTCCAATTGAGCCTACAACGTACAAACGAGTTTTCCTTCTTCGTTAAGCACAACCGAACTTGTTTGTTGAGTCAAACATGTCCCATTTGACATTATTATGGTGCCACATGAAGATTGGAATCAAACGGAGTCCATTTGGTCACTCAAATCCTTGTATTCTCAGATTTCACCCAAATTGGCCTCCAATTGAGCCTACAACGTACAAACGAGTTTTTCTTCTTCGTTAAGCAGAACCGAACTTGTTTGTTGAGTCAAACATGTCCCATTTGATGCTATTATGGTGCCACGTGAGGATTGAAACCAAGCTGAGTCCATTTGGTCACTCAAATCCTTGTATTCTCGGATTGTACCCAAATTGGCCTCCAATTGAGCCTACAACGTACAAACGAGTTTTCCTTCTTCGTTAAGCACAACCGAAATTGTTTTTTGTGTCAAAAATGTCCCATTTGACATTGTTAAGGTGCCACAGGAGGATTGAAATCAAACGAAGTCCATTTGGTCACTCAAATCCTTGTATTCTCAGATTGCACCCAAATTGGCCTCCAATTGAGCATACAACGTACAAACGAGTATTTCTTCTTTGTTAAGCACAACCGAAATTATTTGGTGAGTCAAAAATGTCCCATTTGATGTTATTATGGTGCCACACGTGGATTGAAATCAAACGGAGTCCATTTGCTCACTCAAATCCTTGTATTCTCGGATTGCACCCAAATTGGCCCTTAATTGAGCCTACAACGTACAAACGAGTTTTTCTTCTTCGTTAAGCACAACCGAACTTGTTTGTTGAGTCAAACATGTCCCATTTGACGTTATTATGGTGCCACGGGAAGATTGAAATCAAATGGAGTCCATTTGGTCACTCAAATTCTTGTATTCTTGGATTGCACACAAATTGGCCACCAAATGAGCCTACAACGTACAAACAACTTTTCTATCTTTGTTAAGCACAACCGAACTTGTTTTTTGAGTCAAAAATGTCCCATTTGATGCTATTACGGTGCCACGCTAATTAGAAACCAAACGGAGTCCATTTGGTCACTCAAATCCTTGTATTCTCGGATTGCACCCAAATTGGCCTCCAATTGAGCCTACAACGTACAAACGAGTTTTTCTTCTTTGTTAAGCACAACCGAACTTGTTTTTTGAGTCAAACATGTCCCATTTGATGTTATTATGGTGCCACGTGAGGATTGAAATCAAACGGAGTCCATTTGCTCACTCAAATCCTTGTATTCTCGGATTGCACCCAAATTGGCCCTTAATTGAGCCTACAACGTACAAACGAGTTTTTCTTCTTCGTTAAGCACAACCGAAGTTGTTTGTTGAGTCAAACATGTCCCATTTGACGTTATTATGGTGCCACGTGAAGATTGAAATCAAACGGAGTCCATTTGGTCACTCAAATCCTTGTATTCTCAGATTGCACCCAAATTGGCCTCCAATTGAGCCTACAACGTACAAACGAGTTTTCCTTCTTCGTTAAGCACAACCGAACTTGTTTGTTGAGTCAAACATGTCCCATTTGACGTTATTATGGTGCCACGTGAGGATTGAAATCAAACGAAGTCCATTTGGTCACTCAAATCCTCTTATTCTCACATTGTACCCAAATTGGCCTCCAATTGAGCATACAACGTACAAACGAGTTTTTCTTCTTTGTTAAGCACAACCGAACTTGTTTGGTGAGTCAAACATGTCCCATTTGATTTTATTATGGTGCCACGCGAGGATTGAAATAAAACGGAGTCCATTTGCTCACTCAAATCCTTCTATTCTCGGATTGCACCCAAATTGGCCCCCAATTGAGCCTACAACGTACAAACGAGTTTTCCTTCTTCGTTAATCACAAACGAACTTGTTTGTTGAGTCAAACATGTCCCATTTGACATTATTATGGTGCCACATGAAGATTGGAATCAAACGGAGTCCATTTGGTCACTCAAATCCTTGTATTCTCGGATTTCACCCAAATTGGCCTCCAATTGAGCCTACAACGTACAAACGAGTTTTTCTTCTTCGTTAAGCACAACCGAACTTGTTTGTCGAGTCAAACATGTCCCATTTGATGCTATTATGGTGCCACGCGAGGATTGAAACCAAGCTGAGTCCATTTGGTCACTCAAATCCTTGTATTCTCGGATTGCACCCAAATTGGCCTCCAATTGAGCCTACAACGTACAAACGAGTTTTCCTTCTTCGTTAAGCACAACCGAACTTGTTTTTTGTGTCAAAAATGTCCCATTTGACATTGTTAAGGTGCCACAGGAGGATTGAAATCAAACGGAGTCCATTTGGTCACTCAAATCCTTGTATTCTCAGATTGCACCCAAATTGGCCTCCAATTGAGCATACAACGTACAAACAAGTATTTCTTCTTTGTTAAGCACAACCGAACTTGTTTGGTGAGTCAAACATGTCCCATTTGATGCTATTATGGTGCCACGCTAGGTAGAAACCAAACGGAGTCCATTTGGTCACTCAAATCCTTGTATTCTCGGATTGCACCCAAATTGGCCTCCAATTGAGCCTACAACGTAAAAAACGAGTTTTTCTTCTTCGTTAAGCACAACCGAACTTGTTTGTTGAGTCAAACATGTACCATTTTACGTTATTATGGTGCCACGCGAGAATGGAAATAAAATGGAGTCCATTTGGTCACTCAAATCCTTGTATTCTTGGATTGCACCCAAATTGGCCTCCAATTGAGCCTACAACGTACAAACGAGTTTTCCTTCTTCGTTAAGCACAACCGAACTTGTTTGTTGAGTCAAACATGTCCCATTTCACATTATTGTGGTGCCACATGAAGATTGGAATCAAACGGAGTCCATTTGGTCACTCAAATCCTTGTATTCTCGGATTTCACCGAAATTGGCCTCCAATTGAGCCTACAATGTACAAACGAGTTTTCTTTCTTCGTTAAGCACAACCGAACTTGTTTGTTGAGTCAAACATTTAACATTTTACGTTATTATGGTGCCACATGAGAATGAAAATAAAATGGAGTCCATTTGGTCACTCAAATCCTTGTATTCTTGGATTGCACCCAAATTGGCCTCCAATTGAGCCTACAACGTACAAACGAGTTTTCCTTCTTCGTTAAGCACAACCGAACTTGTTTGTTGAGTCAAACATGTCCCATTTGACATTATTATGGTGCCACATGAAGATTGGAATCAAACGGAGTCCATTTGGTCACTCAAATCCTTCTATTCTCAGATTTCACCCAAATTGGCCTCCAATTGAGCCTACAACGTACAAACGAGTTTTTCTTCTTCGTTAAGCACAACCGAACTTGTTTGTCGAGTCAAACATGTCCCATTTGATGCTATTATGGTGCCACGTGAGGATTGAAACCAAGCTGAGTCCATTTGGTCACTCAAATCCTTGTATTCTCGGATTGCACACAAATTGGCCTCCAATTGAGCCTACAACGTACAAACGAGTTTTCCTTCTTCGTTAAGCACAACCGAACTTGTTTTTTGTGTCAAAAATGTCCCATTTGACATTGTTAAGGTGCCACAGGAGGATTGAAATCAAACGAAGTCCATTTGGTCACTCAAATCCTTGTATTCTCAGATTGCACCCAAATTGGCCTCCAATTGAGCATACAACGTACAAACGAGTATTTCTTCTTTGTTAAGCACAACCGAACTTGTTTGGTGAGTCAAAAATGTCCCATTTGATGCTATTATGGTGCCACGCTAGGTAGAAACCAAACAGAGTCCATTTGGTCACTCAAATCCTTGTATTCTCGGATTGCACCCAAATTGGCCTCCAATTGAGCCTACAACGTAAAAAACGAGTTTTCCTTCTTCGTTAAGCACAACCGAACTTGTTTGTTGAGTCAAACATGTACCATTTTACGTTATTATGGTGCCACGCGAGAATGGAAATAAAATGGAGTCCATTTGGTCACTCAAATCCTTGTATTCTTGGATTGCACCCAAATTGGCCTCCAATTGAGCCTACAACGTACAAACGAGTTTTCCTTCTTCGTTAAGCACAACCGAACTTGTTTGTTGAGTCAAACATGTCCCATTTGACATTATTATGGTGCCACATGAAGATTGGAATCAAACGGAGTCCATTTGGTCACTCAAATCCTTGTATTCTCAGATTTCACCCAAATTGGCCTCCAATTGAGCCTACAACGTACAAACGAGTTTTTCTTCTTCGTTAAGCAGAACCGAACTTGTTTGTTGAGTCAAACATGTCCCATTTGATGCTATTATGGTGCCACGTGAGGATTGAAACCAAGCTGAGTCCATTTGGTCACTCAAATCCTTGTATTCTCGGATTGTACCCAAATTGGCCTCCAATTGAGCCTACAACGTACAAACGAGTTTTCCTTCTTCGTTAAGCACAACCGAAATTGTTTTTTGTGTCAAAAATGTCCCATTTGACATTGTTAAGGTGCCACAGGAGGATTGAAATCAAACGAAGTCCATTTGGTCACTCAAATCCTTGTATTCTCAGATTGCACCCAAATTGGCCTCCAATTGAGCATACAACGTACAAACGAGTATTTCTTCTTTGTTAAGCACAACCGAAATTATTTGGTGAGTCAAAAATGTCCCATTTGATGTTATTATGGTGCCACACGTGGATTGAAATCAAACGGAGTCCATTTGCTCACTCAAATCCTTGTATTCTCGGATTGCACCCAAATTGGCCCTTAATTGAGCCTACAACGTACAAACGAGTTTTTCTTCTTCGTTAAGCACAACCGAACTTGTTTGTTGAGTCAAACATGTCCCATTTGACGTTATTATGGTGCCACGGGAAGATTGAAATCAAATGGAGTCCATTTGGTCACTCAAATTCTTGTATTCTTGGATTGCACACAAATTTGCCACCAAATGAGCCTACAACGTACAAACAACTTTTCTATCTTTGTTAAGCACAACCGAAATTGTTTTTTGAGTCAAAAATGTCCCATTTGATGCTATTACGGTGCCACGCTAATTAGAAACCAAACGGAGTCCATTTGGTCACTCAAATCCTTGTATTCTCGGATTGCACCCAAATTGGCCTCCAATTGAGCCTACAACGTACAAACGAGTTTTTCTTCTTTGTTAAGCACAACCGAACTTGTTTTTTGAGTCAAACATGTCCCATTTGATGTTATTATGGTGCCACGTGAGGATTGAAATCAAACGGAGTCCATTTGCTCACTCAAATCCTTGTATTCTCGGATTGCACCCAAATTGGCCCTTAATTGAGCCTACAACGTACAAACGAGTTTTTCTTCTTCGTTAAGCACAACCGAAGTTGTTTGTTGAGTCAAACATGTCCCATTTGACGTTATTATGGTGCCACGTGAAGATTGAAATCAAACGGAGTCCATTTGGTCACTCAAATCCTTGTATTCTCAGATTGCACCCAAATTGGCCTCCAATTGAGCCTACAACGTACAAACGAGTTTTCCTTCTTCGTTAAGCACAACCGAACTTGTTTGTTGAGTCAAACATGTCCCATTTGACGTTATTATGGTGCCACGTGAGGATTGAAATCAAACGAAGTCCATTTGGTCACTCAAATCCTCTTATTCTCACATTGTACCCAAATTGGCCTCCAATTGAGCATACAACGTACAAACGAGTTTTTCTTCTTTGTTAAGCACAACCGAACTTGTTTGGTGAGTCAAACATGTCCCATTTGATTTTATTATGGTGCCACGCGAGGATTGAAATAAAACGGAGTCCATTTGCTCACTCAAATCCTTCTATTCTCGGATTGCACCCAAATTGGCCCCCAATTGAGCCTACAACGTACAAACGAGTTTTCCTTCTTCGTTAATCACAAACGAACTTGTTTGTTGAGTCAAACATGTCCCATTTGACATTATTATGGTGCCACATGAAGATTGGAATCAAACGGAGTCCATTTGGTCACTCAAATCCTTGTATTCTCGGATTTCACCCAAATTGGCCTCCAATTGAGCCTACAACGTACAAACGAGTTTTTCTTCTTCGTTAAGCACAACCGAACTTGTTTGTCGAGTCAAACATGTCCCATTTGATGCTATTATGGTGCCACGCGAGGATTGAAACCAAGCTGAGTCCATTTGGTCACTCAAATCCTTGTATTCTCGGATTGCACCCAAATTGGCCTCCAATTGAGCCTACAACGTACAAACGAGTTTTCCTTCTTCGTTAAGCACAACCGAACTTGTTTTTTGTGTCAAAAATGTCCCATTTGACATTGTTAAGGTGCCACAGGAGGATTGAAATCAAACGGAGTCCATTTGGTCACTCAAATCCTTGTATTCTCAGATTGCACCCAAATTGGCCTCCAATTGAGCATACAACGTACAAACGAGTATTTCTTCTTTGTTAAGCACAACCGAACTTGTTTGGTGAGTCAAACATGTCCCATTTGATGCTATTATGGTGCCACGCTAGGTAGAAACCAAACGGAGTCCATTTGGTCACTCAAATCCTTGTATTCTCGGATTGCACCCAAATTGGCCTCCAATTGAGCCTACAACGTAAAAAACGAGTTTTCCTTCTTCGTTAAGCACAACCGAACTTGTTTGTTGAGTCAAACATGTACCATTTTACGTTATTATGGTGCCACGCGAGAATGGAAATAAAATGGAGTCCATTTGGTCACTCAAATCCTTGTATTCTTGGATTGCACCCAAATTGGCCTCCAATTGAGCCTACAACGTACAAACGAGTTTTCCTTCTTCGTTAAGCACAACCGAACTTGTTTGTTGAGTCAAACATGTCCCATTTCACATTATTGTGGTGCCACATGAAGATTGGAATCAAACGGAGTCCATTTGGTCACTCAAATCCTTGTATTCTCGGATTTCACCGAAATTGGCCTCCAATTGAGCCTACAATGTACAAACGAGTTTTCTTTCTTCGTTAAGCACAACCGAACTTGTTTGTTGAGTCAAACATTTAACATTTTACGTTATTATGGTGCCACATGAGAATGAAAATAAAATGGAGTCCATTTGGTCACTCAAATCCTTGTATTCTTGGATTGCACCCAAATTGGCCTCCAATTGAGCCTACAACGTACAAACGAGTTTTCCTTCTTCGTTAAGCACAACCGAACTTGTTTGTTGAGTCAAACATGTCCCATTTGACATTATTATGGTGCCACATGAAGATTGGAATCAAACGGAGTCCATTTGGTCACTCAAATCCTTCTATTCTCAGATTTCACCCAAATTGGCCTCCAATTGAGCCTACAAGGTACAAACGAGTTTTTCTTCTTCGTTAAGCACAACCGAACTTGTTTGTCGAGTCAAACATGTCCCATTTGATGCTATTATGGTGCCACGTGAGGATTGAAACCAAGCTGAGTCCATTTGGTCACTCAAATCCTTGTATTCTCGGATTGCACACAAATTGGCCTCCAATTGAGCCTACAACGTACAAACGAGTTTTCCTTCTTCGTTAAGCACAACCGAACTTGTTTTTTGTGTCAAAAATGTCCCATTTGACATTGTTAAGGTGCCACAGGAGGATTGAAATCAAACGAAGTCCATTTGGTCACTCAAATCCTTGTATTCTCAGATTGCACCCAAATTGGCCTCCAATTGAGCATACAACGTACAAACGAGTATTTCTTCTTTGTTAAGCACAACCGAACTTGTTTGGTGAGTCAAAAATGTCCCATTTGATGCTATTATGGTGCCACGCTAGGTAGAAACCAAACAGAGTCCATTTGGTCACTCAAATCCTTGTATTCTCGGATTGCACCCAAATTGGCCTCCAATTGAGCCTACAACGTAAAAAACGAGTTTTCCTTCTTCGTTAAGCACAACCGAACTTGTTTGTTGAGTCAAACATGTACCATTTTACGTTATTATGGTGCCACGCGAGAATGGAAATAAAATGGAGTCCATTTGGTCACTCAAATCCTTGTATTCTTGGATTGCACCCAAATTGGCCTCCAATTGAGCCTACAACGTACAAACGAGTTTTCCTTCTTCGTTAAGCACAACCTAACTTGTTTGTTGAGTCAAACATGTCCCATTTGACATTATTATGGTGCCACATGAAGATTGGAATCAAACGGAGTCCATTTGGTCACTCAAATCCTTGTATTCTCAGATTTCACCCAAATTGGCCTCCAATTGAGCCTACAACGTACAAACGAGTTTTTCTTCTTCGTTAAGCAGAACCGAACTTGTTTGTTGAGTCAAACATGTCCCATTTGATGCTATTATGGTGCCACGTGAGGATTGAAACCAAGCTGAGTCCATTTGGTCACTCAAATCCTTGTATTCTCGGATTGTACCCAAATTGGCCTCCAATTAAGCCTACAACGTACAAACGAGTTTTCCTTCTTCGTTAAGCACAACCGAAATTGTTTTTTGTGTCAAAAATGTCCCATTTGACATTGTTAAGGTGCCACAGGAGGATTGAAATCAAACGAAGTCCATTTGGTCACTCAAATCCTTGTATTCTCAGATTGCACCCAAATTGGCCTCCAATTGAGCATACAACGTACAAACGAGTATTTCTTCTTTGTTAAGCACAACCGAAATTATTTGGTGAGTCAAAAATGTCCCATTTGATGTTATTATGGTGCCACACGTGGATTGAAATCAAACGGAGTCCATTTGCTCACTCAAATCCTTGTATTCTCGGATTGCACCCAAATTGGCCCTTAATTGAGCCTACAACGTACAAACGAGTTTTTCTTCTTCGTTAAGCACAACCGAACTTGTTTGTTGAGTCAAACATGTCCCATTTGACGTTATTATGGTGCCACGGGAAGATTGAAATCAAACGGAGTCCATTTGGTCACTCAAATTCTTGTATTCTTGGATTGCACACAAATTGGCCACCAAATGAGCCTACAACGTACAAACAACTTTTCTATCTTTGTTAAGCACAACCGAACTTGTTTTTTGAGTCAAAAATGTCCCATTTGATGCTATTACGGTGCCACGCTAGGTAGAAACCAAACGGAGTCCATTTGGTCACTCAAATCCTTGTATTCTCGGATTGCACCCAAATTGGCCTCCAATTGAGCCTACAACGTACAAACGAGTTTTCCTTCTTCATTAAGCACAACCGAACTTTTTTTTTGAGTCAAAAATGTCCCATTTGACATTATTATGGTGCCCCATGAGTATTGAAATCAAACGGAGTCCATTTGGTCACTCAAATCCTTGTATTCTCGGATTGCACCCAAATTGGCCTCCAGTTGAGCATACAACGTACAAACGAGTTTTCCTTCTTCGTTAAGCATAACCGTACTTGTTTGTTGAGTCAAACATGTCCCATTTGATGTTATTAATGAGCCACGCAAGGATTGAAATCAAACGTAGTCCATTTGCTCACTCAAATCCTTGTATTCTCGGATTGCACCCAAATTGGCCCCCAATTGAGCCTACAACGTACAAACGAGTTTTTCTTCTTCGTTAAGCACAACCGAACTTGTTTGTTGACTCAAACATGTCCCATTTGAAGTTATCATGGTGCCACGCGAAGATTGAAATCAAATGGAGTCCATTTGGTCACTCAAATCCTTGTATTCTCGGATTGCACCCAAATTGGCCTCCAAATGAACCTACAACGTACAAACAAGTTTTTGTTCTTCGTTAAGCACAACCGAACTTGTTTTTTGAGTCAAACATGTCCCATTTGATGCTATTATGGTGCCACACTAGGTAGAAACCAAACGGAGTCCATTTGGTCACTCAAATCCCTGTATTCTTGGATTGCACCAAAATTGGCCTCCAATTGAGCCTACAACGTACAAACTAGTTTTCCTTCTTCGTGAACCACAACCGAACTTGTTTGTTGAGTCAAACATGTCCCATTTGATGCTATTATGGTGCCACGCGAGGATTGAAACCAAGCTGAGTCCATTTGGTCACTCAAATCCTTGTATTCTCGGATTGCACCCAAATTGGCCTCCAATTGAGCCTACAACGTACAAACTAGTTTTCCTTCTTCGTGAACCACAACCGAACTTGTTTGTTGAGTCAAACATGTCCCATTTGATGTTATTATGGTGCCACGTGAGGATTGAAATCAAACGGAGTCCATTTGCTCACTCAAATCCTTGTATTCTCGGATTGCACCCAAATTGGCCCTTAATTGAGCCTACAACGTACAAACGAGTTTTTCTTCTTCGTTAAGCACAACCGAAGTTGTTTGTTGAGTCAAACATGTCCCATTTGACGTTATTATGGTGCCACGTGAAGATTGAAATCAAACGGAGTCCATTTGGTCACTCAAATCCTTGTATTCTCAGATTGCACCCAAATTGGCCTCCAATTGAGCCTACAACGTACAAACGAGGTTTCCTTATTTGTTAAGCACAACCGAACTTGTTTGTTGAGTCAAACATGTCCCATTTGATGCTATTATGGTGCCACATGAGGATTGAAACCAAGCTGAGTCCATTTGGTCACTCAAATCCTTGTATTCTCGGATTGCACCCAAATTGGCCTCCAATTGAGCCTACAACGTACAAACGAGTTTTCCTTCTTCGTTAAGCACAACCGAACTTGTTTGTTGATTCAAAAATGTCCCATTTGACGTTATTATGGTGCCACAGGAGGATTGAAATCAAACGAAGTCCATTTGGTCACTCAAATCCTCTTATTCTCAGATTGTACCCAAATTGGCCTCCAATTGAGCATACAACGTACAAACGAGTTTTTCTTCTTTGTTAAGCACACCCGAACTTGTTTGGTGAGTCAAACATGTCCCATTTGATGTTATTATGGTGCCACGCAAGGATTGAAATAAAACGGAGTCCATTTGCTCACTCAAATCATTCTATTCTCGGATTGCACCCAAATTGGCCCCCAATTGAGCCTACAACGTACAAACGAGTTTTTCTTCTTCGTTAAGCACAACCGAACTTTTTTTTTGAGTCAAACATGTCCCATTTGACGTTATTATGGTGCCACGTGAAGATTGAAATCAAACGGAGTCAATTTGGTCACTCAAATCCTTGTATTCTCGGATTGCACCCAAATTGGCCTCCAAATGAGCCTACAATGTACAAACGAGTTTTCTTTCTTCGTTAAGCACAACCGAACTTGTTTGTTGAGTCAAACATTTACCATTTTACGTTATTATGGTGCCACATGAGAATGGAAATAAAATGGAGTCCATTTGGTCACTCAAATCCTTGTATTCTTGGATTGCACCCAAATTGGCCTCCAATTGAGCCTACAACGTACAAACGAGTTTTCCTTCTTCGTTAAGCACAACCGAACTTGTTTGTTGAGTCAAACATGTCCCATTTGACATTATTATGGTGCCACATGAAGATTGGAATCAAACGGAGTCCATTTGGTCACTCAAATCCTTGTATTCTCAGATTTCACCCAAATTGGCCTCCAATTGAGCCTACAACGTACAAACGAGTTTTTCTTCTTCGTTAAGCACAACCGAACTTGTTTGTCGAGTAAAACATGTCCCATTTGATGCTATTATGGTGCCACGCGAGGATTGAAACCAAGCTGAGTCCATTTGGTCACTCAAATCCTTGTATTCTCGGATTGCACCCAAATTGGCCTCCAATTGAGCCTACAACGTACAAACGAGTTTTCCTTCTTCGTTAAGCACAACCGAACTTGTTTTTTGTGTCAAAAATGTCCCATTTGACATTGTTAAGGTGCCACAGGAGGATTGAAATCAAACGAAGTCCATTTGGTCACTCAAATCCTTGTATTCTCAGATTGCACCCAAATTGGCCTCCAATTGAGCATACAACGTACAAACGAGTATTTCTTCTTTGTTAAGCACAACCGAACTTGTTTGGTGAGTCAAACATGTCCCATTTGATGCTATTATGGTGCCACGCTAGGTAGAAACCAAACGGAGTCCATTTGGTCACTCAAATCCTTGTATTCTCGGATTGCACCCAAATTGGCCTCCAATTGAGCCTACAACGTAAAAAATGAGTTTTCCTTCTTCGTTAAGCACAACCGAACTTGTTTGTTGAGTCAAACATGTACCATTTTACGTTATTATGGTGCCACGTGAGAATGGAAATAAAATAGAGTCCATTTGGTCACTCAAATCCTTGTATTCTTGGATTGCACCCAAATTGGCCTCCAATTGAGCCTACAACGTACAAACGAGTTTTCCTTCTTCGGTAAGCACAACCGAACTTGTTTGTTGAGTCAAACATGTCCCATTTGACATTATTATGGTGCCACATGAAGATTGGAATCAAACGGAGTCCATTTGGTCACTCAAATCCTTGTATTCTCAGATTTCACCCAAATTGGCCTCCAATTGAGCCTACAACGTACAAACGAGTTTTCCTTCTTCGTTAAGCACAACCGAACTTGTTTTTTGTGTCAAAAATGTCCCATTTGACATTGTTAAGGTGCCACAGGAGGATTGAAATCAAACGAAGTCCATTTGGTCACTCAAATCCCTGTATTCTCAGATTGCACCCAAATTGGCCTCCAATTGAGCATACAACGTACAAACGAGTATTTCTTCTTTGTTAAGCACAACCGAAATTGTTTGGTGAGTCAAAAATGTCCCATTTGATGTTATTATGGTGCCACACGAGGATTGAAATCAAACGGAGTCCATTTGCTCACTCAAATCCTTGTATTCTCGGATTGCACCCAAATTGGCCCTTAATTGAGCCTACAACGTACAAACGAGTTTTTCTTCTTCGTTAAGCACAACCGAACTTGTTTGTTGAGTCAAACATGTCCCATTTGACGTTATTATGGTGCCACGGGAAGATTGAAATCAAACGGAGTCCATTTGGTCACTCAAATTCTTGTATTCTCGGATTGCACACAAATTGGCCACCAAATGAGCCTACAACGTGCAAACAAGTTTTCTATCTTCGTTAAGCACAACCGAACTTGTTTTTTGAGTCAAACATGTCCCATTTGATGCTATTATGGTGCCACGCTAGGTAGAAACCAAACGGAGTCCATTTGGTCACTCAAATCCTTGTATTCTCGGATTGCACCCAAATTGGCCTCCAATTGAGCCTACAACGTACAAACGAGTTTTCCTTCTTCATTAAGCACAACCGAACTTGTTTTTTGAGTCAAACATGTCCCATTTGACATTATTATGGTGCCCCATGAGTATTGAAATCAAACGGAGTCCATTTGGTCACTCAAATCCTTGTATTCTCGGATTGCACCCAAATTGGCCTCCTGTTGAGCATACAACGTACAAACGAGTTTTCCTTCTTCGTTAAGCACAACCGAACTTGTTTGTTGAGTCAAACATGTCCCATTTGATGTTATTAATGAGCCACGCAAGGATTGAAATCAAACGTAGTCCATTTGCTCACTCAAATCCTTGTATTCTCGGATTGCACCCAAATTGGCCCCCAATTGAGCCTACAACGTACAAACGAGTTTTTCTGCTTCGTTAAGCACAACCGAACTTTTTTGTTGACTCAAACATGTCCCATTTGAAGTTATCATGGTGCCACGCGAAGATTGAAATCAAATGGAGTCCATTTGGTCACTCAAATCCTTGTATTCTCGGATTGCACCCAAATTGGCCTCCAAATGAACCTACAACGTACAAACGAGTTTTTGTTCTTCGTTAAGCACAACCGAACTAGTTTTTTGAGTCAAACATGTCCCATTTGATGCTATTATGGTGCCACACTAGGTAGAAACCAAACGGAGTCCATTTGGTCACTCAAATCCTTGTATTCTTGGATTGCACCCAAATTGGCCTCCAATTGAGCATACAACGTACAAACGAGTATTTCTTCTTTGTTAAGCACAACCGAAATTGTTTGGTGAGTCAAAAATGTCCCATTTGATGTTATTATGGTACCACACGAGGATTGAAATCAAACGGAGTCCATTTGCTCACACAAATCCTTGTATTCTCGGATTGCACCCAAATTGGCCCTTAATTGAGCCTACAACGTACAAACGAGTTTTTCTTCTTCGTTAAGCACAACCGAACTTGTTTGTTGAGTCAAACATGTCCCATTTGACGTTATTATAGTGCCACGGGAAGATTGAAATCAAACGGAGTCCATTTGGTCACTCAAATTCTTGTATTCTCGGATTGCACCCAAATTGGCCACCAAATGAGCCTACAACGTACAAACTAGTTTTCCTTCTTCGTGAACCACAACCGAACTTGTTTGTTGAGTCAAACATGTCCCATTTGATGCTATTATGGTGCCTCGTGAGGATTGAAACCAAGCTGAGTCCATTTGGTCACTCAAATCCTTGTATTCTCGGATTGCACCCAAATTGGCCTCCAATTGAGCCTACAACGTACAAACGAGTTTTCCTTCTTCTTTAAGCACAACCTAACTTGTTTGTTGAGTCAAACATGTCCCATTTGACATTATTATGGTGCCCCATGAGGATTGAAATCAAACGGAGTCCATTTGGTCACTCAAATCCTTGTATTCTCGGATTGCACCCAAATTGGCCTCCAGTTGAGCATACAACGTACAAACGAGTTTTCCTTCTTCGTTAAGCACAACCGAACTCGTTTGTTGACTCAAAAATGTCCCATTTGACATTATTATTGTGCCACACGACGATTGAAATCAAACGAAGTCCATTTGGTCACTCAAATCCTTGCATTCTCAGATTGCACCCAAATTGGCCTCCAATTGAGCGTACAACGTACAAACGAGTTTTTCTTCTTTGTTAAGCACAACCGAACTTTTTTTTTTAGTCAAACATGTCCCATTTGATGTTATTATGGTGCCACGTGAGGATTGAAATCAAACGGAGTCCATTTGCTCACTCAAATCCTTGTATTCTCGGATTGCACCCAAATTGGCCCTTAATTGAGCCTACAACGTACAAACGAGTTTTCCTTATTTGTTAAGCACAACCGAACTTGTTTGTTGAGTCAAACATGTCCCATTTGATGCTATTATGGTGCCACATGAGGATTGAAACCTAGCTGAGTCCATTTGGTCACTCAAATCCTTGTATTCTCGGATTGCACCCAAATTGGCCTCCAATTGAGCCTACAACGTACAAACGAGTTTTCCTTCTTCGTTAAGCACAACCGAACTTGTTTGTTGATTCAAAAATGTCCCATTTGACGTTATTATGGTGCCACACAAGGATTGAAATCAAACGAAGTCCATTTGGTCACTCAAATCCTCTTATTCTCAGATTGTACCCAAATTGGCCTCCAATTGAGCATACAACGTACAAACGAGTTTTTCTTCTTTGTTAAGCACAACCGAACTTGTTTGGTGAGTCAAACATGTCCCATTTGATCTTATTATGGTGCCACGCGAGGATTGAAATAAAACGGAGTCCATTTGCTCACTCAAATCCTTCTATTCTCGGATTGCACCCAAATTGGCCCCCAATTGAGCCTACAACGTACAAACGAGTTTTTCTTCTTCGTTAAGCACAACCGAACTTTTTTTTTGAGTCAAACATGTCCCATTTGACGTTATTATGGTGCCACGTGAAGATTTAAATCAAACGGAGTCAATTTGGTCACTCAAATCCTTGTATTCTCGGATTGCACCCAAATTGGCCTCCAAATGAGCCTACAACGTACAAACAAGTTTTCTATCTTCGTTAAGCACAACCGAACTTGTTTTTTGAGTCAAACATGTCCCATTTGATGCTATTACGGTGCCACGCTAGGTAGAAACCAAACGGAGTCCATTTGGTCACTCAAATCCGTGTATTCTCGGATTGCACCCAAATTGGCCTCCAATTGAGCCTACAACGTACAAACGAGTTTTCCTTCTTCATTAAGCACAACCGAACTTGTTTTTTGAGTCAAACATGTCCCATTTGACATTATTATGGTGCCCCATGAGTATTGAAATCAAACGGAGTCCATTTGGTCACTCAAATCCTTGTATTCTCGGATTGCACCCAAATTGGCCTCCAGTTGAGCATACAACGTACAAACGAGTTTTCCTTCTTCGTTAAGCACAACCGAACTTGTTTGTTGAGTCAAACATGTCCTATTTGATGTTATTAATGAGCCACGCAAGGATTGAAATCAAACGTAGTCCATTTGCTCACTCAAATCCTTGTATTCTCGGATTGCACCCAAATTGGCCCCCAATTGAGCCTACAACGTACAAACGAGTTTTTCTTCTTCGTTAAGCACAACCGAACTTGTTTGTTGACTCAAACATGTCCCATTTGAAGTTATCATGGTGCCACGCGAAGATTGAAATCAAATGGAGTCCATTTGGTCACTCAAATCCTTGTATTCTCGGATTGCACCCAAATTGGCCTCCAAATGAACCTACAACGTACAAACGAGTTTTTGTTCTTCGTTAAGCACAACCGAACTTGTTTTTTTAGTCAAACATGTCCCATTTGATGCTATTATGGTGCCACACTAGGTAGAAACCAAACAGAGTCCATTTGGTCACTCAAATCCCTGTATTCTTGGATTGCACCCAAATTGGCCTCCAATTGAGCCTACAACGTACAAACTAGTTTTCCTTCTTCGTGAACCACAACCGAACTTGTTTGTTGAGTCAAACATGTCCCATTTGATGCTATTATGGTGCCACGCGAGGATTGAAACCAAGCTGAGTGCATTTGGTCACTCAAATCCTTGTATTCTCGGATTGCACCCAAATTGGCCTCCAATTGAGCCTACAACGTACAAACGAGTTTTCCTTCTTCTTTAAGCACAACCGAACTTGTTTGTTGAGTCAAACATGTCCCATTTGACATTATTATGGTGCCCCATGAGGATTGAAATCAAACGGAGTCCATTTGGTCACTCAAATCCTTGTATTCTCGGATTGCACCCAAATTGGCCTCCAGTTTAGCATACAACGTACAAACGAGTTTTCCTTCTTCGTTAAGCACAACCGAACTCGTTTGTTGACTCAAAAATGTCCCATTTGACATTATTATTGTGCCACACGACGATTGAAATCAAACGAAGTCCATTTGGTCACTCAAATCCTTGCATTCTCCGATTGCACCCAAATTGGCCTCCAATTGAGCGTACAACGTACAAACGAGTTTTTCTTCTTTGTTAAGCACAACCGAACTTGTTTTTTGAGTCAAACATGTATCATTTGATGTTATTATGGTGCCACATGAGGATTGAAATCAAACGGAGTCCATTTGCTCACTCAAATCCTTGTATTCTCGGATTGCACCCAAATTGGCCCTTAATTGAGCCTACAACGTACAAACGAGTTTTTCTTCTTCGTTAAGCACAACCGAAGTTGTTTGTTGAGTCAAACATGTCCCATTTGACGTTATTATGGTGCCACGTGAAGATTGAAATCAAACGGAGTCCATTTGGTCACTCAAATCCTTGTATTCTCAGATTGCACCCAAATTGGCCTCCAATTGAGCCTACAACGTACAAACGAGTTTTCCTTATTTGTTAAGCACAACCGAACTTGTTTGTTGAGTCAAACATGTCCCATTTGATGCTATTATGGTGCCACATGAGGATTGAAACCAAGCTGAGTCCATTTGGTCACTCAAATCCTTGTATTCTCGGATTGCACCCAAATTGGCCTCCAATTGAGCCTACAACGTACAAACGAGTTTCCTTCTTCGTTAAGCACAACCGAACTTGTTTGTTGATTCAAAAATGTCCCATTTGACGTTATTATGGTGCCACACGAGGATTGAAATCAAACGAAGTCCATTTGGTCACTCAAATCCTCTTATTCTCAGATTGTACCCAAATTGGCCTCCAATTGAGCATACAACGTACAAACGAGTTTTTCTTCTTTGTTAAGCACAACCGAACTTGTTTGGTGAGTCAAACATGTCCCATTTGATGTTATTATGGTGCCACGCGAGGATTGAAATAAAACGGAGTCCATTTGCTCACTCAAATCCTTCTATTCTCGGATTGCACCCAAATTGGCCCCCAATTGAGCCTACAACGTACAAACGAGTTTTTCTTCTTCGTTAAGCACAACCGAACTTTTTTTTTGAGTCAAACATGTCCCATTTGACATTATTATGGTGCCACGTGAATATTGAAATCAAACGGAGTCAATTTGGTCACTCAAATCCTCGTATTCTCGGATTGCACCCAAATTGGCCTCCAAATGAGCCTACAACGTACAAACAAGTTTTCTATCTTCGTTAAGCACAACCGAACTTGTTTTTTGAGTCAAACATGTCCCATTTGATTCTATTACGGTGCCACGCTAGGTAGAAACCAAACGGAGTCCATTTGGTCACTCAAATCCTTGTATTCTCGGATTGCACCCAAATTGGCCTCCAATTGAGCCTACAACGTACAAACGAGTTTTCCTTCTTCATTAAGCACAACCGAACTTGTTTTTTGAGTCAAACATGTCCCATTTGACATTATTATGGTGCCCCATGAGTATTGAAATCAAACGGAGTCCATTTGGTTACTCAAATCCTTGTATTCTCGGATTGCACCCAAATTGGAATCCAGTTGAGCATACAACGTACAAACGAGTTTTCCTTCTTCGTTAAGCACAACCGAACTTGTTTGTTGAGTCAAACATGTCCCATTTGATGTTATTAATGAGCCACGCAAAGATTGAAATCAAACGTAGTCCATTTGCTCACTCAAATCCTTGTATTCTCGGATTGCACCCAAATTGGCCCCCAATTGAGCCTACAACGTACAAACGAGTTTTTCTTCTTCGTTAAGCACAACCGAACTTGTTTGTTGAATCAAACATGTCCCATTTGAAGTTATCATGGTGCCACGCGAAGATTGAAATCAAATGGAGTCCATTTGGTCACTCAAATCCTTGTATTCTCGGATTGCACCCAAATTGGCCTCCAAATGAACCTACAACGTACAAACGAGTTTTTGTTCTTCGTTAAGCACAACCGAACTTGTTTTTTTAGTCAAACATGTCCCATTTGATGCTATTATGGTTCCACACTAGGTAGAAACCAAACGGAGTCCATTTGGTCACTCAAATCCCTGTATTCTTGGATTGCACCCAAATTGGCCTCCAATTGAGCCTACAACGTACAAACTAGTTTTCCTTCTTCGTGAACCACAACCGAACTTGTTTGTTGAGTCAAACATGTCCCATTTGATGCTATTATGGTGCCACGCGAGGATTGAAACCAAGCTGAGTCCATTTGGTCACTCAAATCCTTGTATTCTCGGATTGCACCCAAATTGGCCTCCAATTGAGCCTACAACGTACAAACTAGTTTTCCATCTTCGTTAAGCACAACCGAACTTGTCTGTTGAGTCAAACATGTCCCATTTAACGTTATTATGGTGCCACACGAGGATTGAAATCAAACGAAGTCCATTTGGTCACTCAAATCCTTGTATTCTCGGATTGCACCCAAATTGGCCACCAATTGAGCATACAACGTACAAACGAGTTTTTCTTCTTTGTTAAGCACAACCGAACTTTTTTGGTGAGTCAAACATGTCCCATTTGATGTTATTATGGTGCCACACTAGGATTGAAATCAAACGGAGTCCATTTGCTCACTCAAATCCTTGTATTCTCGGATTGCACCCAAATTGGCCTCCAATTGAGCTTACAACGTACAAACGAGTTTTCCTTATTCGTTAAGCACAACCAAACTTGTTTGTTGAGTCAAACATGTCCCATTTGATGTTATTATGGTGCCACGTGAGGATTGAAATCAAACGGAGTCCATTTGCTAACTCAAATCCTTGTATTCTCGGATTGCACACAAATTGGCCTCCAGTTGAGCATACAACGTACAAACGAGTTTTCCTTCTTCGTTAAGCACAACCGAACTTGTTTGTTGAGTCAAACATGTCCCATTTGATGTTATTAATCTGCCACGCAAGGATTGAAATCAAACGTAGTCCATTTGCTCACTCAAATCCTTGTATTCTTGGATTGCACCCAAATTGGCCTCCAATTGAGCATACAACGTACAAACGAGTTTTTCTTCTTTGTTAAGCACAACCGAACTTGTTTGGTGAGTCAAACATGTCCCATTTGATGTTATTATGGTGCCACGTGAGGATTGAAATCAAACGGAGCCCATTTGCTAACTCAAATCCTTGTATTCTCGGATTGCACCCAAATTGGCCCTTAATTGAGCCTACAACGTACAAACGAGTTTTTCTTCTTCGTTAAGCACAACCGAACTTGTTTGTTGAGTAAAAAATGTCCCATTTGACGTTATTATGGTGCCACGGGAAGATTGAAATCAAACGGAGTCCATTTGGTCACTCAAATTCTTGTATTCTCGGATTGCACCCAAATTGGCCACCAAATGAGCCTACAACGTACAAACAAGTTTTCTATCTTCGTTAAGCACAACCGAACTTGTTTGTTGAGTCAAACATGTCCCATTTGACATTATTATGGTGCCCCATGAGGATTGAAATCAAACGGAGTCCATTTGGTCACTCAAATCCGTGTATTCTCGGATTGCACCCAAATTGGCCTCCAGTTGAGCATACAACGTACAAACGAGTTTTCCTTCTTCGTTAAGCACAACCGAACTCGTTTGTTGACTCAAAAATGTCCCATTTGACATTATTATTGTGCCACACGACGATTGAAATCAAACGAAGTCCATTTGGTCACTCAAATCCTTGCATTCTCAGATTGCACCCAAATTGGCCTCCAATTGAGCGTACAACGTACAAACGAGTTTTTCTTCTTTGTTAAGCACAACCGAACTTGTTTTTTGAGTCAAACATGTCCCATTTGATGTTATTATGGTGCCACGTGAGGATTGAAATCAAACGGAGTCCATTTGCTCACTCAAATCCTTGTATTCTCGGATTGCACCCAAATTGGCCCTTAATTGAGCCTACAACGTACAAACGAGTTTTTCTTCTTCGTTAAGCACAACCGAAGTTGTTTGTTGAGTCAAACATGTCCCATTTGACGTTATTATGGTGCCACGTGAAGATTGAAATCAAACGGAGTCCATTTGGTCACTCAAATCCTTGTATTCTCAGATTGCACCCAAATTGGCCTCCAATTAAGCCTACAACGTACAAACGAGTTTTCCTTATTTGTTAAGCACAACCGAACTTGTTTGTTGAGTCAAACATGTCCCATTTGATGCTATTATGGTGCCACGTGAGGATTGAAACCAAGCTGAGTCCATTTGGTCACTCAAATCCTTGTATTCTCGGATTGCACCCAAATTGGCCTCCAATTGAGCCTACAACGTACAAACGAGTTTTCCTTCTTCGTTAAGCACAACCGAACTTGTTTGATGATTCAAAAATGTCCCATTTGACGTTATTATAGTGCCACATGAGGATTGAAATCAAACGAAGTCCATTTGGTCACTCAAATCCTCTTATTCTCAGATTGTACCCAAATTGGCCTCCAATTGAGCATACAACGTACAAACGAGTTTTTCTTCTTTGTTAAGCACAACCGAACTTGTTTGGTGAGTCAAACATGTCCCATTTGATGTTATTATGGTTCCACGCGAGGATTGAAATAAAATGGAGTCCATTTTCTCACTCAAATCCTTCTATTCTCGGATTGCACCCAAATTGGCCCCCAATTGAGCCTACAACGTACAAACGAGTTTTTCTTCTTCGTTAAGCACAACCGAACTTTTTTTTTGAGTCAAACATGTCCCATTTGACCTTATTATGGTGCCACGTGAAGATTGAAATCAAACGGAGTCAATTTGGTCACTCAAATCCTTGTATTCTCGGATTGCACCCAAATTGGCCTCCAAATGAGCCTACAACGTACAAACGAGTTTTCTTTCTTCGTTAAGCACAACCGAACTTGTTTGTTGAGTCAAAAATGTACCATTTGACATTATTATGGTGCCACATGAAGATTGGAATCAAACGGAGTCCATTTGGTCACTCAAATCCTTGTATTCTCAGATTTCACCCAAATTGGCCTCCAATTGAGCCTACAACGTACAAACGAGTTTTCCTTCTTCGTTAAGCACAACCGAACTTTTTTTTTGTGTCAAAAATGTCCCATTTGACATTGTTAAGGTGCCACAGGAGGATTGAAATCAAACGAAGTCCATTTGGTCACTCAAATCCTTGTATTCTCAGATTGCACCCAAATTGGCCTCCAATTGAGCATACAACGTACAAACGAGTATTTCTTCTTTGTTAAGCACAACCGAACTTGTTTGTTGAGTCAAACATGTCCCATTTGATGCTATTATGGTGCCACGTGAGGATTGAAACCAAGCTGAGTCCATTTGGTCACTCAAATCCTTGTATTCTCGGATTGTACCCAAATTGGCCTCCAATTGAGCCTACAACGTACAAACGAGTTTTCCTTCTTCGTTAAGCACAACCGAACTTGTTTTTTGTGTCAAAAATGTCCCCTTTGACATTGTTAAGGTGCCACAGGAGGATTGAAATCAAACGAAGTCCATTTGGTCACTCAAATCCTTGTATTCTCAGATTGCACCCAAATTGGCCTCCAATTGAGCATACAACGTACAAACGAGTATTTCTTCTTTGTTAAGCACAACCGAAATTGTTTGGTGAGTCAAAAATGTCCCATTTGATGTTATTATGGTGCCACACGAGGATTGAAATCAAACGGAGTCCATTTGCTCCCTAAAATCCTTGTATTCTCGGATTGCACCCAAATTGGCCCTTAATTGAGCCTACAACGTACAAACGAGTTTTTCTTCTTCGTTAAGCACAACCGAACTTGTTTGTTGACTCAAACATGTCCCATTTGACGTTATTATGGTGCCACGGGAAGATTGAAATCAAACGGAGTCCATTTGGTCACTCAAATTCTTGTTTTCTCGGATTGCACACAAATTGGCCACCAAATGAGCCTACAACGTACAAACAAGTTTTCTATCTTCGTTAAGCACAACAGAACTTGTTTTTTGAGTCAAACATGTCCCATTTGATGCTATTACGGTGCCACGCTAGGTAGAAACCAAACGGAGTCCATTTGGTCACTCAAATCCTTGTATTCTCGGATTGCACCCAAATTGGCCTCCAATTGAGCCTACAACGTACAAACGAGTTTTCCTTCTTCATTAAGCACAACCGAACTTGTTTTTTGAGTCAAACATGTCCCATTTGACATTATTATGGTGCCCCATGAGTATTGAAATCAAACGGAGTCCATTTGGTCACTCAAATCCTTGTATTCTCGGATTGCACCCAAATTGGCCTCCAGTTGAGCATACAACGTACAAACGAGTTTTCCTTCTTCGTTAAGCACAACCGAACTTGTTTGTTGAGTCAAACATGTCCCATTTGATGTTATTAATGAGCCACGCAAGGATTGAAATCAAACGTAGTCCATTTGCTCACTCAAATCCTTGTATTCTCGTATTGCACCCAAATTGTCCCCTAATTGAGCCTACAACGTACAAACGAGTTTTTCTTCTTCGTTAAGCACAACCGAACTTGTTTGTTGACTCAAACATGTCCCATTTGAAGTTATCATGGTTCCACGTGAAGATTGAAATCAAATGGAGTCCATTTGGTCACTCAAATCCTTGTATTCTCAGATTGCACCCAAATTGGCCTCCAAATGAACCTACAACGTACAAACGAGTTTTCGTTCTTCGTTAAGCACAACCGAACTTGTTTTTTGAGTCAAACATGTCCCATTTGATGCTATTATGGTGCCACACTAGGTAGAAACCAAGCGGAGTCCATTTGGTCACTCAAATCCTTGTATTCTTGGATTGCACCCAAATTGGCCTCCAATTGAGCCTACAACGTACAAACTAGTTTTCCTTCTTCGTGAACCAAACCCGAACTTGTTTGTTGAGTCAAACATGTCCCATTTGATTCTATTATGGTGCCACGCGAGGATTGAAACCAAGCTGAGTCCATTTGGTCACTCAAATCCTTGTATTCTCGGATTGCACCCAAATTGGCCTCCAATTGAGCCTACAACGTACAAACTAGTTTTCCATCTTCGTTAAGCACAACCGAAATTGTTTGTTGAGTCAAACATGTCCCATTTAACGTTATTATGGTGCCACACGAGGATTGCAATCAAATGAAGTCCATTTGGTCACTCAAATCCTTGTATTCTCGGATTGCACCCAAATTGGCCTCCAATTGAGCATACAACGTACAAACGAGTTTTTCTTCTTTGTTAAGCACAACCGAACTTGTTTGGTGAGTCAAACATGTCCCATTTGATGTTATTATGGTGCCACACTAGGATTGAAATCAAACGGAGTCCATTTGCTCACTCAAATCCTTGTATTCTCGGATTGCACCCAAATTGGCCTCCAATTGAGCTTACAACGTACAAACGAGTTTTCCTTATTCGTTAAGCACAACCAAACTTGTTTGTTGAGTCACAAATGTCCCATTTGACATTATTATGGTGCCACACGAGGATTGAAATCAAACGAAGTCCATTTGGTCACTCAAATCCTTGTATTCTCAGATTGCACCCAAATTGGCCTCCAATTGAGCATACAACGTACAAACGAGTTTTTCTTCTTTGTTAGGCACAACCGAACTTGTTTGGTGAGTCAAACATGTCACATTTGATGTTATTATGGTGCCACGCGAGGATTGAAATCAAACGGAGTCCATTTGCTCACTCAAATCCTTGTATTCTCGGATTGCACCCAAATTGGCCTCCAGTTGAGCATACAACGTACAAACGAGTTTTCCTTCTTCGTTAAGCACAACCGAACTTGTTTGTTGAGTCAAACATGTCCCATTTGATGTTATTAATCTGCCACGTAAGGATTGAAATCAAACGTAGTCCATTTGCTCACTCAAATCCTTGTATTCTTGGATTGCACCCAAATTGGCCTCCAATTGTGCATACAACGTACAAACGAGTTTTCCTTCTTCGTTAAGCACAATCGAACTTGTTTGTTGAGTAAAAAATGTCCCATTTGACATTATTATGGTGCCACATGACGATTGAAATCAAACGAAGTCCATTTGGTCACTCAAATCCTTGTATTCTCAAATTGCACCCAAATTGGCCTCCAATTGAGCATACAACGTACAAACGAGTTTTTCTTCTTTGTTAAGCACAACCGAACTTGTTTGGTGAGTCAAACATGTCCCATTTGATGTTATTATGGTACCACGTGAGGATTGAAATCAAACGGAGTCCATTTGCTCACTCAAATCCTTGTATTCTCGGATTGCACCCAAATTGGCCCTTAATTGAGCTTACAACGTACAAACGAGTTTTTCTTCTTCGTTAAGCACAACCGAAGTTGTTTGTTGAGTCAAACATGTCCCATTTGACGTTATTATGGTGCCACGTAAAGATTGAAATCAAACGGAGTCCATTTGGTCACTCAAATCCTTGTATTCTCGGATTGCACCCAAATTGGCCTCCAATTGAGCCTACAACGTAGAAACGAGTTTTCCTTCTTCATTAAGCACAACCGAACTTGTTTGTTGAGTCAAACATGTCCCATTTGACATTATTATGGTGCCCCATGAGGATTGAAATCAAACGGAGTCCATTTGGTCACTCAAATCCTTGTATTCTCGGATTGCACCCAAATTGGCCTCCAGTTGAGCATACAACGTACAAACGAGTTTTCCTTCTTCGTTAAGCACAACCAAACTTGTTTGTTGAGTCAAACATGTACCATTTGATGTTATTAATGTGCCACGCAAGGATTAAAATCATACGTAGTCCATTTGCTCACTCAAATCCTTGTATTCTCGGATTGCACCCAAATTGGCCCCCAATTGAGCCTACAACGTACGAACGATTTTTCTTCTTCGTTAAGCACAACCGAACTTGTTTGTTGACTCAAACATGTCCCATTTGAAGTTATCATGGTGCCACGTGAATATTGAAATAAACGGAGTCCATTTGGTCACTCAAATCCTTGTATTCTCGGATTGCACCCAAATTGGCCTCCAAAAGAACCTACAACGTACAAACGAGTTTTCGTTCTTCGTTAAGCACAACCGAACTTGTTTTTTGAGTCAAACATGTCCCATTTGATGCTATTATGGTGCCACACTAGGTAGAAACCAAACGGAGTCCATTTGGTCACTCAAATCTTTGTATTCTCGGATTGCAACCAAATTGGCCTCCAATTGAGCCTACAACGTACAAACGAGTTTTCCTTCTTCGTTAATCACAACCGAACTTGTTTGTTGAGTCAAACATGTACCATTTGACGTTATTATGGTGCCACGCGAGAATTGAAATAAAATGGAGTCCATTTGGTCACTCAAATCCTCGTATTCTTGGATTGCACCCAAATTGGCCTCCAATTGAGCCTACAACGTACAAACTAGTTTTCCTTCTTCGTTAACCACAACCGAACTTGTTTGTTGAGTCAAACATGTCCCACTTGATGCTATTATGGTGCCACGTGAGGATTTAAACCAAGCTGAGTCCATTTGGTCACTCAAATCCTTGTATTCTCGGATTGCACCCAAATTGGCCTCCAATTGAGCCTACAACGTACAAACGAGTTTTCCTTCTTCGTTAAGCACAACCGAACTTGTTTGTTGAGTCAAACATGTCCCATTTAACGTTATTATGGTGCCACACGAGGATTGAAATCAAACGAAGTCCATTTGGTCACTCAAATCCTTGTATTCTCGGATTCCACTCAAATTGGCCTCCAATTGAGCATACAACGTACAAACGAGTTTTTCATCTTTGTTAAGCGCAACCGAACTTGTTTGGTAAGTCAAACATGTCCCATTTGATGTTATTATGGTGCCACGCGAGGATTGAAATCAAACGGAGTCCATTTGCTCACTCAAATCCTTGTATTCTCGGATTGCACCCAAATTGGCCTCCAATTGAGCCTACAACGTACAAACGAGTTTTCCTTCTTCGTTAAGCACAACCGAACTTGTTTGTTGAGTAAAAAATGTGCCATTTGACATTATTATGGTGCCACACGAGGATTGAAATCAAACGAAGTCCATTTGGTCACTCAAATCCTTGTATTCTCAGATTGCACCCAAATTGGCCTCCAATTGAGCATACAATGTACAAACGAGTTTTTGTTCTTTATTAGGCACAACCGAACTTGTTTGGTTAGTGAAACATGTCCCATTTGATGTTATTATGGTGCCACGTGAGGATTGAAATCAAACGGAGTCCATTTGCTCACTCAAATCCTTGTATTCTCGGATTGCATCCAAATTGGCCTCCAGTTGAGCATACAACGTAAAAACGAGTTTTCCTTCTTCGTTAAGCACAGCCGAACTTGTTTGTTGAGTCAAACATGTCCCATTTGATGTTATTAATGTGCCACGCAAGGATTGAAATCAAACGTAGTCCATTTACTCACTCAAATCCTTGTATTCTCGGATTGCACCCAAATTGGCCTCCAATTGAGCATACAACGTACAAACGAGTTTTTTCTTCTTTGTTAAGCACAACCGAACTTGTTTGGTGAGTCAAACATGTCCCATTTGATGTTATTATGGTGCCACGCGAGGATTGAAATCAAACGTAGTCCATTTTCTCACTCAAATCCTTGCATTCTCGGATTGCACCCAAATTGGCCTCCAGTTGAGCATACAACGTACAAACGAGTTTTCCTTCTTCGTTAAGCACAACCGAACTTGTTCGTTGAGTCAAACATGTCCCATTTGATGTTATTAATGTGCCACGCAAGGATTGAAATCAAACTTAGTCCATTTGCTCGCTCAAATCCTTGTATTCTCGGATTGCACCAAAATTGGCCTCCAATTGAGCATACAACGTACAAACGAGTTTTTCTTCTTTGTTAAGAACAACCGAACTTGTTTGGTGATTCAAACATGTAACATTTGATGTTATTATGGTGCCACGTGAGGATTGAAATCAAACGGAGTCCATTTGCTCACTCAAATCCTTGTATTCTCGGATTGCACCCAAATTGGCCCTTAATTGAGCCTACAACGTACAAACGAGTTTTTCTTCTTCGTTAAGCACAACCGAAGTTGTTTGTTGAGTCAAACATGTCCCATTTGACGTTATTATGGTGCCACGTGAAGATTGAAATCAAACGGAGTCCATTTGGTCACTCAAATCCTTGTATTCTCAGATTGCACCCAAATTGGCCTCCAATTAAGCCTACAACGTACAAACGAGTTTTCCTTATTTGTTAAGCACAACCGAACTTGTTTGTTGAGTCAAACATGTCCCATTTGATGCTATTATGGTGCCACGTGAGGATTGAAACCAAGCTGAGTCCATTTGGTCACTCAAATCCTTATATTCTCGGATTGCACCCAAATTGGCCTCCAATTGAGCCTACAACGTACAAACGAGTTTTCCTTCTTCGTTAAGCACAACCGAACTTGTTTGTTGATTCAAAAATGTCCCATTTGACGTTATTATGGTGCCACACGAGGATTGAAATCAAACGAAGTCCATTTGGTCACTCAAATCCTCTTATTCTCAGATTGTACCCAAATTGGCCTCCAATTGAGCATACAACGTACAAACGAGTTTTTCTTCTTTGTTAAGCACAACCGAACTTGTTTGGTGAGTCAAACATGTCCCATTTGATGTTATTATGGTGCCACGTGAGGATTGAAATAAAACGGAGTCCATTTTCTCACTCAAATCCTTCTATTCTCGGATTGCACCCAAATTGGCCCCCAATTGAGCCTACAACGTACAAACGAGTTTTTCTTCTTCGTTAAGCACAACCGAACTTTTTTTTTGAGTCAAACATGTCCCATTTGACGTTATTATGGTGCCACGTGAAGATTGAAATCAAACGGAGTCAATTTGGTCACTCAAATCCTTGTATTCTCGGATTGCACCCAAATTGGCCTCCAAATGAGCCTACAACGTACAAACGAGTTTTCTTTCTTCATTAAGCACAACCGAACTTGTTTGTTGAGTCAAACATGTACCATTTGACATTATTATGGTGCCACATGAAGATTGGAATCAAACGGAGTCCATTTTCTCACTCAAATCCTTGTATTCTCAGATTTCACCCAAATTGGCCTCCAATTGAGCCTACAACGTACAAACGAGTTTTTCTTCTTCGTTAAGCACAACCGAACTTGTTTGTTGAGTCAAACATGTCCCATTTGATGCTATTATGGTGCCACGCGAGGATTGAAACCAAGCTGAGTCCATTTGGTCACTCAAATCCTTGTATTCTCGGATTGCACCCAAATTGGCCTCCAATTGAGCCTACAACGTACAAACGAGTTTTCCTTCTTCGTTAAGCACAACCGAACTTGTTTTTTGTGTCAAAAATGTCCCATTTGACATTGTTAAGGTGCCACAGGAGGATTGAAATCAAACGAAGTCCATTTGGTCACTCAAATCCTTGTATTCTCAGATTGCACCCAAATTGGCCTCCAATTGAGCATACAACGTACAAACGAGTATTGCTTCTTTGTTAAGCACAACCGAACTTGTTTGGTGAGTCAAACATGTCCCATTTGATGCTATTATGGTGCCACGCTAGGTAGAAACCAAACGGAGTCCATTTGGTCACTCAAATCCTTGTATTCTCGGATTGCACCCAAATTGGCCTCCAATTGAGCCTACAACGTAAAAAACGAGTTTTCCTTCTTCGTTAAGCACAACCGAACTTGTTTGTTGAGTCAAACATGTACCATTTTACGTTATGATGGTGCGACGCGAGAATGGAAATAAAATGGAGTCCATTTGGTCACTCAAATCCTTGTATTCTTGGATTGCACCCAAATTGGCCTCCAATTGAGCCTACAACGTACAAACGAGTTTTCCTTCTTCGTTAAGCACAACCGAACTTGTTTGTTGTGTCAAACATGTCCCATTTGACATTATTATGGTGCCACATGAAGATTGGAATCAAACGGAGTCCATTTGGTCACTCAAATCCTTGTATTCTCAGATTTCACCCAAATTGGCCTCCAATTGAGCCTACAACGTACAAACGAGTTTTTCTTCTTCGTTAAGCACAACCGAACTTGTTTGTTGAGTCAAACATGTCCCATTTGATGCTATTATGATGCCACGTGAGGATTGAAACCAAGCTGAGTCCATTTGGTCACTCAAATCCTTGTATTCTCGGATTGTACCCAAATTGGCCTCCAATTGAGCCTACAACGTACAAACGAGTTTTCCTTCTTCGTTAAGCACAACCGAACTTGTTTTTTGTGTCAAAAATGTCCCCTTTGACATTGTTAAGGTGCCACAGGAGGATTGAAATCAAACGAAGTCCATTTGGTCACTCAAATCCGTGTATTCTCAGATTGCACCCAAATTGGCCTCCAATTGAGCATACAACGTACAAACGAGTATTTCTTCTTTGTTAAGCACAACCGAAATTGTTTGGTGAGTCAAAAATGTCCCATTTGATGTTATTATGGTGCCACACGAGGATTGAAATCAAACGGAGTCCATTTGCTCACTCAAATCCTTGTATTCTCGGATTGCACCCAAATTGGCCCTTAATTGAGCCTACAACGTACAAACGAGTTTTTCTTCTTCGTTAAGCACAACCAAACTTGTTTGTTGAGTCAAACATGTACCATTTGAAGTTATTATGGTGCCACGGGAAGATTGAAATCAAACGGAGTCCATTTGGTCACTCAAATTCTTGTATTCTCGGATTGCACACAAATTGGCCACCAAATGAGCCTACAACGTACAAACAAGTTTTCTATCTTCGTTAAGCACAACAGAACTTGTTTTTTGAGTCAAACATGTCCCATTTGATGCTATTATGGTGCCACGCTAGGTAGAAACCAAACGGAGTCCATTTGGTCACTCAAATCCTTGTATTCTCGGATTGCACCCAAATTGGCCACCAATTGAGCCTACAACGTACAAACGAGTTTTCCTTCTTCATTAAGCACAACCGAACTTGTTTTTTGAGTCAAACATGTCCCATTTGACATTATTATGGTGCCCCATGAGTATTGAAATCAAACGGAGTCCATTTGGTCACTCAAATCCTTGTATTCTCGGATTGCACCCAAATTGGCCTCCAGTTGAGCATACAAC
This sequence comes from Berberis vulgaris, assembly GCA_963556465.1. Lineage (NCBI taxonomy): Eukaryota > Viridiplantae > Streptophyta > Magnoliopsida > Ranunculales > Berberidaceae > Berberis > Berberis vulgaris. The sequence continues at coordinate 57,608,753 of OY747128.1, forward strand.
GTACAAACGAGTTTTCCTTCTTCGTTAAGCACAACCGAACTTGTTTGTTGAGTCAAACATGTCCCATTTGATGTTATTAATGAGCCACGCAAGGATTGAAATCAAACGTAGTCCATTTGCTCACTCAAATCCTTGTATTCTCGGATTGCACCCAAATTGGCCCCCAATTGAGCCTACAACGTACAAACGAGTTTTTCTTCTTCGTTAAGCACAACCGAACTTGTTTGTTGACTCAAACATGTCCCATTTGAAGTTATCATGGTGCCACGTGAAGATTGAAATCAAATGGAGTCCATTTGGTCACTCAAATCCTTGTATTCTCGGATTGCACCCAAATTGGCCTCCAAATGAACCTACAACGTACAAACGAGTTTTCGTTCTTCGTTAAGCACAACCGAACTTGTTTTTTGAGTCAAACATGTCCCATTTGATGCTATTATGGTGCCACACTAGGTAGAAACCAAACGGAGTCCATTTGGTCACTCAAATCCTTGTATTCTTGGATTGCACCCAAATTGGCCTCCAATAGAGCCTACAACGTACAAACTAGTTTTCCTTCTTCGTGAACCACAACCGAACTTGTTTGTTGAGTCAAACATGTCCCATTTGATTCTATTATGGTGCCACGCGAGGATTGAAACCAAGCTGAGTCCATTTGGTCACTCAAATCCTTGTATTCTCGGATTGCACCCAAATTGGCCTCCAATTGAGCCTACAACGTACAAACTAGTTTTCCATCTTCGTTAAGCACAACCGAACTTGTTTGTTGAGTCAAACATGTCCCATTTAGCGTTATTATGGTGCCACACGAGGATTGAAATCAAACGAAGTCCATTTGGTCACTCAAATCCTTGTATTCTCGGATTGCACCCAAATTGGCCTCCAATTGAGCATACAACGTACAAACGAGTTTTTCTTCTTTGTTAAGCACAACCGAACTTGTTTGGTGAGTCAAACATGTCCCATTTGATGTTATTATGGTGCCACACTAGGATTGAAATCAAACGGAGTCCATTTGCTCACTCAAATCCTTGTATTCTCGGATTGCACCCAAATTGGCCTCCAATTGATCTTACAACGTACAAACGAGTTTTCCTTATTCGTTAAGCACAACCAAACTTGTTTGTTGAGTCAAAAATGTCCCATTTGACATTATTATGGTGCCACACGAGGATTGAAATCAAACGAAGTCCATTTGGTCACTCAAATCCTTGTATTCTCAGATTGCACCCAAATTGGCCTCCAATTGAGCATACAACGTACAAACGAGTTTTTCTTCTTTGTTAGGCACAACCGAACTTGTGTGGTGAGTCAAACATGTCACATTTGATGTTATTATGGTGCCACGTGAGGATTGAAATCAAACGGAGTCCATTTGCTCACTCAAATCCTTGTATTCTCGGATTGCACCCAAATTGGCCTCCAGTTGAGCATACAACGTACAAACGAGTTTTCCTTCTTCGTTAAGCACAACCGAACTTGTTTGTTGAGTCAAACATGTCCCATTTGATGTTATTAATCTGCCACGTAAGGATTGAAATCAAATGTAGTCCATTTGCTCACTCAAATCCTTGTATTCTTGGATTGCACCCAAATTGGCCTCCAATTGTGCATACAACGTACAAACGAGTTTTCCTTCTTCGTTAAGCACAATCGAACTTGTTTGTTGAGTCAAAAATGTCCCATTTGACATTATTATGGTTCCACATGACGATTGAAATCAAACGAAGTCCATTTGGTCACTCAAATCCTTGTATTCTCAAATTGCACCCAAATTGGCCTCCAATTGAGCATACAACGTACAAACGAGTTTTTCTTCTTTGTTAAGCACAACCGAACTTGTTTGTTGAGTCAAACATGTACCATTTTACGTTATTATGGTGCGACGCGAGAATGGAAATAAAATGGAGTCCATTTGGTCACTCAAATCCTTGTATTCTTGGATTGCACCCAAATTGGCCTCCAATTGAGCCTACAACGTACAAACGAGTTTTCCTTCTTCGTTAAGCACAACCGAACTTGTTTGTTGAGTCAAACATGTCCCATTTGACATTATTATGGTGCCACATGAAGATTGGAATCAAACGGAGTCCATTTGGTCACTCAAATCCTTGTATTCTCAGATTTCACCCAAATTGGCCTCCAATTGAGCCTACAACGTACAAACGAGTTTTTCTTCTTCGTTAAGCACAACCGAACTTGTTTGTTGAGTCAAACATGTCCCATTTGATGCTATTATGGTGCCACGTGAGGATTGAAACCAAGCTGAGTCCATTTGGTCACTCAAATCCTTGTATTCTCGGATTGTACCCAAATTGGCCTCCAATTGAGCCTACAACGTACAAACGAGTTTTCCTTTTTCGTTAAGCACAACCGAACTTGTTTTTTGTGTCAAAAATGTCCCCTTTGACATTGTTAAGGTGCCACAGGAGGATTGAAATCAAACGAAGTCCATTTGGTCACTCAAATCCTTGTATTCTCAGATTGCACCCAAATTGGCCTCCAATTGAGCATACAACGTACAAACGAGTATTTCTTCTTTGTTAAGCACAACCGAAATTGTTTGGTGAGTCAAAAATGTCCCATTTGATGTTATTATGGTGCCACACGAGGATTGAAATCAAACGGAGTCCATTTGCTCACTCAAATCCTTGTATTCTCGGATTGCACCCAAATTGGCCCTTAATTGAGCCTACAACGTACAAACGAGTTTTTCTTCTTCGTTAAGCACAACCGAACTTGTTTGTTGAGTCAAACATGTCCCATTTGACGTTATTATGGTGCCACGGGAAGATTGAAATCAAACGGAGTCCATTTGGTCACTCAAATTCTTGTATTCTCGGATTGCACACAAATTGGCCACCAAATGAGCCTACAACGTACAAACAAGTTTTCTATCTTCGTTAAGCACAACAGAACTTGTTTTTTGAGTCAAACATGTCCCATTTGATGCTATTACGGTGCCACGCTAGGTAGAAACCAAACGGAGTCCATTTGGTCACTCAAATCCTTGTATTCTCGGATTGCACCCAAATTGGCCACCAATTGAGCCTACAACGTACAAACGAGTTTTCCTTCTTCATTAAGCACAACCGAACTTGTTTTTTGAGTCAAACATGTCCCATTTGACATTATTATGGTGCCCCATGAGTATTGAAATCAAACGGAGTCCATTTGGTCACTCAAATCCTTGTATTCTCGGATTGCACCCAAATTGGCCTCCAGTTGAGCATACAACGTACAAACAAGTTTTCCTTCTTCGTTAAGCACAACCGAACTTGTTTGTTGAGTCAAACATGTCCCATTTGATGTTATTAATGAGCCACGCAAGGATTGAAATCAAACGTAGTCCATTTTCTCACTCAAATCCTTGTATTCTCGGATTGCACCCAAATTGGCCCCCAATTGAGCCTACAACGTACAAACGAGTTTTTCTTCTTCGTTAAGCACAACCGAACTTGTTTGTTGACTCAAACATGTCCCATTTGAAGTTATCATGGTGCCACGTGAAGATTGAAATCAAATGGAGTCCATTTGGTCACTCAAATCCTTGTATTCTCGGATTGCACCCAAATTGGCCTCCAAATGAACCTACAACGTACAAACGAGTTTTCGTTCTTCGTTAAGCACAACCGAACTTGTTTTTTGAGTCAAACATGTCCCATTTGATGCTATTATGGTGCCACACTAGGTAGAAACCAAACGGAGTCCATTTGGTCACTCAAATCCTTGTATTCTTGGATTGCACCCAAATTGGCCTCCAATAGAGCCTACAACGTACAAACTAGTTTTCCTTCTTCGTGAACCACAACCGAACTTGTTTGTTGAGTCAAACATGTCCCATTTGATTCTATTATGGTGCCACGCGAGGATTGAAACCAAGCTGACTCCATTTGGTCACTCAAATCCTTGTATTCTCGGATTGCACCCAAATTGGCCTCCAATTGAGCCTACAACGTACAAACTAGTTTTCCATCTTCGTTAAGCACAACCGAACTTGTTTGTTGAGTCAAACATGTCCCATTTAACGTTATTATGGTGCCACACGAGGATTGAAATCAAACGAAGTCCATTTGGTCACTCAAATCCTTGTATTCTCGGATTGCACCCAAATTGGCCTCCAATTGAGCATACAACGTACAAACGAGTTTTTCTTCTTTGTTAAGCACAACCGAACTTGTTTGGTGAGTCAAACATGTCCCATTTGATGTTATTATGGTGCCACACTAGGATTGAAATCAAACGGAGTCCATTTGCTCACTCAAATCCTTGTATTCTCGGATTGCACCCAAATTGGCCTCCAATTGATCTTACAACGTACAAACGAGTTTTCCTTATTCGTTAAGCACAACCAAACTTGTTTGTTGAGTCAAAAATGTCCCATTTGACATTATTATGGTGCCACACGAGGATTGAAATCAAACGAAGTCCATTTGGTCACTCAAATCCTTGTATTCTCAGATTGCACCCAAATTGGCCTCCAATTGAGCATACAACGTACAAACGAGTTTTTCTTCTTTGTTAGGCACAACCGAACTTGTGTGGTGAGTCAAACATGTCACATTTGATGTTATTATGGTGCCACGTGAGGATTGAAATCAAACGGAGTCCATTTGCTCACTCAAATCCTTGTATTCTCGGATTGCACCCAAATTGGCCTCCAGTTGAGCATACAACGTACAAACGAGTTTTCCTTCTTCGTTAAGCACAACCGAACTTGTTTGTTGAGTCAAACATGTCCCATTTGATGTTATTAATCTGCCACGTAAGGATTGAAATCAAATGTAGTCCATTTGCTCACTCAAATCCTTGTATTCTTGGATTGCACCCAAATTGGCCTCCAATTGTGCATACAACGTACAAACGAGTTTTCCTTCTTCGTTAAGCACAATCGAACTTGTTTGTTGAGTCAAAAATGTCCCATTTGACATTATTATGGTGCCACATGACGATTGAAATCAAACGAAGTCCATTTGGTCACTCAAATCCTTGTATTCTCAAATTGCACCCAAATTGGCCTCCAATTGAGCATACAACGTACAAACGAGTTTTTCTTCTTTGTTAAGCACAACCGAACTTGTTTGTTGAGTCAAACATGTACCATTTTACGTTATTATGGTGCGACGCGAGAATGGAAATAAAATGGAGTCCATTTGGTCACTCAAATCCTTGTATTCTTGGATTGCACCCAAATTGGCCTCCAATTGAGCCTACAACGTACAAACGAGTTTTCCTTCTTCGTTAAGCACAACCGAACTTGTTTGTTGAGTCAAACATGTCCCATTTGACATTATTATGGTGCCACATGAAGATTGGAATCAAACGGAGTCCATTTGGTCACTCAAATCCTTGTATTCTCAGATTTCACCCAAATTGGCCTCCAATTGAGCCTACAACGTACAAACGAGTTTTTCTTCTTCGTTAAGCACAACCGAACTTGTTTGTTGAGTCAAACATGTCCCATTTGATGCTATTATGGTGCCACGTGAGGATTGAAACCAAGCTGAGTCCATTTGGTCACTCAAATCCTTGTATTCTCGGATTGTACCCAAATTGGCCTCCAATTGAGCCTACAACGTACAAACGAGTTTTCCTTTTTCGTTAAGCACAACCGAACTTGTTTTTTGTGTCAAAAATGTCCCCTTTGACATTGTTAAGGTGCCACAGGAGGATTGAAATCAAACGAAGTCCATTTGGTCACTCAAATCCTTGTATTCTCAGATTGCACCCAAATTGGCCTCCAATTGAGCATACAACGTACAAACGAGTATTTCTTCTTTGTTAAGCACAACCGAAATTGTTTGGTGAGTCAAAAATGTCCCATTTGATGTTATTATGGTGCCACACGAGGATTGAAATCAAACGGAGTCCATTTGCTCACTCAAATCCTTGTATTCTCGGATTGCACCCAAATTGGCCCTTAATTGAGCCTACAACGTACAAACGAGTTTTTCTTCTTCGTTAAGCACAACCGAACTTGTTTGTTGAGTCAAACATGTCCCATTTAACGTTATTATGGTGCCACGGGAAGATTGAAATCAAACGGAGTCCATTTGGTCACTCAAATTCTTGTATTCTCGGATTGCACACAAATTGGCCACCAAATGAGCCTACAACGTACAAACAAGTTTTCTATCTTCGTTAAGCACAACAGAACTTGTTTTTTGAGTCAAACATGTCCCATTTGATGCTATTACGGTGCCACGCTAGGTAGAAACCAAACGGAGTCCATTTGGTCACTCAAATCCTTGTATTCTCGGATTGCACCCAAATTGGCCACCAATTGAGCCTACAACGTACAAACGAGTTTTCCTTCTTCATTAAGCACAACCAAACTTGTTTTTTGAGTCAAACATGTCCCATTTGACATTATTATGGTGCCCCATGAGTATTGAAATCAAACGGAGTCCATTTGGTCACTCAAATCCTTGTATTCTCGGATTGCACCCAAATTGGCCTCCAGTTGAGCATACAACGTACAAACAAGTTTTCCTTCTTCGTTAAGCACAACCGAACTTGTTTGTTGAGTCAAACATGTCCCATTTGATGTTATTAATGAGCCACGCAAGGATTGAAATCAAACGTAGTCCATTTGCTCACTCAAATCCTTGTATTCTCGGATTGCACCCAAATTGGCCCCCAATTGAGCCTACAACGTACAAACGAGTTTTTCTTCTTCGTTAAGCACAACCGAACTTGTTTGTTGACTCAAACATGTCCCATTTGAAGTTATCATGGTGCCACGTGAAGATTGAAATCAAATGGAGTCCATTTGGTCACTCAAATCCTTGTATTCTCGGATTGCACCCAAATTGGCCTCCAAATGAACCTACAACATACAAACGAGTTTTCGTTCTTCGTTAAGCACAACCGAACTTGTTTTTTGAGTCAAACATGTCCCATTTGATGCTATTATGGTGCCACACTAGGTAGAAACCAAACGGAGTCCATTTGGTCACTCAAATCCTTGTATTCTTGGATTGCACCCAAATTGGCCTCCAATAGAGCCTACAACGTACAAACTAGTTTTCCTTCTTCGTGAACCACAACCGAACTTGTTTGTTGAGTCAAACATGTCCCATTTGATTCTATTATGGTGCCACGCGAGGATTGAAACCAAGCTGACTCCATTTGGTCACTCAAATCCTTGTATTCTCGGATTGCACCCAAATTGGCCTCCAATTGAGCCTACAACGTACGAACTAGTTTTCCATCTTCGTTAAGCACAACCGAACTTGTTTGTTGAGTCAAACATGTCCCATTTAACGTTATTATGGTGCCACACGAGGATTGAAATCAAACGAAGTCCATTTGGTCACTCAAATCCTTGTATTCTCGGATTGCACCCAAATTGGCCTCCAATTGAGCATACAACGTACAAACGAGTTTTTCTTCTTTGTTAAGCACAACCGAACTTGTTTGGTGAGTCAAACATGTCCCATTTGATGTTATTATGGTGCCACACTAGGATTGAAATCAAACGGAGTCCATTTGCTCACTCAAATCCTTGTATTCTCGGATTGCACCCAAATTGGCCTCCAATTGATCTTACAACGTACAAACGAGTTTTCCTTATTCGTTAAGCACAACCAAACTTGTTTGTTGAGTAAAAAATGTCCCATTTGACATTATTATGGTGCCACACGAGGATTGAAATCAAACGAAGTCCATTTGGTCACTCAAATCCTTGTATTCTCAGATTGCACCCAAATTGGCCTCCAATTGAGCATACAACGTACAAACGAGTTTTTCTTCTTTGTTAGGCACAACCGAACTTGTGTGGTGAGTCAAACATGTCACATTTGATGTTATTATGGTGCCACGTGAGGATTGAAATCAAACGGAGTCCATTTGCTCACTCAAATCCTTGTATTCTCGGATTGCACCCAAATTGGCCTCCAGTTGAGCATACAACGTACAAACGAGTTTTCCTTCTTCGTTAAGCACAACCGAACTTGTTTGTTGAGTCAAACATGTCCCATTTGATGTTATTAATCTGCCACGTAAGGATTGAAATCAAATGTAGTCCATTTGCTCACTCAAATCCTTGTATTCTTGGATTGCACCCAAATTGGCCTCCAATTGTGCATACAACGTACAAACGAGTTTTCCTTCTTCGTTAAGCACAATCGAACTCGTTTGTTGAGTCAAAAATGTCCCATTTGACATTATTATGGTGCCACATGACGATTGAAATCAAACGAAGTCCATTTGGTCACTCAAATCCTTGTATTCTCAAATTGCACCCAAATTGGCCTCCAATTGAGCATACAACGTACAAACGAGTTTTTCTTCTTTGTTAAGCACAACCGAACTTGTTTGTTGAGTCAAACATGTACCATTTTACGTTATTATGGTGCGACGCGAGAATGGAAATAAAATGGAGTCCATTTGGTCACTCAAATCCTTGTATTCTTGGATTGCACCCAAATTGGCCTCCAATTGAGCCTACAACGTACAAACGAGTTTTCCTTCTTCGTTAAGCACAACCGAACTTGTTTGTTGAGTCAAAAATGTCCCATTTGACATTATTATGGTGCCACATGAAGATTGGAATCAAACGGAGTCCATTTGGTCACTCAAATCCTTGTATTCTCAGATTTCACCCAAATTGGCCTCCAACTGAGCCTACAACGTACAAACGAGTTTTTCTTCTTCGTTAAGCACAACCGAACTTGTTTGTTGAGTCAAACATGTCCCATTTGATGCTATTATGGTGCCACATGAGGATTGAAACCAAGCTGAGTCCATTTGGTCACTCAAATCCTTGTATTCTCGGATTGTACCCAAATTGGCCTCCAATTGAGCCTACAACGTACAAACGAGTTTTCCTTTTTCGTTAAGCACAACCGAACTTGTTTTTTGTGTCAAAAATGTCCCCTTTGACATTGTTAAGGTGCCACAGGAGGATTGAAATCAAACGAAGTCCATTTGGTCACTCAAATCCTTGTATTCTCAGATTGCACCCAAATTGGCCTCCAATTGAGCATACAACGTACAAACGAGTATTTCTTCTTTGTTAAGCACAACCGAAATTGTTTGGTGAGTCAAAAATGTCCCATTTGATGTTATTATGGTGCCACACGAGGATTGAAATCAAACGGAGTCCATTTGCTCACTCAAATCCTTGTATTCTCGGATTGCACCCAAATTGGCCCTTAATTGAGCCTACAACGTACAAACGAGTTTTTCTTCTTCGTTAAGCACAACCGAACTTGTTTGTTGAGTCAAACATGTCCCATTTGACGTTATTATGGTGCCACGGGAAGATTGAAATCAAACGGAGTCCATTTGGTCACTCAAATTCTTGTATTCTCGGATTGCACACAAATTGGCCACCAAATGAGCCTACAACGTACAAACAAGTTTTCTATCTTCGTTAAGCACAACAGAACTTGTTTTTTGAGTCAAACATGTCCCATTTGATGCTATTACGGTGCCACGCTAGGTAGAAACCAAACGGAGTCCATTTGGTCACTCAAATCCTTGTATTCTCGGATTGCACCCAAATTGGCCACCAATTGAGCCTACAACGTACAAACGAGTTTTCCTTCTTCATTAAGCACAACCGAACTTGTTTTTTGAGTCAAACATGTCCCATTTGACATTATTATGGTGCCCCATGAGTATTGAAATCAAACGGAGTCCATTTGGTCACTCAAATCCTTGTATTCTCGGATTGCACCCAAATTGGCCTCCAGTTGAGCATACAACGTACAAACAAGTTTTCCTTCTTCGTTAAGCACAACCGAACTTGTTTGTTGAGTCAAACATGTCCCATTTGATGTTATTAATGAGCCACGCAAGGATTGAAATCAAACGTAGTCCATTTGCTCACTCAAATCCTTGTATTCTCGGATTGCACCCAAATTGGCCCCCAATTGAGCCTACAACGTACAAACGAGTTTTTCTTCTTCGTTAAGCACAACCGAACTTGTTTGTTGACTCAAACATGTCCCATTTGAAGTTATCATGGTGCCACGTGAAGATTGAAATCAAATGGAGTCCATTTGGTCACTCAAATCCTTGTATTCTCGGATTGCACCCAAATTGGCCTCCAAATGAACCTACAACGTACAAACGAGTTTTCGTTCTTCGTTAAGCACAACCGAACTTGTTTTTTGAGTCAAACATGTCCCATTTGATGCTATTATGGTGCCACACTAGGTAGAAACCAAACGGAGTCCATTTGGTCACTCAAATCCTTGTATTCTTGGATTGCACCCAAATTGGCCTCCAATAGAGCCTACAACGTACAAACTAGTTTTCCTTCTTCGTGAACCACAACCGAACTTGTTTGTTGAGTCAAACATGTCCCATTTGATTCTATTATGGTGCCACGCGAGGATTGAAACCAAGCTGAGTCCATTTGGTCACTCAAATCCTTGTATTCTCGGATTGCACCCAAATTGGCCTCCAATTGAGCCTACAACGTACAAACTAGTTTTCCATCTTCGTTAAGCACAACCGAACTTGTTTGTTGAGTCAAACATGTCCCATTTAACGTTATTATGGTGCCACACGAAGATTGAAATCAAACGAAGTCCATTTGGTCACTCAAATCCTTGTATTCTCGGATTGCACCCAAATTGGCCTCCAATTGAGCATACAACGTACAAACGAGTTTTTCTTCTTTGTTAAGCACAACCGAACTTGTTTGGTGAGTCAAACATGTCCCATTTGATGTTATTATGGTGCCACACTAGGATTGAAATCAAACGGAGTCCATTTGCTCACTCAAATCCTTGTATTCTCGGATTGCACCCAAATTGGCCTCCAATTGATCTTACAACGTACAAACGAGTTTTCCTTATTCGTTAAGCACAACCAAACTTGTTTGTTGAGTCAAAAATGTCCCATTTGACATTATTATGGTGCCACACGAGGATTGAAATCAAACGAAGTCCATTTGGTCACTCAAATCCTTGTATTCTCAGATTGCACCCAAATTGGCCTCCAATTGAGCATACAACGTACAAACGAGTTTTTCTTCTTTGTTAGGCACAACCGAACTTGTGTGGTGAGTCAAACATGTCACATTTGATGTTATTATGGTGCCACGTGAGGATTGAAATCAAACGGAGTCCATTTGCTCACTCAAATCCTTGTATTCTCGGATTGCACCCAAATTGGCCTCCAGTTGAGCATACAACGTACAAACGAGTTTTCCTTCTTCGTTAAGCACAACCGAACTTGTTTGTTGAGTCAAACATGTCCCATTTGATGTTATTAATCTGCCACGTAAGGATTGAAATCAAATGTAGTCCATTTGCTCACTCAAATCCTTGTATTCTTGGATTGCACCCAAATTGGCCTCCAATTGTGCATACAACGTACAAACGAGTTTTCCTTCTTCGTTAAGCACAATCGAACTTGTTTGTTGAGTCAAAAATGTCCCATTTGACATTATTATGGTGCCACATGACGATTGAAATCAAACGAAGTCCATTTGGTCACTCAAATCCTTGTATTCTCAAATTGCACCCAAATTGGCCTCCAATTGAGCATACAACGTACAAACGAGTTTTTCTTCTTTGTTAAGCACAACCGAACTTGTTTGTTGAGTCAAACATGTACCATTTTACGTTATTATGGTGCGACGCGAGAATGGAAATAAAATGGAGTCCATTTGGTCACTCAAATCCTTGTATTCTTGGATTGCACCCAAATTGGCCTCCAATTGAGCCTACAACGTACAAACGAGTTTTCCTTCTTCGTTAAGCACAACCGAACTTGTTTGTTGAGTCAAACATGTCCCATTTGACATTATTATGGTGCCACATGAAGATTGGAATCAAACGGAGTCCATTTGGTCACTCAAATCCTTGTATTCTCAGATTTCACCCAAATTGGCCTCCAATTGAGCCTACAACGTACAAACGAGTTTTTCTTCTTCGTTAAGCACAACCGAACTTGTTTGTTGAGTCAAACATGTCCCATTTGATGCTATTATGGTGCCACGTGAGGATTGAAACCAAGCTGAGTCCATTTGGTCACTCAAATCCTTGTATTCTCGGATTGTACCCAAATTGGCCTCCAATTGAGCCTACAACGTACAAACGAGTTTTCCTTTTTCGTTAAGCACAACCGAACTTGTTTTTTGTGTCAAAAATGTCCCCTTTGACATTGTTAAGGTGCCACAGGAGGATTGAAATCAAACGAAGTCCATTTGGTCACTCAAATCCTTGTATTCTCAGATTGCACCCAAATTGGCCTCCAATTGAGCATACAACGTACAAACGAGTATTTCTTCTTTGTTAAGCACAACCGAAATTGTTTGGTGAGTCAAAAATGTCCCATTTGATGTTATTATGGTGCCACACGAGGATTGAAATCAAACGGAGTCCATTTGCTCACTCAAATCCTTGTATTCTCGGATTGCACCCAAATTGGCCCTTAATTGAGCCTACAACGTACAAACGAGTTTTTCTTCTTCGTTAAGCACAACCGAACTTGTTTGTTGAGTCAAACATGTCCCATTTGACGTTATTATGGTGCCACGGGAAGATTGAAATCAAACGGAGTCCATTTGGTCACTCAAATTCTTGTATTCTCGGATTGCACACAAATTGGCCACCAAATGAGCCTACAACGTACAAACAAGTTTTCTATCTTCGTTAAGCACAACAGAACTTGTTTTTTGAGTCAAACATGTCCCATTTGATGCTATTACGGTGCCACGCTAGGTAGAAACCAAACGGAGTCCATTTGGTCACTCAAATCCTTGTATTCTCGGATTGCACCCAAATTGGCCTCCAATTGAGCCTACAACGTACAAACGAGTTTTCCTTCTTCATTAAGCACAACCGAACTTGTTTTTTGAGTCAAACATGTCCCATTTGACATTATTATGGTGCCCCATGAGTATTGAAATCAAACGGAGTCCATTTGGTCACTCAAATCCTTGTATTCTCGGATTGCACCCAAATTGGCCTCCAGTTGAGCATACAACGTACAAACGAGTTTTCCTTCTTCGTTAAGCACAACCGAACTTGTTTGTTGAGTCAAACATGTCCCATTTGATGTTATTAATGAGCCACGCAAGGATTGAAATCAAACGTAGTCCATTTGCTCACTCAAATCCTTGTATTCTCGGATTGCACCCAAATTGGCCCCCAATTGAGCCTACAACGTACAAACGAGTTTTTCTTCTTCGTTAAGCACAACCGAACTTGTTTGTTGACTCAAACATGTCCCATTTGAAGTTATCATGGTGCCACGTGAAGATTGAAATCAAATGGAGTCCATTTGGTCACTCAAATCCTTGTATTCTCGGATTGCACCCAAATTGGCCTCCAAATGAACCTACAACGTACAAACGAGTTTTCGTTCTTCGTTAAGCACAACCGAACTTGTTTTTTGAGTCAAACATGTCCCATTTGATTCTATTATGGTGCCACACTAGGTAGAAACCAAACGGAGTCCATTTGGTCACTCAAATCCTTGTATTCTTGGATTGCACCCAAATTGGCCTCCAATAGAGCCTACAACGTACAAACTAGTTTTCCTTCTTCGTGAACCACAACCGAACTTGTTTGTTGAGTCAAACATGTCCCATTTGATTCTATTATGGTGCCACGTGAGGATTGAAACCAAGCTGAGTCCATTTGGTCACTCAAATCCTTGTATTCTCGGATTGCACCCAAATTGGCCTCCAATTGAGCCTACAACGTACAAACTAGTTTTCCATCTTCGTTAAGCACAACCGAACTTGTTTGTTGAGTCAAACATGTCCCATTTAACGTTATTATGGTGCCACACGAGGATTGAAATCAAACGAAGTCCATTTGGTCACTCAAATCCTTGTATTCTCGGATTGCACCCAAATTGGCCTCCAATTGAGCATACAACGTACAAACGAGTATTTCTTCTTTGTTAAGCACAACCGAAATTGTTTGGTGAGTCAAAAATGTCCCATTTGATGTTATTATGGTGCCACACGAGGATTGAAATCAAACGGAGTCCATTTGCTCACTCAAATCCTTGTATTCTCGGATTGCACCCAAATTGGCCCTTAATTGAGCCTACAACGTACAAACGAGTTTTTCTTCTTCGTTAAGCACAACCGAACTTGTTTGTTGAGTCAAACATGTCCCATTTGACGTTATTATGGTGCCACGGGAAGATTGAAATCAAACGGAGTCCATTTGGTCACTCAAATTCTTGTATTCTCGGATTGCACACAAATTGGCCACCAAATGAGCCTACAACGTACAAACAAGTTTTCTATCTTCGTTAAGCACAACAGAACTTGTTTTTTGAGTCAAACATGTCCCATTTGATGCTATTACGGTGCCACGCTAGGTAGAAACCAAACGGAGTCCATTTGGTCACTCAAATCCTTGTATTCTCGGATTGCACCCAAATTGGCCTCCAATTGAGCCTACAACGTACAAACGAGTTTTCCTTCTTCATTAAGCACAACCGAACTTGTTTTTTGAGTCAAACATGTCCCATTTGACATTATTATGGTGCCCCATGAGTATTGAAATCAAACGGAGTCCATTTGGTCACTCAAATCCTTGTATTCTCGGATTGCACCCAAATTGGCCTCCAGTTGAGCATACAACGTACAAACGAGTTTTCCTTCTTCGTTAAGCACAACCGAACTTGTTTGTTGAGTCAAACATGTCCCATTTGATGTTATTAATGAGCCACGCAAGGATTGAAATCAAACGTAGTCCATTTGCTCACTCAAATCCTTGTATTCTCGGATTGCACCCAAATTGGCCCCCAATTGAGCCTACAACGTACAAACGAGTTTTTCTTCTTCGTTAAGCACAACCGAACTTGTTTGTTGACTCAAACATGTCCCATTTGAAGTTATCATGGTGCCACGTGAAGATTGAAATCAAATGGAGTCCATTTGGTCACTCAAATCCTTGTATTCTCGGATTGCACCCAAATTGGCCTCCAAATGAACCTACAACGTACAAACGAGTTTTCGTTCTTCGTTAAGCACAACCGAACTTGTTTTTTGAGTCAAAAATGTCCCATTTGATTCTATTATGGTGCCACACTAGGTAGAAACCAAACGGAGTCCATTTGGTCACTCAAATCCTTGTATTCTTGGATTGCACCCAAATTGGCCTCCAATAGAGCCTACAACGTACAAACTAGTTTTCCTTCTTCGTGAACCACAACCGAACTTGTTTGTTGAGTCAAACATGTCCCATTTGATTCTATTATGGTGCCACGTGAGGATTGAAACCAAGCTGAGTCCATTTGGTCACTCAAATCCTTGTATTCTCGGATTGCACCCAAATTGGCCTCCAATTGAGCCTACAACGTACAAACTAGTTTTCCATCTTCGTTAAGCACAACCGAACTTGTTTGTTGAGTCAAACATGTCCCATTTAACGTTATTATGGTGCCACACGAGGATTGAAATCAAACGAAGTCCATTTGGTCACTCAAATCCTTGTATTCTCGGATTGCACCCAAATTGGCCTCCAATTGAGCATACAACGTACAAACGAGTTTTTCTTCTTTGTTAAGCACAACCGAACTTGTTTGGTGAGTCAAACATGTCCCATTTGATGTTATTATGGTGCCACACTAGGATTGAAATCAAACGGAGTCCATTTGCTCACTCAAATCCTTGTATTCTCGAATTGCACCCAAATTGGCCTCCAATTGATCTTTTTTTTTTTTTTTTTTTTTTTTTTTTTTTTTTTTTTTTTTTGAAAGGCAAGCCGGTTTTTTAGCCTAGGATCCGTAACCTAGTCCCGAGATGCGACCTACGGGTCGAACACCACCCCGAAATAAAGATGCCTCCAGTGGGTCTCGAAGCAAGGATCTGTGGATCAAGTCCACAACGCCTTAACCAATCGACCACAGCCCCTTTGGCACCTCCAATTGATCTTACAACGTACAAACGAGTTTTCCTTATTCGTTAAGCACAACCGAACTTGTTTGTTGAGTCAAACATGTCCCATTTGATGTTATTAATCTGCCACGTAAGGATTGAAATCAAACGTAGTCCATTTGCTCACTCAAATCCTTGTATTCTTGGATTGCACCCAAATTGGCCTCCAATTGTGCATACAACGTACAAACGAGTTTTCCTTCTTCGTTAAGCACAATCGAACTTGTTTGTTGAGTCAAAAATGTCCCATTTGACATTATTATGGTGCCACATGATGATTGAAATCAAACGAAGTCCATTTGGTCACTCAAATCCTTGTATTCTCAAATTGCACCCAAATTGGCCTCCAATTGAGCATACAACGTACAAACGAGTTTTTCTTCTTTGTTAAGCACAACCGAACTTGTTTGGTGAGTCAAACATGTCCCATTTGATGTTATTATGGTACCACGTGAGGATTGAAATCAAACGGAGTCCATTTGCTCACTCAAATCCTTGTATTCTCGGATTGCACCCAAATTGGCCCTTAATTGAGCTTACAACGTACAAACGAGTTTTTCTTCTTCGTTAAGCACAACCGAAGTTGTTTGTTGAGTCAAACATGTCCCATTTGACGTTATTATGGTGCCACGTAAAGATTGAAATCAAACGGAGTCCATTTGGTCACTCAAATCCTTGTATTCTCGGATTGCACCCAAATTGGCCTCCAATTGAGCCTACAACGTAGAAACGAGTTTTCCTTCTTCATTAAGCACAACCGAACTTGTTTGTTGAGTCAAACATGTCCCATTTGACATTATTATGGTGCCCCATGAGGATTGAAATCAAACGGAGTCCATTTGGTCACTCAAATCCTTGTATTCTCGGATTCCACCCAAATTGGCCTCCAGTTGAGCATACAACGTACAAACGAGTTTTCCTTCTTCGTTAAGCACAACCAAACTTGTTTGTTGAGTCAAACATGTACCATTTGATGTTATTAATGTGCCACGCAAGGATTAAAATCATACGTAGTCCATTTGCTCACTCAAATCCTTGTATTCTCGGATTGCACCCAAATTGGCCCCCAATTGAGCCTACAACGTACGAACGAGTTTTTCTTCTTCGTTAAGCACAACCGAACTTGTTTGTTGACTCAAACATGTCACATTTGAAGTTATCATGGTGCCACGTGAAGATTGAAATCAAACGGAGTCCATTTGGTCACTAAAATTCTTGTATTCTCGGATTGCACACAAATTGGCCACCAAA
This sequence comes from Berberis vulgaris, assembly GCA_963556465.1. Classification (NCBI taxonomy): domain Eukaryota; kingdom Viridiplantae; phylum Streptophyta; class Magnoliopsida; order Ranunculales; family Berberidaceae; genus Berberis; species Berberis vulgaris. The sequence continues at coordinate 57,625,872 of OY747128.1, forward strand.
TGAACCTACAACGTACAAACAAGTTTTCTATCTTCGTTAAGCACAACAGAACTTGTTTTTTGAGTCAAAAATGTCCCATTTGATGCTATTACGGTGCCACGCTAGGTAGAAACCAAACGGAGTCCATTTGGTCACTCAAATCCTTGTATTCTCGGATTGCACCCAAATTGGCCTCCAATTGAGCCTACAACGTACAAACGAGTTTTCCTTCTTCATTAAGCACAACCGAACTTGTTTTTTGAGTCAAACATGTCCCATTTGACATTATTATGGTGCCCCATGAGTATTGAAATCAAACGGAGTCCATTTGGTCACTCAAATCCTTGTATTCTCGGATTGCACCCAAATTGGCCTCCAGTTGAGCATACAACGTACAAACGAGTTTTCCTTCTTCGTTAAGCACAACCAAACTTGTTTGTTGATTCAAACATGTCCCATTTGATGTTATTAATGAGCCACGCAAGGATTGAAATCAAACGTAGTCCATTTGCTCACTCAAATCCTTGTATTCTCGGATTGCACCCAAATTAGCCCCCAATTGAGCCTACAACGTACAAACGAGTTTTTCTTCTTCGTTAAGCCCAACCGAACTTGTTTGTTGACTCAAACATGTCCCATTTGAAGTTATCATGGTGCCACGTGAAGATTGAAATCAAATGGAGTCCATTTGGTCACTCAAATCCTTGTATTCTCGGATTGCACCCAAATTGGCCTCCAAATGAACCTACAACGTACAAACGAGTTTTCGTTCTTCGTTAAGCACAACCGAACTTGTTTTTTGAGTCAAACATGTCCCAATTGATGCTATTATGGTGCCACACTAGGTAGAAACCAAACGGAGTCCATTTGGTCACTCAAATCCTTGTATTCTTGGATTGCACCCAAATTGGCCTCCAATTGAGCCTACAACGTACAAACTAGTTTTCCTTCTTCGTGAACCACAACCGAACTTGTTTGTTGAGTCAAACATGTCCCATTTGATTCTATTATGGTGCCACGCGAGGATTGAAACCAAGCTGAGTCCATTTGGTCACTCAAATCCTTGTATTCTCGGATTGCACCCAAATTGGCCTCCAATTGAGCCTACAACGTACAAACTAGTTTTCCATCTTCGTTAAGCACAACCGAACTTGTTTGTTGAGTCAAACATGTCCCATTTAACGTTATTATGGTGCCACACGAGGATTGAAATCAAACGAAGTCCATTTGGTCACTCAAATCCTTGTATTCTCGGATTGCACCCAAATTGGCCTCCAATTGAGCATACAACGTACAAACGAGTTTTTCTTCTTTGTTAAGCACAACCGAACTTGTTTGGTGAGTCAAACATGTCCCATTTGATGTTATTATGGTGCCACACTAGGATTGAAATCAAACGGAGTCCATTTGCTCACCCAAATCCTTGTATTCTCGGATTGCACCCAAATTGGCCTCCAATTGAGCTTACAACGTACAAACGAGTTTTCCTTATTCGTTAAGCACAACCAAACTTGTTTGTTGAGTCAAAAATGTCCCATTTGACATTATTATGGTGCCACACGAGGATTGAAATCAAACGAAGTCCATTTGGTCACTCAAATCCTTGTATTCTCAGATTGCACCCAAATTGGCCTCCAATTGAGCATACAACGTACAAACGAGTTTTTCTTCTTTGTTAGGCACAACCGAACTTGTTTGGTGAGTCAAACATGTCACATTTGATGTTATTATGGTGCCACGCGAGGATTGAAATCAAACGGAGTCCATTTGCTCACTCAAATCCTTGTATTCTCGGATTGCACCCAAATTGGCCTCCAGTTGAGCATACAACGTACAAACGAGTTTTCCTTCTTCGTTAAGCACAACCGAACTTGTTTGTTGAGTCAAACATGTCCCATTTGATGTTATTAATCTGCCACGTAAGGATTGAAATCAAACGTAGTCCATTTGCTCACTCAAATCCTTGTATTCTTGGATTGCACCCAAATTGGCCTCCAATTGTGCATACAACGTACAAACGAGTTTTCCTTCTTCGTTAAGCACAATCGAACTTGTTTGTTGAGTCAAAAATGTCCCATTTGACATTATTATGGTGCCACATGACGATTGAAATCAAACGAAGTCAATTTGGTCACTCAAATCCTTGTATTCTCAAATTGCACCCAAATTGGCCTCCAATTGAGCATACAACGTACAAACGAGTTTTTCTTCTTTGTTAAGCACAACCGAACTTGTTTGGTGAGTCAAACATGTCCCATTTGATGTTATTATGGTACCACGTGAGGATTGAAATCAAACGGAGTCCATTTGGTCACTCAAATCCTTGTATTCTCTGATTGCACCCAAATTGGCCCTTAATTGAGCTTACAACGTACAAACGAGTTTTTCTTCTTCGTTAAGCACAACCGAAGTTGTTTGTTGAGTCAAACATGTCCCATTTGACGTTATTATGGTGCCACGTAAAGATTGAAATCAAACGGAGTCCATTTGGTCACTCAAATCCTTGTATTCTCGGATTGCACCCAAATTGGCCTCCAATTGAGCCTACAACGTAGAAACGAGTTTTCCTTCTTCATTAAGCACAATCGAACTTGTTTGTTGAGTCAAAAATGTCCCATTTGACATTATTATGGTGCCACATGAGGATTGAAATCAAACGAAGTCAATTTGGTCACTCAAATCCTTGTATTCTCGGATTGCACCCAAATTGGCCTCCAGTTGAGCATACAACGTACAAACGAGTTTTCCTTCTTCGTTAAGCACAACCAAACTTGTTTGTTGAGTCAAACATGTACCATTTGATGTTATTAATGTGCCACGCAAGGATTAAAATCATACGTAGTCCATTTGCTCACTCAAATCCTTGTATTCTCGGATTGCACCCAAATTGGCCCCCAATTGAGCCTACAACGTACGAACGAGTTTTTCTTCGTCGTTAAGCACTACCGAACTTGTTTGTTGACTCAAACATGTCCCATTTGAAGTTATCATGGTGCCACGTGAAGATTGAAATAAACGGAGTCCATTTGGTCACTCAAATCCTTGTATTCTCGGATTGAACCCAAATTGGCCTCCAAAAGAACCTACAACGTACAAACGAGTTTTCCTTCTTCGTTAATCACAACCGAACTTGTTTGTTGAGTCAAACATGTACCATTTGACGTTATTATGGTGCCACGCGAGAATTGAAATAAAATGGAGTCCATTTGGTCACTCAAATCCTCGTATTCTTGGATTGCACCCAAATTGGCCTCCAATTTAGCCTACAACGTACAAACTAGTTTTCCTTCTTCGTTAACCACAACCGAACTTGTTTGTTGAGTCAAACATGTCCCACTTGATGCTATTATGGTGCCACGTGAGGATTTAAACCAAGCTGAGTCCATTTGGTCACTCAAATCCTTGTATTCTCGGATTGCACCCAAATTGGCCTCCAGTTGAGCATACAACGTAAAAACGAGTTTTCCTTCTTCGTTAAGCACAGCCGAACTTGTTTGTTGAGTCAAACATGTCCCATTTGATGTTATTAATGTGCCACGCAAGGATTGAAATCAAACGTAGTCCATTTACTCACTCAAATCCTTGTATTCTCGGATTGCACCCAAATTGGCCTCCAATTGAGCATACAACGTACAAACGAGTTTTTCTTCTTTGTTAAGCACAACCGAACTTGTTTGGTGAGTCAAACATGTCCCATTTGATGTTATTATGGTGCCACGCGATGATTGAAATCAAACGTAGTCCATTTTCTCACTCAAATCCTTGCATTCTCGGATTGCACCCACATTGGCCTCCAGTTGAGCATACAACGTACAAACGAGTTTTCCTTCTTCGTTAAGCACAACCGAACTTGTTCGTTGAGTCAAACATGTCCCATTTGATGTTATTAATGTGCCACGCAAGGATTGAAATCAAACGTAGTCCATTTGCTCGCTCAAATCCTTGAATTCTCGGATTGCACCCAAATTGGCCTCCAATTGAGCATACAACGTACAAACGAGTTTTTCTTCTTTGTTAAGCACAACCGAACTTGTTTGGTGATTCAAACATGTAACATTTGATGTTATTATGGTGCCACGTGAGGATTGAAATCAAACGGAGTCCATTTGCTCACTCAAATCCTTGTATTCTCGGATTGCACCCAAATTGGCCCTTAATTGAGCCTACAACGTACAAACGAGTTTTTCTTCTTCGTTAAGCACAACCGAACTTGTTTGTTGAGTCAAACATGTCCCATTTGACGTTATTATGGTGCCACGGGAAGATTGAAATCAAACGGAGTCCATTTGGTCACTCAAATTCTTGTATTCTCGGATTGCACCCAAATTGGCCACCAAATGAGCCTACAACGTACAAACAAGTTTTCTATCTTCGTTAAGCATAAACGAACTTGTTTTTTGAGTCAAACATGTCCCATTTGATGCTATTATGGTTCCACGCTTGGTAGAAACCAAACGGAGTCCATTTGGTCACTCAAATCCTTGTATTCCAGGATTGCACCCAAATTGGCCTCCAATTGAGCCTACAACGTACAAACGAGTTTTCCTTCTTCATTAAGCACAACCAAACTTGTTTGTTGAGTCAAACATGTCCCATTTGACATTATTATGGTGCCCCATGAGGATTCAAATCAAACGGAGTCCATTTGGTCACTCAAATCCTTGTATTCTCGGATTGCACCCAAATTGGCGTCCAGTTTAGCATACAACGTACAAACGAGTTTTCCTTCTTCGTTAAGCACAACCGAACTTGTTTGTTGAGTCAAAAATGTCCCATTTGATGTTATTAATGTGCCACGCAAGGATTGAAATCAAACGTAGTCCATTTGCTCACTCAAATCCTTGTATTCTCGGATTGCACCCAAATTGGCCCCCAATTGAGCCTACAACGTACAAACGAGTTTTTCTTCTTCGTTAAGCACAACCGAACTTGTTTGTTGACTCAAACATGTCCCATTTGAAGTTATCATGGTGCCACGTGAAGATTGAAATCAAACGGAGTCCATTTGGTCACTCAAATCCTTGTATTCTCGGATTGCACACAAATTGGCCTCCAAATGAACCTACAACGTACAAACGAGTTTTCGTTCTTCATTAAGCACAACCGAACTTGTTTTTTGAGTCAAACATGTCCCATTTGATGCTATTATGGTGCCATACTAGGTAGAAACCAAACGGAGTCCATTTGGTCACTCAAATCCTTGTATTCTCGGATTGCACCCAAATTGGCCTCCAATTGAGCCTACAACGTACAAACGAGTTTTCCTTCTTCGTTAACTACAACCGAACTTGTTTGTTGAGTCAAACATATCTCATTTGATGCTATTATGGTGCCACGCGAGGATTGAAACCAAGCTGAGTCCATTTGGTTACTCAAATCCTTGTATTCTCGGATTGCACCCAAATTGGCCTCCAATTGAGCCTACAACGTACAAACGAGTTTTTCTTCTTTGTTAAGCACAACCGAACTTGTTTGTTGACTCAAACATGTCCCATTTGAAGTTATCATGGTGCCACGTGAAGATTGAAATAAACGGAGTCCATTTGGTCACTCAAATCCTTGTATTCTCGGATTGAACCCAAATTGGCCTCCAAAAGAACCTTTTTTTTTTTTTTTTTTGAAAAGCAAGCACGGGGTGTAAATGGGCTCCCCAGACCACAGAAAGAAAAAAGAAATAATAAAACAAGGTTACAAGGTTACAATCTCATATACTTTTTACCACTAGCATCCTCAAAAATAATCTTTTTCAAGTCCTCCGCAAAAGAGCTAGGAGTTACATCTATATAAGAAGAATTTGGCATAAGAGAGGCCAATTTGTCTGCTGCCCTATTAGTTTCTCTATAGACATGCATCACATTGCAGCATTCAAACATCTGCAGCAGATCTTTGATTCTTCTCGTGACATGCTTTGCTTCCCAAGGCGGAGCTTTATTCGATTTAATGTATTTGATAGCAAGAGCTGAATCAATGCAAACATTAGCTTTTGAATGGTTCCCAAGCCGAGCCATCTTGAGACCAATCTCAATGCCTTGCAGCTCATGCATGAGCACAGATTTCCTTGCATGAGACCCGGCACCAGCTGCTAAAACCGTCCCCTGATGATCCCTAATTAGAGCACCGTAGCCTCCTCTCCTGACTTTAAGAGAACCATCTGAATTGATAGTAATCCACCCTGGATCCGGCCTGTGCCATTGATGCCAAGTGCTGATCTTCAGCTTGAACCTAATGTCGATTTTCCATTTGTGGAAGAACTGTCTTGTGTGTGGACTGTCCTCGACCTCCATTTCCAGCACTGTGAGCCGCAACCGAACATCCTCTATGATTTTTGAACAAAGCAACATCACTGCTGTGTCCCTGTTATCAAATAAGCGGCGATTTCTTTCTAACCAGAGATGATAGATTGTTGCGTTGAGGACCAGTTTTTTTGCAACAGAGTTCGGACTGTTTCCTGAAAATCTCTGAATACACCATTGTATTTCTGCTGTCAATTCCAGAGGATGATGGTGATAACCCATATAATTCAGCATATACTTCCATACATGTTTAGAATAGCAGCAGTTGAAGAACAAATGTTCTTCATTCTCCCTTTCTAATTGGCATAAGCAGCACATCGATGTAGGGATGTATCCCCAATCACAAAGCTTGTCTTGAGTTTTTAAACTTCTTTTCAAGGCAAGCCAACCAATGAAACTGTGTCTGGGAATGCGACCTTTAAACCACACCAAATCTGTCCAGGGACAGTTATCACAAGAACTCCTGATTGCATTATATGCACTCTTGCTAGAGAATTCCCCATTTGTGCCTCCCTTCCACACTATCTCATCAGGGCAATTGCAATCCATTTCCACAGAGTCTAGGCTTTCATATATATCTGTAATAGAAGCCCTAACATTTTCTGTGACAAACCACTGACCTTCTCTAATGATATCACTGACCTTGGCCTTCTTATTTAGGATAGAGTTATACGTCAGATTCGGAGGGAATCTGTCCATAAGAATGCCTTGGGGATGCCATGGATCCTTCCAGAAATACGTGTCTCTACCATTTCCTATCACATAAGTGATCAGATTGTTTGTCAATTTCCTACATTTCAAGATGCTTCTCCAACACCATGAAGCTCCTTGAGGTATACCCATTAACCAGAAGTCCTTTCCCCTCATTAGATTTCTCTTTATCCATTGAACCCAAAGAGTGTCTTTGTTAGAGACAATGTTCCAAATATATGTTGTCATGGCTGCCCAGTTTGCTGTTTGGATACATCTCACTCCTAGACCTCCTTCTTTGTAAGGGGAAGAAACTTTGTTCCAGCTGACAAGAGGAACTTTTATTAATTGGTCGGATGCTGACCATAAGAAGTTCCTAAGAACTGAGTTTATTTCATTTATGGCTGCTCTAGGGAGGATATAACAAGAGCTCCAATACACATTCATACTTCCCAGCACTGCCTTGATGAGAGTAAGTCTTCCTGCATAGGATAAAGTCCTGTTCTTCCAAGAATTAACTCTCTTCCTGATTCTCTCTATAAGAGGAAAACAGTCTAGGTAAGATAATCTGGAAGAAATCAGCGGAAGACCAAGGTATCTTACAGGAAGATCTGCTGACTTGAATTGCAGAATTTCTGTGATTGCTCGCAGTTCTTCATTTGGGATTCCTGCTGAAAAAAGACTGCTCTTGTTGCAATTAACTGTAAGGCCCGTACATCTTTTGAATTTAACCATAACCTGTGCAAGGGCAGTGGCTGATTGATGGTCCCCATGGAAGAAAGCAATTATATCATCTGCGAAGCTCAAGTGCGTAATAAGAGGATCTTTGCATTTGTGATGCAATTTGTAGTTTCCTTGAACCGCTTGATCCTTTAGAAGCACATTTAACATTTCCATCATCAAAACAAAAATGTAAGGCGACATCGAACACCCTTGACGGATACCCCTAGTGGCTTTAATAAATCCCTTCGGAGAACCGTTCACTAGGATGGAGTACTTTGGAGTTGATATGCAAGTGTAGACCCAATGTATAAACTGCTGAGGGAAATGAAGCTTTCTAAGCATATGGGTAATAGATTCCCATCTGATAGTATCATAAGCCTTGCGAAGATCTATTTTTGCCGCACACCGAGGAGGACCTTGATCTTTGTGGTAGTTCCGAACAAGTTCGTGAGCTAACATGATATTATCCTGAATAAGTCTTCCCTTGATGAAAGCTGATTGACTAGGACTGACCAATCTTTGCACCACTGAACTCATCCTATTCTTCATGATTTTTGTCAGGCTCTTATATATAACATTACAACAAGAAATAGGCCTGAAATCACTAAGAACAGAAGCATTAGTAATTTTAGGAATTAAAACAACATATGTTGTATTTACCTCACGAAGAACCTACAACGTACAAACGAGTTTTCCTTCTTCGTTAATCACAACCGAACTTGTTTGTTGAGTCAAACATGTACCATTTGACGTTATTATGGTGCCACGCGAGAATTGAAATAAAATGGAGTCCATTTGGTCACTCAAATCCTCGTATTCTTGGATTGCACCCAAATTGGCCTCCAATTGAGCCTACAACGTACAAACTAGTTTTCCTTCTTCGTTAACCACAACCGAACTTGTTTGTTGAGTCAAACATGTCCCACTTGATGCTATTATGGTGCCACGTGAGGATTTAAACCAAGCTGAGTCCATTTGGTCACTCAAATCCTTGTATTCTCGGATTGCACCCAAATTGGCCTCCAATTGAGCCTACAACGTACAAACGAGTTTTCCTTCTTCGTTAAGCACAACCGAACTTGTTTGTTGAGTCAAACATGTCCCATTTAACGTTATTATGGTGCCACACGAGGATTGAAATCAAACGAAGTCCATTTGGTCACTCAAATCCTTGTATTCTCGGATTGCACCCAAATTGGCCTCCAATTGAGCATACAACGTACAAACGAGTTTTTCATCTTTGTTAAGCGCAACCGAACTTGTTTGGTAAGTCAAACATGTCCCATTTGATGTTATTATGGTGCCACGAGAGGATTGAAATCAAACGGAGTCCATTTGCTCACTCAAATCCTTGTATTCTCGGATTGCACCCAAATTGGCCTCCAATTGAGCCTACAACGTACAAACGAGTTTTCCTTCTTCGTTAAGCACAACCGAACTTGTTTGTTGAGTCAAAAATGTGCCATTTGACATTATTATGGTGCCACACGAGGATTGAAATCAAACGAAGTCCATTTGGTCACTCAAATCCTTGTATTCTCAGATTGCACCCAAATTGGCCTCCAATTGAGCATACAACGTACAAACGAGTTTTTGTTCTTTATTAGGCACAACCGAACTTGTTTGGTGAGTCAAACATGTCCCATTTGATGTTATTATGGTGCCACGCGAGGATTGAAATCAAACGGAGTCCATTTGCTCACTCAAATCCTTGTATTCTCGGATTGCACCCAAATTGGCCTCCAGTTGAGCATACAACGTAAAAACGAGTTTTCCTTCTTCGTTAAGCACAGCCGAACTTGTTTGTTGAGTCAAACATGTCCCATTTGATGTTATTAATGTGCCACGCAAGGATTGAAATCAAACGTAGTCCATTTACTCACTCAAATCCTTGTATTCTCGGATTGCACCCAAATTGGCCTCCAATTGAGCATACAACGTACAAACGAGTTTTTCTTCTTTGTTAAGCACAACCGAACTTGTTTGGTGAGTAAAACATGTCCCATTTGATGTTATTATGGTGCCACGCGAGGATTGAAATCAAACGTAGTCCATTTTCTCACTCAAATCCTTGCATTCTCGGATTGCACCCAAATTGGCCTCCAGTTGAGCATACAACGTACAAACGAGTTTTCCTTCTTCGTTAAGCACAACCGAACTTGTTCGTTGAGTCAAACATGTCACATTTGATGTTATTAATGTGCCACGCAAGGATTGAAATCAAACGTAGTCCATTTGGTCACTCAAATTCTTGTATTCTCGGATTGCACCCAAATTGGCCACCAAATGAGCCTACAACGTACAAACAAGTTTTCTATCTTCGTTAAGCACAAACGAACTTGTTTTTTGAGTCAAACATGTCCCATTTGATGCTATTATGGTGCCACGCTAGGTAGAAACCAAACGGAGTCCATTTGGTCACTCAAATCCTTGTATTCCAGGATTGCACCCAAATTGGCCTCCAATTGAGCCTACAACGTACAAACGAGTTTTCCTTCTTCGTTAAGCACAACCAAACTTGTTTGTTGAGTCAAACATTTCCCATTTGACATTATTATGGTGCCCCATGAGGATTCAAATCAAACGGAGTCCATTTGGTCACTCAAATCCTTGTATTCTCGGATTGCACCCAAATTTGCGTCCAGTTTAGCGTACAACGTACAAACGAGTTTTCCTTCTTCGTTAAGCACAACCGAACTTGTTTGTTGAGTCAAACATGTCCCATTTGATGTTATTAATGTGCCACGCAAGGATTGAAATCAAACGTAGTCCATTTGCTCACTCAAATCCTTGTATTCTCGGATTGCACCCAAATTGGCCCCCAATTGAGCCTACAACGTACAAACGAGTTTTTCTTCTTCGTTAAGCACAACCGAACTTGTTTGTTGACTCAAACATGTCCCATTTGAAGTTATCATGGTGCCACGTGAAGATTGAAATCAAACGGAGTCCATTTGGTCACTCAAATCCTTGTATTCTCGGATTGCACACAAATTGGCCTCCAAATGAACCTACAACGTACAAACGAGTTTTCGTTCTTCATTAAGCACAACCGAACTTGTTTTTTGAGTCAAACATGTCCCATTTGATGCTATTATGGTGCCATACTAGGTAGAAACCAAACGGAGTCCATTTGGTCACTCAAATCCTTGTATTCTCGGATTGCACCCAAATTGGCCTCCAATTGAGCCTACAACGTACAAACGAGTTTTCCTTCTTCGTTAACCACAACCGAACTTGTTTGTTGAGTCAAACATATCTCATTTGATGCTATTATGGTGCCACGCGAGGATTGAAACCAAGCTGAGTCCATTTGGTTACTCAAATCCTTGTATTCTCGGATTGCACCCAAATTGGCCTCCAATTGAGCCTACAACGTACAAACGAGTTTTCCTTCTTCGTTAAGCACAACCGAACTTGTTTGTTGAGTCAAACATGTCCCATTTGACGTTATTATGGTGCCACGTGAAGAGTGAAATCAAACGGAGTCCATTTGGTCACTCAAATCCTTGTATTCTCGGATTGCACCCAAATTGGCCACCAAATGAGCCTACAACGTACAAACGAGTTTTCTTTATTCGTTAAGCACAACCGAACTTGTTTTTTGAGTGAAACATGTCCCATTTGATGCTATTATGGGGCCACGCTAGGTAGAAACCAAACGGAGTCCATTTGGTCACTCAAATCCTTGTATTATCGGATAGCACCCAAATTGGCCTCCAAATGAGCCTACAACGTACAAACGAGTTTTCCTTCTTCGTTAAGCACAACCGAACTTTTTTGTTGAGTCAAAGATGTACCATTTGACGTTATTATGGTGCCACGAGAGAATGGAAATAAAATGGAGTCCATTTGGTCACTCAAATCCTTGTATTCTTGGATTCCACCCAAATTGACCTCCAATTGAGCCTACAACGTACAAACGAGTTTTCCTTCTTCGTTAAGCACAATCAAACTTGTTTGTCGAGTCAGACATGTCCCATTTGACGTTATTATAATGCCACACAAAGATTGAAATCAAACGGAGTCTATTTGCTCACTCAAATCCTTGTATTCTCGGATTGCACCCAACTTGGCCTCCAATTGAGCCTACAACGTACAAACGAGTTTTCCTTCTTCGTTAAGCACAATCGAACTTGTTTGTTGAGTCAAAAATGTCCCATTTGACATTATTATGGTGCCACATGACGATTGAAATCAAACGAAGTCCATTTGGTCACTCAAATCCTTGTATTCTCAAATTGCACCCAAATTGGCCTCCAATTGAGCATACAACGTACAAACGAGTTTTTCTTCTTTGTTAAGCACAACCGAACTTGTTTGGTGAGTCAAACATGTCCCATTTGATGTTATTATGGTACCACGTGAGGATTGAAATCAAACGGAGTCCATTTGCTCACTCAAATCCTTGTATTCTCGGATTGCACCCAAATTGGCCCTTAATTGAGCTTACAACGTACAAACGAGTTTTTCTTCTTCGTTAAGCACAACCGAAGTTGTTTGTTGAGTCAAACATGTCCCATTTGACGTTATTATGGTGCCACGTAAAGATTGAAATCAAACGGAGTCCATTTGGTCACTCAAATCCTTGTATTCTCGGATTGCACCCAAATTGGCCTCCAATTGAGCCTACAACGTAGAAACGAGTTTTCCTTCTTCATTAAGCACAACCGAACTTGTTTGTTGAGTCAAACATGTCCCATTTGACATTATTATGGTGCCCCATGAGGATTGAAATCAAACGGAGTCCATTTGGTCACTCAAATCCTTGTATTCTCGGATTGCACCCAAATTGGCCTGCATTTGTGCATACAACGTACAAACGAGTTTTCCTTCTTCATTAAGCACAACCAAACTTATTTGTTGAGTCAAACATGTACCATTTTATGTTATTAATGTGCCACGCAAGGATTGAAATCAAACGTAGTCCATTTGCTCACTCAAATCCTTGTATTCTCGGATTGCACCCAAATTGGCCCCCAATTGAGCCTACAACGTACAAACGAGTTTTTCTTCTTCGTTAAGCACAACCGAACTTGTTTGTTGACTCAAACATGTCCCATTTGAAGTTATCATGGTGCCACGTTAAGATTGAAATCAAACGGAGTCTATTTGGTCACTCAAATCCTTGTATTCTCGGATTGCACCCAAATTGGCCTCCAAAAGAACCTACAACGTACAAACGAGTTTTCGTTCTTCGTTAAGCACAACCGAACTTTTTTTTTCAGTCAAACATGTCCCATTTGATGCTATTATGGTGCCACACTAGGTAGAAACGAAACGGAGTCCATTTGGTCACTCAAATCCTTGTATTCTCGGATTGCAACCAAATTGGCCTCCAATTGAGCCTACAACGTACAAACGAGTTTTCCTTCTTCGTTAAGCACAACCGAACTTGTTTGTTGAGTCAAACATGTCCCATTTAACGTTATTATGGTGCCACACGAGGATTGAAATCAAACGAAGTCCATTTGGTCACTCAAATCCTTGTATTCTCGGATTGCACCCAAATTGGCCTCCAATTGAGCATACAACGTACAAACGAGTTTTTCTTCTTTGTTAAGCACAACCGAACTTGTTTGGTGAGTCAAACATGTCCCATTTGATGTTATTATGGTACCACGTGAGGATTGAAATCAAACGGAGTCCATTTGCTCACTCAAATCCTTGTATTCTCGGATTGCACCCAAATTGGCCCTTAATTGAGCTTACAACGTACAAACGAGTTTTTCTTCTTCGTTAAGCACAACCGAAGTTGTTTTTGAGTCAAACATGTCCCATTTGACGTTATTATGGTGCCACGTAAAGATTGAAATCAAACGGAGTCCATTTGGTCACTCAAATCCTTGTATTCTCAGATTGCACCCAAATTGGCCTCCAATTGAGCCTACAACGTAGAAACGAGTTTTCCTTCTTCATTAAGCACAACCGAACTTGTTTGTTGAGTCAAACATGTCCCATTTGACATTATTATGGTGCCCCATGAGGATTGAAATCAAACGGAGTCCATTTGGTCACTCAAATCCTTGTATTCTCGGATTGCACCCAAATTGGCCTCCAGTTGAGCATACAACGTACAAACGAGTTTTCCTTCTTCGTTAAGCACAACCAAACTTGTTTGTTGAGTCAAACATGTACCATTTGATGTTATTAATGTGCCACGCAAGGATTAAAATCATACGTAGTCCATTTGCTCACTCAAATCCTTGTATTCTCGGATTGCACCCAAATTGGCCCCCAATTGAGCCTACAACGTACGAACGAGTTTTTCTTCTTCGTTAAGCACAACCGAACTTGTTTGTTGACTCAAACATGTCCCATTTGAAGTTATCATGGTGCCACGTGAAGATTGAAATAAACGGAGTCCATTTGGTCACTCAAATCCTTGTATTCTCGGATTGAACCCAAATTGGCCCCCAATTGAGCCTACAACGTACGAACGAGTTTTTCTTCTTCGTTAAGCATAACCGAACTTGTTTGTTGACTCAAACATGTCCCATTTGAATTTATCATGGTGCCACGTGAAGATTGAAATAAACGGAGTCCATTTGGTCACTCAAATCCTTGTATTCTCGGATTGAACCCAAATTGGCCTCCAAAAGAACCTACAACGTACAAACGAGTTTTCCTTCTTCGTTAATCACAACCGAACTTGTTTGTTGAGTCAAACATGTACCATTTGACGTTATTATGGTGCCACGCGAGAATTGAAATAAAATGGAGTCCATTTGGTCACTCAAATCCTCGTATTCTTGGATTGCACCCAAATTGGCCTCCAATTGAGCCTACAACGTACAAACTAGTTTTCCTTCTTCGTTAACCACAACCGAACTTGTTTGTTGAGTCAAACATGTCCCACTTGATGCTATTATGGTGCCACGTGAGGATTTAAACCAAGCTGAGTCCATTTGGTCACTCAAATCCTTGTATTCTCGGATTGCACCCAAATTGGCCTCCAGTTGAGCATACAACGTAAAAATGAGTTTTCCTTCTTCGTTAAGCACAGCCGAACGTGTTTGTTGAGTCAAACATGTCCCATTTGATGTTATTAATGTGCCACGCAAGGATTGAAATCAAACGTAGTCCATTTACTCACTCAAATCCTTGTATTCTCGGATTGCACCCAAATTGGCCTCCAATTGAGCATACAACGTACAAACGAGTTTTTCTTCTTTGTTAAGCACAACCGAACTTGTTTGGTGAGTCAAACATGTCCCATTTGATGTTATTATGGTGCCACGCGAGGATTGAAATCAAACGTAGTCCATTTTCTCACTCAAATCCTTGCATTCTCGGATTGCACCCAAATTGGCCTCCAGTTGAGCATACAACGTACAAACGAGTTTTCCTTCTTCGTTAAGCACAACCGAACTTGTTCATTGAGTCAAACATGTCCCATTTGATGTTATTAATGTGCCACCCAAGGATTGAAATCAAACTTAGTCCATTTGCTCGCTCAAATCCTTGAATTCTCGGATTGCACCCAAATTGGCCTCCAATTGAGCATACAACGTACAAACGAGTTTTTCTTCTTTGTTAAGCACAACCGAACTTGTTTGGTGATTCAAACATGTAACATTTGATGTTATTATGGTGCCACGTGAGGATTGAAATCAAACGGAGTCCATTTGCTCACTCAAATCCTTGTATTCTCGGATTGCACCCAAATTGGCCCTTAATTGAGCCTACAACGTACAAACGAGTTTTTCTTCTTCGTTAAGCACAACCGAACTTGTTTGTTGAGTCAAACATGTCCCATTTGATGTTATTATGGTGCCACGGGAAGATTGAAATCAAACGGAGTCCATTTGGTCACTCAAATTCTTGTATTCTCGGATTGCACCCAAATTGGCCACCAAATGAGCCTACAACGTACAAACAAGTTTTCTATCTTCGTTAAGCACAAACGAACTTGTTTTTTGAGTCAAACATGTCCCATTTGATGCTATTATGGTGCCACGCTAGGTAGAAACCAAACGGAGTCCATTTGGTCACTCAAATCCTTGTATTCCAGGATTGCACCCAAATTGGCCTCCAATTGAGCCTACAACGTACAAACGAGTTTTCCTTCTTCATTAAGCACAACCAAACTTGTTTGTTGAGTCAAACATGTCCCATTTGACATTATTATGGTGCCCCATGAGGATTCAAATCAAACGGAGTCCATTTGGTCACTCAAATCCTTGTATTCTCGGATTGCACCCAAATTGGCGTCCAGTTTAGCATACAACGTACAAACGAGTTTTCCTTCTTCGTTAAGCACAACCGAACTTGTTTGTTGAGTCAAACATGTCCCATTTGATGTTATTAATGTGCCACGCAAGGATTGAAATCAAACGTAGTCCATTTGCTCACTCAAATCCTTGTATTCTCGGATTGCACCCAAATTGGCCCCCAATTGAGCCTACAACGTACAAACGAGTTTTTCTTCTTCGTTAAGCACAACCGAACTTGTTTGTTGACTCAAACATGTCCCATTTGAAGTTATCATGGTGCCACGTGAAGATTGAAATCAAACGGAGTCCATTTGGTCACTCAAATCCTTGTATTCTCGGATTGCACACAAATTGGCCTCCAAATGAACCTACAACGTACAAACGAGTTTTCGTTCTTCATTAAGCACAACCGAACTTGTTTTTTGAGTCAAACATGTCCCATTTGATGCTATTATGGTGCCATACTAGGTAGAAACCAAACGGAGTCCATTTGGTCACTCAAATCCTTGTATTCTCGGATTGCACCCAAATTGGCCTCCAATTGAGCCTACAACGTACAAACGAGTTTTCCTTCTTCGTTAACTACAACCGAACTTGTTTGTTGAGTCAAACATATCTCATTTGATGCTATTATGGTGCCACGCGAGGATTGAAACCAAGCTGAGTCCATTTGGTTACTCAAATCCTTGTATTCTCGGATTGCACCCAAATTGGCCTCCAATTGAGCCTACAACGTACAAACGAGTTTTTCTTCTTTGTTAAGCACAACCGAACTTTTTTGTTGAATCAAACATGTCCCATTTGAAGTTATCATGGTGCCACGTGAAGATTGAAATAAACGGAGTCCATTTGGTCACTCAAATCCTTGTATTCTCGGATTGAACCCAAATTGGCCTCCAAAAGAACCTTTTTTTTTTTTTTTTTTGAAAAGCAAGCACGGGGTGTAAATGGGCTCCCCAGACCACAGAAAGAAAAAAGAAATAATAAAACAAGGTTACAAGGTTACAATCTCATATACTTTTTACCACTAGCATCCTCAAAAATAATCTTTTTCAAGTCCTCCGCAAAAGAGCTAGGAGTTACATCTATATAAGAAGAATTTGGCATAAGAGAGGCCAATTTGTCTGCTGCCCTATTAGTTTCTCTATAGCCATGCATCACATTGCAGCATTCAAACATCTGCAGCAGATCTTTGATTCTTCTCGTGACATGCTTTGCTTCCCAAGGCGGAGCTTTATTCGATTTAATGTATTTGATAGCAAGAGCTGAATCAATGCAAACATTAGCTTTTGAATGGTTCCCAAGCCGAGCCATCTTGAGACCAATCTCAATGCCTTGCAGCTCATGCATGAGCACAGATTTCCCTGCATGAGACCCGGCACCAGCTGCTAAAACCGTCCCCTGATGATCCCTAATTAGAGCACCGTAGCCTCCTCTCCTGACTTTAAGAGAACCATCTGAATTGATAGTAATCCACCCTGGATCCGGCCTGTGCCATTGATGCCAAGTGCTGATCTTCAGCTTGAACCTAATGTCGATGTTCCATCTGTGGAAGAACTGTCTTGTGTGTGGACTGTCCTCGACCTCCATTTCCAGCACTGTGAGCCGCAACCGAACATCCTCTATGATTTTTGAACAAAGCAACATCACTGCTGTGTCCCTGTTATCAAATAAGCGGCGATTTCTTTCTAACCAGAGATGATAGATTGTTGCGTTGAGGACCAGTTTTTTTGCAACAGAGTTCGGACTGTTTCCTGAAAATCTCTGAATACACCATTGTATTTCTGCTGTCAATTCCAGAGGATGATGGTGATAACCCATATAATTCAGCATATACTTCCATACATGTTTAGAATAGCAGCAGTTGAAGAACAAATGTTCTTCATTCTCCCTTTCTAATTGGCATAAGCAGCACATCGATGTAGGGATGTATCCCCAATCACAAAGCTTGTCTTGAGTTTTTAAACTTCTTTTCAAGGCAAGCCAACCAATGAAACTGTGTCTGGGAATGCGACCTTTAAACCACACCAAATCTGTCCAGGGACAGTTATCACAAGAACTCCTGATTGCATTATATGCACTCTTGCTAGAGAATTCCCCATTTGTGCCTCCCTTCCACACTATCTCATCAGGGCAATTGCAGTCCATTTCCACAGAGTCTAGGCTTTCATATATATCTGTAATAGAAGCCCTAACATTTTCTGTGACAAACCACTGACCTTCTCTAATGATATCACTGACCTTGGCCTTCTTATTTAGGATAGAGTTATACGTCAGATTCGGAGGGAATCTGTCCATAAGAATGCCTTGGGGATGCCATGGATCCTTCCAGAAATACGTGTCTCTACCATTTCCTATCACATAAGTGATCAGATTGTTTGTCAATTTCCTACATTTCAAGATGCTTCTCCAACACCATGAAGCTCCTTGAGGTATACCCATTAACCAGAAGTCCTTTCCCCTCATTAGATTTCTCTTTATCCATTGAACCCAAAGAGTGTCTTTGTTAGAGACAATGTTCCAAATATATGTTGTCATGGCTGCCCAGTTTGCTGTTTGGATACATCTCACTCCTAGACCTCCTTCTTTGTAAGGGGAAGAAACTTTGTTCCAGCTGACAAGAGGAACTTTTATTAATTGGTCGGATGCTGACCATAAGAAGTTCCTAAGAACTGAGTTTATTTCATTTATGGCTGCTCTAGGGAGGATATAACAAGAGCTCCAATACACATTCATACTTCCCAGCACTGCCTTGATGAGAGTAAGTCTTCCTGCATAGGATAAAGTCCTGTTCTTCCAAGAATTAACTCTCTTCCTGATTCTCTCTATAAGAGGAAAACAGTCTAGGTAAGATAATCTGGAAGAAATCAGCGGAAGACCAAGGTATCTTACAGGAAGATCTGCTGACTTGAATTGCAGAATTTCTGTGATTGCTCGCAGTTCTTCATTTGGGATTCCTGCTGAAAAAAGACTGCTCTTGTTGCAATTAACTGTAAGGCCCGTACATCTTTTGAATTTAACCATAACCTGTGCAAGGGCAGTGGCTGATTGATGGTCCCCATGGAAGAAAGCAATTATATCATCTGCGAAGCTCAAGTGCGTAATAAGAGGATCTTTGCATTTGTGATGCAATTTGTAGTTTCCTTGAACCGCTTGATCCTTTAGAAGCACATTTAACATTTCCATCATCAAAACAAAAATGTAAGGCGACATCGAACACCCTTGACGGATACCCCTAGTGGCTTTAATAAATCCCTTCGGAGAACCGTTCACTAGGATGGAGTACTTTGGAGTTGATATGCAAGTGTAGACCCAATGTATAAACTGCTGAGGGAAATGAAGCTTTCTAAGCATATGGGTAATAGATTCCCATCTGATAGTATCATAAGCCTTGCGAAGATCTATTTTTGCCGCACACCGAGGAGGACCTTGATCTTTGTGGTAGTTCCGAACAAGTTCGTGAGCTAACATGATATTATCCTGAATAAGTCTTCCCTTGATGAAAGCTGATTGACTAGGACTGACCAATCTTTGCACCACTGAACTCATCCTATTCTTCATGATTTTTGTCAGGCTCTTATATATAACATTACAACAAGAAATAGGCCTGAAATCACTAAGAACAGAAGCATTAGTAATTTTAGGAATTAAAACAACATATGTTGTATTTACCTCACGAAGAACCTACAACGTACAAACGAGTTTTCCTTCTTCGTTAATCACAACCGAACTTGTTTGTTGAGTCAAACATGTACCATTTGACGTTATTATGGTGCCACGCGAGAATTGAAATAAAATGGAGTCCATTTGGTCACTCAAATCCTCGTATTCTTGGATTGCACCCAAATTGGCCTCCAATTGAGCCTACAACGTACAAACTAGTTTTCCTTCTTCGTTAACCACAACCGAACTTGTTTGTTGAGTCAAACATGTCCCACTTGATGCTATTATGGTGCCACGTGAGGATTTAAACCAAGCTGAGTCCATTTGGTCACTCAAATCCTTGTATTCTCGGATTGCACCCAAATTGGCCTCCAATTGAGCCTACAACGTACAAACGAGTTTTCCTTCTTCGTTAAGCACAACCGAACTTGTTTGTTGAGTCAAACATGTCCCATTTAACGTTATTATGGTGCCACACGAGGATTGAAATCAAACGAAGTCCATTTGGTCACTCAAATCCTTGTATTCTCGGATTGCACCCAAATTGGCCTCCAATTGAGCATACAACGTACAAACGAGTTTTTCATCTTTGTTAAGCGCAACCGAACTTGTTTGGTAAGTCAAACATGTCCCATTTGATGTTATTATGGTGCCACGAGAGGATTGAAATCAAACGGAGTCCATTTGCTCACTCAAATCCTTGTATTCTCGGATTGCACCCAAATTGGCCTCCAATTGAGCCTACAACGTACAAACGAGTTTTCCTTCTTCGTTAAGCACAACCGAACTTGTTTGTTGAGTCAAAAATGTGCCATTTGACATTATTATGGTGCCACACGAGGATTGAAATCAAACGAAGTCCATTTGGTCACTCAAATCCTTGTATTCTCAGATTGCACCCAAATTGGCCTCCAATTGAGCATACAACGTACAAACGAGTTTTTGTTCTTTATTAGGCACAACCGAACTTGTTTGGTGAGTCAAACATGTCCCATTTGATGTTATTATGGTGCCACGCGAGGATTGAAATCAAACGGAGTCCATTTGCTCACTCAAATCCTTGTATTCTCGGATTGCACCCAAATTGGCCTCCAGTTGAGCATACAACGTAAAAACGAGTTTTCCTTCTTCGTTAAGCACAGCCGAACTTGTTTGTTGAGTCAAACATGTCCCATTTGATGTTATTAATGTGCCACACAAGGATTGAAATCAAACGTAGTCCATTTACTCACTCAAATCCTTGTATTCTCGGATTGCACCCAAATTGGCCTCCAATTGAGCATACAACGTACAAACGAGTTTTTCTTCTTTGTTAAGCACAACCGAACTTGTTTGGTGAGTCAAACATGTCCCATTTGATGTTATTATGGTGCCACGCGAGGATTGAAATCAAACGTAGTCCATTTTCTCACTCAAATCCTTGCATTCTCGGATTGCACCCAAATTGGCCTCCAGTTGAGCATACAACGTACAAACGAGTTTTCCTTCTTCGTTAAGCACAACCGAACTTGTTCGTTGAGTCAAACATGTCCCATTTGATGTTATTAATGTGCCACGCAAGGATTGAAATCAAACGTAGTCCATTTGCTCGCTCAAATCCTTGTATTCTCAGATTGCACCCAAATTGGCCTCCAATTGAGCATACAACGTACAAACGAGTTTTTCTTCTTTGTTAAGCACAACCGAACTTGTTTGGTGATTCAAACATGTAAAATTTGATGTTATTATGGTGCCACGTGAGGATTGAAATCAAACGGAGTCCATTTGCTCACTCAAATCCTTGTATTCTCGGATTGCACCCAAATTGGCCCTTAATTGAGCCTACAACGTACAAACGAGTTTTTCTTCTTCGTTAAGCACAACCGAACTTGTTTGTTGAGTCAAACATGTCCCATTTGACGTTATTATGGTGCCACGGGAAGATTGAAATCAAACGGAGTCCATTTGGTCACTCAAATTCTTGTATTCTCGGATTGCACCCAAATTGGCCACCAAATGAGCCTACAACGTACAAACAAGTTTTCTATCTTCGTTAAGCACAAACGAACTTGTTTTTTGAGTCAAACATGTCCCATTTGATGCTATTATGGTGCCACGCTAGGTAGAAACCAAATGGAGTCCATTTGGTCACTCAAATCCTTGTATTCCAGGATTGCACCCAAATTGGCCTCCAATTGAGCCTACAACGTACAAACGAGTTTTCCTTCTTCATTAAGCACAACCAAACTTTTTTGTTGAGTCAAACATGTCCCATTTGACATTATTATGGTGCCCCATGAGGATTCAAATCAAACGGAGTCCATTTGGTCACTCAAATCCTTGTATTCTCGGATTGCACCCAAATTGGCGTCCAGTTTAGCATACAACGTACAAACGAGTTTTCCTTCTTCGTTAAGCACAACCGAACTTGTTTGTTGATTCAAACATGTCCCATTTGATGTTATTAATGTGCCACGCAAGGATTGAAATCAAACGTAGTCCATTTGCTCACTCAAATCCTTGTATTCTCGGATTGCACCCAAATTGGCCCCCAATTGAGCCTACAACGTACAAACGAGTTTTTCTTCTTCGTTAAGCACAACCGAACTTGTTTGTTGACTCAAACATGTCCCATTTGAAGTTATCATGGTGCCACGTGAAGATTGAAATCAAACGGAGTCCATTTGGTCACTCAAATCCTTGTATTCTCGGATTGCACACAAATTGGCCTCCAAATGAACCTACAACGTACAAACGAGTTTTCGTTCTTCATTAAGCACAACCGAACTTGTTTTTTGAGTCAAACATGTCCCATTTGATGCTATTATGGTGCCATACTAGGTAGAAACCAAACGGAGTCCATTTGGTCACTCAAATCCTTGTATTCTCGGATTGCACCCAAATTGGCCTCCAATTGAGCCTACAACGTACAAACGAGTTTTCCTTCTTCGTTAACCACAACCGAACTTGTTTGTTGAGACAAACATATCTCATTTGATGCTATTATGGTGCCACGCGAGGATTGAAACCAAGCTGAGTCCATTTGGTTACTCAAATCCTTGTATTCTCGGATTGCACCCAAATTGGCCTCCAATTGAGCCTACAATGTACAAACGAGTTTTCCTTCTTCGTTAAGCACAACCGAACTTGTTTGTTGAGTCAAACATGTCCCATTTGACGTTATTATGGTGCCACGTGAAGAGTGAAATCAAACGGAGTCCATTTGGTCACTCAAATCCTTGTATTCTCGGATTGCACCCAAATTGGCCACCAAATGAGCCTACAACGTACAAACGAGTTTTCTTTATTCGTTAAGCACAACCGAACTTGTTTTTTGAGTGAAACATGTCCCATTTGATGCTATTATGGGGCCACGCTAGGTAGAAACCAAACGGAGTCCATTTGGTCACTCAAATCCTTGTATTATCGGATAGCACCCAAATTGGCCTCCAAATGAGCCTACAACGTACAAACGAGTTTTCCTTCTTCGTTAAGCACAACCGAACTTGTTTGTTGAGTCAAAGATGTACCATTTGACGTTATTATGGTGCCACGAGAGAATGGAAATAAAATGGAGTCCATTTGGTCACTCAAATCCTTGTATTCTTGGATTGCACCCAAATTGACCTCCAATTGAGCCTACAACGTACAAACGAGTTTTCCTTCTTCGTTAAGCACAATCAAACTTGTTTGTCGAGTCAGACATGTCCCATTTGACGTTATTATAATGCCACACAAAGATTGAAATCAAACGGAGTCTATTTGCTCACTCAAATCCTTGTATTCTCGGATTGCACCCAAATTGGCCTCCAATTGAGCCTACAACGTACAAACGAGTTTTCCTTCTTCGTTAAGCACAATCGAACTTGTTTGTTGAGTCAAAAATGTCCCATTTGACATTATTATGGTGCCACATGACGATTGAAATCAAACGAAGTCCATTTGGTCACTCAAATCCTTGTATTCTCAAATTGCACCCAAATTGGCCTCCAATTAAGCATACAACGTACAAACGAGTTTTTCTTCTTTGTTAAGCACAACCGAACTTGTTTGGTGAGTCAAACATGTCCCATTTGATGTTATTATGGTACCACGTGAGGATTGAAATCAAACGGAGTCCATTTGCTCACTCAAATCCTTGTATTCTCGGATTGCACCCAAATTGGCCTCCAATTGAGCCTACAACGTAGAAACGAGTTTTCCTTCTTCATTAAGCACAACCGAACTTGTTTGTTGAGTCAAACATGTCCCATTTGACATTATTATGGTGCCCCATGAGGATTGAAATCAAACGGAGTCCATTTGGTCACTCAAATCCTTGTATTCTCGGATTGCACCCAAATTGGCCTCCATTTGTGCATACAACGTACAAACGAGTTTTCCTTCTTCATTAAGCACAACCAAACTTATTTGTTGAGTCAAACATGTACCATTTGATGTTATTAATGTGCCACGCAAGGATTGAAATCAAACGTAGTCCATTTGCTCACTCAAATCCTTGTATTCTCGGATTGCACCCAAATTGGCCTCCAATTGAGCCTACAACGTACAAACGAGTTTTTCTTCTTCGTTAAGCACAACCGAACTTGTTTGTTGACTCAAACATGTCCCATTTGAAGTTATCATGGTGCCACGTTAAGATTGAAATCAAACGGAGTCTATTTGGTCACTCAAATCCTTGTATTCTCGGATTGCACCCAAATTGGCCTCCAAAAGAACCTACAACGTACAAACGAGTTTTCGTTCTTCGTTAAGCACAACCGAACTTTTTTTTTCAGTCAAACATGTCCCATTTGATGCTATTATGGTGCCACACTAGGTAGAAACGAAACGGAGTCCATTTGGTCACTCAAATCCTTGTATTCTCGGATTGCAACCAAATTGGCCTCCAATTGAGCCTACAACGTACAAACGAGTTTTCCTTCTTCGTTAAGCACAACCGAACTTGTTTGTTGAGTCAAACATGTCCCATTTAACGTTATTATGGTGCCACACGAGGATTGAAATCAAACGAAGTCCATTTGGTCACTCAAATCCTTGTTTTCTCGGATTGCACCCAAATTGGCCTCCAATTGAGCATACAACGTACAAACGAGTTTTTCTTCTTTGTTAAGCACAACCGAACTTGTTTGGTCAGTCAAACATGTCCCATTTGATTTTATTATGGTGCCACGCGAGGATTGAAATCAAACGGAGTCCATTTGCTCACTCAAATCCTTGTATTCTCGGATTGCACCCAAATTGGCCTCCAATTGAGCCTACAACGTACAAACGAGTTTTCCTTCTTCGTTAAGCACAACCGAACTTGTTTGTTGAGTCAAAAATGTCCCATTTGACATTATTATGGTGCCACACGAGGATTGAAAACAAATGAAGTCCATTTGGTCACTCAAATCCTTGTATTCTCAGATTGCACCCAAATTGGCCTCCAATTGAGCATACAACGTACAAACGAGTTTTTCTTCTTTGTTAGGCACAAACGAACTTGTTTGGTGAGTCAAACATGTCCCATTTGATGTTATTATGGTGCCACGTGATTATTGAAATCAAACGGAGTCCATTTGCTCACTCAAATCCTTGTATTCTCGGATTGCACCCAAATTGGCCTCCAATTGAGCCTACAACGTACAAACGAGTTTTCCTTCTTCATTAAGCACAACCAAACTTATTTGTTGAGTCAAACATGTACCATTTGATGTTATTAATGTGCCACGCAAGGATTGAAATCAAACGTAGTCCATTTGCTCACTCAAATCCTTGTATTCTCGGATTGCACCCAAATTGGCCCCCAATTGAGCCTACAACGTACAAACGAGTTTTTCTTCTTCGTTAAGCACAACCGAACTTGTTTGTTGACTCAAACATGTCCCATTTGAAGTTATCATGGTGCCACGTTAAGATTGAAATCAAACGGAGTCTATTTGGTCACTCAAATCCTTGTATTCTCGGATTGCACCCAAATTGGCCTCCAAAAGAACCTACAACGTACAAACGAGTTTTCGTTCTTCGTTAAGCACAACCGAACTTTTTTTTTCTGTCAAACATGTCCCATTTGATGCTATTATGGTGCCACACTAGGTAGAAACGAAACGGAGTCCATTTGGTCACTCAAATTCTTGTATTCTCGGATTGCAACCAAATTGGCCTCCAATTGAGCCTACAACGTACAAACGAGTTTTCCTTCTTCGTTAAGCACAACCGAACTTGTTTGTTGAGTCAAACATGTCCCATTTAACGTTATTATGGTGCCACACGAGGATTGAAATCAAACAAAGTCCATTTGGTCACTCAAATCCTTGTATTCTCGGATTGCACCCAAATTGGCCTCCAATTGAGCATACAACGTACAAACGAGTTTTTCTTCTTTGTTAAGCACAACCGAACTTGTTTGGTGAGTCAAACATGTCCCATTTGATGTTATTATGGTGCCACGCGAGGATTGAAATCAAACGTAGTCCATTTTCTCACTCAAATCCTTGCATTCTCGGATTGCACCCAAATTGGACTCCAGTTGAGCATACAACGTACAAACGAGTTTTCCTTCTTCGTTAAGCACAACCGAACTTGTTCGTTGAGTCAAACATGTCCCATTTGATGTTATTAATGTGCCACGCAAGGATTGAAATCAAACGTAGTCCATTTGCTCGCTCAAATCCTTGTATTCTCGGATTGCACCCAAATTGGCCTCCAATTGAGCATACAACGTACAAACGAGTTTTTCTTCTTTGTTAAGCACAACCGAACTTGTTTGGTGATTCAAACATGTAAAATTTGATGTTATTATGGTGCCACATGAGGATTGAAATCAAACGGAGTCCATTTGCTCACTCAAATCCTTGTATTCTCGGATTGCACCCAAATTGGCCCTTAATTGAGCCTACAACGTACAAACGAGTTTTTCTTCTTCGTTAAGCACAACCGAACTTGTTTGTTGAGTCAAACATGTCCCATTTGACGTTATTATGGTGCCACGGGAAGATTGAAATCAAACGGAGTCCATTTGGTCACTCAAATTCTTGTATTCTCGGATTGCACCCAAATTGGCCTCCAATTGAGCCTACAACGTACAAACGAGTTTTCCTTCTTCGTTAAGCACAACCGAACTTGTTTGTTGAGTAAAAAATGTCCCATTTGACATTATTATGGTGCCACACGAGGATTGAAAACAAATGAAGTCCATTTGGTCACTCAAATCCTTGTATTCTCAGATTGCACCCAAATTGGCCTCCAATTGAGCATACAACGTACAAACGAGTTTTTCTTCTTTGTTAGGCACAAACGAACTTGTTTGGTGAGTCAAACATGTCCCATTTGATGTTATTATGGTGCCACGTGAGGATTGAAATCAAACGGAGTCCATTTGCTCACTCAAATCCTTGTATTCTCGGATTGCACCCAAATTGGCCTCCAATTGAGCCTACAACGTACAAACGAGTTTTCCTTCTTCGTTAAGCACAACCGAACTTGTTTGTTGAGTCAAAAATGTCCCATTCGACATTATTATGGTGCCACATGAGGATTGAAAACAAATGAAGTCCATTTGGTCACTCAAATCCTTGTATTCTCAGATTGCACCCAAATTGGCCTCCAATTGAGCATACAACGTACAAACGAGTTTTTGTTCTTTGTTAGGCACAACCGAACTTGTTTGGTGAGTCAAAAATGTCCCATTTGATGTTATTATGGTGCCACGTGAGGATTGAAATCAAACGGAGTCCATTTGCTCACTCAAATCCTTGTATTCTCGGATTGCACCCAAATTGGCCTCCAGTTGAGCATACAACGTACAAACGAGTTTTCCTTCTTCGTTAAGCACAACCGAACTTGTTTGTTGAGTCAAACATGTCCCATTTAATTTTATTAATGTGCCACGCAAGGATTGAAATCAAACGTAGTCCATTTGCTCACTCAAATCCTTGTATTCTCGGATTGCACCCAAATTGGCCTCCAATTGAGCATACAACGTACAAACGAGTTTTTTCTTCTTTGTTAAGCACAACCGAACTTGTTTGGTGAGTCAAACATGTCCCATTTGATGTTATTATGGTGCCACGCGAGGATTGAAATCAAACGGAGTCCATTTGGTCACTCAAATCCTTGTATTCTTGGATTGCACCCAAATTGGCCCTTAATTGAGCCTACAACGTACAAACGAGTTTTTCTTCTTCGTTAAGCACAACCGAAATTTTTTGTTGAGTCAAAAATGTCCCATTTGACGTTATTGAGGTGCCACGGGAAGATTGAAATCAAACGGAGTCCATTTGGACACTCAAATTCTTGTATTCTCGGATTGCACCCAAATTGGCCACCAAATGAGCCTACAACGTACAAACAAGTTTTCTATCTTCGTTAAGCACAACCGAACTTGTTTTTTGAGTCAAACATGTCCCATTTGATGATATTACGGTGTCACGCTAGGTAGAAACCAAACGGAGTCCATTTGGTCACTCAAATCCTTGTATTCTCGGATTGCACCCAAATTGGCCTGCAATTGAGCCTACAACGTACAAACGAGTTTTCCTTCTTCATTAAGCACAACCGAACTTGTATGTTGAGTCAAACATGTCCCATTTGACATTATTATGGTGCCCCATGAGGATTGAAATCAAACGGAGTCCATTTGGTCACTCAAATTCTTGTATTCTCGGATTGCACCCAAATTGGCGTCCAGTTTAGCATACAACGTACAAACGACTTTTCCTTCTTCGTTAAGCACAACCGAACTTGTTTGTTGACTCAAACGTGTCCCATTTGAAGTTATCATGGTTCCACGTGAAGATTGAAATCAAACGGAGTCCATTTGGTCACTCAAATCCTTGTATTCTCGGATTGCACCCAAATTGGCCCCCAATTGAGCCTACAACGTACAAACGAGTTTTTCTTCTTCGTTAAGCACAACCGAACTTATTTGTTGACTCAAACATGTCCCATTTGAAGTTATCATGGTGCCACGTGAAGATTGAAATCAAACGGAGTCCATTTGGTCACTCAAATCCTTGTATTCTCGGATTGCACCCAAATTGGCCTCCAAATGAACCTACAACGTACAAACGAGTTTTCGTTCTTCGTTAAGCACAACCGAACTTGTTTCTTGAGTCAAACATGTCCCATTCGATGCTATTATGGTGCCACACTAGGTAGAAACCAAACGGAGTCCATTTGGTCACTCAAATCCTTGTATTCTCGGATTGCACCCAAATTGGCCTCCAATTGAGCCTACAACGTACAAACGAGTTTTCCTTCTTCGTTAACCACAACCGAACTTGTTTGTGGAGTCAAATATGTCTCATTTGATGCTATTATGGTGCCACACGAGGATTGAAACCAAGCTGAGTCCATTTGGTCACTCAAATCCTTGTATTCTCGGATTGCACCCAAATTGGCCTCCAATTGAGCCTACAACGTACAAACGAGTTTTCCTTCTTCGTTAAGCACAACCGAAATTGTTTGTAGAGTCAAACATGCCCAATTTAATGTTATTATGGTGCCACACGTGGATTGAAATCAAACGAAGTCCATTTGGTCACTCAAATCCTTGTATTCTCGGATTGCACCCAAATTGGCCTCCAATTGAGCATATAACGTACAAACGAGTTTTTCTTCTTTGTTAAGCACATCCGAACTTGTTTGGTGAGTCAAAAATGTCCCATTTGATGTTATTATGGTGCCACGTGAGGATTGAAATCAAACGGAGTCCATTTGCTCACTCAAATCCTTGTATTCTCGGATTGCGCCCAAATTGGCCCCCAATTGAGCCAACAAAGTACAAACAAGTTTTTCTTCTTCGTTAAGCACAAACGAACTTGTTTGTTGAGTCAAACATGTCCCATTTGACGTTATTATGGTGCCACGTGAAGAGTGAAATCAACCGGAGTCCATTTGGTCACTCAAATCCTTGTATTCTCGGATTGCACCCAAATTGGCCACCAAATGAGCCTACAACGTACAAACGAGTTTTCTTTCTTCATTAAGCACAACCGAACTTGTTTGTCGAGTCAGACATGTCCCATTTGACGTTATTATTGTTCCAAACAAGGATTGAAATCAAACGGAGTCTATTTGCTCACTCAAATCCTTGTATTCTCGGATTGCACCCAAATTGGCCCTTAATTGAGCTTACAACGTACAAACGAGTTTTCCTTCTTCGTTAAGCACAATCGAACTTGTTTGTTGAGTCAAAAATGTCCCATTTGACATTATTATGGTGCCACACGTCGATTGAAATCAAATGAAGTCCATTTGGTCACTCAAATCCTTGTATTCTCAGATTGCACCCAAATTGGCTTCCAATTGAGCATACAACGTACAAACGAGTTTTTCTTCTTTGTTAAGCACAACCGAACTTGTTTTTTGAGTGAAACATGTCCCATTTGATGCTATTATGGGGCCATGCTAGGTAGAAACCAAACGGAGTCCATTTGGTCACTCAAATCCTTGTATTATCGGATAGCACCCAAATTGGCCTCCAATTGATCCTACAACGTACAAACGAGTTTTCCTTCTTCGTTAAGCACAACCGAACTTGTTTGTTGAGTCAAAAATGTCCCATTTTACATTATTATGGTGCCTCATGAGGATTGAAATCAAACAGAGTCCATTTGGTCACTCAAATCCTTGTATTCTCGGATTGCACCCAAATGGGCCTCCAAATGAGCCTACAACGTACAAACGAGTTTTCCTTCTTCGTTAAGCACAACCGAACTTGTTTGTTGAGTCAAACATGTACCATTTGACGTTATTATGGTGCCACGCGAGAATGGAAATAAAATGGAGTCCATTTGGTCACTCAAATCCTTGTATTCTTGGATTGCACCCAAATTGGCCTCCAATTGAGCCTACAACGTACAAACGAGTTTTCCTTCTTCGTTAAGCACAACCGAACTTGTTTGTCGAGTCAGACATGTCCCATTTGACGTTATTATAGTTCCAAACAAGGATTGAAATCAAACGGAGTCTATTTGCTCACTCAAATCCTTGTATTCTCGGATTGCACCCAAATTGGCCCTTAATTGAGCTTACAACGTACAAACGAGTTTTCCTTCTTCGTTAAGCACAATCGAACTTGTTTGTTGAGTCAAAAATGTCCCATTTGACATTATTATGGTGCCACACGTCGATTGAAATCAAATGAAGTCCATTTGGTCACTCAAATCCTTGTATTCTCAGATTGCACCCAAATTGGCTTCCAATTGAGCATACAACGTACAAACGAGTTTTTCTTCTTTGTTAAGCACAACCGAACTTGTTTGGTGAGTCAAACATGTCCCATTTGATGTTATTATGGTGCCACGTGAGGATTGAAATCAAACGGAGTCCATTTGCTCACTCAAATCCTTGTATTCTCGGATTGCACCCAAATTGGCCCTTAATTGAGCTTACAACGTACAAACGAGTTTTTCTTCTTCGTTAAGCACAACCGAAGTTGTTTGTTGAGTGAAACATGTCCCATTTGACGTTATTATGGTGCCACGACAACCGAACTTGTTTGTTGAGTCAAACATGTCCCATTTGACGTTATTATGGTGCCACACGAGGATTGAAATCAAACGAAGTCCATTTGGTCACTCAAATCCTTGTATTCTCAGATTGTACCCAAATGGGCCTCCAATTGAGCATACAACGTACAAACGAGTTTTTCTTCTTTGTTAAGCACAACCGAACTTGTTTGGTGAGTCAAACATGTCCCATTTGATGTTATTATGGTGCCACGCGAGGATTGAAATAAAACGGAGTCCATTTGCTCACTCAAATCCTTCTATTCTCGGATTGCACCCAAATTGGCCCCCAATTGAGCCTACAACGTACAAACGAGTTTTTCTTCTTCGTTAAGCACAACCGAACTTTTTTTTTGACTCAAACATGTCCCATTTGACGTTATTATGGTTCCACGTGAAGATTGAAATCAAACGGAGTCCATTTGGTCACTCAAATCCTTGTATTCTCGGATTGCACCCAAATTGGCCTCCAAATGAGCCTACAACGTACAAACGAGTTTTCTTTCTTCGTTAAGCACAACCGAACTTGTTTTTTGAGTCAAACATGTCCCATTTGATGCTATTATGGTGCCACGCTAGGTAGAAACGAAACGGAGTCCATTTGGTCACTCAAATCCTTGTATTCTCGGATTGCACCCAAATTGGCCTCCAATTGAGCCTACAACGTACAAACGAGTTTTCCTTCTTCATTAAGCACAACCGAACTTGTTTGGTGAGTCAAAAATGTCCCATTTGATGTTATTATGGTGCCACGCGAGGATTGAAATCAAACGGAGTCCATTTGCTCACTCAAATCCTTGTATTCTCGGATTGCACCCAAATTGGCCCTCAATTGAGCTTACAACGTACAAACGAGTTTTTCTTCTTCGTTAAGCACAACCGAAGTTGTTTGTTGAGTCAAACATGTCCCATTTGACGTTATTATGGTGCCACGTGAAGATTGAAATCAAACGGAGTCCATTTGTTCACTCAAATCCTTGTATTCTCAGATTGTACCCAAATTGGCCTCCAATTGAGCATACAACGTACAAACGAGTTTTTCTTCTTTGTTAAGCACAACCGAACTTGTTTGGTGAATCAAACATGTCCCATTTGATGTTATTATGGTGCCACGCGAGGATTGAAATAAAACGGAGTCCATTTGCTCACTCAAATCCTTCTATTCTCGGATTGCACCCAAATTGGCCCCCAATTGAGCCTACAACGTACAAACGAGTTTTTCTTCTTCGTTAAGCACAACCGAACTTTTTTTTTGAGTCAAACATGTCCCATTTTACGTTATTATGGTTCCACGTGAAGATTGAAATCAAACGGAGTCCATTTGGTCACTCAAATCCTTGTATTCTCGGATTGCACCCAAATTGGCCTCCAAATGAGCCTACAACGTACAAACGAGTTTTCTTTCTTCGTTAAGCACAACCGAACTCGTTTGCTGAGTCAAACATGTACCATTTGACGTTATTATGGTGCCACGCGAGAATGGAAATAAAATGGAGTCCATTTGGTCACTCAAATCCTTGTATTCTTGGATCGCACCCAAATTGGCCTCCAATTGAGCCTACAACGTACAAACGAGTTTTCCTTCTTCGTTTAGCACAACCGAACTTGTTTGTTGAGTCAAAAAAGTCCCATTTGACATTATTATGGTGCCACATGAAGATAGGAATCAAACGGAGTCCATTTGGACACTCAAATCGTTGTATTCTCAGATTTCACCCAAATTGGCCTCCAATTTAGCCTACAACGTACAAACGGGTTTTCCTTCTTCGTTAAGAACAAACGAACTTGTTTGTTGAGTCAAACATGTCCCATTTGATGCTATTATGGTTCCACGCGAGGATTGAAACCAAGCTGAGTCCATTTGGTCACTCAAATCCTTGTATTCTCGGATTGCACCCAAATTGGCCTCCAATTGAGCCTACAACGTACAAACGAGTTTTCCTTCTTCGTTAAGCACAACCGAACTTGTTTCTTGAGTCAAAAATGTCTCATTTGATGTTATTATGGTGCCACGCGAGGATTGAAATCAAACGGAGTCCATTTGCTCACTCAAATCCTTGTATTCTCGGATTGCACCCAAATTGACCCTCAATTGAGCTTACAACGTACAAACGAATTTTTCTTCTTCGTTAAGCACAACCGAAGTTGTTTGTTGAGTCAAACATGTCCCATTTGACGTTATTATGGTGCCACGTGAAGATTGAAATCAAACGGAGTCCATTTGTTCACTCAAATCCTTGTATTCTCAGATTGCACCCAAATTGGCCTCCAATTGAGCCTACAACGTACAAACGAGTTTTCCTTATTCGTTAAGCACAACCGAACTTGTTTGTTGAGTCAAACATGTCCCATTTGATGCTATTATGGTGCCACACGAGGATTGAAACCAAGCTGAGTCCATTTGGTCACTCAAATCCTTGTATTCTCGGATTGCACCCAAATTGGCCTCCAATTGAGCCTACAACGTACAAACGAGTTTTCCTTCTTCGTTAAGCACAACCGAACTTGTTTGTTGATTCCAAAATGTCCCATTTGACATTATTATGGTGCCACACGAGGATTGAAATCAAACGAAGTCCATTTGGTCACTCAAATCCTTGTATTATCAGATTGTACCCAAATTGGCCTCCAATTGAGCATACAACGTACAAACGAGTTTTTCTTCTTTGTTAAGCGCAACCGAACTTGTTTGGTGAATCAAACATGTCCCATTTGATGTTATTATGGTGCCACGCGAGGATTGAAATAAAACGGAGTCCATTTGCTCACTCAAATCCTTCTATTCTCGGATTGCACCCAAATTGGCCCCCAATTGAGCCTACAACGTACAAACGAGTTTTTCTTCTTCGTTTAGCACAACCGAACTTTTTTTTTGAGTCAAACATGTCCCATTTGACGTTATTATCGTTCCACATGAAGATTGAAATCAAACGGAGTCCATTTGGTCACTCAAATCCTTGTATTCTCGGATTGCACCCAAATTGGCCTCCAAATGAGCCTACAACGTACAAACGAGTTTTCTTTCTTCGTTAAGCACAACCGAACTTGTTTGTTGAGTCAAACATGTACCATTTGACGTTATTATGGTGCCACGCGAGAATGGAAATAAAATGGAGTCCATTTGGTCACTCAAATCCTTGTATTCTTGGATTGCACCCAAATTGGCCTCCAATTGAGCCTACAACGTACAAACGAGTTTTCCTTTTTCATTAAGCACAACCGAACTTTTTGGTGAGTCAAACATGTCCCATTTGATGTTATTATGGTGCCACGCGAGGATTGAAATCAAACGGAGTCCATTTGCTCACTCAAATCCTTGTATTCTCGGATT
This sequence comes from Berberis vulgaris, assembly GCA_963556465.1. NCBI lineage: Eukaryota > Viridiplantae > Streptophyta > Magnoliopsida > Ranunculales > Berberidaceae > Berberis > Berberis vulgaris. The sequence continues at coordinate 57,660,241 of OY747128.1, forward strand.
CCACCCAAATTGGCCCTTAATTGAGCTTACAACGTACAAACGTGTTTTTCTTCTTCGTTAAGCACAACCGAAGTTGTTTGTTGAGTCAAACATGTCCCATTTGACGTTATTATGGTGCCACGTGAAGATTGAAATCAAACGGAGTCCATTTGGTCACTCAAATCCTTGTATTCTCAGATTGCACCCAAATTGGCCTCCAATTGAGCCTACAACGTACAAACGAGTTTTCCTTATTCGTTAAGCACAACCGAACTTGTTTGTTGAGTCTAACATGTCCCATTTGATGCTATTATGGTGCCACGTGAGGATTGAAACCAAGCTGAGTCCATTTGGTCACTCAAATCCTTATATTCTCGGATTGCACCCAAATTGGCCTCCAATTGAGCCTACAACGTACAAACGAGTTTTCCTTCTTCGTTAACCACAACCGAACTTGTTTGTTGATTCCAAAATGTCCCATTTGACGTTATTATGGTGCCACACGAGGATTGAAATCAAACGAAGTCCATTTGGTCACTCAAATCCTTGTATTATCAGATTGTACCCAAATTGGACTCCAATTGAGCATACAACGTACAAACGAGTTTTTCTTCTTTGTTAAGCACAACCGAACTTGTTTGGTGAATCAAACAAGTCCCATTTGATGTTATTATGGTGCCACGCGATGATTGAAATAAAACGGAGTCCATTTCCTCACTCAAATCCTTCTATTCTCGGATTGCACCCAAATTGGCCCCCAATTGAGCCTACAACGTACAAACGAGTTTTTCTTCTTCGTTAAGCACAACCGAACTTTTTTTTTGAGTCAAACATGTCCCATTTGACGTTATTATGGTTCCACGTGAAGATTGAAATCAAACGGAGTCCATTTGGTCACTCAAATCCTTGTATTCTCGGATTGCACCCAAATTGGCCTCCAAATGAGCCTACAACGTACAAACGAGTTTTCTTTCTTCGTTAAGCACAACCGAACTTGTTTGTTGAGTCAAACATGTACCATTTGACGTTATTATGGTGCCACGCGAGAATGGAAATAAAATGGAGTCCATTTGGTCACTCAAATCCTTGTATTCTTGGATTGCACCCAAATTGGCCTCCAGTTGAGCCTACAACGTACAAACGAGTTTTCCTTCTTCGTTAAGCACAAACGAACTTGTTTGGTGAGTCAAACATGTCCCATTTGATGTTATTATGGTGCCACGCGAGGATTGAAATCAAACGGAGTCCATTTGTTCACTCAAATCCTTGTATTCTCGGATTGCACCCAAATTGGCCCTTAATTGAGCTTACAACGTAGAAACGAGTTTTTCTTCTTCGTTAAGCACAACCGAAGTTGTTTGTTGAGTCAAACATGTCCCATTTGACGTTATTATGGTGCCACGTGAAGATTGAAATCAAACGGAGTCCATTTGTTCACTCAAATCCTTGTATTCTCAGATTGCACCCAAATTGGCCTCCAATTGAGCCTACAACGTACAAACGAGTTTTCCTTATTCGTTAAGCACAACCGAACTTGTTTGTTGAGTCAAACATGTCCCATTTGATGCTATTATGGTGCCACACGAGGATTGAAACCAAGCTGAGTCCATTTGGTCACTCAAATCCTTGTATTCTCGGATTGCACCCAAATTGGCCTCCAATTGAGCCTACAACGTACAAACGAGTTTTCCTTCTTCGTTAAGCACAACCGAACTTGTTTGTTGATTCCAAAATGTCCCATTTGACGTTATTATGGTGCCACACGAGGATTGAAATCAAACGAAGTCCATTTGGTCACTCAAATCCTTGTATTATCAGATTGTACCCAAATTGGCCTCCAATTGAGCATACAACGTACAAACGAGTTTTTCTTCTTTGTTAAGCGCAACCGAACTTGTTTGGTGAATCAAACATGTCCCATTTGATGTTATTATGGTGCCACGCGAGGATTGAAATAAAACGGAGTCCATTTGCTCACTCAAATCCTTCTATTCTCGGATTGCACCCAAATTGGCCCCAATTGAGCCTACAACGTACAAACGAGTTTTTCTTCTTCGTTAAGCACAACCGAACTTTTTTTTTGAGTCAAACATGTCCCATTTGACGTTATTATCGTTCCACATGAAGATTGAAATCAAACGGAGTCCATTTGGTCACTCAAATCCTTGTATTCTCGGATTGCACCCAAATTGGCCTCCAAATGAGCCTACAACGTACAAACGAGTTTTCTTTCTTCGTTAAGCACAACCGAACTTGTTTGTTGAGTCAAACATGTACCATTTGACGTTATTATGGTGCCACGCGAGAATGGAAATAAAATGGAGTCCATTTGGTCACTCAAATCCTTGTATTCTTGGATTGCACCCAAATTGGCCTCCAATTGAGCCTACAACGTACAAACGAGTTTTCCTTCTTCATTAAGCACAACCGAACTTTTTGGTGAGTCAAACATGTCCCATTTGATGTTATTATGGTGCCACGCGAGGATTGAAATCAAACGGAGTCCATTTGCTCACTCAAATCCTTGTATTCTCGGATTCCACCCAAATTGGCCCTTAATTGAGCTTACAACGTACAAACGTGTTTTTCTTCTTCGTTAAGCACAACCGAAGTTGTTTGTTGAGTCAAACATGTCCCATTTGACGTTATTATGGTGCCACGTGAAGATTGAAATCAAACGGAGTCCATTTGGTCACTCAAATCCTTGTATTCTCAGATTGCACCCAAATTGGCCTCCAATTGAGCCTACAACGTACAAACGAGTTTTCCTTATTCGTTAAGCACAACCGAACTTGTTTGTTGAGTCTAACATGTCCCATTTGATGCTATTATGGTGCCACGTGAGGATTGAAACCAAGCTGAGTCCATTTGGTCACTCAAATCCTTATATTCTCGGATTGCACCCAAATTGGCCTCCAATTGAGCCTACAACGTACAAACGAGTTTTCCTTCTTCGTTAAGCACAACCGAACTTGTTTGTTGATTCCAAAATGTCCCATTTGACGTTATTATGGTGCCACACGAGGATTGAAATCAAACGAAGTCCATTTGGTCACTCAAATCCTTGTATTATCAGATTGTACCCAAATTGGACTCCAATTGAGCATACAACGTACAAACGAGTTTTTCTTCTTTGTTAAGCACAACCGAACTTGTTTGGTGAATCAAACAAGTCCCATTTGATGTTATTATGGTGCCACGCGATGATTGAAATAAAACGGAGTCCATTTCCTCACTCAAATCCTTCTATTCTCGGATTGCACCCAAATTGGCCCCCAATTGAGCCTACAACGTACAAACGAGTTTTTCTTCTTCGTTAAGCACAACCGAACTTTTTTTTTGAGTCAAACATGTCCCATTTGATGTTATTATGGTTCCACGTGAAGATTGAAATCAAACGGAGTCCATTTGGTCACTCAAATCCTTGTATTCTCGGATTGCACCCAAATTGGCCTCCAAATGAGCCTACAACGTACAAACGAGTTTTCCTTCTTCGTTAAGCACAACTGAACTTGTTTCTTGAGTCAAAAATGTCCCATTTGATGTTATTATGGTGCCACGCGAGGATTGAAATCAAACGGAGTCCATTTGCTCACTCAAATCCTTGTATTCTCGGATTGCACCCAAATTGGCCCTCAATTGAGCTTACAACGTACAAACGAGTTTTTCTTCTTCGTTAAGCACAACCGAAGTTGTTTGTTGAGTCAAACATGTCCCATTTGACGTTATTATGGTGCCACGTGAAGATTGAAATCAAACGGAGTCCATTTGTTCACTCAAATCCTTGTATTCTCAGATTGCACCCAAATTGGCCTCCAATTGAGTCTACAACGTACAAACGAGTTTTCCTTATTCGTTAAGCACAACCGAACTTGTTTGTTGAGTCAAACATGTCCCATTTGATGCTATTATGGTGCCACACGAGGATTGAAACCAAGCTGAGTCCATTTGGTCACTCAAATCCTTGTATTCTCGGATTGCACCCAAATTGGCCTCCAATTGAGCCTACAACGTACAAACGAGTTTTCCTTCTTCATTAAGCACAACCGAACTTGTTTGTTGATTCCAAAATGTCCCAATTGACGTTATTATGGTGCCACACGAGGATTGAAATCAAACGAAGTCCATTTGGTCACTCAAATCCTTGTATTATCAGATTGTACCCAAATTGGCCTCCAATTGAGCATACAACGTACAAACGAGTTTTTCTTCTTTGTTAAGCACAACCGAACTTGTTTGGTGAATCAAACATGTCCCATTTGATGTTATTATGGTGCCACGCGAGGATTGAAATAAAACGGAGTCCATTTGCTCACTCAAATCCTTCTATTCTCGGATTGCACCCAAATTGGCCCCCAATTGAGCCTACAACGTACAAACGAGTTTTTCTTCTTCGTTAAGCACAACCGAACTTTTTTTTTGAGTCAAACATGTCCCATTTTACGTTATTATGGTTCCACGTGAAGATTGAAATCAAACGGAGTCCATTTGGTCACTCAAATCCTTGTATTCTCGGATTGCACCCAAATTGGCCTCCAAATGAGCCTACAACGTACAAACGAGTTTTCTTTCTTCGTTAAGCACAACCGAACTTGTTTGCTGAGTCAAACATGTACCATTTGACGTTATTATGGTGCCACGCGAGAATGGAAATAAAATGGAATCCATTTGGTCACTCAAATCCTTGTATTCTTGGATCGCACCCAAATTGGCCTCCAATTGAGCCTACAACGTACAAACGAGTTTTCCTTCTTCGTTAAGCACAACCGAACTTGTTTGTTGAGTCAAAAAAGTCCCATTTGACATTATTATGGTGCCACCTGAAGATAGGAATCAAACGGAGTCCATTTGGACACTCAAATCGTTGTATTCTCAGATTTCACCCAAATTGGCCTCCAATTTAGCCTACAACGTACAAACGGGTTTTCCTTCTTCGTTAAGAACAAACGAACTTGTTTGTTGAGTCAAACATGTCCCATTTGATGCTATTATGGTTCCACGCGAGGATTGAAACCAAGCTGAGTCCATTTGGTCACTCAAATCCTTGTATTCTCGGATTGCACCCAAATTGGCCTCCAATTGAGCCTACAACGTACAAACGAGTTTTCCTTCTTCGTTAAGCACAACCGAACTTGTTTCTTGAGTCAAAAATGTCTCATTTGATGTTATTATGGTGCCACGCGAGGATTGAAATCAAACGGAGTCCATTTGCTCACTCAAATCCTTGTATTCTCGGATTGCACCCAAATTGACCCTCAATTGAGCTTACAACGTACAAACGAATTTTTCTTCTTCGTTAAGCACAACCGAAGTTGTTTGTTGAGTCAAACATGTCCCATTTGACGTTATTATGGTGCCACGTGAAGATTGAAATCAAACGGAGTCCATTTGTTCACTCAAATCCTTGTATTCTCAGATTGCACCCAAATTGGCCTCCAATTGAGCCTACAACGTACAAACGAGTTTTCCTTATTCGTTAAGCACAACCGAACTTGTTTGTTGAGTCAAACATGTCCCATTTGATGCTATTATGGTGCCACACGAGGATTGAAACCAAGCTGAGTCCATTTGGTCACTCAAATCCTTGTATTCTCGGATTGCACCCAAATTGGCCTCCAATTGAGCCTACAACGTACAAACGAGTTTTCCTTCTTCGTTAAGCACAACCGAACTTGTTTGTTGATTCCAAAATGTCCCATTTGACGTTATTATGGTGCCACACGAGGATTGAAATCAAACGAAGTCCATTTGGTCACTCAAATCCTTGTATTATCAGATTGTACCTAAATTGGCCTCCAATTGAGCATACAACGTACAAACGAGTTTTTCTTCTTTGTTAAGCGCAACCGAACTTGTTTGGTGAATCAAACATGTCCCATTTGATGTTATTATGGTGCCACGCGAGGATTGAAATAAAACGGAGTCCATTTGCTCACTCAAATCCTTCTATTCTCGGATTGCACCCAAATTGGCCCCCAATTGAGCCTACAACGTACAAACGAGTTTTTCTTCTTCGTTAAGCACAACCGAACTTTTTTTTTTAGTCAAACATGTCCCATTTGACGTTATTATCGTTCCACATGAAGATTGAAATCAAACGGAGTCCATTTGGTCACTCAAATCCTTGTATTCTCGGATTGCACCCAAATTGGCCTCCAAATGAGCCTACAACGTACAAACGAGTTTTCTTTCTTCGTTAAGCACAACCGAACTTGTTTGTTGAGTCAAATATGTACCATTTGACGTTATTATGGTGCCACGCGAGAATGGAAATAAAATGGAGTCCATTTGGTCACTGAAATCCTTGTATTCTTGGATTGCACCCAAATTGGCCTCCAATTGAGCCTACAACGTACAAACGAGTTTTCCTTCTTCATTAAGCACAACCGAACTTTTTGGTGAGTCAAACATGTCCCATTTGATGTTATTATGGTGCCACGCGAGGATTGAAATCAAACGGAGTCCATTTGCTCACTCAAATCCTTGTATTCTCGGATTCCACCCAAATTGGCCCTTAATTGAGCTTACAACGTACAAACGTGTTTTTCTTCTTCGTTAAGCACAACCGAAGTTGTTTGTTGAGTCAAACATGTCCCATTTGACGTTATTATGGTGCCACGTGAAGATTGAAATCAAACGGAGTCCATTTGGTCACTCAAATCCTTGTATTCTCAGATTGCACCCAAATTGGCCTCCAAATGAGCCTACAACGTACAAACGAGTTTTCTTTCTTCGTTAAGCACAACCAAACTTGTTTGCTGAGTCAAACATGTACCATTTGACGTTATTATGGTGCCACGTGAGAATGGAAATAAAATGGAATCCATTTGGTCACTCAAATCCTTGTATTCTTGGATCGCACCCAAATTGGCCTCCAATTGAGCCTACAACGTACAAACGAGTTTTCCTTCTTCGTTAAGCACAACCGAACTTGTTTGTTGAGTCAAAAAAGTCCCATTTGACATTATTATGGTGCCACATGAAGATAGGAATCAAACGGAGTCCATTTGGACACTCAAATCGTTGTATTCTCAGATTTCACCCAAATTGGCCTCCAATTTAGCCTACAACGTACAAACGGGTTTTCCTTCTTCGTTAAGAACAAACGAACTTGTTTGTTGAGTCAAACATGTCCCATTTGATGCTATTATGGTTCCACGCGAGGATTGAAACCAAGCTGAGTCCATTTTTTCACTCAAATCCTTGTATTCTCGGATTGCACCCAAATTGGCCTCCAATTGAGCCTACAACGTACAAACGAGTTTTCCTTCTTCGTTAAGCACAACCGAACTTGTTTCTTGAGTCAAAAATGTCTCATTTGATGTTATTATGGTGCCACGCGAGGATTGAAATCAAACGGAGTCCATTTGCTCACTCAAATCCTTGTATTCTCGGATTGCACCCAAATTGACCCTCAATTGAGCTTACAACGTACAAACGAATTTTTCTTCTTCGTTAAGCACAACCGAAGTTGTTTGTTGAGTCAAACATGTCCCATTTGACGTTATTATGGTGCCACGTGAAGATTGAAATCAAACGGAGTCCATTTGTTCACTCAAATCCTTGTATTCTCAGATTGCACCCAAATTGGCCTCCAATTGAGCCTACAACGTACAAACGAGTTTTCCTTATTCGTTAAGCACAACCGAACTTGTTTGTTGAGTCAAACATGTCCCATTTGATGCTATTATGGTGCCACACGAGGATTGAAACCAAGCTGAGTCCATTTGGTCACTCAAATCCTTGTATTCTCGGATTGCACCCAAATTGGCCTCCAATTGAGCCTACAACGTACAAACGAGTTTTCCTTCTTCGTTAAGCACAACCGAACTTGTTTGTTGATTCCAAAATGTCCCATTTGACGTTATTATGGTGCCACACGAGGATTGAAATCAAACGAAGTCCATTTGGTCACTCAAATCCTTGTATTATCAGATTGTACCCAAATTGGCCTCCAATTGAGCATACAACGTACAAACGAGTTTTTCTTCTTTGTTAAGCGCAACCGAACTTGTTTGGTGAATCAAACATGTCCCATTTGATGTTATTATGGTGCCACGCGAGGATTGAAATAAAACGGAGTCCATTTGCTCACTCAAATCCTTCTATTCTCGGATTGCACCCAAATTGGCCCCCAATTGAGCCTACAACGTACAAACGAGTTTTTCTTCTTCGTTAAGCACAACCGAACTTTTTTTTTTAGTCAAACATGTCCCATTTGACGTTATTATCGTTCCACATGAAGATTGAAATCAAACGGAGTCCATTTGGTCACTCAAATCCTTGTATTCTCGGATTGCACCCAAATTGGCCTCCAAATGAGCCTACAACGTACAAACGAGTTTTCTTTCTTCATTAAGCACAACCGAACTTGTTTGTTGAGTCAAACATGTACCATTTGACGTTATTATGGTGCCACGCGAGAATGGAAATAAAATGGAGTCCATTTGGTCACTCAAATCCTTGTATTCTTGGATTGCACCCAAATTGGCCTCCAATTGAGCCTACAACGTACAAACGAGTTTTCCTTCTTCATTAAGCACAACCGAACTTTTTGGTGAGTCAAACATGTCCCATTTGATGTTATTATGGTGCCACGCGAGGATTAAAATCAAACGGAGTCCATTTGCTCACTCAAATCCTTGTATTCTCGGATTCCACCCAAATTGGCCCTTAATTGAGCTTACAACGTACAAACGTGTTTTTCTTCTTCGTTAAGCACAACCGAAGTTGTTTGTTGAGTCAAACATGTCCCATTTGACGTTATTATGGTGCCACGTGAAGATTGAAATCAAACGGAGTCCATTTGGTCACTCAAATCCTTGTATTCTCAGATTGCACCCAAATTGGCCTCCAATTGAGCCTACAACGTACAAACGAGTTTTCCTTATTCGTTAAGCACAACCGAACTTGTTTGTTGAGTCTAACATGTCCCATTTGATGCTATTATGGTGCCACGTGAGGATTGAAACCAAGCTGAGTCCATTTGGTCACTCAAATCCTTATATTCTCGGATTGCACCCAAATTGGCCTCCAATTGAGCCTACAACGTACAAACGAGTTTTCCTTCTTCGTTAAGCACAACCGAACTTGTTTGTTGATTCCAAAATGTCCCATTTGACGTTATTATGGTGCCACACGAGGATTGAAATCAAACGAAGTCCATTTGGTCACTCAAATCCTTGTATTATCAGATTGTACCCAAATTGGCCTCCAATTGAGCATACAACGTACAAACGAGTTTTTCTTCTTTGTTAAGCGCAACCGAACTTGTTTGGTGAATCAAACATGTCCCATTTGATGTTATTATGGTGCCACGCGAGGATTGAAATAAAACGGAGTCCATTTGCTCACTCAAATCCTTCTATTCTCGGATTGCACCCAAATTGGCTTCCAATTGAGCCTACAACGTACAAACGAGTTTTTCTTCTTCGTTAAGCACAACCGAACTTTTTTTTTTAGTCAAACATGTCCCATTTGACGTTATTATCGTTCCACATGAAGATTGAAATCAAACGGAGTCCATTTGGTCACTCAAATCCTTGTATTCTCGGATTGCACCCAAATTGGCCTCCAAATGAGCCTACAACGTACAAACGAGTTTTCTTTCTTCGTTAAGCACAACCGAACTTGTTTGTTGAGTCAAACATGTACCATTTGACGTTATTATGGTGCCACGCGAGAATGGAAATAAAATGGAGTCCATTTGGTCACTCAAATCCTTGTATTCTTGGATTGCACCCAAATTGGCCTCCAATTGAGCCTACAACGTACAAACGAGTTTTCCTTCTTCATTAAGCACAACCGAACTTTTTGGTGAGTCAAACATGTCCCATTTGATGTTATTATGGTGCCACGCGAGGATTGAAATCAAACGGAGTCCATTTGCTCACTCAAATCCTTGTATTCTCGGATTCCACCCAAATTGGCCCTTAATTGAGCTTACAACGTACAAACGTGTTTTTCTTCTTCGTTAAGCACAACCGAAGTTGTTTGTTGAGTCAAACATGTCCCATTTGACGTTATTATGGTGCCACGTGAAGATTGAAATCAAACGGAGTCCATTTGGTCACTGAAATCCTTGTATTCTCAGATTGCACCCAAATTGGCCTCCAAATGAGCCTACAACGTACAAACGAGTTTTCTTTCTTCGTTAAGCACAACCGAACTTGTTTGCTGAGTCAAACATGTACCATTTGACGTTATTATGGTGCCACGCGAGAATGGAAATAAAATGGAATCCATTTGGTCACTCAAATCCTTGTATTCTTGGATCGCACCCAAATTGGCCTCCAATTGAGCCTACAACGTACAAACGAGTTTTCCTTCTTCGTTAAGCACAACCGAACTTGTTTGTTGAGTCAAAAAAGTCCCATTTGACATTATTATGGTGCCACATGAAGATAGGAATCAAACGGAGTCCATTTGGACACTCAAATCGTTGTATTCTCAGATTTCACCCAAATTGGCCTCCAATTTAGCCTACAACGTACAAACGGGTTTTCCTTCTTCGTTAAGAACAAACGAACTTGTTTGTTGAGTCAAACATGTCCCATTTGATGCTATTATGGTTCCACGCGAGGATTGAAACCAAGCTGAGTCCATTTGGTCACTCAAATCCTTGTATTCTCGGATTGCACCCAAATTGGCCTCCAATTGAGCCTACAACGTACAAACGAGTTTTCCTTCTTCGTTAAGCACAACCGAACTTGTTTCTTGAGTCAAAAATGTCTCATTTGATGTTATTATGGTGCCACGCGAGGATTGAAATCAAACGGAGTCCATTTGCTCACTCAAATCCTTGTATTCTCGGATTGCACCCAAATTGACCCTCAATTGAGCTTACAACGTACAAACGAATTTTTCTTCTTCGTTAAGCACAACCGAAGTTGTTTGTTGAGTCAAACATGTCCCATTTGACGTTATTATGGTGCCACGTGAAGATTGAAATCAAACGGAGTCCATTTGTTCACTCAAATCCTTGTATTCTCAGATTGCACCCAAATTGGCCTCCAATTGAGCCTACAACGTACAAACGAGTTTTCCTTATTCGTTAAGCACAACCGAACTTGTTTGTTGAGTCAAACATGTCCCATTTGATGCTATTATGGTGCCACACGAGGATTGAAACCAAGCTGAGTCCATTTGGTCACTCAAATCCTTGTATTCTCGGATTGCACCCAAATTGGCCTCCAATTGAGCCTACAACGTACAAACGAGTTTTCCTTCTTCGTTAAGCACAACCGAACTTGTTTGTTGATTCCAAAATGTCCCATTTGACGTTATTATGGTGCCACACGAGGATTGAAATCAAACGAAGTCCATTTGGTCACTCAAATCCTTGTATTATCAGATTGTACCCAAATTGGCCTCCAATTGAGCATACAACGTACAAACGAGTTTTTCTTCTTTGTTAAGCGCAACCGAACTTGTTTGGTGAATCAAACATGTCCCATTTGATGTTATTATGGTGCCACGCGAGGATTGAAATAAAACGGAGTCCATTTGCTCACTCAAATCCTTCTATTCTCGGATTGCACCCAAATTGGCCCCCAATTGAGCCTACAACGTACAAACGAGTTTTTCTTCTTCGTTAAGCACAACCGAACTTTTTTTTTTAGTCAAACATGTCCCATTTGACGTTATTATCGTTCCACATGAAGATTGAAATCAAACGGAGTCCATTTGGTCACTCAAATCCTTGTATTCTCGGATTGCACCCAAATTGGCCTCCAAATGAGCCTACAACGTACAAACGAGTTTTCTTTCTTCGTTAAGCACAACCGAACTTGTTTGTTGAGTCAAACATGTACCATTTGACGTTATTATGGTGCCACGCGAGAATGGAAATAAAATGGAGTCCATTTGGTCACTCAAATCCTTGTATTCTTGGATTGCACCCAAATTGGCCTCCAATTGAGCCTACAACGTACAAACGAGTTTTCCTTCTTCATTAAGCACAACCGAACTTTTTGGGGAGTCAAACATGTCCCATTTGATGTTATTATGGTGCCATGCGAGGATTGAAATCAAACGGAGTCCATTTGCTCACTCAAATCCTTGTATTCTCGGATTCCACCCAAATTGGCCCTTAATTGAGCTTACAACGTACAAACGTGTTTTTCTTCTTCGTTAAGCACAACCGAAGTTGTTTGTTGAGTCAAACATGTCCCATTTGACGTTATTATGGTGCCACGTGAAGATTGAAATCAAACGGAGTCCATTTGGTCACTCAAATCCTTGTATTCTCAGATTGCACCCAAATTGGCCTCCAAATGAGCCTACAACGTACAAACGAGTTTTCTTTCTTCGTTAAGCACAACCGAACTTGTTTGCTGAGTCAAACATGTACCATTTGACGTTATTATGGTGCCACGCGAGAATGGAAATAAAATGGAATCCATTTGGTCACTCAAATCCTTGTATTCTTGGATCGCACCCAAATTGGCCTCCAATTGAGCCTACAACGTACAAACGAGTTTTCCTTCTTCGTTAAGCACAACCGAACTTGTTTGTTGAGTCAAAAAAGTCCCATTTGACATTATTATGGTGCCACATGAAGATAGGAATCAAACGGAGTCCATTTGGACACTCAAATCGTTGTATTCTCAGATTTCACCCAAATTGGCCTCCAATTTAGCCTACAACGTACAAACGGGTTTTCCTTCTTCGTTAAGAACAAACGAACTTGTTTGTTGAGTCAAACATGTCCCATTTGATGCTATTATGGTTCCACGCGAGGATTGAAACCAAGCTGAGTCCATTTGGTCACTCAAATCCTTGTATTCTCGGATTGCACCCAAATTGGCCTCCAATTGAGCCTACAACGTACAAACGAGTTTTCCTTCTTCGTTAAGCACAACCGAACTTGTTTCTTGAGTCAAAAATGTCTCATTTGACATTGTTAAGGTGCCACAGGAGGATTGAAATCAAACGGAGTCCATTTGGTCACTCAAATCCTTGTATTCTCAGATTGCACCCAAATTGGCCTCCAATTGAGCATACAACGTACAAACGAGTTTTTCTTCTTTGTTAAGCGCAACCGAACTTGTTTGGTGAATCAAACATGTCCCATTTGATGTTATTATGGTGCCACGCGAGGATTGAAATAAAACGGAGTCCATTTGCTCACTCAAATCCTTCTATTCTCGGATTGCACCCAAATTGGCCCCCAATTGAGCCTACAACGTACAAACGAGTTTTTCTTCTTCGTTAAGCACAACCGAACTTTTTTTTTTAGTCAAACATGTCCCATTTGACGTTATTATCGTTCCACATGAAGATTGAAATCAAACGGAGTCCATTTGGTCACTCAAATCCTTGTATTCTCGGATTGCACCCAAATTGGCCTCCAAATGAGCCTACAACGTACAAACGAGTTTTCTTTCTTCGTTAAGCACAACCGAACTTGTTTGTTGAGTCAAACATGTACCATTTGACGTTATTATGGTGCCACGCGAGAATGGAAATAAAATGGAGTCCATTTGGTCACTCAAATCCTTGTATTCTTGGATTGCACCCAAATTGGCCTCCAATTGAGCCTACAACGTACAAACGAGTTTTCCTTCTTCATTAAGCACAACCGAACTTTTTGGTGAGTCAAACATGTCCCATTTGATGTTATTATGGTGCCACGCGAGGATTGAAATCAAACGGAGTCCATTTGCTCACTCAAATCCTTGTATTCTCGGATTCCACCCAAATTGGCCCTTAATTGAGCTTACAACGTACAAACGTGTTTTTCTTCTTCGTTAAGCACAACCGAAGTTGTTTGTTGAGTCAAACATGTCCCATTTGACGTTATTATGGTGCCACGTGAAGATTGAAATCAAACGGAGTCCATTTGGTCACTCAAATCCTTGTATTCTCAGATTGCACCCAAATTGGCCTCCAAATGAGCCTACAACGTACAAACGAGTTTTCTTTCTTCGTTATGCACAACCGAACTTGTTTGCTGAGTCAAACATGTACCATTTGACGTTATTATGGTGCCACGCGAGAATGGAAATAAAATGGAATCCATTTGGTCACTCAAATCCTTGTATTCTTGGATCGCACCCAAATTGGCCTCCAATTGAGCCTACAACGTACAAACGAGTTTTCCTTCTTCATTAAGCACAACCGAACTTGTTTGTTGAGTCAAAAAAGTCCCATTTGACATTATTATGGTGCCACATGAAGATAGGAATCAAACGGAGTCCATTTGGACACTCAAATCGTTGTATTCTCAGATTTCACCCAAATTGGCCTCCAATTTAGCCTACAACGTACAAACGGATTTTCCTTCTTCGTTAAGAACAAACGAACTTGTTTGTTGAGTCAAACATGTCCCATTTGATGCTATAATGGTTCCACGCGAGGATTGAAACCAAGCTGAGTCCATTTGGTCACTCAAATCCTTGTATTCTCGGATTGCACCCAAATTGGCCTCCAATTGAGCCTACAACGTACAAACGAGTTTTCCTTCTTCGTTAAGCACAACCGAACTTGTTTCTTGAGTCAAAAATGTCTCATTTGACATTGTTAAGGTGCCACAGGAGGATTGAAATCAAACGGAGTCCATTTGGTCACTCAAATCCTTGTATTCTCAGATTGCACCCAAATTGGCCTCCAATTGAGCATACAACGTACAAACGAGTTTTTCTTCTTTGTTAAGCGCAACCGAACTTGTTTGGTGAATCAAACATGTCCCATTTGATGTTATTATGGTGCCACGCGAGGATTGAAATAAAACGGAGTCCATTTGCTCACTCAAATCCTTCTATTCTCGGATTGCACCCAAATTGGCCCCCAATTGAGCCTACAACGTACAAACGAGTTTTTCTTCTTCGTTAAGCACAACCGAACTTTTTTTTTTAGTCAAACATGTCCCATTTGACGTTATTATCGTTCCACATGAAGATTGAAATCAAACGGAGTCCATTTGGTCACTCAAATCCTTGTATTCTCGGATTGCACCCAAATTGGCCTCCAAATGAGCCTACAACGTACAAACGAGTTTTCTTTCTTCGTTAAGCACAACCGAACTTGTTTGTTGAGTCAAACATGTACCATTTGACGTTATTATGGTGCCACGCGAGAATGGAAATAAAATGGAGTCCATTTGGTCACTCAAATCCTTGTATTCTTGGATTGCACCCAAATTGGCCTCCAATTGAGCCTACAACGTACAAACGAGTTTTCCTTCTTCATTAAGCACAACCGAACTTTTTGGTGAGTCAAACATGTCCCATTTGATGTTATTATGGTGCCACGCGAGGATTGAAATCAAACGGAGTCCATTTGCTCACTCAAATCCTTGTATTCTCGGATTCCACCCAAATTGGCCCTTAATTGAGCTTACAACGTACAAACGTGTTTTTCTTCTTCGTTAAGCACAACCGAAGTTGTTTGTTGAGTCAAACATGTCCCATTTGACGTTATTATGGTGCCACGTGAAGATTGAAATCAAACGGAGTCCATTTGGTCACTCAAATCCTTGTATTCTCAGATTGCACCCAAATTGGCCTCCAAATGAGCCTACAACGTACAAACGAGTTTTCTTTCTTCGTTAAGCACAACCGAACTTGTTTGCTGAGTCAAACATGTACCATTTGACGTTATTATGGTGCCACGCGAGAATGGAAATAAAATGGAATCCATTTGGTCACTCAAATCCTTGTATTCTTGGATCGCACCCAAATTGGCCTCCAATTGAGCCTACAACGTACAAACGAGTTTTCCTTCTTCATTAAGCACAACCGAACTTGTTTGTTGAGTCAAAAAAGTCCCATTTGACATTATTATGGTGCCACATGAAGATAGGAATCAAACGGAGTCCATTTGGACACTCAAATCGTTGTATTCTCAGATTTCACCCAAATTGGCCTCCAATTTAGCCTACAACGTACAAACGGGTTTTCCTTCTTCGTTAAGAACAAACGAACTTGTTTGTTGAGTCAAACATGTCCCATTTGATGCTATTATGGTTCCACGCGAGGATTGAAACCAAGCTGAGTCCATTTGGTCACTCAAATCCTTGTATTCTCGGATTGCACCCAAATTGGCCTCCAATTGAGCCTACAACGTACAAACGAGTTTTCCTTCTTCGTTAAGCACAACCGAACTTGTTTCTTGAGTCAAAAATGTCTCATTTGACATTGTTAAGGTGCCACAGGAGGATTGAAATCAAACGGAGTCCATTTGGTCACTCAAATCCTTGTATTCTCAGATTGCACCCAAATTGGCCTCCAATTGAGCATACAACGTACAAACGAGTTTTTCTTCTTTGTTAAGCGCAACCGAACTTGTTTGGTGAATCAAACATGTCCCATTTGATGTTATTATGGTGCCACGCGAGGATTGAAATAAAACGGAGTCCATTTGCTCACTCAAATCCTTCTATTCTCGGATTGCACCCAAATTGGCCCCCAATTGAGCCTACAACGTACAAACGAGTTTTTCTTCTTCGTTAAGCACAACCGAACTTTTTTTTTTAGTCAAACATGTCCCATTTGACGTTATTATCGTTCCACATGAAGATTGAAATCAAACGGAGTCCATTTGGTCACTCAAATCCTTGTATTCTCGGATTGCACCCAAATTGGCCTCCAAATGAGCCTACAACGTACAAACGAGTTTTCTTTCTTCGTTAAGCACAACCGAACTTGTTTGTTGAGTCAAACATGTACCATTTGACGTTATTATGGTGCCATGCGAGAATGGAAATAAAATGGAGTCCATTTGGTCACTCAAATCCTTGTATTCTTGGATTGCACCCAAATTGGCCTCCAATTGAGCCTACAACGTACAAACGAGTTTTCCTTCTTCATTAAGCACAACCGAACTTTTTGGTGAGTCAAACATGTCCCATTTGATGTTATTATGGTGCCACGCGAGGATTGAAATCAAACGGAGTCCATTTGCTCACTCAAATCCTTGTATTCTCGGATTCCACCCAAATTGGCCCTTAATTGAGCTTACAACGTACAAACGTGTTTTTCTTCTTCGTTAAGCACAACCGAAGTTGTTTGTTGAGTCAAACATGTCCCATTTGACGTTATTATGGTGCCACGTGAAGATTGAAATCAAACGGAGTCCATTTGGTCACTCAAATCCTTGTATTCTCAGATTGCACCCAAATTGGCCTCCAAATGAGCCTACAACGTACAAACGAGTTTTCTTTCTTCGTTAAGCACAACCGAACTTGTTTGCTGAGTCAAACATGTACCATTTGACGTTATTATGGTGCCACGCGAGAATGGAAATAAAATGGAATCCATTTGGTCACTCAAATCCTTGTATTCTTGGATCGCACCCAAATTGGCCTCCAATTGAGCCTACAACGTACAAACGAGTTTTCCTTCTTCGTTAAGCACAACCGAACTTGTTTGTTGAGTCAAAAAAGTCCCATTTGACATTATTATGGTGCCACATGAAGATAGGAATCAAACGGAGTCCATTTGGACACTCAAATCGTTGTATTCTCAGATTTCACCCAAATTGGCCTCCAATTTAGCCTACAACGTACAAACGGGTTTTCCTTCTTCGTTAAGAACAAACGAACTTGTTTGTTGAGTCAAACATGTCCCATTTGATGCTATTATGGTTCCACGCGAGGATTGAAACCAAGCTGAGTCCATTTGGTCACTCAAATCCTTGTATTCTCGGATTGCACCCAAATTGGCCTCCAATTGAGCCTACAACGTACAAACGAGTTTTCCTTCTTCGTTAAGCACAACCGAACTTGTTTCTTGAGTCAAAAATGTCTCATTTGATGTTATTATGGTGCCACGCGAGGATTGAAATCAAACGGAGTCCATTTGCTCACTCAAATCCTTGTATTCTCGGATTGCACCCAAATTGACCCTCAATTGAGCTTACAACGTACAAACGAATTTTTCTTCTTCGTTAAGCACAACCGAAGTTGTTTGTTGAGTCAAACATGTCCCATTTGACGTTATTATGGTGCCACGTGAAGATTGAAATCAAACGGAGTCCATTTGTTCACTCAAATCCTTGTATTCTCAGATTGCACCCAAATTGGCCTCCAATTGAGCCTACAACGTACAAACGAGTTTTCCTTATTCGTTAAGCACAACCGAACTTGTTTGTTGAGTCAAACATGTCCCATTTGATGCTATTATGGTGCCACATGAGGATTGAAACCAAGCTGAGTCCATTTGGTCACTCAAATCCTTGTATTCTCGGATTGCACCCAAATTGGCCTCCAATTGAGCCTACAACGTACAAACGAGTTTTCCTTCTTCGTTAAGCACAACCGAACTTGTTTGTTGATTCCAAAATGTCCCATTTGACGTTATTATGGTGCCACACGAGGATTGAAATCAAACGAAGTCCATTTGGTCACTCAAATCCTTGTATTATCAGATTGTACCCAAATTGGCCTCCAATTGAGCATACAACGTACAAACGAGTTTTTCTTCTTTGTTAAGCGCAACCGAACTTGTTTGGTGAATCAAACATGTCCCATTTGATGTTATTATGGTGCCACGCGAGGATTGAAATAAAACGGAGTCCATTTGCTCACTCAAATCCTTCTATTCTCGGATTGCACCCAAATTGGCCCCCAATTGAGCCTACAACGTACAAACGAGTTTTTCTTCTTCGTTAAGCACAACCGAACTTTTTTTTTTAGTCAAACATGTCCCATTTGACGTTATTATCGTTCCACATGAAGATTGAAATCAAACGGAGTCCATTTGGTCACTCAAATCCTTGTATTCTCGGATTGCACCCAAATTGGCCTCCAAATGAGCCTACAACGTACAAACGAGTTTTCTTTCTTCGTTAAGCACAACCGAACTTGTTTGTTGAGTCAAACATGTACCATTTGACGTTATTATGGTGCCACGCGAGAATGGAAATAAAATGGAGTCCATTTGGTCACTCAAATCCTTGTATTCTTGGATTGCACCCAAATTGGCCTCCAATTGAGCCTACAACGTACAAACGAGTTTTCCTTCTTCATTAAGCACAACCGAACTTTTTGGTGAGTCAAACATGTCCCATTTGATGTTATTATGGTGCCACGCGAGGATTGAAATCAAACGGAGTCCATTTGCTCACTCAAATCCTTGTATTCTCGGATTCCACCCAAATTGGCCCTTAATTGAGCTTACAACGTACAAACGTGTTTTTCTTCTTCGTTAAGCACAACCGAAGTTGTTTGTTGAGTCAAACATGTCCCATTTGACGTTATTATGGTGCCACGTGAAGATTGAAATCAAACGGAGTCCATTTGGTCACTCAAATCCTTGTATTCTCAGATTGCACCCAAATTGGCCTCCAAATGAGCCTACAACGTACAAACGAGTTTTCTTTCTTCGTTAAGCACAACCGAACTTGTTTGCTGAGTCAAACATGTACCATTTGACGTTATTATGGTGCCACGCGAGAATGGAAATAAAATGGAATCCATTTGGTCACTCAAATCCTTGTATTCTTGGATCGCACCCAAATTGGCCTCCAATTGAGCCTACAACGTACAAACGAGTTTTCCTTCTTCGTTAAGCACAACCGAACTTGTTTGTTGAGTCAAAAAAGTCCCATTTGACATTATTATGGTGCCACATGAAGATAGGAATCAAACGGAGTCCATTTGGACACTCAAATCGTTGTATTCTCAGATTTCACCCAAATTGGCCTCCAATTTAGCCTACAACGTACAAACGGGTTTTCCTTCTTCGTTAAGAACAAACGAACTTGTTTGTTGAGTCAAACATGTCCCATTTGATGCTATTATGGTTCCACGCGAGGATTGAAACCAAGCTGAGTCCATTTGGTCACTCAAATCCTTGTATTCTCGGATTGCACCCAAATTGGCCTCCAATTGAGCCTACAACGTACAAACGAGTTTTCCTTCTTCGTTAAGCACAACCGAACTTGTTTCTTGAGTCAAAAATGTCTCATTTGATGTTATTATGGTGCCACGCGAGGATTGAAATCAAACGGAGTCCATTTGCTCACTCAAATCCTTGTATTCTCGGATTGCACCCAAATTGACCCTCAATTGAGCTTACAACGTACAAACGAATTTTTCTTCTTCGTTAAGCACAACCGAAGTTGTTTGTTGAGTCAAACATGTCCCATTTGACGTTATTATGGTGCCACGTGAAGATTGAAATCAAACGGAGTCCATTTGTTCACTCAAATCCTTGTATTCTCAGATTGCACCCAAATTGGCCTCCAATTGAGCCTACAACGTACAAACGAGTTTTCCTTATTCGTTAAGCACAACCGAACTTGTTTGTTGAGTCAAACATGTCCCATTTGATGCTATTATGGTGCCACACGAGGATTGAAACCAAGCTGAGTCCATTTGGTCACTCAAATCCTTGTATTCTCGGATTGCACCCAAATTGGCCTCCAATTGAGCCTACAACGTACAAACGAGTTTTCCTTCTTCGTTAAGCACAACCGAACTTGTTTGTTGATTCCAAAATGTCCCATTTGACGTTATTATGGTGCCACACGAGGATTGAAATCAAACGAAGTCCATTTGGTCACTCAAATCCTTGTATTATCAGATTGTACCCAAATTGGCCTCCAATTGAGCATACAACGTACAAACGAGTTTTTCTTCTTTGTTAAGCGCAACCGAACTTGTTTGGTGAATCAAACATGTCCCATTTGATGTTATTATGGTGCCACGCGAGGATTGAAATAAAACGGAGTCCATTTGGTCACTCAAATCCTTCTATTCTCGGATTGCACCCAAATTGGCCCCCAATTGAGCCTACAACGTACAAACGAGTTTTTCTTCTTCGTTAAGCACAACCGAACTTTTTTTTTTAGTCAAACATGTCCCATTTGACGTTATTATCGTTCCACATGAAGATTGAAATCAAACGGAGTCCATTTGGTCACTCAAATCCTTGTATTCTCGGATTGCACCCAAATTGGCCTCCAAATGAGCCTACAACGTACAAACGAGTTTTCTTTCTTCGTTAAGCACAACCGAACTTGTTTGTTGAGTCAAACATGTACCATTTGACGTTATTATGGTGCCACGCGAGAATGGAAATAAAATGGAGTCCATTTGGTCACTCAAATCCTTGTATTCTTGGATTGCACCCAAATTGGCCTCCAATTGAGCCTACAACGTACAAACGAGTTTTCCTTCTTCATTAAGCACAACCGAACTTTTTGGTGAGTCAAACATGTCCCATTTGATGTTATTATGGTGCCACGCGAGGATTGAAATCAAACGGAGTCCATTTGCTCACTCAAATCCTTGTATTCTCGGATTCCACCCAAATTGGCCCTTAATTGAGCTTACAACGTACAAACGTGTTTTTCTTCTTCGTTAAGCACAACCGAAGTTGTTTGTTGAGTCAAACATGTCCCATTTGACGTTATTATGGTGCCACGTGAAGATTGAAATCAAACGGAGTCCATTTGGTCACTCAAATCCTTGTATTCTCAGATTGCACCCAAATTGGCCTCCAATTGAGCCTACAACGTACAAACGAGTTTTCCTTATTCGTTAAGCACAACCGAACTTGTTTGTTGAGTCTAACATGTCCCATTTGATGCTATTATGGTGCCACGTGAGGATTGAAACCAAGCTGAGTCCATTTGGTCACTCAAATCCTTATATTCTCGGATTGCACCCAAATTGGCCTCCAATTGAGCCTACAACGTACAAACGAGTTTTCCTTCTTCGTTAAGCACAACCGAACTTGTTTGTTGATTCCAAAATGTCCCATTTGACGTTATTATGGTGCCACACGAGGATTGAAATCAAACGAAGTCCATTTGGTCACTCAAATCCTTGTATTATCAGATTGTACCCAAATTGGACTCCAATTGAGCATACAACGTACAAACGAGTTTTTCTTCTTTGTTAAGCACAACCGAACTTGTTTGGTGAATCAAACAAGTCCCATTTGATGTTATTATGGTGCCACGCGATGATTGAAATAAAACGGAGTCCATTTCCTCACTCAAATCCTTCTATTCTCGGATTGCACCCAAATTGGCCCCCAATTGAGCCTACAACGTACAAACGAGTTTTTCTTCTTCGTTAAGCACAACCGAACTTTTTTTTTGAGTCAAACATGTCCCATTTGACGTTATTATGGTTCCACGTGAAGATTGAAATCAAACGGAGTCCATTTGGTCACTCAAATCCTTGTATTCTCGGATTGCACCCAAATTGGCCTCCAAATGAGCCTACAACGTACAAACGAGTTTTCTTTCTTCGTTAAGCACAACCGAACTTGTTTGTTGAGTCAAACATGTACCATTTGACGTTATTATGGTGCCACGCGAGAATGGAAATAAAATGGAGTCCATTTGGTCACTCAAATCCTTGTATTCTTGGATTGCACCCAAATTGGCCTCCAGTTGAGCCTACAACGTACAAACGAGTTTTCCTTCTTCGTTAAGCACAAACGAACTTGTTTGGTGAGTCAAACATGTCCCATTTGATGTTATTATGGTGCCACGCGAGGATTGAAATCAAACGGAGTCCATTTGTTCACTCAAATCCTTGTATTCTCGGATTGCACCCAAATTGGCCCTTAATTGAGCTTACAACGTAGAAACGAGTTTTTCTTCTTCGTTAAGCACAACCGAAGTTGTTTGTTGAGTCAAACATGTCCCATTTGACGTTATTATGGTGCCACGTGAAGATTGAAATCAAACGGAGTCCATTTGTTCACTCAAATCCTTGTATTCTCAGATTGCACCCAAATTGGCCTCCAATTGAGCCTACAACGTACAAACGAGTTTTCCTTATTCGTTAAGCACAACCGAACTTGTTTGTTGAGTCAAACATGTCCCATTTGATGCTATTATGGTGCCACACGAGGATTGAAACCAAGCTGAGTCCATTTGGTCACTCAAATCCTTGTATTCTCGGATTGCACCCAAATTGGCCTCCAATTGAGCCTACAACGTACAAACGAGTTTTCCTTCTTCGTTAAGCACAACCGAACTTGTTTGTTGATTCCAAAATGTCCCATTTGACGTTATTATGGTGCCACACGAGGATTGAAATCAAACGAAGTCCATTTGGTCACTCAAATCCTTGTATTATCAGATTGTACCCAAATTGGCCTCCAATTGAGCATACAACGTACAAACGAGTTTTTCTTCTTTGTTAAGCGCAACCGAACTTGTTTGGTGAATCAAACATGTCCCATTTGATGTTATTATGGTGCCACGCGAGGATTGAAATAAAACGGATTCCATTTGCTCACTCAAATCCTTCTATTCTCGGATTGCACCCAAATTGGCCCCCAATTGAGCCTACAACGTACAAACGAGTTTTTCTTCTTCGTTAAGCACAACCGAACTTTTTTTTTGAGTCAAACATGTCCCATTTGACGTTATTATCGTTCCACATGAAGATTGAAATCAAACGGAGTCCATTTGGTCACTCAAATCCTTGTATTCTCGGATTGCACCCAAATTGGCCTCCAAATGAGCCTACAACGTACAAACGAGTTTTCTTTCTTCGTTAAGCACAACCGAACTTGTTTGTTGAGTCAAACATGTACCATTTGACGTTATTATGGTGCCACGCGAGAATGGAAATAAAATGGAGTCCATTTGGTCACTCAAATCCTTGTATTCTTGGATTGCACCCAAATTGGCCTCCAATTGAGCCTACAACGTACAAACGAGTTTTCCTTCTTCATTAAGCGCAACCGAACTTGTTTGGTGAATCAAACATGTCCCATTTGATGTTATTATGGTGCCACGCGAGGATTGAAATAAAACGGAGTCCATTTGCTCACTCAAATCCTTCTATTCTCGGATTGCACCCAAATTGGCCCCCAATTGAGCCTACAACGTACAAACGAGTTTTTCTTCTTCGTTAAGCACAACCGAACTTTTTTTTTTAGTCAAACATGTCCCATTTGACGTTATTATCGTTCCACATGAAGATTGAAATCAAACGGAGTCCATTTGGTCACTCAAATCCTTGTATTCTCGGATTGCACCCAAATTGGCCTCCAAATGAGCCTACAACGTACA
Organism: Berberis vulgaris; assembly: GCA_963556465.1. Lineage (NCBI taxonomy): Eukaryota > Viridiplantae > Streptophyta > Magnoliopsida > Ranunculales > Berberidaceae > Berberis > Berberis vulgaris. The sequence goes on from OY747128.1 coordinate 57,684,208, forward strand.
AACGAGTTTTCTTTCTTCGTTAAGCACAACCGAACTTGTTTGTTGAGTCAAACATGTACCATTTGACGTTATTATGGTGCCACGCGAGAATGGAAATAAAATGGAGTCCATTTGGTCACTCAAATCCTTGTATTCTTGGATTGCACCCAAATTGGCCTCCAATTGAGCCTACAACGTACAAACGAGTTTTCCTTCTTCATTAAGCACAACCGAACTTTTTGGTGAGTCAAACATGTCCCATTTGATGTTATTATGGTGCCACGCGAGGATTGAAATCAAACGGAGTCCATTTGCTCACTCAAATCCTTGTATTCTCGGATTCCACCCAAATTGGCCCTTAATTGAGCTTACAACGTACAAACGTGTTTTTCTTCTTCGTTAAGCACAACCGAAGTTGTTTGTTGAGTCAAACATGTCCCATTTGACGTTATTATGGTGCCACGTGAAGATTGAAATCAAACGGAGTCCATTTGGTCACTCAAATCCTTGTATTCTCAGATTGCACCCAAATTGGCCTCCAATTGAGCCTACAACGTACAAACGAGTTTTCCTTATTCGTTAAGCACAACCGAACTTGTTTGTTGAGTCTAACATGTCCCATTTGATGCTATTATGGTGCCACGTGAGGATTGAAACCAAGCTGAGTCCATTTGGTCACTCAAATCCTTATATTCTCGGATTGCACCCAAATTGGCCTCCAATTGAGCCTACAACGTACAAACGAGTTTTCCTTCTTCGTTAAGCACAACCGAACTTGTTTGTTGATTCCAAAATGTCCCATTTGACGTTATTATGGTGCCACACGAGGATTGAAATCAAACGAAGTCCATTTGCTCACTCAAATCCTTGTATTATCAGATTGTACCCAAATTGGACTCCAATTGAGCATACAACGTACAAACGAGTTTTTCTTCTTTGTTAAGCACAACCGAACTTGTTTGCTGAATCAAACAAGTCCCATTCGATGTTATTATGGTGCCACGCGATGATTGAAATAAAACGGAGTCCATTTCCTCACTCAAATCCTTCTATTCTCGGATTGCACCCAAATTGGCCCCCAATTGAGCCTACAACGTACAAACGAGTTTTTCTTCTTCGTTAAGCACAACCGAACTTTTTTTTTGAGTCAAACATGTCCCATTTGACGTTATTATGGTTCCACGTGAAGATTGAAATCAAACGGAGTCCATTTGGTCACTCAAATCCTTGTATTCTCGGATTGCACCCAAATTGGCCTCCAAATGAGCCTACAACGTACAAACGAGTTTTCTTTCTTCGTTAAGCACAACCGAACTTGTTTGTTGAGTCAAACATGTACCATTTGACGTTATTATGGTGCCACGCGAGAATGGAAATAAAATGGAGTCCATTTGGTCACTCAAATCCTTGTATTCTTGGATTGCACCCAAATTGGCCTCCAGTTGAGCCTACAACGTACAAACGAGTTTTCCTTCTTCGTTAAGCACAAACGAACTTGTTTGGTGAGTCAAACATGTCCCATTTGATGTTATTATGGTGCCACGCGAGGATTGAAATCAAACGGAGTCCATTTGTTCACTCAAATCCTTGTATTCTCGGATTGCACCCAAATTGGCCCTTAATTGAGCTTACAACGTAGAAACGAGTTTTTCTTCTTCGTTAAGCACAACCGAAGTTGTTTGTTGAGTCAAACATGTCCCATTTGACGTTATTATGGTGCCACGTGAAGATTGAAATCAAACGGAGTCCATTTGTTCACTCAAATCCTTGTATTCTCAGATTGCACCCAAATTGGCCTCCAATTGACCCTACAACGTACAAACGAGTTTTCCTTATTCGTTAAGCACAACCGAACTTGTTTGTTGAGTCAAACATGTCCCATTTGATGCTATTATGGTGCCACATGAGGATTGAAACCAAGCTGAGTCCATTTGGTCACTCAAATCCTTGTATTCTCGGATTGCACCCAAATTGGCCTCCAATTGAGCCTACAACGTACAAACGAGTTTTCCTTCTTCGTTAAGCACAACCGAACTTGTTTGTTGATTCCAAAATGTCCCATTTGACGTTATTATGGTGCCACACGAGGATTGAAATCAAACGAAGTCCATTTGGTCACTCAAATCCTTGTATTATCAGATTGTACCCAAATTGGCCTCCAATTGAGCATACAACGTACAAACGAGTTTTTCTTCTTTGTTAAGCGCAACCGAACTTGTTTGGTGAATCAAACATGTCCCATTTGATGTTATTATGGTGCCACGCGAGGATTGAAATAAAACGGATTCCATTTGCTCACTCAAATCCTTCTATTCTCGGATTGCACCCAAATTGGCCCCCAATTGAGCCTACAACGTACAAACGAGTTTTTCTTCTTCGTTAAGCACAACCGAACTTTTTTTTTGAGTCAAACATGTCCCATTTGACGTTATTATCGTTCCACATGAAGATTGAAATCAAACGGAGTCCATTTGGTCACTCAAATCCTTGTATTCTCGGATTGCACCCAAATTGGCCTCCAAATGAGCCTACAACGTACAAACGAGTTTTCTTTCTTCGTTAAGCACAACCGAACTTGTTTGTTGAGTCAAACATGTACCATTTGACGTTATTATGGTGCCACGTGAGAATGGAAATAAAATGGAGTCCATTTGGTCACTCAAATCCTTGTATTCTTGGATTGCACCCAAATTGGCCTCCAATTGAGCCTACAACGTACAAACGAGTTTTCCTTCTTCATTAAGCACAACCGAACTTTTTGGTGAGTCAAACATGTCCCATTTGATGTTATTATGGTGCCACGCGAGGATTGAAATCAAACGGAGTCCATTTGCTCACTCAAATCCTTGTATTCTCGGATTCCACCCAAATTGGCCCTTAATTGAGCTTACAACGTACAAACGTGTTTTTCTTCTTCGTTAAGCACAACCGAAGTTGTTTGTTGAGTAAAACATGTCCCATTTGACGTTATTATTTTGCCACGTGAAGATTGAAATCAAACGGAGTCCATTTGGTCACTCAAATCCTTGTATTCTCAGATTGCACCCAAATTGGCCTCCAATTGAGCCTACAACGTACAAACGAGTTTTCCTTATTCGTTAAGCACAACCGAACTTGTTTGTTGAGTGTAACATGTCCCATTTGATGCTATTATGGTGCCACGTGAGGATTGAAACCAAGCTGAGTCCATTTGGTCACTCAAATCCTTATATTCTCGGATTGCACCCAAATTGGCCTCCAATTGAGCCTACAACGTACAAACGAGTTTTCCTTCTTCGTTAAGCACAACCGAACTTGTTTGTTGATTCCAAAATGTCCCATTTGACGTTATTATGGTGCCACACGAGGATTGAAATCAAACGAAGTCCATTTGGTCACTCAAATCCTTGTATTATCAAATTGTACCCAAATTGGACTCCAATTGAGCATACAACGTACAAACGAGTTTTTCTTCTTTGTTAAGCACAACCGAACTTGTTTGGTGAATCAAACAAGTCCCATTTGATGTTATTATGGTGCCACGCGATGATTGAAATAAAACGGAGTCCATTTCCTCACTCAAATCCTTCTATTCTCGGATTGCACCCAAATTGGCCCCCAATTGAGCCTACAACGTACAAACGAGTTTTTCTTCTTCGTTAAGCACAACCGAACTTTTTTTTTGAGTCAAACATGTCCCATTTGACGTTATTATGGTTCCACGTGAAGATTGAAATCAAACGGAGTCCATTTGGTCACTCAAATCCTTGTATTCTCGGATTGCACCCAAATTGGCCTCCAAATGAGCCTACAACGTACAAACGAGTTTTCTTTCTTCGTTAAGCACAACCGAACTTGTTTGTTGAGTCAAACATGTACCATTTGACGTTATTATGGTGCCACGCAAGAATGGAAATAAAATGGAGTCCATTTGGTCACTCAAATCCTTGTATTCTTGGATTGCACCCAAATTGGCCTCCAGTTGAGCCTACAACGTACAAACGAGTTTTCCTTCTTCGTTAAGCACAAACGAACTTGTTTGGTGAGTCAAACATGTCCCATTTGATGTTATTATGGTGCCACGCAAGGATTGAAATCAAACGGAGTCCATTTGTTCACTCAAATCCTTGTATTCTCGGATTGCACCCAAATTGGCCCTTAATTGAGCTTACAACGTACAAACGAGTTTTTCTTCTTCGTTAAGCACAACCGAAGTTTTTTGTTGAGTCAGACATGTCCCATTTGACGTTATTATGGTGCCACGTGAAGATTGAAATCAAACGGAGTCCATTTGGTCACTCAAATCCTTGTATTCTCGGATTGCACCCAAATTGGCCTCCAATTGAGCCTACAACGTACAAACGAGTTTTCCTTCTTCGTTAAGCACAACCGAACTTGTTTGTTGGGTCAAACATGTACCATTTGACGTTATTATGGTGCCACGCGAGAATGGAAATAAAATGGAGTCCATTTGGTCACTCAAATCCTTGTATTCTTGGATTGCACCCAAATTGGCCTCCAATTGAGCCTACAACGTACAAACGAGTTTTCCTTCTTCGTTAAGCACAACCGAACTTGTTTGTTGAGTCAAAAAAGTCCCATTTGACATTATTATGGTGCCACATGAAGATAGGAATCAAACGGAGTCCATTTGGTCACTCAAATCGTTGTATTCTCAGATTTCACCCAAATTGGCCTCCAATTGAGCCTACAACGTACAAACGGGTTTTCCTTCTTCGTTAAGAACAAACGAACTTGTTTGTTGAGTCAAACATGTCCCATTTGATGCTATTATGGTTCCACGCGAGGATTGAAACCAAGCTGAGTCCATTTGGTCACTCAAATCCTTGTATTCTCGGATTGCACCCAAATTGGCCTCCAATTGAGCCTACAACGTACAAACGAGTTTTCCTTCTTCGTTAAGCACAACCGAACTTGTTTCTTGAGTCAAAAATGTCCCATTTGATGTTATTATGGTGCCACACGAGGATTGAAATCAAACGGAGTCCATTTGCTCACTCAAATCCTTGTATTATCAGATTGTACCCAAATTGGCCTCCAATTGAGCATACAACGTACAAACGAGTTTTTCTTCTTTGTTAAGCACAACCGAACTTGTTTGGTGAATCAGACATGTCCCATTTGATGTTATTATGGTGCCACACGAGGATTGAAATAAAACGGAGTCCATTTGCTCACTCAAATCCTTCTATTCTCGGATTGCACCCAAATTGGCCCCCAATTGAGCCTACAACGTACAAACGAGTTTTTCTTCTTCGTTAAGCACAACCGAACTTTTTTTTTGAGTCAAACATGTCCCATTTGACGTTATTATGGTGCCACGTGAAGATTGAAATCAAACGGAGTCCATTTGGTCACTCAAATCCTTGTATTCTCGGATTGCACCCAAATTGGACTCCAATTGAGCCTACAACGTACAAACGAGTTTTCCTTCTTCGTTAAGAACAAACGAACTTGTTTGTTGAGTCAAACATGTCCCATTTGATGCTATTATGGTTCCACGCAAGGATTGAAACCAAGCTGAGTCCATTTGGTCACTCAAATCCTTGTATTCTCGGATTGCACCCAAATTGGCCTCCAATTGAGCCTACAACGTACAAACGAGTTTTCCTTCTTCGTTAAGCACAAACGAACTTGTTTCTTGAGTCAAAAATGTCCCATTTGATGTTATTATGGTGCCACGTGAGGATTGAAATCAAACGGAGTCCATTTTCTCACTCAAATCCTTGTATTCTCGGATTGCACCCAAATTGGCCCTCAATTGAGCTTGCAACGTACAAACGAGTTTTTCTTCTTCGTTAAGCACAACCGAAGTTATTTGTTGAGTCAAACATGTCCCATTTGACGTTATTATGGTGCCACGTGAAGATTGAAATCAAACGGAGTCCATTTGTTCACTCAAATCCTTGTATTCTCAGATTGCACCCAAATTGGCCTCCAATTGAGCCTACAACGTACAAACGAGTTTTCCTTCTTCGTTAAGCACAACCGAACTTGTTTGTTGATTCCAAAATGTCCCATTTGATGTTATTATGGTGCCACACCAGGATTGAAATCAAACGAAGTCCATTTGGTCACTCAAATCCTTGTATTCTCAGATTGTACCCAAATTGGCCTCCAATTGAGCATACAACGTACAAACGAGTTTTTCTTCTTTGTTAAGCACAACCGAACTTGTTTGGTGATTCAAACATGTCCCATTTGATGTTATTATGGTGCCACGCGAGGATTGAAATAAAACGGAGTCCATTTGCTCACTCAAATCCTTCTATTCTCGGATTGCACCCAAATTGGCCCCCAATTGAGCCTACAACGTACAAACGAGTTTTCCTTCTTCGTTAAGCACAAACGAACTTGTTTGGTGAGTCAAACATGTCCCATTTGATGTTATTATGGTGCCACGCGAGGAATGAAATAAAACGGAGTCCATTTGGTCACTCAAATCCTTGTATTCTCGGATTGCACCCAAATTGGCCTCCAATTGAGCCTACAACGTACAAACGAGTTTTCCTTCTTCGTTAAGCACAACCGAACTTGTTTGTTGATTCAAACATGTCACATTTGATACTATTATGGTGCCATGCGAGGATTGAAACAAAGCTGAGTCCATTTGGTCACTCAAATCCTTGTATTCTCGGATTGCACCCAAATTGGCCTCCAATTGAGCCTACAACGTACAAACGAGTTTTCCTTCTTCATTAAGCACAACCGAACTTGTTTGGTGAGTCAAACATGTCCCATTTGATGTTATTATGGTGCCACGCGAGGATTGAAATAAAACGGAGTCCATTTGCACACTCAAATCCTTCTATTCTCGGATTGCACCCAAATTGGCCCCCAATTGAGCCTACAACGTACAAACGAGTTTTTCTTCTTCGTTAAGCACAACCGAACTTTTTTTTTGAGTCAAACATGTCCCATTTGACGTTATTATGGTTCCACGTGAAGATTGAAATCAAACGGAGTCCATTTGGTCACTCAAATCCTTGTATTCTCGGATTGCAACCAAATTGGCCTCCAAATGAGCCTACAACGTACAAACGAGTTTTCTTTCTTCGTTAAGCACAACCGAACTTGTTTATTTAGTCAAACATGTACCATTTGACGTTATTATGGTGCCACGCGAGAATGGAAATAAAATGGAGTCCATTTGGTCACTCAAATCCTTGTATTCTTGGATTGCACCCAAATTGGCCTCCAATTGAGCCTACAACATACAAACGGGTTTTCCTTCTTCGTTAAGCACAAACGAACTTGTTTGGTGAGTCAAACATGTCCCATTTGATGTTATTATGGTGCCACATGAGGATTGAAATCAAACGGAGTCCATTTGCTCACTCAAATCCTTGTATTCTCGGATTGCACCCAAATTGGCCCTTAATTGAGCTTACAACGTACAAACGAGTTTTTCTTCTTCGTTAAGCACAACCGAAGTTGTTTGTTGAGTCAAACATGTCCCATTTGACGTTATTATGGTGCCACGTGAAGATTGAAATCAAACGGAGTCCATTTGGTCACTCAAATCCTTGTATTCTCGGATTGCACCCAAATTGGCCTCCAATTGAGCCTACAACGTACAAACGAGTTTTCCTTCTTCGTTAAGCACAACCGAACTTGTTTGTTGAGTCAAACATGTACCATTTGACGTTATTATGGTGCCACACGAGAATGGAAATAAAATGGAGTCCATTTGGTCACTCAAATCCTTGTATTCTTGGATTGCACCCAAATTGGCCTCCAATTGAGCCTACAACGTACAAACGAGTTTTCCTTCTTCGTTAAGCACAACCGAACTTGTTTGTTGAGTCAAAAAAGTCCCATTTGACATTATTATGGTGCCACATGAAGATAGGAATCAAACGGAGTCCATTTGGTCACTCAAATCGTTGTATTCTCAGATTTCACCCAAATTGGCCTCCAATTGAGCCTACAACGTACAAACGGGTTTTCCTTCTTCGTTAAGAACAAACGAACTTGTTTGTTGAGTCAAACATGTCCCATTTGATGCTATTATGGTTCCACACGAGGATTGAAACCAAGCTGAGTCCATTTGGTCACTCAAATCCTTGTATTCTCGGATTGCACCCAAATTGGCCTCCAATTGAGCCTACAACGTACAAACGAGTTTTCCTTCTTCGTTAAGCACAACCGAACTTGTTTCTTGAGTCAAAAATGTCCCATTTGATGTTATTATGGTGCCACACGAGGATTGAAATCAAACGGATTCCATTTGCTCACTCAAATCCTTGTATTCTCGGATTGCACCCAAATTGGCCCTCAATTGAGCTTACAACGTACAAACGAGTTTTTCTTCTTCGTTAAGCACAACCGAAGTTGTTTGTTGAGTCAAACATGTCCCATTTGACGTTATTATGGTGCCACGTGAAGATTGAAATCAAACGGAGTCCATTTGTTCACTCAAATCCTTGTATTCTCAGATTGCACCCAAATTGGCCTCCAATTGAGTCTACAACGTACAAACGAGTTTTCCTTATTCGTTAAGCACAACCGAACTTGTTTGTTGAGTCAAACATGTCCCATTTGATGCTATTATGGTGCCACAGGAGGATTGAAACCAAGCTGAGTCCATTTGGTCACTCAAATCCTTGTATTCTCGGATTGCACCCAAATTGGTCTCCAATTGAGCCTACAACGTACAAACGAGTTTTCCTTCTTCGTTAAGCACAACCGAACTTGTTTGTTGATTCCAAAATGTCCCATTTGACGTTATTATGGTGCCACACGAGGATTGAAATCAAACGAAGTCCATTTGGTCACTCAAATCCTTGTATTCTCAGATTGTACCCAAATTGGCCTCCAATTGAGCATACAACGTACAAACGAGTTTTTCTTCTTTGTTAAGCACAACCGAACTTGTTTGGTGAGTCAAACATGTCCCATTTGATGTTATTATGGTGCCACGCGAGGATTGAAATAAAACGGAGTCCATTTGCTCACTCAAATCCTTCTATTCTCGGATTGCACCCAAATTGGCCCCCAATTGAGCCTACAACGTACAAACGAGTTTTCCTTCTTCGTTAAGCACAAACGAACTTGTTTGGTGAGTCACACATGTCCCATTTGATGTTATTATGGTGCCACGCGAGGAATGAAATAAAACGGAGTCCATTTGCTCACTCAAATCCTTGTATTCTCGGATTGCACCCAAATTGGCCCCCAATTGAGCCTACAACGTACAAACGAGTTTTTCTTCTTCGTTAAGCACAACCGAACTTTTTTTTTGATTCAAACATGTCCCATTTGACGTTATTATGGTTCCACGTGAAGATTGAAATCAAACGGAGTCCATTTGGTCACTCAAATCCTTGTATTCTCGGATTGCACCCAAATTGGCCTCCAAATGAGCCTACAACGTACAAACGAGTTTTCTTTCTTCGTTAAGCACAACCGAACTTGTTTTTTGAGTCAAACATGTCCCATTTGATGCTATTATGGTGCCACACTAGGTAGAAACGAAACGGAGTCCATTTGGTCACTCAAATCCTTGTATTCTCGGATTGCACCCAAATTGGCCTCCAATTGAGCCTACAACGTACAAACAAGTTTTCCTTCTTCATTAAGCACAACCGAACTTGTTTGGTGAGTCAAACATGTCCCATTTGATGTTATTATGGTGCCACGTGAGGATTGAAATCAAATGGAGTCCATTTGCTCACTCAAATCCTTGTATTCTCGGATTGCACCCAAATTGGCCCTTAATTGAGCTTACAACGTACAAACGAGTTTTTCTTCTTCGTTAAGCACAACCGAAGTTGTTTGTTGAGTCAAACATGTCCCATTTGACGTTATTATGGTGCCACGTGAAGATTCAAATCAAACGGAGTCCATTTGGTCACTCAAATCCTTGTATTCTCAGATTGCACCCAAATTGGCCTCCAATTGAGCCTACAACGTACAAACGAGTTTTCCTTCTTCGTTAAGCACAACCGAACTTGTGTGTTGAGTCTAACAAGTACCATTTGATGCTATTATGGTGCCACGTGAGGATTGAAACCAAGCTGAGTCCATTTGGTCACTCAAATCCTTGTATTCTCGGATTGCACCCAAATTGGCCTCCAATTGAGCCTACAACGTACAAACGAGTTTTCCTTCTTCGTTAAGCACAACCGAACTTGTTTGTTGATTCCAAAATGTCCCATTTGACGTTATTATGGTGCCACATGAGGATTGAAATCAAACGAAGTCCATTTGGTCACTCAAATCCTTGTATTCTCAGATTGTACCCAAATTGGCCTCCAATTGAGCATACAACGTACAAACGAGTTTGTCTTCTTTGTTAAGCTCAACCGAACTTGTTTGGTGAGTCAAACATGTCCCAATTGATGTTATTATGGTGCCACGCGAGGATTGAAATAAAACGGAGTCCATTTGCTCACTCAAATCCTTCTATTCTCGGATTGCACCCAAATTGGCCTCCAATTGAGCCTACAACGTACAAACGAGTTTTTCTTCTTCGTTAAGCACAACCGAACTTTTTTTTTGAGTCAAACATGTCCCATTTGACGTTATTATGGTTCCACGTGAAGATTGAAATCAAACGGAGTCCATTTGGTCACTCAAATCCTTGTATTCTCGGATTGCACCCAAATTGGCCTCCAAATGAGCCTACAACGTACAAACGAGTTTTCTTTCTTCGTTAAACACAACCGAACTTGTTTGTTGAGTCAAACATGTACCATTTGACGTTATTATGGTGCCACGCGAGAATGGAAATAAAATGGAGTCCATTTGGTCACTCAAATCCTTGTATTCTTGGATTGCACCCAAATTGGCCTCCAATTGAGCCTACAACGTACAAACGAGTTTTCCTTCTTCGTTAAGCACAAACGAACTTGTTTGGTGAGTCAAACATGTCCCATTTGATGTTATTATGGTGCCACGTGAGGATTGAAATCAAACGGACTCCATTTGCTCACTCAAATCCTTGTATTCTCGGATTGCACCCAAATTGGCCCTTAATTGAGCTTACAACGTACAAACGAGTTTTTCTTCTTCGTTAAGCACAACCGAAGTTGTTTGTTGAGTCAAACATGTCCCATTTGACGTTATTATGGTGCCACGTGAAGATTGAAATCAAACGGAGTCCATTTGGTCACTCAAATCCTTGTATTCTCGGATTGCACCCAAATTGGCCTCCAATTGAGCCTACAACGTACAAACGAGTTTTCCTTCTTCGTTAAGCACAACCGAACTTGTTTGTTGAGTCAAACATGTACCATTTGACGTTATTATGGTGCCACGCGCGAATGGAAATAAAATGGAGTCCATTTGGTCACTCAAATCCTTGTATTCTTGGATTGCACCCAAATTGGCCTCCAATTGAGCCTACAACGTACAAACGAGTTTTCCTTCTTTGTTAAGCACAACCGAACTTGTTTGTTGAGTCAAAAAAGTCCCATTTGACATTATTATGGTGCCACATGAAGATAGGAATCAAACGGAGTCCATTTGGTCACTCAAATCCTTGTATTCTCGGATTGCACCTAAATTGGCCTCCAATTGAGCCTACAACGTACAAACGAGTTTTCCTTCTTCGTTAAGCACAACCGAACTTGTTTGTTGAGTCAAAAATGTCCCATTTGACATTATTATGGTGCCACACGATCATTGAAATCAAACGAAGTCCATTTGGTCACTCAAATCCTTGTATTCTCATATTGCACCCAAATTGGCCTCCAATTGAGCATACAACGTACAAACGAGTTTTTCTTCTTTGTTAAGCACAACCGAACTTGTTTGTTGAGTCAAACATGTCCCATTTGACGTTATTATGGTGCCACGGGAAGATTGAAATCAAACGGAGTCCATTTGGTCACTCAAATCCTTGTATTTTCGGATTGCTCCCAAATTGGCCACCAAATGAGCCTACAACGTACAAACGAGTTTTCTATCTTCGTTAAGCACAACCGAACTTGTTATTTGAGTCAACCATGTCCCATTTGATGCTATTACGGTGCCACGCTAGGTAGAAACCAAACGGAGTCCATTTGGTCACTCAAATCCTTGTATTCTCGGATTGCACCCAAATTGGCCTCCAATTGAGCCTACAACGTACAAACGAGTTTTCCTTCTTCGTTAAGAACAACCGAACTTGTTTGTTGAGTCAAACATGTCCCATTTGACATTATTATGGTGCCCCATGAGGATTGAAATCAAACGGAGTCCATTTGGTCACTCAAATCCTTGTATTCTCGGATTGCACCCAAATTGGCCTCCAGTTGAGCATACAACGTACAAACTAGTTTTCCTTCTTCGTTAAACACAACCGAACTTGTTTGTTGAGTCAAACATGTCCCATTTGATGTTATTAATGTGCCACGCAAGGATTGAAATCAAACGTAGTCCATTTGCTCACTCAAATCCTTGTATTCTCGGATTGCACCCAAATTGGCCTCCAATTGAGCCTACAACGTACAAACGAGTTTTCCTTCTTCGATAAGCACAATCGAACTTGTTTGTTGACTCAAACATGTCCCATTTGACGTTATCATGGTGCCAAGTAAAGAGTGAAATCAAACGGAGTCCATTTGGTCACTCAAATCCTTGTATTCTCGGATTGCACCCAAATTGGCCTCCAAATGAACCTACAACGTACAAACGAGTTTTCGTTCTTCGTTAAGCACAACCGAACTTGTTTGTTGAGTCAAACATGTCCCATTTGACATTATTATGGTGCCTCATGAGGATTGAAATCAAACAGAGTCCATTTGGTCACTCAAATCCTTGTATTCTCGGATTGCACCCAAATTGGCCTCCAAATGAGCCTACAACGTACAAACGAGTTTTCCTTCTTCGTTAAGCACAACCGAACTTGTTTGTTGAGTCAAACATGTACCATTTGACGTTATTATGGTGCCACGCAAGAATGGAAATAAAATGGAGTCCATTTGGTCACTCAAATCCTTGTATTCTTGGATTGCACCCAAATTGGCCTCCAATTGAGCCTACAACGTACAAACGAGTTTTCCTTCTTCGTTAAGCACAACCGAACTTGTTTGTCGATTCAGACATGTCCCATTTGACGTTATTATTGTGCCACACAAGGATTGAAATCAAACGGAGTCTATTTGCTCACTCAAATCCTTGTATTCTCGTATTGCACCCAAATTGGCCTCCAATTTAGCCTACAACGTACAAACGAGTTTTCCTTCTTCGTTAAGCACAACCGAACTTGTTTGTTGAGTCAAAAATGTCCCATTTGACATTATTATGGTGCCACACAACGATTGAAATCAAACAAAGTCCATTTATTCACTCAAATCCTTGTATTCTCAGATTGCACCCAAATAGGCCTCCAATTGAGCCTACAACGTACAAACGAGTTTTCCTTATTCGTTAAGCACAACCGAACTTGTTTGTTGAGTCAAACATGTCCCATTTGATGCTATTATGGTGCCACGTGAGGATTGAAACCAAGCTGAGTCCATTTGGTCACTCAAATCCTTGTATTCTCGGATTGCACCCAAATTGGCCTCCAATTTAGCCTACAACGTACAAACGAGTTTTCCTTCTTCGTTAAGCACAACCGAACTTGTTTGTTGATTCAAAAATGTCCCATTTGACGTTATTATGGTGCCACACGAGGATTGAAATCAAACGAAGTCCATTTGGTCACTCAAATTCTTGTATTCTCAGATTGTACCCAAATTGGCCTCCAATTGAGCATACAACGTACAAACGAGTTTTTCTTCTTTGTTAAGCACAACCGAACTTGTTTCGTGAGTCAAACATATCCCATTTGATGTTATTATGGTGCCACGCGAGGATTGAAATAAAACGGAGTCCATTTGCTCACTCAAATCCTTCTATTCTCGGATTGCACTCAAATTGGCCCCCAATTGAGCCTACAACGTACAAACGAGTTTTTCTTCTTCGTTAAGCACAACCAAACTTTTTTTTTTGGTCAAACATGTCCCATTTGACGTTATTATGGTGCCACGTGAAGATTGAAATCACACGGAGTCCATTTGGTCACTCAAATCCTTGTATTCTTGGATTGCACCCAAATTGGCCTCCAAATGAGCCTACAACGTACAAACGAGTTTTCTTTCTTCGTTAAGCAAAACCGAACTTGTTTTTTGAGTCAAACATGTCCCATTTGATGCTATTATGGTGCCACGCTAGGTAGAAATGAAACGGAGTCCATTTGGTCACTCAAATCCTTGTATTCTCGGATTGCACCCAAATTGGCCTCCAATTGAGCCTACAACGTACAAACGAGTTTTCCTTCTTCGTTAAGCACAACCGAACTTTTTTGTTGAGTCAAACATGTACCATTTGACGTTATTATGGTGCCACGCTAGAATGGAAATAAAATGGAGTCCATTTGGTCACTCAAATACTTGTATTCTTGGATTGCACCCAAATTGGCCTCCAATTGAGCCTACAACGTACAAACGAGTTTTCCTTCTTCGTTAAGCACAACCGAACTTGTTTGTTGAGTCAAACATGTCCCATTTGACATTATTATGGTGCCACATGAAGATAGGAATCAAACGGAGTCCATTTGGTCACTCAAATCGTTGTATTCTCAGATTTCACCCAAATTGGCCTCCAATTGAGCCTACAACGTACAAACGGGTTTTCCTTCTTCGTTAAGCACAAACGAACTTGTTTGTTGAGTCAAACATGTCCCATTTGATGCTATTATGGTTCCACACGAGGATTGAAACCAAGCTGAGTCCATTTGGTCACTCAAATCCTTGTATTCTCGGATTGCACCCAAATTGGCCTCCAATTGAGCCTACAACGTACAAACGAGTTTTCCTTCTTCGTTAAGCACAACCGAACTTGTTAGTTGAGTCAAAAATGTCCCATTTGACATTATTATGGTTCCTCACGATGATTGAAATCAAACGAAGTCCATTTGGTCACTCAAATCCTTGTATTCTCATATTGCACCCAAATTGGCCTCCAATTGAGCATACAACGTACAAACGAGTCTTTCTTCTTTGTTAAGCACAACCGAACTTGTTTGGTGAGTCAAACATGTCCCATTTGATGTTATTATGGTGCCACGCGAGGATTGAAATCAAACGGAGTCCATTTGCTCACTCAAATCCTTGTATTCTCGGATTGCGCCCAAATTGGCCTCCAATTCAGCCTACAACGTACAAACGAGTTTTCCTTCTTCGTTAAGCACAACCGAACTTGTTTGTTGAGTCAAACATGTACCATTTGACGTTATTATGGTGCCACGCGAGAATGGAAATAAAATGGAGTCCATTTGGTCACTCAAATCCTTGTATTCTTGGATTGCACCCAAATTGGCCTCCAATTGAGCCTACAACGTACAAACGAGTTTTCCTTCTTCGTTAAGCACAACCGAACTTGTTTGTTGAGTCAAACATGTCCCATTTTACATTATTATGGTGCCACATGAAGATAGGAATCAAACGGAGTCCATTTGGTCACTCAAATCGTTGTATTCTCAGATTTCACCCAAATTGGCCTCCAATTGAGCCTACAACGTACAAAAGGGTTTTCCTTCTTCGTTAAGCACAAACGAACTTGTTTGTTGAGTCAAACATGTCCCATTTGATGCTATTATGGTTCCACGCGAGGATTGAAACCAAGCTGAGTCCATTTGGTCACTCAAATCCTTGTATTCTCGGATTGCACCCAAATTGGCTTCCAATTGAGCCTACAACGTACAAATGAGTTTTCCTTCTTCGTTAAGCACAACCGAACTTGTTTGTTGATTCAAAAATGTCCCATTTGACGTTATTATGGTGCCACGCGAAGATTGAAATCAAATGAAGTCCATTTGGTCACTCAAATCCTTGTATTCTCAGATTGTACCCAAATTGGCATCCAATTGAGCATACAACGTACAAACGAGTTTTTCTTCTTTGTTAAGCACAACCGAACTTGTTTATTGAGTCAAACATGTCCCATTTGATGTTATTATGGTGCCACGTGAGGATTGAAATAAAACGGAGTCCATTTGCTCACTCAAATCCTTCTATTCTCGGATTGCACCCAAATTGGCCCCCAATTGAGCCTACAACGTACAAACGAGTTTTTCTTCTTCGTTAAGCACAACCGAACTTTTTTTTTTAGTCAAACATGTCCCATTTGACGTTATTATGGTGCCACGTGAAGATTGAAATCAAACGGAGTCCATTTGGTCACTCAAATCCTTGTATTCTCGGATTGCACCCAAATTGGCCTCCAAATGAGCCTACAACGTACAAACGAGTTTTCTTTCTTCGTTAAGCAAAACCGAACTTGTTTTTTGAGTCAAACATGTCCCATTTGATGCTATTATGGTGCCACGCTAGGTAGAAACGAAACGGAGTCCATTTGGTCACTCAAATCCTTGTATTCTCGGATTGCACCCAAATTGGCCTCCAATTGAGCCTACAACGTACGAACGAGTTTTCCTTCTTCGTTAAGCACAACCGAACTTGTTTGTTGAGTCAAACATGTACCATTTTACGTTATTATGGTGCCACGTGAGAATGCAAATAAAATGGAGTCCATTTGGTCACTCAAATCCTTGTATTCTTGGATTGCACCCAAATTGGCCTCCAATTGAGCCTACAACGTACAAACGAGTTTTCCTTCTTCGTTAAGCACAACCGAACTTGTTTGTTGAGTCAAACATGTCCCATTTGACATTATTATGGTGCCACATGAAGATAGGAATCAAACGGAGTCCATTTGGTCACTCAAATCGTTGTATTCTCAGATTTCACCCAAATTGGCCTCCAATTGAGCCTACAACGTACAAAAGGGTTTTCCTTCTTCGTTAAGCACAAACGAACTTGTTTGTTGAGTCAAACATGTCCCATTTGATGCTATTATGGTTCCACGCGAGGATTGAAACCAAGCTGAGTCCATTTGGTCACTCAAATCCTTGTATTCTCGGATTGCACCCAAATTGGCTTCCAATTGAGCCTACAACGTACAAACGAGTTTTCCTTCTTCGTTAAGCACAACCGAACTTGTTTGTTGATTCAAAAATGTCCCATTTGACGTTATTATGGTGCCACGCGAGGATTGAAATCAAATGAAGTCCATTTGGTCACTCAAATCCTTGTATTCTCAGATTGTACCCAAATTGGCCTCCAATTGAGCATACAACGTACAAACGAGTTTTTCTTCTTTGTTAAGCACAACCGAACTTGTTTATTGAGTCAAACATGTCCCATTTGATGTTATTATGGTGCCACGTGAGGATTGAAATAAAACGGAGTCCATTTGCTCACTCAAATCCTTCTATTCTCGGATTGCACCCAAATTGGCCCCCAATTGAGCCTACAACGTACAAACGAGTTTTCTTTCTTCGTTAAGCAAAACCGAACTTGTTTTTTGAGTCAAACATGTCCCATTTGATGCTATTATGGTGCCACGCTAGGTAGAAACGAAACGGAGTCCATTTGGTCACTCAAATCCTTGTATTCTCGGATTGCACCCAAATTGGCCTCAATTGAGCCTACAACGTACAAACGAGTTTTCCTTCTTCGTTAACCACAACCGAACTTGTTTGTTGAGTCAAACATGTACCATTTGACGTTATTATGGTGCCACGCGAGAATGGAAATAAAATGGAGTCCATTTGGTCACTCAAATCCTTGTAATCTTGGATTGCACCCAAATTGGCCTCCAATTGAGCCTACAACGTACAAACGAGTTTTCCTTCTTCGTTAAGCACAACCGAACTTGTTTGTTGAGTCAAACATGTCCCATTTGACGTTATTATGGTGCCACGTGAAGATTGAAATCAAACGGAGTCCATTTGGTCCCTCAAATCCTTGTATTCTCGGATTGCACCCAAATTGGCCTCCAAATGAGCCTACAACGTACAAACGAGTTTTCTTTCTTCGTTAAGCAAAACCGAACTTGTTTTTTGAGTCAAACATGTCCCATTTGATGCTATTATGGTGCCACGCTAGGTAGAAACGAAACGGAGTCCATTTGGTCACTCAAATCCTTGTATTCTCGTATTGCACCCAAATTGGCCTCCAATTGAGCCTACAACGTACAAACGAGTTTTCCTTCTTCGTTAACCACAACCGAACTTTTTTGTTGAGTCAAACATGTACCATTTGACGTTATTATGGTGCCACGCGAGAATGGAAATAAAATGGAGTCCATTTGGTCACTCAAATCCTTGTATTCTTGGATTGCACCCAAATTGGCCTCCAATTGAGCCTACAACGTACAAACGAGTTTTCCTTCTTCGTTAAGCACAACCGAACTTGTTTGTTGAGTCAAACATGTCCCATTTGACATTATTATGGTGCCACATGAAGATAGGAATCAAACGGAGTCCATTTGGTCACTCAAATCGTTGTATTCTCAGATTTCACCGAAATTGGCCTCCAATTGAGCCTACAACGTACAAACGGGTTTTCCTTCTTCGTAAAGCACAAACGAACTTGTTTGTTGAGTCAAACATGTCCCATTTGATGCTATTATGGTTCCATGCGAGGATTGAAACCAAGCTGAGTCCATTTGGTCACTCAAATCCTTGTATTCTCGGATTGCACCCAAATTGGCCTCCAATTGAGCCTACAACGTACAAACGAGTTTTCCTTCTTCGTTAAGCACAACCGAACTTGTTTGTTTAGTCAAAAATGTCCCATTTGACATTATTATGGTTCCAAATGAGGATTGAAATCAAACGAAGTCCATTTGGTCTCTCAAATCCTTGTATTCTCAGATTGCACCCAAATTGGCCTCCAATTGAGCATACAACGTACAAACGAGTCTTTCTTCTTTGTTAATTACAACCGAACTTGTTTGGTGAGTCAAACATGTCCCATTTGATGTTATTATGGTGCCACGCGAGGATTGAAATCAAACGGAGTCCATTTGCTCACTCAAATCCTTGTATTCTCGGATTGCGCCCAAATTGGCCTCCAATTGAGCCTACAACGTACAAACGAGTTTTCCTTCTTCGTTAAGCACAACCGAACTTGTTTGTTGAGTCAAAAATGTCTCATTTGACATTATTATGGTGCCACACGAGGATTGAAATCAAACGAAGTCCATTTGGTCACTCAAATCCTTGTATTCTCAGATTGCACCCAAATTGGCCTCCAATTGAGCATACAACGTACAAACGAGTTTTTCTTCTTTGTTAGGCACAACCGAACTTGTTTGGTGAGTCAAACATGTCCCATTTGATGTTATTATGGTGCCACGCGGGGATTGAAATCAAACGGATTCCATTTGCTCACTCAAATCCTTGTATTCTCGGATTGCACCAAATTGGCCCTTAATTGAGCCTACAACGTACAAACGAGTTTTTTTTCTTCGTTAAGCACAACCGAACTTGTTTGTTGAGTCAAACATGTCCCATTTGACGTTATTATGGTGCCACAGGAAGATTTAAATCAAACGGAGTCCATTTGGTCACTCAAATCCTTGTATTTTCGGATTGCACCCAAATTGGCCACCAAATGAGCCTACAACGTACAAACGAGTTTTCTATCTTTGTTAAGGACAACCGAACTTTTTATTTGAGTCAAACATGTCCCATTTGATGCTATTACGGTGCCACAATAGGTAGAAACCAAACGGAGTCCATTTGGTCACTCAAATCCTTGTATTCTCGGATTGCACCCAAATTGGCCTCCAATTGAGCCTACAACGTACAAACGAGTTTTCCTTCTTCGTTAAGCACAACCGAACTTGTTTGTTGAGTCAAACATGTCCCATTTGACATTATTATGGTGCCCCATGAGGATTGAAATCAAACGGAGTCCATTTGGTCACTCAAATCCTTGTATTCTCGGATTGCACCCAAATTGGCCTCCAGTTGAGCATACAACGTACAAACGAGTTTTCCTTCTTCGTTAAACACAACCGAACTTGTTTGTTGAGTCAAACATGTCCCATTTGATGTTATTAATGTGCCACGCAAGGATTGAAATCAAACGTAGTACATTTGCTCACTCAAATCCTTGTATTCTCGGATTGCACCCAAATTGGCCTCCAATTGAGCCTACAACGTACAAACGAGTTTTCCTTCTTCGATAAGCACAATCGAACTTGTTTGTTGACTCAAACATGTCCCATTTGACGTTATCATGGTGCCACGTGAAGATTGAAATCAAACGGAGTCCATTTGGTCACTCAAATCCTTGTATTCTCGGATTGCACCCAAATTGGCCTCCAAATGAACCTATAACGTACAAACGAGTTTTCGTTCTTCGTTAAGCACAATCGAACTTTTTTTTTGAGTCAAACATGTCCCATTTGATGCTATTATGGTGCCAGACTAGGTAGAAACCAAACGGAGTCCATTTGGTCACTCAAATCCTTGTATTCTCGGATTGCACCCAAATTGGCCTCCAATTGAGCCTACAACGTACAAACGAGTTTTCCTTCTTCGTTAACCACAACCGAACTTGTTTGTTGAGTCAAACATGTCCCATTTGATGCTATTATGGTGCCACGCGAGGATTGAAACCAGGCTGAGTCCATTTGTTCACTCAAATCCTTGTATTCTCCGATTGCACCCAAATTGGCCTCCAATTGAGCCTACAACGTACAAACGAGTTTTCCTTCTTCGTTAAGCACAACCGAACTTGTTTGTTGAGTCAAACATGTCCCATTTAACATTATTATGGTGCCACACGTGGATTGAAATCAAACGAAGTCCATTTGGTCACTCAAATCCTTGTATTCTCGGATTGCACCCAAATTGGCCTCCAATTGAGCATACAACGTACAAACGAGTTTTTCTTCTTTGTTAAGCACAACCGAACTTGTTTTTTGAGTCAAACATGTCCCATTTGACGTTATTATGGTGCCACAGGAAGATTGAAATCAAACGGAGTCCATTTGGTCACTCAAATCCTTGTATTCTCGGATTGCACCCAAATTGGCCTCCAATTGAACCTACAACGTACAAACGACTTGTCCTTCTTCGTTAAGCACAACCGAACTTGTTTGTTGAGTCAAACATATACCATTTGACGTTATTATGGTGCCACGCGAGAATTGAAATAAAATGGAGTCCATTTGGTCACTCAAATCCTTGTATTCTCAGATTGCACCCAAATTGGCCTCCAATTGAGGATACAACGTACAAACGAGTTTTTCTTCTTTGTTAGGCACAACCGAACTTGTTTGGTGAGTCAAACATGTCCCATTTGATGTTATTATGGTGCCACGCGGGGATTGAAATCAAACGGATTCCATTTGCTCACTCAAATCCTTGTATTCTCGGATTGCACCAAATTGGCCCTTAATTGAGCCTACAACGTACAAACGAGTTTTTTTTCTTCGTTAAGCACAACCGAACTTGTTTGTTGAGTCAAACATGTCCCATTTGACGTTATTATGGTGCCACAGGAAGATTTAAATCAAACGGAGTCCATTTGGTCACTCAAATCCTTGTATTTTCGGATTGCACCCAAATTGGCCACCAAATGAGCCTACAACGTACAAACGAGTTTTCTATCTTTGTTAAGGACAACTGAACTTTTTATTTGAGTCAAACATGTCCCATTTGATGCTATTACGGTGCCACAATAGGTAGAAACCAAACGGAGTCCATTTGGTCACTCAAATCCTTGTATTCTCGGATTGCACCCAAATTGGCCTCCAATTGAGCCTACAACGTACAAACGAGTTTTCCTTCTTCGTTAAGCACAACCGAACTTGTTTGTTGAGTCAAACATGTCCCATTTGACATTATTATGGTGCCCCATGAGGATTGAAATCAAACGGAGTCCATTTGGTCACTCAAATCCTTGTATTCTCGGATTGCACCCAAATTGGCCTCCAGTTGAGCATACAACGTACAAACGAGTTTTCCTTCTTCGTTAAACACAACCGAACTTGTTTGTTGAGTCAAACATGTCCCATTTGATGTTATTAATGTGCCACGCAAGGATTGAAATCAAACGTAGTACATTTGCTCACTCAAATCCTTGTATTCTCGGATTGCACCCAAATTGGCCTCCAATTGAGCCTACAACGTACAAACGAGTTTTCCTTCTTCGATAAGCACAATCGAACTTGTTTGTTGACTCAAACATGTCCCATTTGACGTTATCATGGTGCCACGTGAAGATTGAAATCAAACGGAGTCCATTTGGGCACTCAAATCCTTGTATTCTCGGATTGCACCCAAATTGGCCTCCAAATGAACCTATAACGTACAAACGAGTTTTCGTTCTTCGTTAAGCACAATCGAACTTTTTTTTTGAGTCAAACATGTCCCATTTGATGCTATTATGGTGCCAGACTAGGTAGAAACCAAACGGAGTCCATTTGGTCACTCAAATCCTTGTATTCTCGGATTGCACCCAAATTGGCCTCCAATTGAGCCTACAACGTACAAACGAGTTTTCCTTCTTCGTTAACCACAACCGAACTTGTTTGTTGAGTCAAACATGTCCCATTTGATGCTATTATGGTGCCACGCGAGGATTGAAACCAGGCTGAGTCCATTTGTTCACTCAAATCCTTGTATTCTCCGATTGCACCCAAATTGGCCTCCAATTGAGCCTACAACGTACAAACGAGTTTTCCTTCTTCGTTAAGCACAACCGAACTTGTTTGTTGAGTCAAACATGTCCCATTTAACATTATTATGGTGCCACACGTGGATTGAAATCAAACGAAGTCCATTTGGTCACTCAAATCCTTGTATTCTCGGATTGCACCCAAATTGGCCTCCAATTGAGCATACAACGTACAAACGAGTTTTTCTTCTTTGTTAAGCACAACCGAACTTGTTTTTTGAGTCAAACATGTCCCATTTGACGTTATTATGGTGCCACAGGAAGATTGAAATCAAACGGAGTCCATTTGGTCACTCAAATCCTTGTATTCTCGGATTGCACCCAAATTGGCCACCAAATGAGCCTACAACGTATAAACGAGTTTTCTATCTTCGTTAAGCACAACCGAACTTGTTTGGTGAGTCAAACATGTCCCATTTGATGTTATTATGGTGCCACGTGAGGATTGAAATCAAACGGAGTCCATTTGGTCACTCAAATCCTTGTATTCTCGGATTGCACCCAAATTGGCCTCCAATTGAGCCTACAACGTACAAACGACTTGTCCTTCTTCGTTAAGCACAACCGAACTTGTTTGTTGAGTCAAACATATACCATTTGACGTTATTATGGTGCCACGCGAGAATTGAAATAAAATGGAGTCCATTTGGTCACTCAAATCCTTGTATTCTCAGATTGCACCCAAATTGGCCTCCAATTGAGGATACAACGTACAAACGAGTTTTTCTTCTTTGTTAGGCACAACCGAACTTGTTTGGTGAGTCAAACATGTCCCATTTGATGTTATTATGGTGCCACGCGAGGATTGAAATCAAACGGAGTCCATTTGCTCACTCAAATCCTTGTATTCTCGGATTGCACCAAATTGGCCCTTAATTGAGCCTACAACGTACAAACGAGTTTTTCTTCTTCGTTAAGCACAACCGAAATTGTTTGTTGAGTCAAACATGTCCCATTTGACGTTATTATGGTGCCACAGGAAGATTGAAATCAAACGGAGTCCATTTGGTCACTCAAATCCTTGTATTCTCGGATTGCACCCAAATTGGCCACCAAATGAGCCTACAACGTACAAACGAGTTTTCTATCTTCGTTAAGCACAACCGAACTTGTTTGGTGAGTCAAACATGTCCCATTTGATGTTATTATGGTGCCACGTGAGGATTGAAATCAAACGGAGTCCATTTGGTCACTCAAATCCTTGTATTCTCGGATTGCACCCAAATTGGCCTCCAATTGAGCCTACAACGTACAAACGAGTTTTCCTTCTTCGTTAAGCACAACCAAACTTGTTTCTTGAGTCAAACATCTCCCATTTAACGCTATTATGGTGCCACACATGGATTGAAATCAAACGAAGTCAATTTGGTCACTCAAATCCTTCTATTCTCGGATTGCACCCAAATTGGCCTCCAAATGAGCATACAACGTACAAACGAGTTTTTCTTCTTTGTTAAGCACAACCGAACTTGTTTGGTGACTCAAACATGTCCCATTTGATGTTATTATGGTGCCACGCGAGGATTGAAATCAAACGGAGTCCATTTGCTCACTCAAATCCTTGTATTCTCGGATTGCGCCCAAATTGGCCTCCAATTGAGCCTACAACGTACAAACGAGTTTTCCTTCTTCGTTAAGCACAACCGAACTTGTTTGTTGAGTCAAACATGTCCAATTTGACATTTTTATGGTGCCTCGTGAAGATTGAAGTCAAACAGAGTCCATTTGGTCACTCAAATCCTTGTATTCTCGGATTGCACCCAAATTGGCCTCCAAATGAGCCTACAACGTACAAACGAGTTTTCCTTCTTCGTTAAGCACAACCGAACTTGTTTGTTGAGTCAAACATGTACCATTTGACGTTATTATGATGCCACGCGAGAATGGAAATAAAATGGAGTCCATTTGGTCACTCAAATCCTTGTATTCTCAGATTGCACCCAAATTGGCCTCCATTGAGCATACAACCTACAGACGAGTTTTTCTTCTTTGTTAAGCACAACCAAACTTGTTTGTTGTGTCAAACATGTGCCATTTGACGTTATTATGGTGCCACGCGATTATTGAAATCAAACGGAGTCCATTTGGTCACTCAAATCCTTGTATTCTCAGATTGTACCCAAATTGGCCTCCATTGAGCATACAACCTACAAACGTGTTTTTCTTCTTTGTTAAGCACAACCAAACTTGTTTGGTGATTCAAAAATGTCCCATTTGATCTTATTATGGTGCCACACGAGGATTGAAATCAAACGGAGTCCATTTGCTCACTCAAATCCTTGTATTCTCGGATTGCACCCAAATTGGCCCCCAATTGAGCCTACAACGTACAAACGAGTTTTTCTTCTTCGTTAAGCACAACCGAACTTGTTTGTTGAGTCAAACATGTACCATTTGACGTTATTATAATGCCACGCAAGAATTGAAATAAAATGGAGTGCATTTGGTCACTCAAATCCTTGTATTCTTGGATTGCACCAAATTGGCCTCCAATTGAGCCTACAACGTACAAACGAGTTTTCCTTCATCGTTAAACACAACCTCACTTGTTTTTTGAGTCAAATATGTCCCATTTGACATTATTATGGTGCCCCGTGAGGATTTAAATCAAACGGAGTCCATTTGGTCACTCAAATCCTTGTATTCTCGGATTGCACCCAAATTGGCCTCCAGTTGAGCATACAACGTACAAACGAGTTTTCCTTCTTCGTTAAGCACGACCGAACTTGTTTGTTGAGTCAAACATGTCCCATTTGATGTTATTAATGTGCCACGCAAGGATTGAAATCAAACGTAGTCCATTTGCTCACTCAAATCCTTGTATTCTCGGATTGCACCCAAATTGGCCCCCAATTGAGCCTACAACGTACAAACGAGTTTTTCTTCTTCGTTAAGCACAACCGAACTTGTTTGTTGACTCAAAAATGTCCCATTTGAAGTTATCATGGTGCCACGTGAAGATTGAAATCAAACGGAGTCCATTTGGTCACTCAAATCCTTGTATTCTCGGATTGCACCCAAATTGGCCTCCAAATGAATCTACAACGTACAAACGAGTTTTCGTTCTTCGTTAAGCACAACCGAACTTGTTTTTTGAGACAAACATGTCCCATTTGATGCTATTATGGTGCCACACTAGGTAGAAACCAAACGGAGTCCATTTGGTCACTCAAATCGTTGTATTTTCGGATTGCACCCAAATTGGCCTCCAATTGAGCCAACAACGTACAAACGAGTTTTCCTTCTTCGTTAAGCACAACCGAACTTGTTTGTTGAGTCAGACATGTCCCATTTGACGTTATTATAGTGCCACACGAGGATTGAAATCAAACGGAGTCTATTTGCTCACTCAAATCCTTGTATTCTCGGATTGCACCCAAATTGGCCTCCAATTGAGCCTACAACGTACAAACGAGTTTTCCTTCTTAATTAAGCACAACCGAACTTGTTTGTTGAGTCAAAATGTCCCATTTGACACTATTATGGTGCCACGTGAGGATTGAAACCAAGCTGAGTCCATTTGGTCACTCAAATCCTTGTATTATCGGATTGCACCCAAATTGGCCTCCAATTGAGCCTACAACATACAAACGAGTTTTCCTTCTTCGTTAAGCACAACCGAACTTGTTTGTTGTGTCAAACATGTCCCATTTGACGTTATTATGGTGCCACACGAGGATTGAAATCAAACGGAGTCCATTTGCTCACTCAAATCCTTGTATTCTCGGATTGCACCCAAATTGGCCCCCAATTGAGCCTACAACGTACAAACGAGTTTTTCTTCTTCGTTAAGCACAACCGAAGTTGTTTGTTGAGTCAAACATGTCCCATTTGATGCTATTATGGTGCCACGTGAGGATTGAAACCGAGCTGAGTCCATTTGGTCACTCAAATCCTTGTATTCTCAGATTGTACCCAAATTGGCCTCCAATTGAGCACACAACGTACAAACGAGTTTTTCTTCTTCGTTAAGCACAACCGAACTTTTTTTTTTAGTCAAACATGTCCCATTTGACGTTATTATGGTGCCACGTGAAGATTGAAATCAAACGGAGTCCATTTGGTCACTCAAATCCTTGTATTCTCGGATTGCACCCAAATTGGCCTCCAATTGAGCCTACAACGTACAAACGAGTTTTCCTTCTTCGTTAAGCACAATCGAACTTGTTTGTTGATTCAAAAATGTCCCATTTGAGGTTATTATGGTGCCACACGAGGATTGAAATCAAACGAAGTCCATTTGGTCACTCAAATCCTCTTATTCTCAGATTGTACCCAAATTGGCCTCCAATTGAGCATACAACGTACAAACGAGTTTTTCTTCTTTGTTAAGCACAACCGAACTTGTTTGGTGAGTCAAACATGTCCCATTTGATGTTATTATGGTGCCACGCGAGGATTGAAATAAAACGGAGTCCATTTGCTCACTCAAATCCTTCTATTCTCGGATTGCACCCAAATTGGCCCCCAATTGAGCCTACAACGTACAAACGAGTTTTTCTTCTTCGTTAAGCACAACCGAACTTTTTTTTTTGGTCAAACATGTCCCATTTGACGTTATTATGGTGCCACGTGAAGATTGAAATCAAACGGAGTCCATTTGGTCACTCAAATCCTTGTATTCTCGGATTGCACCCAAATTGGCCACCAATTGAGCATACAACGTACAAACGAGTTTTCCTTCTTCGTTAAGCACAACCGAACTTGTTTGTTGAGTCAAACATGTCCCATTTGATGTTATTAATGTGCCACACAAGGATTGAAATCAAACGTAGTCCATTTGCTCACTCAAATCCTTGTATTCTCGGATTGCACCCAAATTTGCCCCCAATTGAGCCTACAACGTACAAACGAGTTTTTCTTCTTCGTTAAGCACAACCGAACTTGTTTGTTGACTCAAAAATGTCCCATTTGAAGTTATCATGGTGCCACGTGAAGATTGAAATCAAACGGAGTCCATTTGGTCACTCAAATCCTTGTATTCTCGGATTGCACCCAAATTGGCCTCCAAATGAATCTACAACGTACAAACGAGTTTTCGTTCTTCGTTAAGCACAACCGAACTTGTTTTTTGAGACAAACAAGTCCCATTTGATGCTATTATGGTGCCACACTAGGTAGAAACCAAACGGAGTCCATTTGGTCACTCAAATCGTTGTATTCTCGGATTGCACCCAAATTGGTCTCCAATTCAGCCAACAACGTACAAACGAGTTTTCCTTCTTCGTTAAGCACAACCGAACTTGTTTGTTGAGTCAAATATGTACCATTTGACGTTATAATGGTGCCACGCAAGAATTGAAATAAAATGGAGTGCATTTGGTCACTCAAATCCTTGTATTCTTGGATTGCACCCAAATTGGCCTCCAATTGAGCCTACAACGTACAAACGAGTTTTCCTTCATCGTTAAACACAACCTAACTTGTTTGTTGAGTCAAATATGTCCCATTTGACATTATTATGGTGCCCCGTGAGGATTTAAATCAAATGGAGTCCATTTGGTCACTCAAATCCTTTTATTCTCGGATTGCACCCAAATTGGCCTCCAGTTGAGCATACAACGTACAAACGAGTTTTCCTTCTTCGTTAAGCACAACCGAACTTGTTTGTTGAGTCAAACATGTCCCATTTGATGTTATTAATGTGCCACGCAAGGATTGAAATCAAACGTAGTCCATTTGCTCACTCAAATCCTTGTATTCTCGGATTGCACCCAAATTGGCCCCCCAATTGAGCCTACAACGTACAAACGAGGTTTTCTTCTTCATTAAGCACAACCGAACTTGTTTGTTGACTCACAAATGTCCCATTTGAAGTTATCATGGTGCCACATGAAGATTGAAATCAAACGGAGTCCATTTGGTCACTCAAATCCTTGTATTATCGGATTGCACCCAAATTGGCCTCCAATTGAGCCTACAACATACAAACGAGTTTTCCTTCTTCGTTAAGCACAACCGAACTTGTTTGTTGTGTCAAACATGTCCCATTTGACGTTATTATGGTGCCACACGAGGATTGAAATCAAACGGAGTCCATTTGCTCACTCAAATCCTTGTATTCTCGGATTGCACCCAAATTGGCCCCCAATTGAGCCTACAACGTACAAACGAGTTTTTCTTCTTCGTTAAGCACAACCGAAGTTGTTTGTTGAGTCAAACATGTCCCATTTGATGCTATTATGGTGCCACGTGAGGATTGAAACCGAGCTGAGTCCATTTGGTCACTCAAATCCTTGTATTCTCAGATTGTACCCAAATTGGCCTCCAATTGAGCACACAACGTACAAACGAGTTTTTCTTCTTCGTTAAGCACAACCGAACTTTTTTTTTTAGTCAAACATGTCCCATTTGACGTTATTATGGTGCCACGTGAAGATTGAAATCAAACGGAGTCCATTTGGTCACTCAAATCCTTGTATTCTCGGATTGCACCCAAATTGGCCTCCAATTGAGCCTACAACGTACAAACGAGTTTTCCTTCTTCGTTAAGCACAATCGAACTTGTTTGTTGATTCAAAAATGTCCCATTTGAGGTTATTATGGTGCCACACGAGGATTGAAATCAAACGAAGTCCATTTGGTCACTCAAATCCTCTTATTCTCAGATTGTACCCAAATTGGCCTCCAATTGAGCATACAACGTACAAACGAGTTTTTCTTCTTTGTTAAGCACAACCGAACTTGTTTGGTGAGTCAAACATGTCCCATTTGATGTTATTATGGTGCCACGCGAGGATTGAAATAAAACGGAGTCCATTTGCTCACTCAAATCCTTCTATTCTCGGATTGCACCCAAATTGGCCCCCAATTGAGCCTACAACGTACAAACGAGTTTTTCTTCTTCGTTAAGCACAACCGAACTTTTTTTTTTGGTCAAACATGTCCCATTTGACGTTATTATGGTGCCACGTGAAGATTGAAATCAAACGGAGTCCATTTGGTCACTCAAATCCTTGTATTCTCGGATTGCACCCAAATTGGCCACCAATTGAACATACAACGTACAAACGAGTTTTCCTTCTTCGTTAAGCACAACCGAACTTGTTTGTTGAGTCAAACATGTCCCATTTGATGTTATTAATGTGCCACACAAGGATTGAAATCAAACGTAGTCCATTTGCTCACTCAAATCCTTGTATTCTCGGATTGCACCCAAATTGGCCCCCAATTGAGCCTACAACGTACAAACGAGTTTTTCTTCTTCGTTAAGCACAACCGAACTTGTTTGTTGACTCAAAAATGTCCCATTTGAAGTTATCATGGTGCCACGTGAAGATTGAAATCAAACGGAGTCCATTTGGTCACTCAAATCCTTGTATTCTCGGATTGCACCCAAATTGGCCTCCAAATGAATCTACAACGTACAAACGAGTTTTCGTTCTTCGTTAAGCACAACCGAACTTGTTTTTTGAGACAAACAAGTCCCATTTGATGCTATTATGGTGCCACACTAGGTAGAAACCAAACGGAGTCCATTTGGTCACTCAAATCGTTGTATTCTCGGATTGCACCCAAATTGGTCTCCAATTGAGCCAACAACGTACAAACGAGTTTTCCTTCTTCGTTAAGCACAACCGAACTTGTTTGTTGAGTCAAATATGTACCATTTGACGTTATAATGGTGCCACGCAAGAATTGAAATAAAATGGAGTGCATTTGGTCACTCAAATCCTTGTATTCTTGGATTGCACCCAAATTGGCCTCCAATTGAGCCTACAACGTACAATCGAGTTTTCCTTCATCGTTAAACACAACCTAACTTGTTTGTTGAGTCAAATATGTCCCATTTGACATTATTATGGTGCCCCGTGAGGATTTAAATCAAATGGAGTCCATTTGGTCACTCAAATCCTTTTATTCTCGGATTGCACCCAAATTGGCCTCCAGTTGAGCATACAACGTACAAACGAGTTTTCCTTCTTCGTTAAGCACAACCGAACTTGTTTGTTGAGTCAAACATGTCCCATTTGATGTTATTAATGTGCCACGCAAGGATTGAAATCAAACGTAGTCCATTTGCTCACTCAAATCCTTGTATTCTCGGATTGCACCCAAATTGGCCCCCCAATTGAGCCTACAACGTACAAACGAGGTTTTCTTCTTCATTAAGCACAACCGAACTTGTTTGTTGACTCACAAATGTCCCATTTGAAGTTATCATGGTGCCACATGAAGATTGAAATCAAACGGAGTCCATTTGGTCACTCAAATCCTTGTATTCTCGGATTGCACCCAAATTGGCCTCCAAATGAACCTACAACGTACAAACGAGTTTTCGTTCTTCGTTAAGCACAACCGAACTTTTTTTCTGAGTCAAACATGTCCCATTTGATGCTATTATGGTGCCACACTAGGTAGAAACCAAACAAAGTCCATTTGGTCACTCAAATCCTTGTATTCTCAGATTGCACCCAAATTGGCCTCCAATTGAGCCTACAACGTACAAACGAGTTTCCCTTCTTCGTTAAGCACAACCGAACTTGTTCGTTGAGTCAAACATGTACCATTTGACGTTATTATGGTGCCACGCGAGAATTGAAATAAAATGGAGTGCATTTGGTCACTCAAATCCTCGTATTCTTGGATTACACCCAAATTGGCCTCCAATTGAGCCTACAACGTACAAACGAGTTTTCCTTCATCGTTAAACACAACCGAACTTGTTTGTTGAGTCAAACATGTCCCTTTTGACATTATTATAGTGCCACACGAGGATTGAAATCAAACGGAGTCTATTTGCTCACTCGAATCCTTGTATTCTCGGATTGCACCCAAATTTGCCTCCAATTGAGCCTACAACGTACAAACGAGTTTTTCTTTTTCATTAAGCACAACCGAACTTGTTTGTTGAGTCAAACATGTCCCATTTGACGCTATTATGGTGCCACGCAAGGATTGAAACCAAGCTGAGTCCATTTGGTCACTCAAATCCCTGTATTATCGGATTGCACCCAAATTGGCCTCCAATTGAGCCTACAACGTACAAACGAGTTTTCCTTCTTCGTTAAGCACAACCGAACTTGTTTGTTGTGTCAAATATGTCCCATTTGATGTTATTATGGTGCCACGCGATGATTGAAATCAAACGGAGTCCATTTGGTCACTCAAATCCTTGTATTCTCGGATTGCACCCAAATTGGCCTCCCATTGAGCATACAACGTACAAACGAGTTTTCCTTCTTCGTTAAGCACAAACGAACTTGTTTGTTGATTCAAACATGTCCCATTTGATGTTATTAATGTGCCTCACGAGGATTGAAATCAAACGGAGTCCATTTGGTCACTCAAATCCTTGTGTTCTCGGATTGCACCCAAATTGGCCCCAAATTGAGCCTACAACGTACAAACGAGTTTTTCTTCTTCGTTAAGTACAAACGAACTTGTTTGTTGAGTCAAACATGTCCCATTTGACGTTATTATGGTGCCACGCGAGGATTGAAATCAAACGGAGTTCATTTGGTCAATAAAATTCTTGTATTCTCGGATTGCACCAAAATTGGCATCCAATTGAGCCTACAACGTACAAACGAGTTTCCTTCTTCGTTAAGCACAAACGAAATTGTTGTCAAACATGTCCCATTGTACGCTATTATGGTGCCACACGAGTTAGAAACCAAGTGGAGTCCATTTGGTCACTCAAATCCTTGTATTCTCGGATTGCACCCAAATTGGCCTCCAATTGAGCCTACAACGTACAAACAAGTTTTCCTTCTTTGTTAAGCACAACCGAACTTGTTTGTTGAGTCAAACATGTCCCATTTGACGTTATTATGGTGCCACGCGAGGATTGAAATCAAACGGAGTCCATTTGGTCACTAAAATCCTTGTATTCTCGGATTGCACCCAAATTGGCCTCCAATTGAGCCTACAACGTACAAACAAGTTTTCTTTCTTCGTTAAGCACAAACGAACTTGTTTGTTGATTCAAAAAAGTCCCATTTGATGCTATTATGGTTCCACGCTAGGTAGAAACCAAACGGAGTCCATTTGGTCACTCAAATCCTTGTATTCTTGGATTGCACCCAAATTGGCCTCCAATTGAGCCTATAACGTACAAACGAGTTTTTCTTCTTCGTTAAGCACAACCGAACTTGTTTGTTGAGTCAAACATGTCCCATTTGACATTATTTTGGTGCCATGTGAGGATTGAAATCAAACGGAGTCCATTTGGTCACTCAAATCCTTGTATTCCCGGATTGCACCCAAATTGGCCTCCAATTGAGCCTACAACGTACAAACGAGTTTTCCTTGTTCGTTAAGCACAACCAAACTTGTTTGTTGAGTCAAACATGTCCCATTTGACGTTATTATGGTTCCACATGAGGATTGAAATCAAACGGAGTCCATTTGCTCACTCAAATCCTTGTATTCTCGGATTGCACCCAAATTGGCCTCCAATTGAGCATACAACGTACAAATGAGTTTTCCTTCTTCGTTAAGCACAAACGAACTTGTTTGTTGATTCAAAAATGTCCCATTTGATGTTATTATGGTGCCTCATGAGGATTGAAATCAAACGGAGTCCATTTGGTCACTCAAATCCTTGTGTTCTCGGATTGCACCCAAATTGGCCTCCAATTGAGCCTACAACGTACAAACGAGTTTTTCTTCTTCGTTAAGTACAAACGAACTTGTTTGTTGAGTCAAACATGTCCCATTTGACGTTATTATGGTGCCACGCGAGGATTGAAATCAAACGGAGTTCATTTGGTCAATAAAATTCTTGTATTCTCGTATTGCACCCAAATTGGCCTCCAATTGAGCCTACAACGTACAAACGAGTTTCCTTCTTCGTTAAGCACAAACGAACTTGTTTGTTGTGTCAAACATGTCCCATTTGACGCTATTATGGTGCCACATGAGTTAGAAACCAAGTGGAGTCCATTTGGTCACTCAAATCCTTGTATTCTCGGATTGCACCCAAATTGGCCTCCAATTGAGCCTACAACGTACAAACAAGTTTTCCTTCTTCGTTAAGCACAACCGAACTTGTTTGTTGAGTCAAACATGTCCCATTTGACGTTATTATGGTGCCACACGAGGATTGAAATCAAACGGAGTCCATTTGGTCACTCAAATCCTTGTATTCTCGGATTGCACACAAATTGGCCTCCAATTGAGCCTACAACGTACAAACGAGTTTTCTTTCTTCGTTAAGCACAACCGAACTTGTTTTTTGAGTCAAACATGTACCATTTTATGCTATTATGGTTCCACGCTAGGTAGAAACCAAACGGAGTCCATTTGGTCACTCAAATCCTTGTATTCTCGGATTGCACCCAAATTGGCCTCCAATTGAGCCTACAACGTACAAACGAGTTTTTCTTCTTCGTTAAGCACAACCGAACTTGTTTGTTGAGTCAAACATGTCCCATTTGACATTATTTTGGTGCCACGTGAGGATTGAAATCAAACGGAGTCCATTTGGTCACTCCAATCCTTGTATTCTCGGATTGCACCCAAATTGGCCTCCAATTGAGCCTACAACGTACAAACGTGTTTTCCTTGTTCGTTAAGCACA
Source organism: Berberis vulgaris (assembly GCA_963556465.1). Taxonomy (NCBI): domain Eukaryota; kingdom Viridiplantae; phylum Streptophyta; class Magnoliopsida; order Ranunculales; family Berberidaceae; genus Berberis; species Berberis vulgaris. The sequence goes on from OY747128.1 coordinate 57,718,222, forward strand.
ACCAAACTTGTTTGTTGAGTCAAACATGTCCCATTTGAAGTTATTATGGTGCCCCGCGAGGATTGAAATCAAACAGAGTCCATTTGGTCACTCAAATCCTTGTATTCTCGGATTGCACCCAAATTGGCCTCCAATTGGGCATACAACGTACAAACGAGTTTTCCTTCTTCGTTAAGCACAACCAAACTTGTTTGTTGAGTCAAACATGTCCCATTTGACGTTATTATGGTTCCACATGAGGATTGAAATCAAACGGAGTCCATTTGCTCACTCAAATCCTTGTATTCTCGGATTGCACCCAAATTGGCCTCCAATTGAGCATACAACGTACAAACGAGTTTTCCTTCTTCGTTAAGCACAAACGAACTTGTTTGTTGATTCAAACATGTCCCATTTGATGTTATTATGGTGCCTCATGAGGATTGAAATCAAACGGAGTCCATTTGGTCACTCAAATCCTTGTGTTCTCGGATTGCACCCAAATTGGCCCCCAATTGAGCCTACAACGTACAAACGAGGTTTTCTTCTTCATTAAGCACAACCGAACTTGTTTGTTGACTCACAAATGTCCCATTTGAAGTTATCATGGTGCCACATGAAGATTGAAATCAAACGGAGTCAATTTGGTCACTCAAATCCTTGTATTCTCGGATTGCACCCAAATTGGCCTCCAAATGAACCTACAACGTACAAACGAGTTTTCGTTCTTCGTTAAGCACAACCGAACTTTTTTTCTGAGTCAAACATGTCCCATTTGATGCTATTATGGTGCCACACTAGGTAGAAACCAAACAAAGTCCATTTGGTCACTCAAATCCTTGTATTCTCAGATTGCACCCAAATTGGCCTCCAATTGAGCCTACAACGTACAAACGAGTTTCCCTTCTTCGTTAAGCACAACCGAACTTGTTTGTTGAGTCAAACATGTACCATTTGACGTTATTATGGTGCCACGCGAGAATTGAAATAAAATGGAGTGCATTTGGTCACTCAAATCTTTGTATTCTTGGATTACACCCAAATTGGCCTCCAATTGAGCCTACAACGTACAAACGAGTTTTCCTTCATCGTTAAACACAACCGAACTTGTTTGTTGAGTCAAACATGTCCCTTTTGACATTATTATAGTGCCACACGAGGATTGAAATCAAACGGAGTCTATTTGCTCACTCGAATCCTTGTATTCTCGGATTGCACCCAAATTGGCCTCCAATTGGGCATACAACGTACAAACGAGTTTTCCTTCTTCATTAAGCACAACCGAACTTGTTTGTTGAGTCAAACATGTCCCATTTGACGTTATTATGGTGCCACGCGAGGATTGAAATCAAACGGAGTTCATTTGGTCAATAAAATTCTTGTATTCTCGTATTGCACCCAAATTGGCCTCCAATTGAGCCTACAACGTACAAACGAGTTTCCTTCTTCGTTAAGCACAAACGAACTTGTTTGTTGTGTCAAACATGTCCCATTTGACGCTATTATGGTGCCACACGAGTTAGAAACCAAGTGGAGTCCATTTGGTCACTCAAATCCTTGTATTCTCGGATTGCACCCAAATTGGCCTCCAATTGAGCCTACAACGTACAAACAAGTTTTCCTTCTTCGTTAAGCACAACCGAACTTGTTTGTTGAGTCAAACATGTCCCATTTGACGTTATTATGGTGCCACACGAGGATTGAAATCAAACGGAGTCCATTTGGTCACTCAAATCCTTGTATTCTCGGATTGCACACAAATTGGCCTCCAATTGAGCCTACAACGTACAAACGAGTTTTCTTTCTTCGTTAAGCACAACCGAACTTGTTTTTTGAGTCAAACATGTACCATTTGATGCTATTATGGTTCCACGCTAGGTAGAAACCAAACGGAGTCCATTTGGTCACTCAAATCCTTGTATTCTCGGATTGCACCCAAATTGGCCTCCAATTGAGCCTACAACGTACAAACGAGTTTTTCTTCTTCGTTAAGCACAACCGAACTTGTTTGTTGAGTCAAACATGTCCCATTTGACATTATTTTGGTGCCACGTGAGGATTGAAATCAAACGGAGTCCATTTGGTCACTCCAATCCTTGTATTCTCGGATTGCACCCAAATTGGCCTCCAATTGAGCCTACAACGTACAAACGTGTTTTCCTTGTTCGTTAAGCACAACCAAACTTGTTTGTTGAGTCAAACATGTCCCATTTGAAGTTATTATGGTGCCCCGCGCGGATTGAAATCAAACAGAGTCCATTTGGTCACTCAAATCCTTGTATTCTCGGATTGCACCCAAATTGGCCTCCAATTGGGCATACAACGTACAAACGAGTTTTCCTTCTTCATTAAGCACAACCGAACTTGTTTGTTGAGTCAAACATGTCCCATTTGACGCTATTATGGTGCCACGCAAGGATTGAAACCAAGCTGAGTCCATTTGGTCACTCAAATCCCTGTATTATCGGATTGCACCCAAATTGGCCTCCAATTGAGCCTACAACGTACAAACGAGTTTTCCTTCTTCGTTAAGCACAACCGAACTTGTTTGTTGTGTCAAATATGTCCCATTTGATGTTATTATGGTGCCACGCGATGATTGAAATCAAACGGAGTCCATTTGGTCACTCAAATCCCTGTATTCTCGGATTGCACCCAAATTGGCCTCCAATTGAGCATACAACGTACAAACGAGTTTTCCTTCTTCGTTAAGCACAAACGAACTTGTTTGTTGATTCAAACATGTCCCATTTGATGTTATTAATGTGCCTCACGAGGATTGAAATCAAACGGAGTCCATTTGGTCACTCAAATCCTTGTGTTCTCGGATTGCACCCAAATTGGCCCCAAATTGAGCCTACAACGTACAAACGAGTTTTTCTTCTTCGTTAAGTACAAACGAACTTGTTTGTTGAGTCAAACATGTCCCATTTGACGTTATTATGGGGCCACGCGAGGATTGAAATCAAACGGAGTTCATTTGGTCAATAAAATTCTTGTATTCTCGGATTGCACCCAAATTGGCATCCAATTGAGCCTACAACGTACAAACGAGTTTCCTTCTTCGTTAAGCACAAACGAAATTGTTGTCAAACATGTCCCATTGTACGCTATTATGGTGCCACACGAGTTAGAAACCAAGTGGAGTCCATTTGGTCACTCAAATCCTTGTATTCTCGGATTGCACCCAAATTGGCCTCCAATTGAGCCTACAACGTACAAACAAGTTTTCCTTCTTTGTTAAGCACAACCGAACTTGTTTGTTGAGTCAAACATGTCCCATTTGACGTTATTATGGTGCCACGCGAGGATTGAAATCAAACGGAGTCCATTTGGTCACTCAAATCCTTGTATTCTCGGATTGCACCCAAATTGGCCTCCAATTGAGCCTACAACGTACAAACGAGTTTTCTTTCTTCGTTAAGCACAAACGAACTTGTTTGTTGATTCAAAAAAGTCCCATTTGATGCTATTATGGTTCCACGCTAGGTAGAAACCAAACGGAGTCCATTTGGTCACTCAAATCCTTGTATTCTTGGATTGCACCCAAATTGGCCTCCAATTGAGCCTATAACGTACAAACGAGTTTTTCTTCTTCGTTAAGCACAACCGAACTTGTTTGTTGAGTCAAACATGTCCCATTTGACATTATTTTGGTGCCATGTGAGGATTGAAATCAAACGGAGTCCATTTGGTCACTCAAATCCTTGTATTCCCGGATTGCACCCAAATTGGCCTCCAATTGAGCCTACAACGTACAAACGAGTTTTCCTTGTTCGTTAAGCACAACCAAACTTGTTTGTTGAGTCAAACATGTCCCATTTGAAGTTATTATGGTGCCCCGTGAGGATTGAAATCAAACAGAGTCCATTTGGTCACTCAAATCCTTGTATTCTCGGATTGCACCCAAATTGGCCTCCAATTGGGCATACAACGTACAAACGAGTTTTCCTTCTTCGTTAAGCACAACCAAACTTGTTTGTTGAGTCAAACATGTCCCATTTGACGTTATTATGGTTCCACATGAGGATTGAAATCAAACGGAGTCCATTTGCTCATTCAAATCCTTGTATTCTCGGATTGCACCCAAATTGGCCTCCAATTGAGCATACAACGTACAAACGAGTTTTCCTTCTTCGTTAAGCACAAACGAACTTGTTTGTTGATTCAAAAATGTCCCATTTGATGTTATTATGGTGCCTCATGAGGATTGAAATCAAACGGAGTCCATTTGGTCACTCAAATCCTTGTGTTCTCGGATTGCACCCAAATTGGCCTCCAATTGAGCCTACAACGTACAAACGAGTTTTTCTTCTTCGTTAAGTACAAATGAACTTGTTTGTTGAGTCAAACATGTCCCATTTGACGTTATTATGGTGCCACGCGAGGATTGAAATCAAACGGAGTTCATTTGGTCAATAAAATTCTTGTATTCTCGTATTGCACCCAAATTGGCCTCCAATTGAGCCTACAACGTACAAACGAGTTTCCTTCTTCGTTAAGCACAAACGAACTTGTTTGTTGTGTCAAACATGTACCATTTGACGCTATTATGGTGCCACACAAGTTAGAAACCAAGTGGAGTCCATTTGGTCACTCAAATCCTTGTATTCTCGGATTGCACCCAAATTGGCCTCCAATTGAGCCTACAACGTACAAACAAGTTTTCCTTCTTCGTTAAGCACAACCGAACTTGTTTGTTGAGTCAAACATGTCCCATTTGACGTTATTATGGTGCCACACGAGGATTGAAATCAAACGGAGTCCATTTGGTCACTCAAATCCTTGTATTCTCGGATTGCACCCAAATTGGCCTCCAATTGAGCCTACAACGTACAAACGAGTTTTCTTTCTTCGTTAAGCACAAACGAACTTGTTTGTTGATTCAAAAAAGTCCCATTTGATGCTATTATGGTTCCACGCTAGGTAGAAACCAAACGGAGTCCATTTGGTCACTCAAATCCTTGTATTCTTGGATTGCACCCAAATTGGCCTCCAATTGAGCCTATAACGTACAAACGAGTTTTTCTTCTTCGTTAAGCACAACCGAACTTGTTTGTTGAGTCAAACATGTCCCATTTGACATTATTTTGGTGCCATGTGAGGATTGAAATCAAACGGAGTCCATTTGGTCACTCAAATCCTTGTATTCCCGGATTGCACCCAAATTGGCCTCCAATTGAGCCTACAACGTACAAACGAGTTTTCCTTGTTCGTTAAGCACAACCAAACTTGTTTGTTGAGTCAAACATGTCCCATTTGAAGTTATTATGGTGCCCCGTGAGGATTGAAATCAAACAGAGTCCATTTGGTCACTCAAATCCTTGTATTCTCGGATTGCACCCAAATTGGCCTCCAATTGGGCATACAACGTACAAACGAGTTTTCCTTCTTCGTTAAGCACAACCAAACTTGTTTGTTGAGTCAAACATGTCCCATTTGACGTTATTATGGTTCCACATGAGGATTGAAATCAAACGGAGTCCATTTGCTCACTCAAATCCTTGTATTCTCGGATTGCACCCAAATTGGCCTCCAATTGAGCATACAACGTACAAACGAGTTTTCCTTCTTCGTTAAGCACAAACGAACTTGTTTGTTGATTCAAAAATGTCCCATTTGATGTTATTATGGTGCCTCATGAGGATTGAAATCAAACGGAGTCCATTTGGTCACTCAAATCCTTGTGTTCTCGGATTGCACCCAAATTGGCCTCCAATTGAGCCTACAACGTACAAACGAGTTTTTCTTCTTCGTTAAGTACAAATGAACTTGTTTGTTGAGTCAAACATGTCCCATTTGACGTTATTATGGTGCCACGCGAGGATTGAAATCAAACGGAGTTCATTTGGTCAATAAAATTCTTGTATTCTCGTATTGCACCCAAATTGGCCTCCAATTGAGCCTACAACGTACAAACGAGTTTCCTTCTTCGTTAAGCACAAACGAACTTGTTTGTTGTGTCAAACATGTACCATTTGACGCTATTATGGTGCCACACGAGTTAGAAACCAAGTGGAGTCCATTTGGTCACTCAAATCCTTGTATTCTCGGATTGCACCCAAATTGGCCTCCAATTGAGCCTACAACGTACAAACAAGTTTTCCTTCTTCGTTAAGCACAACCGAACTTGTTTGTTGAGTCAAACATGTCCCATTTGACGTTATTATGGTGCCACACGAGGATTGAAATCAAACGGAGTCCATTTGGTCACTCAAATCCTTGTATTCTCGGATTGCACACAAATTGGCCTCCAATTGAGCCTACAACGTACAAACGAGTTTTCTTTCTTCGTTAAGCACAACCGAACTTGTTTTTTGAGTCAAACATGTACCATTTGATGCTATTATGGTTCCACGCTAGGTAGAAACCAAACGGAGTCCATTTGGTCACTCAAATCCTTGTATTCTCGGATTTCACCCAAATTGGCCTCCAATTGAGCCTACAACGTACAAACGAGTTTTTCTTCTTCGTTAAGCACAACCGAACTTGTTTGTTGAGTCAAACATATCCCATTTGACATTATTTTGGTGCCACGTGAGGATTGAAATCAAACGGAGTCCATTTGGTCACTCCAATCCTTGTATTCTCGGATTGCACCCAAATTGGCCTCCAATTGAGCCTACAACGTACAAACGAGTTTTCCTTGTTCGTTAAGCACAACCAAACTTGTTTGTTGAGTCAAACATGTCCCATTTGAAGTTATTATGGTGCCCCGCGAGGATTGAAATCAAACAGAGTCCATTTGGTCACTCAAATCCTTGTATTCTCGGATTGCACCCAAATTGGCCTCCAATTGGGCATACAACGTACAAACGAGTTTTCCTTCTTCGTTAAGCACAACCAAACTTGTTTGTTGAGTCAAACATGTCCCATTTGACGTTATTATGGTTCCACATGAGGATTGAAATCAAACGGAGTCCATTTGCTCACTCAAATCCTTGTATTCTCGGATTGCACCCAAATTGGCCTCCAATTGAGCATACAACGTACAAACGAGTTTTCCTTCTTCGTTAAGCACAAACGAACTTGTTTGTTGATTCAAACATGTCCCATTTGATGTTATTATGGTGCCTCATGAGGATTGAAATCAAACGGAGTCCATTTGGTCACTCAAATCCTTGTGTTCTCGGATTGCACCCAAATTGGCCCCCAATTGAGCCTACAACGTACAAACGAGTTTTTCTTCTTCGTTAAGTACAAACGAACTTGTTTGTTGAGTCAAACATGTCCCATTTGACGTTATTATGGTGCCACGCGAGGATTGAAATCAAACGGAGTTCATTTGGTCAATAAAATTCTTGTATTCTCGTATTGCACCCAAATTGGCCTCCAATTGAGCCTACAACGTACAAACAAGTTTCCTTCTTCGTTAAGCACAAACGAACTTGTTTATTGTGTCAAACATGTCCCATTTGACGCTATTATGGTGCCACATGAGTTAGAAACCAAGTGGAGTCCATTTGGTCACTCAAATCCTTGTATTCTCGGATTGCACCCAAATTGGCCTCCAATTGAGCCTACAACGTACAAACAAGTTTTCCTTCTTCGTTAAGCACAACCGAACTTGTTTGTTGAGTCAAACATGTCCCATTTGACGTTATTATGGTGCCACACGAGGATTGAAATCAAACGGAGTCCATTTGGTCACTCAAATCCTTGTATTCTCGGATTGCACACAAATTGGCCTCCAATTGAGCCTACAACGTACAAACGAGTTTTCTTTCTTCGTTAAGCACAACCGAACTTGTTTTTTGAGTCAAACATGTACCATTTGATGCTATTATGGTTCCACGCTAGGTAGAAACCAAACGGAGTCCATTTGGTCACTCAAATCCTTGTATTCTCGGATTGCACCCAAATTGGCCTCCAATTGAGCCTACAACGTACGAACGAGTTTTTCTTCTTCGTTAAGCACAACCGAACTTGTTTGTTGAGTCAAACATGTCCCATTTGACATTATTTTTGTGCCACGTGAGGATTGAAATCAAACGGAGTCCATTTGGTCACTCCAATCCTTGTATTCTCGGATTGCACCCAAATTGGCCTCCAATTGAGCCTACAACGTACAAACGAGTTTTCCTTGTTCGTTAAGCACAACCAAACTTGTTTGTTGAGTCAAACATGTCCCATTTGAAGTTATTATGGTGCCACGTGAGGATTGAAATCAAACAGAGTCCATTTGGTCACTCAAATCCTTGTATTCTCGGATTGCACCCAAATTGGCCTGCAATTGAGCATACAACGTACAAACGAGTTTTCCTTTTTCGTTAAGCACAACCAAACTTGTTTGTTGAGTCAAACATGTCCCATTTGACGTTATTATGGTTCCACATGAGGATTGAAATCAAACGGAGTCCATTTGCTCACTCAAATCCTTGTATTCTTGGATTGCACCCAAATTGGCCTCCAATTGAGCATACAACGTACAAACGAGTTTTCCTTCTTCGTTAAGCACAACCGAACCTGTTTGTTGAGTCAAACATGTCCCATTTGACGTTATTTTGGTACCACACATGTTTAGAAGTCAAATGGAGTCCATTTGGTCACTCAAATCCTTGTATTCTCGGATTGCACCCAAATTGGCCTCCAATTGAGCCTACAACGTACAAACGAGTTTTCCTTCTTCGTTAAGCACAAACGAAAAAGTTTGTTTAGTCAAACATGTCCCATTCTTGATTATTATGGTACCACGTGATTTTAGAAGTCAAACGGACTCCATTTGGTAACTCAAATCCTTGTATTCTCGGATTGCACCCAAATTGGCATCCAATTGAACCTACAACGTAAAAACGAGTTTTCCCTTTTCGTTAGGCGCAAACGAACTAGTTTGTTGAGTCAAACATGTTTCATTCATCGTTATTATTCTACCACGGGAGGTTAGTAGTTAAACGGAGTCCATTTGGTCACTCAAATACTTGTATTCTCGAATTGCACCCAAATTGGCGTCCAATTGAGCCTACAACATACAAACGAGTTTTCCTTCTTCGTTAAGCACAAACGAACTAGTTTGCCGAGTCAAACATGTTCTAATAGTCATTATTATTGTACCACACAAGGTTAGAAGTCATACAGAGTCCATTTGGTCACTCAAATCCTTGTATTTTCGGATGTCACCCAAATTGGCCTCCAATTGAGCCTACAACGTAAAAACGAGTTTTTTCTTCTTCGTTAAGCACAAACGAACTAGTTTGCTGAGTCAAACATGTTCCATTTCTTTTTATTATGGTAACACACATGGTTAGAAGTCAAAAAGAGTCCATTTGGTCACTCAAATACTTGTATTCTCGGATCGCACCAAAATTGCCCTCCAATTGAGACTATAACGTACAAACGAGTTTTCCTTCTTCGTTAAGCAGAAACGAAAAAGTTCGTTTTGTCAAACATGAAATTCATCATTATTATGGTACGAAGTGAGGATGGAAGTCGAATGGAGTCCCATTGGTCACTCAAATCCTTGTATTCTCGGATTGCACCCAAATTGGCATCCAATTGAGCCAAAAACGAACAAACGAGTTTTCCTTCTTCGTTAATCACAAACGAACTAGTTTGTTGAGTAAAACATGTTCAAATAGTCGTTATTATGAAACAAGACAAGGTAAGAAGTCAAACGGAGTCCATTTGGTCACTCCAATCCTTGTATTATCTGATTGCACCCAAATTGGCCTCCAATTGAGCCTACAACGTACAAACGAGTTTTTCTTCTTTGTTAAGCACAAACGAACTATTTTATTGAGTCAAACATGTTCCATTCATCATTATTATCTTACCACAGCATAATAGAAGTCATTCGGAGTGCATTTGGTCACACAAATCCTTGTATTCTCGGATTGCACCCAAATTGGCCTTCAATTGAGCCTACAACGTACAAACAAGTTTTCCTTCTTCGTTAAGCACAACCGAACTTGTTTGTTGAGTCAAACATGTCCCATTTGACGTTATTATGGTGCCACACGAGGATTGAAATCAAACGGAGTCCATTTGGTCACTCAAATCCTTGTATTCTCGGATTGCACACAAATTGGCCTCCAATTGAGCCTACAACGTACAATCGAGTTTTCTTTCTTCGTTAAGCACAACCGAACTTGTTTTTTGAGTCAAACATGTACCATTTGATGCTATTATGGTTCCACGCTAGGTAGAAACCAAACGGAGTCCATTTGGTCACTCAAATCCTTGTATTCTCGGATTGCACCCAAATTGGCCTCCAATTGAGCCTACAACGTACAAACGAGTTTTTCTTCTTCGTTAAGCACAACCGAACTTGTTTGTTGAGTCAAACATGTCCCATTTGACATTATTTTGGTGCCACGTGAGGATTGAAATCAAACGGAGTCCATTTGGTCACTCAAATCCTTGTATTCTCGGATTGCACCCAAATTGGCCTCCAATTGAGCCTACAACGTACAAACGAGTTTTCCTTGTTCGTTAAGCACAACCAAACTTGTTTGTTGATTCAAACATGTCCCATTTTAAGTTATTATGGTGCCACGCGAGGATTGAAATCAAACAGAGTCCATTTGGTCACTCAAATCCTTGTATTCTCGGATTGCACCCAAATTGGCCTCCAATTGAGCATACAACGTACAAACGAGTTTTCCTTCTTCGTTAAGCACAACCAAACTTGTTTGTTGAGTCGAACATGTCCCATTTGACGTTATTATGGTTCCACATGAGGATTGAAATCAAACGGAGTCCATTTGCTCACTCAAATCCTTGTATTCTTGGATTGCACCCAAATTGGCCTCCAATTGAGCATACAACGTACAAACGAGTTTTCCTTCTTCGTTAAGCTCAACCGAACCTGTTTGTTGAGTCAAACATGTCCCATTTGACGTTATTTTGGTACCACACATGTTTAGAAGTCAAATGGAGTCCATTTGGTTACTCAAATCCTTGTATTCTCAGATTGCACCCAAATTGGCCTCCAATTGAGCCTACAACGTACAAACGAGTTTTCCTTCTTCGTTAAGCACAAACGAAAAAGTTTGTTTAGTCAAACATGTCCCATTCTTGATTATTATGGTACCACGTGATTTTAGAAGTCAAACGGACTCCATTTGGTAACTCAAATCCTTGTATTCTCGGATTGCACCCAAATTGGCATCCAATTGAACCTACAACGTAAAAACGAGTTTTCCCTTTTCGTTAGGCGCAAACGAACTAGTTTGTTGAGTCAAACATGTTTCATTCATCGTTATTATTCTACCACGGGAGGTTAGTAGTTAAACGGAGTCCATTTGGTCACTCAAATACTTGTATTCTCGAATTGCACCCAAATTGGCGTCCAATTGAGCCTACAACATACAAACGAGTTTTCCTTCTTCGTTAAGCACAAACGAACTAGTTTACCGAGTCAAACATGTTCTATTAGTCATTATTATGGTACCACACAAGGTTAGAAGTCATACAGAGTCCATTTGGTCACTCAAATCCTTGTATTTTCGGATGTCACCCAAATTGGCCTCCAATTGAGCCTACAACGTAAAAACGAGTTTTTTCTTCTTCGTTAAGCACAAACGAACTAGTTTGCAGAGTCAAACATGTTCCATTTCTTTTTATTATGGTAACACACATGGTTAGAAGTCAAAAAGAGTCCATTTGGTCACTCAAATACTTGTATTCTCGGATCGCACCAAAATTGGCCTCCAATTGAGACTATAACGTACAAACGAGTTTTCCTTCTTCGTTAAGCAGAAACGAAAAAGTTCGTTTTGTCAAACATGAAATTCATCATTATTATGGTACCAAGTGAGGATGGAAGTCGAATGGAGTCCCATTGGTCGCTCAAATCCTTGTATTCTCGGATTGCACCCAAATTGGCATCCAATTGAGCCAAAAACGAACAAACGAGTTTTCCTTCTTCGTTAATCACAAACGAACTAGTTTGTTGAGTAAAACATGTTCAAATAGTCGTTATTATGAAACAAGACAAGGTAAGAAGTCAAACGGAGTCCATTTGGTCACTCCAATCCTTGTATTATCTGATTGCACCCAAATTGGCCTCCAATTGAGCCTACAACGTACAAACGAGTTTTTCTTCTTTGTTAAGCACAAACGAACTATTTTATTGAGTCAAACATGTTCCATTCATCATTATTATCTTACCACGGCATAATAGAAGTCATACGGAGTGCATTTGGTCACACAAATCCTTGTATTCTCGGATTGCACCCAAATTGGCCTCCAATTGAACCTACAACGTACAAACAAGTTTTCCTTCTTCGTTAAGCACAACCGAACTTGTTTGTTGAGTCAAACATGTCCCATTTGACGTTATTATGGTGCCACACGAGGATTGAAATCAAACGGAGTCCATTTGGTCACTCAAATCCTTGTATTCTCGGATTGCACACAAATTGGCCTCCAATTGAGCCTACAACGTACAATCGAGTTCTCTTTCTTCGTTAAGCACAACCGAACTTGTTTTTTGAGTCAAACATGTACCATTTGATGCTATTATGGTTCCACGCTAGGTAGAAACCAAACGGAGTCCATTTGGTCACTCAAATCCTTGTATTCTCGGATTGCACCTAAATTGGCCTCCAATTGAGCCTACAACGTACAAACGAGTTTTTCTTCTTCGTTAAGCACAACCGAACTTGTTTGTTGAGTCAAACATGTCCCATTTGACATTATTTTGGTGCCACGTGAGGATTGAAATCAAACGGAGTCCATTTGGTCACTCAAATCCTTGTATTCTCGGATTGCACCCAAATTGGCCTCCAATTGAGCCTACAACGTACAAACGAGTTTTCCTTGTTCGTTAAGCACAACCAAACTTGTTTGTTGATTCAAAAATGTCCCATTTGAAGTTATTATGGTGCCACGCGAGGATTGAAATCAAACAGAGTCCATTTGGTCACTCAAATCCTTGTATTCTCGGATTGCACCCAAATTGGCCTCCAATTGAGCATACAACGTACAAACGAGTTTTCCTTCTTCGTTAAGCACAACCAAACTTGTTTGTTGAGTCAAACATGTCCCATTTGACGTTATTATGGTTCCACATGAGGATTGAAATCAAACGGAGTCCATTTGCTCACTCAAATCCTTGTATTCTTGGATTGCACCCAAATTGGCCTCCAATTGAGCATACAACGTACAAACGAGTTTTCCTTCTTCGTTAAGCTCAACCGAACCTGTTTGTTGAGTCAAACATGTCCCATTTGACGTTATTTTGGTACCACACATGTTTAGAAGTCAAATGGAGTCCATTTGGTCACTCAAATCCTTGTATTCTCGGATTGCACCCAAATTGGCCTCCAATTGAGCCTACAACGTACAAACGAGTTTTCCTTCTTCGTTAAGCACAAACGAAAAAGTTTGTTTAGTCAAACATGTCCCATTCTTGATTATTATGGTACCACGTGATTTTAGAAGTCAAACGGACTCCATTTGGTAACTCAAATCCTTGTATTCTCGGATTGCACACAAATTGGCCTCCAATTGAGCCTACAACGTACAAACGAGTTTTCTTTCTTCGTTAAGCACAACCGAACTTGTTTTTTGAGTCAAACATGTACCATTTGATGCTATTATGGTTCCACGCTAGGTAGAAACCAAACGGAGTCCATTTGGTCACTCAAATCCTTGTATTCTCGGATTGCACCCAAATTGGCCTCCAATTGAGCCTACAACGTACAAACGAGTTTTTCTTCTTCGTTAAGCACAACCGAACTTGTTTGTTGAGTCAAACATGTCCCATTTGACATTATTTTTGTGCCACGTGAGGATTGAAATCAAACGGAGTCCATTTGGTCACTCCAATCCTTGTATTCTCGGATTCCACCCAAATTGGCCTCCAATTGAGCCTACAACGTACAAATGAGTTTTCCTTGTTCGTTAAGCACAACCAAACTTGTTTGTTGAGTCAAACATGTCCCATTTGAAGTTATTATGGTGCCACGTGAGGATTGAAATCAAACAGAGTCCATTTGGTCACTCAAATCCTTGTATTCTCGGATTGCACCCAAATTGGCCAACGTACAAACGAGTTTTCCTTCTTCGTTAAGCACAACCAAACTTGTTTGTTGAGTCAAACATGTCCCATTTGACGTTATTATGGTTCCACATGAGGATTGAAATCAAACGGAGTCCATTTGCTCACTCAAATCCTTGTATTCTTGGATTGCACCCAAATTGGCCTCCAATTGAGCATACAACGTACAAACGAGTTTTCCTTCTTCGTTAAGCACAACCGAACCTGTTTGTTGAGTCAAACATGTCCCATTTGACGTTATTTTGGTACCACACATGTTTAGAAGTCAAATGGAGTCCATTTGGTCACTCAAATCCTTGTATTCTCGGATTGCACCCAAATTGGCCTCCAATTGAGCCTACAACGTACAAACGAGTTTTCCTTCTTCGTTAAGCACAAACGAAAAAGTTTGTTTAGTCAAACATGTCCCATTCTTGATTATTATGGTACCACGTGATTTTAGAAGTCAAACGGACTCCATTTGGTAACTCAAATCCTTGTATTCTCGGATTGCACCCAAATTGGCATCCAATTGAACCTACAACGTAAAAACGAGTTTTCCCTTTTCGTTAGGCGCAAACGAACTAGTTTGTTGAGTCAAACATGTTTCATTCATCGTTATTATTCAACCACGGGAGGTTAGTAGTTAAACGGAGTCCATTTGGTCACTCAAATACTTGTATTCTCGAATTGCACCCAAATTGGCGTCCAATTGAGCCTACAACATACAAACGAGTTTTCCTTCTTCGTTAAGCACAAACGAACTAGTTTGCCGAGTCAAACATGTTCTATTAGTCATTATTATGGTACCACACAAGGTTAGAAGTCATACAGAGTCCATTTGGTCACTCAAATCCTTGTATTTTCGGATGTTACCCAAATTGGCCTCCAATTGAGCCTACAACGTAAAAACGAGTTTTTTCTTCTTCGTTAAGCACAAACGAACTAGTTTGCTGAGTCAAACATGTTCCATTTCATTTTATTATGGTAACACACATGGTTAGAAGTCAAAAAGAGTCCATTTGGTCACTCAAATACTTGTATTCTCGGATCGCACCAAAATTGGCCTCCAATTGAGACTATAACGTACAAACGAGTTTTCCTTCTTCGTTAAGCAGAAACGAAAAAGTTCGTTTTGTCAAACATGAAATTCATCATTATTATGGTACCAAGTGAGGATGGAAGTCGAATGGAGTCCCATTGGTCACTCAAATCCTTCTATTCTCGGATTGCACCCAAATTGGCATCCAATTGAGCCAAAAACGAACAAACGAGTTTTCCTTCTTCGTTAATCACAAACGAACTAGTTTGTTGAGTAAAACATGTTCAAATAGTCGTTATTATGAAACAAGACAAGGTAAGAAGTCAAACGGAGTCCATTTGGTCACTCCAATCCTTGTATTATCTGATTGCACCCAAATTGGCCTCCAATTGAGCCTACAACGTACAAACGAGTTTTTCTTCTTTGTTAAGCACAAACGAACTATTTTATTGAGTCAAACATGTTCCATTCATCATTATTATCTTACCACGGCATAATAGAAGTCATACGGAGTGCATTTGGTCACACAAATCCTTGTATTCTCGGATTGCACCCAAATTGGCCTCCAATTGAACCTACAACGTACAAACAAGTTTTCCTTCTTCGTTAAGCACAACCGAACTTGTTTGTTGAGTCAAACATGTCCCATTTGACGTTATTATGGTGCCACACGAGGATTGAAATCAAACGGAGTCCATTTGGTCACTCAAATCCTTGTATTCTCGGATTGCACACAAATTGGCCTCCAATTGAGCCTACAACGTACAATCGAGTTCTCTTTCTTCGTTAAGCACAACCGAACTTGTTTTTTGAGTCAAACATGTACCATTTGATGCTATTATGGTTCCACGCTAGGTAGAAACCAAACGGAGTCCATTTGGTCACTCAAATCCTTGTATTCTCGGATTGCACCTAAATTGGCCTCCAATTGAGCCTACAACGTACAAACGAGTTTTTCTTCTTCGTTAAGCACAACCGAACTTGTTTGTTGAGTCAAACATGTCCCATTTGACATTATTTTGGTGCCACGTGAGGATTGAAATCAAACGGAGTCCATTTGGTCACTCAAATCCTTGTATTCTCGGATTGCACCCAAATTGGCCTCCAATTGAGCCTACAACGTACAAACGAGTTTTCCTTGTTCGTTAAGCACAACCAAACTTGTTTGTTGATTCAAAAATGTCCCATTTGAAGTTATTATGGTGCCACGCGAGGATTGAAATCAAACAGAGTCCATTTGGTCACTCAAATCCTTGTATTCTCGGATTGCACCCAAATTGGCCTCCAATTGAGCATACAACGTACAAACGAGTTTTCCTTCTTCGTTAAGCACAACCAAACTTGTTTGTTGAGTCAAACATGTCCCATTTGACGTTATTATGGTTCCACATGAGGATTGAAATCAAACGGAGTCCATTTGCTCACTCAAATCCTTGTATTCTTGGATTGCACCCAAATTGGCCTCCAATTGAGCATACAACGTACAAACGAGTTTTCCTTCTTCGTTAAGCTCAACCGAACCTGTTTGTTGAGTCAAACATGTCCCATTTGACGTTATTTTGGTACCACACATGTTTAGAAGTCAAATGGAGTCCATTTGGTCACTCAAATCCTTGTATTCTCGGATTGCACCCAAATTGGCCTCCAATTGAGCCTACAACGTACAAACGAGTTTTCCTTCTTCGTTAAGCACAAACGAAAAAGTTTGTTTAGTCAAACATGTCCCATTCTTGATTATTATGGTACCACGTGATTTTAGAAGTCAAACGGACTCCATTTGGTAACTCAAATCCTTGTATTCTCGGATTGCACCCAAATTGGCATCCAATTGAACCTACAACGTACAAACGAGTTTTCCCTTTTCGTTAGGCGCAAACGAACTAGTTTGTTGAGTCAAACATGTTTCATTCATCGTTATTATTCTACCACGGGAGGTTAGTAGTTAAACGGAGTCCATTTGGTCACTCAAATACTTGTATTCTCGAATTGCAGCCAAATTGGCGTCCAATTGAGCCTACAACATACAAACGAGTTTTCCTTCTTCGTTAAGCACAAACGAACTAGTTTGCCGAGTCAAACATGTTCTATTAGTCATTCTTATGGTACCACACAAGGTTAGAAGTCAAACGAAGTCCATTTGGTCACTCAAATCCTTGTATTATCTGATTGCACCCAAATTGGCCTCCAATTGAGCCTACAACGTACAAACGAGTTTTTCTTCTTTGTTAAGCACAAACGAACTATTTTATTGAGTCAAACATGTTCCATTCATCATTATTATCTTACCACGGCATAATAGAAGTCATACGGAGTGCATTTGGTCACACAAATCCTTGTATTCTCGGATTGCACCCAAATTGGCCTCCAATTGAGCCTACAACGTACAAACAAGTTTTCCTTCTTCGTTAAGCACAACCGAACTTGTTTGTTGAGTCAAACATGTCCCATTTGACGTTATTATGGTGCCACACGAGGATTGAAATCAAACGGAGTCCATTTGGTCACTCAAATCCTTGTATTCTCGGATTGCACACAAATTGGCCTCCAATTGAGCCTACAACGTACAAACGAGTTTTCTTTCTTCGTTAAGCACAACCGAACTTGTTTTTTGAGTCAAACATGTACCATTTGATGCTATTATGGTTCCACGCTAGGTAGAAACCAAACGGAGTCCATTTGGTCACTCAAATCCTTGTATTCTCGGATTGCACCCAAATTGGCCTCCAATTGAGCCTACAACGTACAAACGAGTTTTTCTTCTTCGTTAAGCACAACCGAACTTGTTTGTTGAGTCAAACATGTCCCATTTGACATTATTTTGGTGCCACGTGAGGATTGAAATCAAACGGAGTCCATTTGGTCACTCAAATCCTTGTATTCTCGGATTGCACCCAAATTGGCCTCCAATTGAGCCTACAACGTACAAACGAGTTTTCCTTGTTCGTTAAGCACAACCAAACTTGTTTGTTGAGTCAAACATGTCCCATTTGACGTTATTATGGTTCCACATGAGGATTGAAATCAAACGGAGTCCATTTGCTCACTCAAATCCTTGTATTCTTGGATTGCACCCAAATTCGCCTCCAATTGAGCATACAACGTACAAACGAGTTTTCCTTCTTCGTTAAGCACAACCGAACCTGTTTGTTGAGTCAAACATGTCCCATTTGACGTTATTTTGGTACCACACATGTTTAGAAGTCAAATGGAGTCCATTTGGTCACTCAAATCCTTGTATTCTCGGATTGCACCCAAATTTGCCTCCAATTGAGCCTACAACGTACAAACGAGTTTTCCTTCTTCGTTAAGCACAAACGAAAAAGTTTGTTTAGTCAAACATGTCCCATTCTTGATTATTATGGTACCACGTGATTTTAGAAGTCAAACGGACTCCATTTGGTAACTCAAATCCTTGTATTCTCGGATTGCACCCAAATTGGCATCCAATCGAACCTACAACGTACAAACGAGTTTTCCCTTTTCGTTAGGCGCAAACGAACTAGTTTGTTGAGTCAAACATGTTTCATTCATCGTTATTATTCTACCACGGGAGGTTAGTAGTTAAACGGAGTCCATTTGGTCACTCAAATACTTGTATTCTCGAATTGCACCCAAATTGGCGTCCAATTGAGCAACATACAAACGAGTTTTCCTTCTTCGTTAAGCACAAACGAACTAGTTTGCCGAGTCAAACATGTTCTATTAGTCATTATTATGGTACCACACAAGGTTAGAAGTCATACAGAGTCCATTTGGTCACTCAAATCCTTGTATTTTCGGATGTCACCCAAATTGGCCTCCAATTGAGCCTACAACGTAAAAACGAGTTTTTTCTTCTTCGTTAAGCACAAACGAACTAGTTTGCTGAGTCAAACATGTTCCATTTCTTTTTATTATGGTAACACACATGGTTAGAATTCAAAAAGAGTCCATTTGGTCACTCAAATACTTGTATTCTCGGATCGCACCAAAATTGGCCTCCAATTGAGACTATAACGTACAAACGAGTTTTCCTTCTTCGTTAAGCAGAAACGAAAAAGTTCGTTTTGTCAAACATGAAATTCATCATTATTATGGTACCAAGTGAGGATGGAAGTCGAATGGAGTCCCATTGGTCACTCAAATCCTTGTATTCTCGGATTGCACCCAAATTGGCATCCAATTGAGCCAAAAACGAACAAACGAGTTTTCCTTCTTCGTTAATCACAAACGAACTAGTTTGTTGAGTAAAACATGTTCAAATAGTCGTTATTATGAAACAAGACAAGGTAAGAAGTCAAACGGAGTCCATTTGGTCACTCCAATCCTTGTATTATCTGATTGCACCCAAATTGGCCTCCAATTGAGCCTACAACGTACAAACGAGTTTTTCTTCTTTGTTAAGCACAAACGAACTATTTTATTGAGTCAAACATGTTCCATTCATCATTATTATCTTACCACGGCATAACAGAAGTCATACGGAGTGCATTTGGTCACACAAATCCTTGTATTCTCGGATTGCACCCAAATTGGCCTCCAATTGAGCCTACAACGTACAAACAAGTTTTCCTTCTTCGTTAAGCACAACCGAACTTGTTTGTTGAGTCAAACATGTCCCATTTGACGTTATTATGGTGCCACACGAGGATTGAAATCAAACGGAGTCCATTTGGTCACTCAAATCCTTGTATTCTCGGATTGCACACAAATTGGCCTCCAATTGAGCCTACAACGTACAATCGAGTTTTCTTTCTTCGTTAAGCACAACCGAACTTGTTTTTTGAGTCAAACATGTACCATTTGATGCTATTATGGTTCCACGCTAGGTAGAAACCAAACGGAGTCCATTTGGTCACTCAAATCCTTGTATTCTCGGATTGCACCCAAATTGGCCTCCAATTGAGCCTACAACGTACAAACGAGTTTTTCTTCTTCGTTAAGCACAACCGAACTTGTTTGTTGAGTCAAACATGTCCCATTTGACATTATTTTGGTGCCACGTGAGGATTGAAATCAAACGGAGTCCATTTGGTCACTCAACTCCTTGTATTCTCGGATTGCACCCAAATTGGCCTCCAATTGAGCCTACAACGTACAAACGAGTTTTCCTTGTTCGTTAAGCACAACCAAACTTGTTTGTTGATTCAAAAATGTCCCATTTGAAGTTATTATGGTGCCACGCGAGGATTGAAATCAAACAGAGTCCATTTGGTCACTCAAATCCTTGTATTCATGGATTGCACCCAAATTGGCCTCCAATTGAGCATACAACGTACAAACGAGTTTTCCTTCTTCGTTAAGCACAACCAAACCTGTTTGTTGAGTCAAACATGTCCCATTTGATGTTATTTTGGTACCACACATGTTTAGAAGTCAAATGGAGTCCATTTGGTCACTCAAATCCTTGTATTCTCGGATTGCACCCAAATTGGCCTCCAATTGAGCCTACAACGTACAAATGAGTTTTCCTTCTTCGTTAAGCACAAACGAAAAAGTTTGTTTAGTCAAACATGTCCCATTCTTGATTATTATGGTACCACGTGATTTTAGAAGTCAAACGGACTCCATTTGGTAACTCAAATCCTTGTATTCTCGGATTGCACCCAAATTGGCATCCAATTGAACCTACAACGTACAAACGAGTTTTCCCTTTTCGTTAGGCGCAAACGAACTAGTTTGTTGAGTCAAACATGTTTCATTCATCGTTATTATTCTACCACGGGAGGTTAGTAGTTAAACGGAGTCCATTTGGTCACTCAAATACTTGTATTCTCGAATTGCACCCAAATTGGCGTCCAATTGAGCCTACAACATACAAACGAGTTTTCCTTCTTCGTTAAGCACAAACGAACTAGTTTGCCGAGTCAAACATGTTCTATTAGTCATTATTATGGTACCACACAAGGTTAGAAGTCATACAGAGTCCATTTGGTCACTCAAATCCTTGTATTTTCGGATGTCACCCAAATTGGCCTCCAATTGAGCCTACAACGTAAAAACGAGTTTTTTCTTCTTCGTTAAGCACAAACGAACTAGTTTGCTGAGTCAAACATGTTTCATTTCTTTTTATTATGGTACAACACATGGTTAGAAGTCAAACAGAGTCCATTTTGTCACTCAAATACTTGTATTTTCGGATCGCACCGAAATTGGCCTCCAATTGAGACTACAACGTACAAACGAGTTTTCCTTCATCGTTAAGCAGAAACGAAAAAGTTTGTTTTGTCAAACATGTCCCATTCATCGTTATTATGGTACCAAGTGAGGATAGAATTCAAATGGAGTCCATTTGGTCACTCAAATCCTTGTATTCTCAGATTGCACCCAAATTGGCATCCAATTGAGCCTAAAACGCACAAACGAGTTTTCCTTCTTCGTTAATCACAAACGAACTAGTTTGTTGAGTAAAACATGTTCCTATAGTCGTTATTATGAAACAACACAAGGTAAGAAGTCAAACGGAGTCCATTTGCTCACTCCAATCCTTATATTCTCTGATTGCACCCAAATTGGCCTCCAATTGAGCCTACAACGTACAAACGAGTTTTCTTTCTTTGTTAAGCACAACCGAACTTGTTTGTTGAGTCAAACATGTCCCATTTGACGTTATTATGGTACCACGCGAGGATTGAAATCAAACGGAGTCCATTTGGTCACTCAAATCCTTGTATCCTTCGTGAAGCACAAACAAACTATTTTATTGAGTCAAACATGTTCCATTCATCATTATTATCTTACCACGGGATAATAGAAGTCAAACGGAGTCCATTTGGTCACACAAATACTTGTATTCTCGGATTGCACCCAAATTGGCCTTCAATTGAGCCTACAACGTTTAAACGAGTTTTCCTTCTTCGTTAAGAACAAACGAAAACGTTCGTTGAGTCAAACATGTCCCATTCATCCTAATTTTGGTACCACATGAGGTTATAAGTCAAATTGAGTCCATTTGGTCAATCAAATCTTTGATTTCTCGAAATGCACCCAAATTGGCCCCCAATTGAGCCTACAACGTACAAACGAGTTTCCTTCTTAGTTAAGCACAAACGAACTTGTTTGTTGTGTCAAACATGTCCCATTTGACGCTATTAGGGTGCCACACGAGTTAGAAACCAAGCCGAGTCCATTTGGTCACTCAAATCCTTGTATTCTTGTATTGCACCCAAATTGGCCTCCAATTGAGCCTACAACGTACAAACAAGTTTTCCTTCTTCGTTAAGCACAACCGAACTTGTTTGTTGAGTCAAACATGTCCCATTTGACGTTATTATGGTGCCACGCAAGGATTGAAAACAACCGGAGTCCATTTGGTCACTCAAATCCTTGTATTCTCGGATTGCACCCAAATTGGCCTCCAATTGAGCCTACAACGTACAAACGAGTTTTCTTTCTTCGTTAAGCACAACCGAACTTGTTTTTTGAGTCAAACATGTCCCATTTGATGCTATTATGGTGCCACGCTAGGTAGAAACCAAACGGACTCCATTTGGTCACTCAAATCCTTGTATTCTCGGATTGCACCCAAATTGGCCTCCAATTGAGCCTACAACGTACAAACGAGTTTTTCTTCTTCGTTAAGCACAACCGAACTTGTTTGTTGAGTCAAACATGTCCCATTTGACATTATTATGGTACCACGTGAGGATTAAAATCAAACGGAGTCCATTTGGTCACTCAAATCCTTGTATTCTCGGATTGCACCCAAATTGGCCTCCAATTGAGCCTACAACGTACAAACGAGTTTTCCTTGTTTGTTAAGCACAACCAAACTTGTTTGTTGAGTCAAACATGTCCCATTTGAAGTTATTATGGTGCCACGCGAGGATTGAAATCAAACAGAGTCCATTTGGTCACTCAAATCCTTGTATTCTCGGATTGCACCCAAATTGGCCTCCAATTGAGCCTACAACGTACAAACAAGTTTTCCTTCTTCGTTAAGCACAACCGAACTTGTTTGTTGAGTCAAACATGTCCCATTTGACGTTATTATGGTGCCACACGAGGATTGAAATCAAACGGAGTCCATTTGGTCACTCAAATCCTTGTATTCTCGGATTGCACACAAATTGGCCTCCAATTGAGCCTACAACGTACAAACGAGTTTTCTTTCTTCGTTAAGCACAACCGAACTTGTTTTTTGAGTCAAACATGTACCATTTGATGCTATTATGGTTCCACGCTAGGTAGAAACCAAACGGAGTCCATTTGGTCACTCAAATCCTTGTATTCTCGGATTGCACCCAAATTGGCCTCCAATTGAGCCTACAACGTACAAACGAGTTTTTCTTCTTCGTTAAGCACAACCGAACTTGTTTGTTGAGTCAAACATGTCCCATTTGACATTATTTTGGTGCCACGTGAGGATTGAAATCAAACGGAGTCCATTTGGTCACTCAAATCCTTGTATTCTCGGATTGCACCCAAATTGGCCTCCAATTGAGCCTACAACGTACAAACGAGTTTTCCTTGTTCGTTAAGCACAACCAAACTTGTTTGTTGAGTCAAACATGTCCCATTTGACGTTATTATGGTTCCACATGAGGATTGAAATCAAACGGAGTCCATTTGCTCACTCAAATCCTTGTATTCTTGGATTGCACCCAAATTCGCCTCCAATTGAGCATACAACGTACAAACGAGTTTTCCTTCTTCGTTAAGCACAACCGAACCTTTTGTTGAGTCAAACATGTCCCATTTGACGTTATTTTGGTACCACACATGTTTAGAAGTCAAATGGAGTCCATTTGGTCACTCAAATCCTTGTATTCTCGGATTGCACCCAAATTGGCCTCCAATTGAGCCTACAACGTACAAACGAGTTTTCCTTCTTCGTTAAGCACAAACGAAAAAGTTTGTTTAGTCAAACATGTCCCATTCTTGATTATTATGGTACCACGTGATTTTAGAAGTCAAACGGACTCCATTTGGTAACTCAAATCCTTGTATTCTCGGATTGCACCCAAATTGGCATCCAATCGAACCTACAACGTACAAACGAGTTTTCCCTTTTCGTTAGGCGCAAACGAACTAGTTTGTTGAGTCAAACATGTTTCATTCATCGTTATTATTCTACCACGGGAGGTTAGTAGTTAAACGGAGTCCATTTGGTCACTCAAATACTTGTATTCTCGAATTGCACCCAAATTGGCGTCCAATTGAGCAACATACAAACGAGTTTTCCTTCTTCGTTAAGCACAAACGAACTAGTTTGCCGAGTCAAACATGTTCTATTAGTCATTATTATGGTACCACACAAGGTTAGAAGTCATACAGAGTCCATTTGGTCACTCAAATCCTTGTATTTTCGGATGTCACCCAAATTGGCCTCCAATTGAGCCTACAACGTAAAAACGAGTTTTTTCTTCTTCGTTAAGCACAAACGAACTAGTTTGCTGAGTCAAACATGTTCCATTTCTTTTTATTATGGTAACACACATGGTTAGAATTCAAAAAGAGTCCATTTGGTCACTCAAATACTTGTATTCTCGGATCGCACCAAAATTGGCCTCCAATTGAGACTATAACGTACAAACGAGTTTTCCTTCTTCGTTAAGCAGAAACGAAAAAGTTCGTTTTGTCAAACATGAAATTCGTCATTATTATGGTACCAAGTGAGGATGGAAGTCGAATGGAGTCCCATTGGTCACTCAAATCCTTGTATTCTCGGATTGCACCCAAATTGGCATCCAATTGAGCCAAAAACGAACAAACGAGTTTTCCTTCTTCGTTAATCACAAACGAACTAGTTTGTTGAGTAAAACATGTTCAAATAGTCGTAATTATGAAACAAGACAAGGTAAGAAGTCAAACGGAGTCCATTTGGTCACTCCAATCCTTGTATTATCTGATTGCACCCAAATTGGCCTCCAATTGAGCCTACAACGTACAAACGAGTTTTTCTTCTTTGTTAAGCACAAACGAACTATTTTATTGAGTCAAACATGTTCCATTCATCATTATTATCTTACCACGGCATAACAGAAGTCATACGGAGTGCATTTGGTCACACAAATCCTTGTATTCTCGGATTGCACCCAAATTGGCCTCCAATTGAGCCTACAACGTACAAACAAGTTTTCCTTCTTCGTTAAGCACAACCGAACTTGTTTGTTGAGTCAAACATGTCCCATTTGACGTTATTATGGTGCCACACGAGGATTGAAATCAAACGGAGTCCATTTGGTCACTCAAATCCTTGTATTCTCGGATTGCACACAAATTGGCTTCCAATTGAGCCTACAACGTACAATCGAGTTTTCTTTCTTCGTTAAGCACAACCGAACTTGTTTTTTGAGTCAAACATGTACCATTTGATGCTATTATGGTTCCATGCTAGGTAGAAACCAAACGGAGTCCATTTGGTCACTCAAATCCTTGTATTCTCGGATTGCACCCAAATTGGCCTCCAATTGAGCCTACAACGTACAAACGAGTTTTTCTTCTTCGTTAAGCACAACCGAACTTGTTTGTTGAGTCAAACATGTCCCATTTGACATTATTTTGGTGCCACGTGAGGATTGAAATCAAACGGAGTCCATTTGGTCACTCAACTCCTTGTATTCTCGGATTGCACCCAAATTGGCCTCCAATTGAGCCTACAACGTACAAACGAGTTTTCCTTGTTCGTTAAGCACAACCAAACTTGTTTGTTGATTCAAAAATGTCCCATTTGAAGTTATTATGGTGCCACGCGAGGATTGAAATCAAACAGAGTCCATTTGGTCACTCAAATCCTTGTATTCATGGATTGCACCCAAATTGGCCTCCAATTGAGCATACAACGTACAAACGAGTTTTCCTTCTTCGTTAAGCACAACCAAACCTGTTTGTTGAGTCAAACATGTCCCATTTGACGTTATTTTGGTACCACACATGTTTAGAAGTCAAATGGAGTCCATTTGGTCACTCAAATCCTTGTATTCTCGGATTGCACCCAAATTGGCCTCCAATTGAGCCTACAACGTACAAATGAGTTTTCCTTCTTCGTTAAGCACAAACGAAAAAGTTTGTTTAGTCAAACATGTCCCATTCTTGATTATTATGGTACCACGTGATTTTAGAAGTCAAACGGACTCCATTTGGTAACTCAAATCCTTGTATTCTCGGATTGCACCCAAATTGGCATCCAATTGAACCTACAACGTACAAACGAGTTTTCCCTTTTCGTTAGGCGCAAACGAACTAGTTTGTTGAGTCAAACATGTTTCATTCATCGTTATTATTCTACCACGGGAGGTTAGTAGTTAAACGGAGTCCATTTGGTCACTCAAATACTTGTATTCTCGAATTGCACCCAAATTGGCGTCCAATTGAGCCTACAACATACAAACGAGTTTTCCTTCTTCGTTAAGCACAAACGAACTAGTTTGCCGAGTCAAACATGTTCTATTAGTCATTATTATGGTACCACACAAGGTTAGAAGTCATACAGAGTCCATTTGGTCACTCAAATCCTTGTATTTTCGGATGTCACCCAAATTGGCCTCCAATTGAGCCTACAACGTAAAAACGAGTTTTTTCTTCTTCGTTAAGCACAAACGAACTAGTTTGCTGAGTCAAACATGTTTCATTTCTTTTTATTATGGTACAACACATGGTTAGAAGTCAAACAGAGTCCATTTTGTCACTCAAATACTTGTATTTTCGGATCGCACCGAAATTGGCCTCCAATTGAGACTACAACGTACAAACGAGTTTTCCTTCTTCGTTAAGCAGAAACGAAAAAGTTTGTTTTGTCAAACATGTCCCATTCATCGTTATTATGGTACCAAGTGAGGATAGAATTCAAATGGAGTCCATTTGGTCACTCAAATCCTTGTATTCTCAGATTGCACCCAAATTGGCATCCAATTGAGCCTAAAACGCACAAACGAGTTTTCCTTCTTCGTTAATCACAAACGAACTAGTTTGTTGAGTAAAACATGTTCCTATAGTCGTTATTATGAAACAACACAAGGTAAGAAGTCAAACGGAGTCCATTTGCTCACTCCAATCCTTATATTCTCTGATTGCACCCAAATTGGCCTCCAATTGAGCCTACAACGTACAAACGAGTTTTCTTTCTTTGTTAAGCACAACCGAACTTGTTTGTTGAGTCAAACATGTCCCATTTGACGTTATTATGGTACCACGCGAGGATTGAAATCAAACGGAGTCCATTTGGTCACTCAAATCCTTGTATCCTTCGTGAAGCACAAACAAACTATTTTATTGAGTCAAACATGTTCCATTCATCATTATTATCTTACCACGGGATAATAGAAGTCAAACGGAGTCCATTTGGTCACACAAATACTTGTATTCTCGGATTGCACCCAAATTGGCCTTCAATTGAGCCTACAACGTTTAAACGAGTTTTCCTTCTTCGTTAAGAACAAACGAAAACGTTCGTTGAGTCAAACATGTCCCATTCATCCTAATTTTGGTACCACATGAGGTTATAAGTCAAATTGAGTCCATTTGGTCAATCAAATCTTTGATTTCTCGAAATGCACCCAAATTGGCCCCCAATTGAGCCTACAACGTACAAACGAGTTTCCTTCTTAGTTAAGCACAAACGAACTTGTTTGTTGTGTCAAACATGTCCCATTTGACGCTATTAGGGTGCCACACGAGTTAGAAACCAAGCCGAGTCCATTTGGTCACTCAAATCCTTGTATTCTCGTATTGCACCCAAATTGGCCTCCAATTGAGCCTACAACGTACAAACAAGTTTTCCTTCTTCGTTAAGCACAACCGAACTTGTTTGTTGAGTCAAACATGTCCCATTTGACGTTATTATGGTGCCACGCAAGGATTGAAAACAACCGGAGTCCATTTGGTCACTCAAATCCTTGTATTCTCGGATTGCACCCAAATTGGCCTCCAATTGAGCCTACAACGTACAAACGAGTTTTCTTTCTTCGTTAAGCACAACCGAACTTGTTTTTTGAGTCAAACATGTCCCATTTGATGCTATTATGGTGCCACGCTAGGTAGAAACCAAACGGACTCCATTTGGTCACTCAAATCCTTGTATTCTCGGATTGCACCCAAATTGGCCTCCAATTGAGCCTACAACGTACAAACGAGTTTTTCTTCTTCGTTAAGCACAACCGAACTTGTTTGTTGAGTCAAACATGTCCCATTTGACATTATTATGGTACCACGTGAGGATTAAAATCAAACGGAGTCCATTTGGTCACTCAAATCCTTGTATTCTCGGATTGCACCCAAATTGGCCTCCAATTGAGCCTACAACGTACAAACGAGTTTTCCTTGTTTGTTAAGCACAACCAAACTTGTTTGTTGAGTCAAACATGTCCCATTTGAAGTTATTATGGTGCCACGCGAGGATTGAAATCAAACAGAGTCCATTTGGTCACTCAAATCCTTGTATTCTCGGATTGCACCCAAATTGGCCTCCAATTGGGCATACAACGTACAAACGAGTTTTCCTTCTTCGTTAAGCACAACCAAACTTGTTTGTTGAGTCAAACATGTCCCATTTGACGTTATTATGGTTCCACATGAGGATTGAAATCAAACGGAGTCCATTTGCTCACTCAAATCCTTGTATTCTCGGATTGCACCCAAATTGGCCTCCAATTGAGCATACAACGTACAAACGAGTTTTCCTTCTTCGTTAAGCACAACCGAACCTGTTTGTTAAGTCAAACATGTCCCATTTGACGTTATTATGGTGCCACGTGAGGATTGAAATCAACCGGAGTCCATTTGGTCACTCAAATCCTTGTATTCTCGGATTGCACCCAAATTGGCCTCCAATTGAGCCTACAACGTACAAACGAGTTTTCTTTCTTCGTTAAGCACAACCGAACTTGTTTTTTGAGTCAAACATGTCCCATTTGATGCTATTATGGTGCCACGCTAGGTAGAAACCAAACGGAGTCCATTTGGTCACTCAAATCCTTGTATTCTCGGATTGCACCCAAATTGGCCTCCAATTGAGCCTACAACGTACAAACGAGTTTTTCTTCTTCGTTAAGCACAACCGAACTTGTTTGTTGAGTCAAACATGTCCCATTTGACATTATTTTGGTGCCACGTGAGGATTGAAATCAAACGGAGTCCATTTGGTCACTCAACTCCTTGTATTCTCGGATTGCACCCAAATTGGCCTCCAATTGAGCCTACAACGTACAAACGAGTTTTCCTTGTTCGTTAAGCACAACCAAACTTGTTTGTTGATTCAAAAATGTCCCATTTGAAGTTATTATGGTGCCACGCGAGGATTGAAATCAAACAGAGTCCATTTGGTCACTCAAATCCTTGTATTCATGGATTGCACCCAAATTGGCCTCCAATTGAGCATACAACGTACAAACGAGTTTTCCTTCTTCGTTAAGCACAACCAAACCTGTTTGTTGAGTCAAACATGTCCCATTTGACGTTATTTTGGTACCACACATGTTTAGAAGTCAAATGGAGTCCATTTGGTCACTCAAATCCTTGTATTCTCGGATTGCACCCAAATTGGCCTCCAATTGAGCCTACAACGTACAAATGAGTTTTCCTTCTTCGTTAAGCACAAACGAAAAAGTTTGTTTAGTCAAACATGTCCCATTCTTGATTATTATGGTACCACGTGATTTTAGAAGTCAAACGGACTCCATTTGGTAACTCAAATCCTTGTATTCTCGGATTGCACCCAAATTGGCATCCAATTGAACCTACAACGTACAAACGAGTTTTCCCTTTTCGTTAGGCGCAAACGAACTAGTTTGTTGAGTCAAACATGTTTCATTCATCGTTATTATTCTACCACGGGAGGTTAGTAGTTAAACGGAGTCCATTTGGTCACTCAAATACTTGTATTCTCGAATTGCACCCAAATTGGCGTCCAATTGAGCCTACAACATACAAACGAGTTTTCCTTCTTCGTTAAGCACAAACGAACTAGTTTGCCGAGTCAAACATGTTCTATTAGTCATTATTATGGTACCACACAAGGTTAGAAGTCATACAGAGTCCATTTGGTCACTCAAATCCTTGTATTTTCGGATGTCACCCAAATTGGCCTCCAATTGAGCCTACAACGTAAAAACGAGTTTTTTCTTCTTCGTTAAGCACAAACGAACTAGTTTGCTGAGTCAAACATGTTTCATTTCTTTTTATTATGGTACAACACATGGTTAGAAGTCAAACAGAGTCCATTTTGTCACTCAAATACTTGTATTTTCGGATCGCACCGAAATTGGCCTCCAATTGAGACTACAACGTACAAACGAGTTTTCCTTCTTCGTTAAGCAGAAACGAAAAAGTTTGTTTTGTCAAACATGTCCCATTCATCGTTATTATGGTACCAAGTGAGGATAGAATTCAAATGGAGTCCATTTGGTCACTCAAATCCTTGTATTCTCAGATTGCACCCAAATTGGCATCCAATTGAGCCTAAAACGCACAAACGAGTTTTCCTTCTTCGTTAATCACAAACGAACTAGTTTGTTGAGTAAAACATGTTCCTATAGTCGTTATTATGAAACAACACAAGGTAAGAAGTCAAACGGAGTCCATTTGCTCACTCCAATCCTTATATTCTCTGATTGCACCCAAATTGGCCTCCAATTGAGCCTACAACGTACAAACGAGTTTTCTTTCTTTGTTAAGCACAACCGAACTTGTTTGTTGAGTCAAACATGTCCCATTTGACGTTATTATGGTACCACGCGAGGATTGAAATCAAACGGAGTCCATTTGGTCACTCAAATCCTTGTATCCTTCGTGAAGCACAAACAAACTATTTTATTGAGTCAAACATGTTCCATTCATCATTATTATCTTACCACGGGATAATAGAAGTCAAACGGAGTCCATTTGGTCACACAAATACTTGTATTCTCGGATTGCACCCAAATTGGCCTTCAATTGAGCCTACAACGTTTAAACGAGTTTTCCTTCTTCGTTAAGAACAAACGAAAACGTTCGTTGAGTCAAACATGTCCCATTCATCCTAATTTTGGTACCACATGAGGTTATAAGTCAAATTGAGTCCATTTGGTCAATCAAATCTTTGATTTCTCGAAATGCACCCAAATTGGCCCCCAATTGAGCCTACAACGTACAAACGAGTTTCCTTCTTAGTTAAGCACAAACGAACTTGTTTGTTGTGTCAAACATGTCCCATTTGACGCTATTAGGGTGCCACACGAGTTAGAAACCAAGCCGAGTCCATTTGGTCACTCAAATCCTTGTATTCTCGTATTGCACCCAAATTGGCCTCCAATTGAGCCTACAACGTACAAACAAGTTTTCCTTCTTCGTTAAGCACAACCGAACTTGTTTGTTGAGTCAAACATGTCCCATTTGACGTTATTATGGTGCCACGCAAGGATTGAAAACAACCGGAGTCCATTTGGTCACTCAAATCCTTGTATTCTCGGATTGCACCCAAATTGGCCTCCAATTGAGCCTACAACGTACAAACGAGTTTTCTTTCTTCGTTAAGCACAACCGAACTTGTTTTTTGAGTCAAACATGTCCCATTTGATGCTATTATGGTGCCACGCTAGGTAGAAACCAAACGGACTCCATTTGGTCACTCAAATCCTTGTATTCTCGGATTGCACCCAAATTGGCCTCCAATTGAGCCTACAACGTACAAACGAGTTTTTCTTCTTCGTTAAGCACAACCGAACTTGTTTGTTGAGTCAAACATGTCCCATTTGACATTATTATGGTACCACGTGAGGATTAAAATCAAACGGAGTCCATTTGGTCACTCAAATCCTTGTATTCTCGGATTGCACCCAAATTGGCCTCCAATTGAGCCTACAACGTACAAACGAGTTTTCCTTGTTTGTTAAGCACAACCAAACTTGTTTGTTGAGTCAAACATGTCCCATTTGAAGTTATTATGGTGCCACGCGAGGATTGAAATCAAACAGAGTCCATTTGGTCACTCAAATCCTTGTATTCTCGGATTGCACCCAAATTGGCCTCCAATTGGGCATACAACGTACAAACGAGTTTTCCTTCTTCGTTAAGCACAACCAAACTTGTTTGTTGAGTCAAACATGTCCCATTTGACGTTATTATGGTTCCACATGAGGATTGAAATCAAACGGAGTCCATTTGCTCACTCAAATCCTTGTATTCTCGGATTGCACCCAAATTGGCCTCCAATTGAGCATACAACGTACAAACGAGTTTTCCTTCTTCGTTAAGCACAACCGAACCTGTTTGTTAAGTCAAACATGTCCCATTTGACGTTATTATGGTGCCACGTGAGGATTGAAATCAACCGGAGTCCATTTGGTCACTCAAATCCTTGTATTCTCGGATTGCACCCAAATTGGCCTCCAATTGAGCCTACAACGTACAAACGAGTTTTCTTTCTTCGTTAAGCACAACCGAACTTGTTTTTTGAGTCAAACATGTCCCATTTGATGCTATTATGGTGCCACGCTAGGTAGAAACCAAACGGAGTCCATTTGGTCACTCAAATCCTTGTATTCTCGGATTGCACCCAAATTGGCCTCCAATTGAGCCTACAACGTACAAACGAGTTTTTCTTCTTCGTTAAGCACAACCGAACTTGTTTGTTGAGTCAAACATGTCCCATTTGACATTATTTTGGTGCCACGTGAGGATTGAAATCAAACGGAGTCCATTTGGTCACTCAACTCCTTGTATTCTCGGATTGCACCCAAATTGGCCTCCAATTGAGCCTACAACGTACAAACGAGTTTTCCTTGTTCGTTAAGCACAACCAAACTTGTTTGTTGATTCAAAAATGTCCCATTTGAAGTTATTATGGTGCCACGCGAGGATTGAAATCAAACAGAGTCCATTTGGTCACTCAAATCCTTGTATTCATGGATTGCACCCAAATTGGCCTCCAATTGAGCATACAACGTACAAACGAGTTTTCCTTCTTCGTTAAGCACAACCAAACCTGTTTGTTGAGTCAAACATGTCCCATTTGACGTTATTTTGGTACCACACATGTTTAGAAGTCAAATGGAGTCCATTTGGTCACTCAAATCCTTGTATTCTCGGATTGCACCCAAATTGGCCTCCAATTGAGCCTACAACGTACAAATGAGTTTTCCTTCTTCGTTAAGCACAAACGAAAAAGTTTGTTTAGTCAAACATGTCCCATTCTTGATTATTATGGTACCACGTGATTTTAGAAGTCAAACGGACTCCATTTGGTAACTCAAATCCTTGTATTCTCGGATTGCACCCAAATTGGCATCCAATTGAACCTACAACGTACAAACGAGTTTTCCCTTTTCGTTAGGCGCAAACGAACTAGTTTGTTGAGTCAAACATGTTTCATTCATCGTTATTATTCTACCACGGGAGGTTAGTAGTTAAACGGAGTCCATTTGGTCACTCAAATACTTGTATTCTCGAATTGCACCCAAATTGGCGTCCAATTGAGCCTACAACATACAAACGAGTTTTCCTTCTTCGTTAAGCACAAACGAACTAGTTTGCCGAGTCAAACATGTTCTATTAGTCATTATTATGGTACCACACAAGGTTAGAAGTCATACAGAGTCCATTTGGTCACTCAAATCCTTGTATTTTCGGATGTCACCCAAATTGGCCTCCAATTGAGCCTACAACGTAAAAACGAGTTTTTTCTTCTTCGTTAAGCACAAACGAACTAGTTTGCTGAGTCAAACATGTTTCATTTCTTTTTATTATGGTACAACACATGGTTAGAAGTCAAACAGAGTCCATTTTGTCACTCAAATACTTGTATTTTCGGATCGCACCGAAATTGGCCTCCAATTGAGACTACAACGTACAAACGAGTTTTCCTTCTTCGTTAAGCAGAAACGAAAAAGTTTGTTTTGTCAAACATGTCCCATTCATCGTTATTATGGTACCAAGTGAGGATAGAATTCAAATGGAGTCCATTTGGTCACTCAAATCCTTGTATTCTCAGATTGCACCCAAATTGGCATCCAATTGAGCCTAAAACGCACAAACGAGTTTTCCTTCTTCGTTAATCACAAACGAACTAGTTTGTTGAGTAAAACATGTTCCTATAGTCGTTATTATGAAACAACACAAGGTAAGAAGTCAAACGGAGTCCATTTGCTCACTCCAATCCTTATATTCTCTGATTGCACCCAAATTGGCCTCCAATTGAGCCTACAACGTACAAACGAGTTTTCTTTCTTTGTTAAGCACAACCGAACTTGTTTGTTGAGTCAAACATGTCCCATTTGACGTTATTATGGTACCACGCGAGGATTGAAATCAAACGGAGTCCATTTGGTCACTCAAATCCTTGTATCCTTCGTGAAGCACAAACAAACTATTTTATTGAGTCAAACATGTTCCATTCATCATTATTATCTTACCACGGGATAATAGAAGTCAAACGGAGTCCATTTGGTCACACAAATACTTGTATTCTCGGATTGCACCCAAATTGGCCTTCAATTGAGCCTACAACGTTTAAACGAGTTTTCCTTCTTCGTTAAGAACAAACGAAAACGTTCGTTGAGTCAAACATGTCCCATTCATCCTAATTTTGGTACCACATGAGGTTATAAGTCAAATTGAGTCCATTTGGTCAATCAAATCTTTGATTTCTCGAAATGCACCCAAATTGGCCCCCAATTGAGCCTACAACGTACAAACGAGTTTCCTTCTTAGTTAAGCACAAACGAACTTGTTTGTTGTGTCAAACATGTCCCATTTGACGCTATTAGGGTGCCACACGAGTTAGAAACCAAGCCGAGTCCATTTGGTCACTCAAATCCTTGTATTCTCGTATTGCACCCAAATTGGCCTCCAATTGAGCCTACAACGTACAAACAAGTTTTCCTTCTTCGTTAAGCACAACCGAACTTGTTTGTTGAGTCAAACATGTCCCATTTGACGTTATTATGGTGCCACGCAAGGATTGAAAACAACCGGAGTCCATTTGGTCACTCAAATCCTTGTATTCTCGGATTGCACCCAAATTGGCCTCCAATTGAGCCTACAACGTACAAACGAGTTTTCTTTCTTCGTTAAGCACAACCGAACTTGTTTTTTGAGTCAAACATGTCCCATTTGATGCTATTATGGTGCCACGCTAGGTAGAAACCAAACGGACTCCATTTGGTCACTCAAATCCTTGTATTCTCGGATTGCACCCAAATTGGCCTCCAATTGAGCCTACAATGTACAAACGAGTTTTTCTTCTTCGTTAAGCACAACCGAACTTGTTTGTTGAGTCAAACATGTCCCATTTGACATTATTATGGTACCACGTGAGGATTAAAATCAAACGGAGTCCATTTGGTCACTCAAATCCTTGTATTCTCGGATTGCACCCAAATTGGCCTCCAATTGAGCCTACAACGTACAAACGAGTTTTCCTTGTTTGTTAAGCACAACCAAACTTGTTTGTTGAGTCAAACATGTCCCATTTGAAGTTATTATGGTGCCACGCGAGGATTGAAATCAAACAGAGTCCATTTGGTCACTCAAATCCTTGTATTCTCGGATTGCACCCAAATTGGCCTCCAATTGGGCATACAACGTACAAACGAGTTTTCCTTCTTCGTTAAGCACAACCAAACTTGTTTGTTGAGTCAAACATGTCCCATTTGACGTTATTATGGTTCCACATGAGGATTGAAATCAAACGGAGTCCATTTGCTCACTCAAATCCTTGTATTCTCGGATTGCACCCAAATTGGCCTCCAATTGAGCATACAACGTACAAACGAGTTTTCCTTCTTCGTTAAGCACAACCGAACCTGTTTGTTAAGTCAAACATGTCCCATTTGACGTTATTATGGTGCCACGAGAGGATTGAAATCAACCGGAGTCCATTTGGTCACTCAAATCCTTGTATTCTCGGATTGCACCCAAATTGGCCTCCAATTGAGCCTACAACGTACAAACGAGTTTTCTTTCTTCGTTAAGCACAACCGAACTTGTTTTTTGAGTCAAACATGTCCCATTTGATGCTATTATGGTGCCACGCTAGGTAGAAACCAAACGGACTCCATTTGGTCACTCAAATCCTTGTATTCTCGGATTGCACCCAAATTGGCCTCCAATTGAGCCTACAACGTACAAACGAGTTTTTCTTCTTCGTTAAGCACAACCGAACTTGTTTGTTGAGTCAAACATGTCCCATTTGACATTATTATGGTACCACGTGAGGATTAAAATCAAACGGAGTCCATTTGGTCACTCAAATCCTTGTATTCTCGGATTGCACCCAAATTGGCCTCCAATTGAGCCTACAACGTACAAACGAGTTTTCCTTGTTTGTTAAGCACAACCAAACTTGTTTGTTGAGTCAAACATGTCCCATTTGAAGTTATTATGGTGCCACGCGAGGATTGAAATCAAACAGAGTCCATTTGGTCACTCAAATCCTTGTATTCTCGGATTGCACCCAAATTGGCCTCCAATTGGGCATACAACGTACAAACGAGTTTTCCTTCTTCGTTAAGCACAACCAAACTTGTTTGTTGAGTCAAACATGTCCCATTTGACGTTATTATGGTTCCACATGAGGATTGAAATCAAACGGAGTCCATTTGCTCACTCAAATCCTTGTATTCTCGGATTGCACCCAAATTGGCCTCCAATTGAGCATACAACGTACAAACGAGTTTTCCTTCTTCGTTAAGCACAACCGAACCTGTTTGTTAAGTCAAACATGTCCCATTTGACGTTATTATGGTGCCACGTGAGGATTGAAATCAACCGGAGTCCATTTGGTCACTCAAATCCTTGTATTCTCGGATTGCACCCAAATTGGCCTCCAATTGAGCATACAACGTACAAACGAGTTTTCCTTCTTCGTTTAGCACAACCGAACCTGTTTGTTGAGTCAAACGTGTCCCATTTGACGTTATTATGGTACCACACATGTTTATAAGTCAAATGGAGTCCATTTGGTCACTCAAATCCTTGTATTCTCGGATTGCACCCAAATTGGCCTCCAATTGAGCCTACAACGAACAAACGAGTTTTCCTTCTTCGTTAAGCACAAACGAAAAAGTTTGTTGAGTCAAACATGTCCCATTCTTGATTATTATGGTACCACGTGATTTTAGAAGTCAAACGGACTCCATTTGGTAACTCAAATCCTTATATTCTCGGATTGCACCCAAATTGGCATCCAATTGAACCTACAACGTACAAACGAGTTTTCCCTTTTCGTTAAGCGCAAACGAACTAGTTTGTTGAGTCAAACATGTTTCATTCATCGTTATTATTCTACCACGGGAGGTTAGTAGTTAAACGGAGTCCATTTGGTCACTCAAATACTTGTATTCTCGAATTGCACCCAAATTGGCGTCCAATTGAGCCTACAACATACAAACGAGTTTTCCTACTTCGTTAAGCACAAACGAACTAGTTTGCCGAGTCAAACATGTTCTATTAGTCATTATTATGGTACCACACAAGGTTAGGAGTCATACAGAGTCCATTTGGTCACTCAAATCCTTGTATTTTCGGATGTCACCCAAATTGGCCTCCAATTGAGCCTACAACGTAAAAACGAGTTTTTTCTTCTTCGTTAAGCACAAACGAACTAGTTTGCTGAGTCAAACATGTTCCATTTATTTTTATTATGGTAACACACATGGTTAGAAGTCAAAAAGAGTCCATTTGGTCACTCAAATACTTGTATTCTCGGATCGCACCAAAATTGGCCTCCAATTGAGACTATAACGTACAAACGAGTTTTCCTTCTTCGTTAAGCAGAAACGAAAAAGTTCGTTGTGTCAAACATGAAATTCATCATTATTATGGTACCAAGTGAGGATGGAAGTCGAATGGAGTCCCATTGGTCACTCAAATCCTTGTATTCTCGGATTGCACCCAAATTGGCATCCAATTGAGCCAAAAAC
This sequence comes from Berberis vulgaris, assembly GCA_963556465.1. Lineage (NCBI taxonomy): Eukaryota > Viridiplantae > Streptophyta > Magnoliopsida > Ranunculales > Berberidaceae > Berberis > Berberis vulgaris. Next base: position 57,756,038 of record OY747128.1, read on the forward strand.
GAACAAACGAGTTTTCCTTCTTCGTTAATCACAAACGAACTAGTTTGTTGAGTAAAACATGTTCAAATAGTCGTTATTATGAAACAAGACAAGGAAAGAAGTCAAACGGAGTCCATTTGGTCACTCCAATCCTTGAATTATCTGATTGCACCCAAATTGGCCTCCAATTGAGCCTACAACGTACAAACGAGTTTTTCTTCTTTGTTAAGCACAAACGAACTATTTTATTGAGTCAAACATGTTCCATTCATCATTATTATCTGACCACGGCATAATAGAAGTCATACGGAGTGCATTTGGTCACAGAAATCCTTGTATTCTCGGATTGCACCCAAATTGGCCTCCAATTGAGCCTACAACGTTTAAACTAGTTTTCCTTCTTCGTTAAGAGTAAACGAAAACGTTCGTTGAGTCAAACATGTCCCATTCATCCTTATTTTGGTACCACATGAAGTTAGAAGTCAAACGGAGTCCATTTGGTCAATCAAATCTTTGATTTCTCGAATTGCACCCAAATTGGCCTCCAATTGAGCCTACAACGTACAAAAAGTTTTCCTTTTTCATTAAGCAAAAAGGAAAAAGTTCGTTGAGTCACACATGTCCCATTCGTCGTTATTATGGTACCAAATGGAGTCCATTTGGTCATTCAAATCCTTGTATTCTCATATTGCACCCAAATTGGTCTCCAATTGAGCCCACAACGTAAAAACGAGTTTTTCTACTTCGTTAAACACAAACGAACTAGTTTTTTGTGTCAAACATGTTCCATTTGTCATTATTATGGTACCGCACATGGTTAGAATTCAAATGGAGTCCATTTGGTAACTCAAATCCTTGTATTCTCGGATTGCACCCAAATTGGCCTCCAATTGAGCCTACAACGTACAAATGAGTTTTCCTTCTTCGTTAAGCACAAATGAAAAAGTTCGTTGAGTCAAACATGTCCCATTCTTGATTATTATGGTACCACGCGATGTCAGAAGTCAAACGGACTCCATTTGGTAACTCAAATCCTTGTATTCTCGGATTTCACCCAAATTGGCATCCAATTGAACCTACAACGTACAAACGAGTTTTCCCTTTTCGTTAAGCGCAAACGAACTAGTTTGTTGAGTCAAACATGTTTCATTCCTCGTTATTATTCTACCACGGGAGGTTAGTAGTCAAACGGAGTCCATTTGGTCACTCAAATACTTGTATTCTCGGATTGCACCCAAATTGGCATCCAATTGAGCCTACAACATACAAACGAGTTTTCCTTCTTCGTTAAGCACAAACGAACTAGTTTGTCGAGTCAAACATGTTCTATTAGTCGTTATTATGGTACCACACAAGGTTAGAAGTCATACAGAGTCCATTTGGTCACTCAAATCCTTGTATTTTCGGATGTCACCCAAATTGGCCTCAAATTGAGCCTACAACGTAAAAAACGAGTTTTTTTCTTCTTCGTTAAGCACAAACGAACTAGTTTGCTGAGTCAAACACGTTCCATTTCTTTTTATTATGGTACAACACATGGTTAGAAGTCAAACGGAGTCCATTTTGTCACTCAAATACTTGTATTCTCGGATCGCACCGAAATTGGCCTCCAATTGAGACTACAACGTACAAACGAGTTTTCCTTCTTCGTTAAGCAGAAACGAAAAAGTTTGTTTTGTCAAACATGTCCCATTCATCGTTATTATGGTACCAAGTGAGGATAGAATTCAAACGAAGTCCATTTGGTCACTCAAATCCTTGTATTCTCGGATTGCACCCAAATTGGCATCCAATTGAGCCTAAAACGTACAAACGAGTTTTCCTTCTTCGTTAATCACAAACGAACTAGTTTGTTGAGTAAACATGTTCCTATAGTCGTTATTATGAAACAACACAAGGTAAGAAGTCAAACGGAGTTCATTTGCTCACTCCAATCCTTGTATTCTCTGATTGCACCCAAATTGGCCTCCAATTGAGCCTACAACGTACAAACGAGTTTTTGTTAAGCACAACCGAACTTGTTTGTTGAGTCAAACATGTCCCATTTGACGTAATTATGGTACCACGCGAGGATTGAAATCAAACGGAGTCCATTTGGTCACTCAAATCCTTGTATCCTTCGTTAAGCACAAACAAACTATTTTATTGAGTCAAACAAGTTCCATTCATCATTATTATCTTACCACGGGATAATAGAAGTCAAACGGAGTCCATTTGGTCACACAAATCCTTGTATTCTCGGATTGCACCCAAATTGGCCTCCAATTGAGCCTACAACGTTTAAACGAGTTTTCCATCTTCGTTAAGAACAAACGAAAACGTTCGTTGAGTCAAACATGTCCCATTCATCCTAATTTTGGTACCACATGAGGTTAGAAGTCAAATGGAGTCCATTTGGTCAGTCAAATCTTTGATTTCTCGAAATGCACCCAAATTGGCCTCCAATTGAGCCTACTACGTACACAAAGTTTTCCTTTTTCATTAAGCAAAAAGGAAAAAGTTCGTTGAGTCACACATGTCCCATTCGTCGTTGTTATGGTACCAAATGGAGTCCATTTGGTCACTCAAATCCTTGTATTCTCATATTGCACCCAAATTGGCCTCCAATTGAGCCTACAACGTAAAAACGAGTTTTTCTTCTTCGTTAAACACAAATGAACTAGTTTGTTGAGTCAAACATATTCCATTTGTCGTTATTATGGTACCACACGTGGTTAGAAGTCAAATGGAGTCTTTTTGGTCACTCAAATCCTTGTATTCTCGGATTGCACCCAAATTGCCCTCCAATTGAGCCTACAACGTACAAACGAGTTTTCCTTCTTCGTTAAGCACAAACGAACTAGTTTGTCGAGTCAAACATGTTCTATTAATCCTTATTATGGTACCACAAAAGGTTAGAAGTCATACAGAGTCCATTTGGTCACTCAAATCCTTGTATTTTCGGATGTCACCCAAATTGGTCACTCAAATTGAATCTACAACGTACAAACGAGTTTTCCTTTTTCGTTAAGCTCAAACGAACTAATTTGTTGAGTCAAACATGTTTCATTCGTCGTTATTATTCTACCACGGGAGGTTAGTAGTCAAACGGAATCCATTTGGTCACTCAAATACTTGTATTCTCGGATTGCACCCAAATTGGCATCCAATTGAGCCTACAACATACAAACGAGTTTTCCTTCTTCGTTAAGCACAAACGAACTAGTTTGTCGAGTCAAACATGTTCTATTAGTCGTTATTATGGTACCACACAAGGTTAGAAGTCGTACAGAGTCCATTTGGTCACTCAAATCCTTGTATTTTCGGATGTTACCCAAATTGGCCTCCAATTGAGCCTAGAACGTAAAAACGAGTTTTTCTTCTTCGTTAAACACAAATGAACTAGTTTGTTGAGTCAAACATGTTCCATTTGTCGTTATTATGGTACCACACGTGGTTAGAAGTCAAATGGAGTCTTTTTGGTCACTCAAATCCTTGTATTCTCGGATTGCACCCAAATTGCCCTCCAATTGAGCCTACAACGTACAAACAAGTTTTCCTTCTTCGTTAAGCACACACGAACTAGTTTGTCGAGTCAAACATGTTCTATTAGTCCTTATTATGGTACCACAAAAGGTTAGAAATCATACAGAGTCCATTTGGTCACTCAAATCCTTGTATTTTCAGATGTCACCCAAATTGGTCACTCAAATTGAATCTACAACGTACAAATGAGTTTTCCCTTTTCGTTAAGCGCAAACAAACTAATTTGTTGAGTCAAACATGTTTCATTCGTCGTTATTATTCTACCACGGGAGGTTAGTAGTCAAATGGAATCCATTTGGTCACTCAAATACTTGTATTCTCGGATTGCACCCAAATTGGCATCCAATTGAGCCTACAACATACAAACGAGTTTTCCTTCTTCGTTAAGCACAAACGAACTAGTTTGTCGAGTCAAACATGTTCTATTAGTCGTTATTATTGTACCACACAAGGTTAGAAGTCATACAAAGTCCATTTGGTCACTCAAATCCTTGTATTTTTGGATGTTACCCAAATAGGCCTCCAATTGAGCCTACAGCGTAAAAACGAGTTTTTTTCTTCTTCGTTAAGCACAAACGAACTAGTTTGCTGAGTCAAACATGTTCCATTTCTTTTTATTATGGTACCACACATGGTTAGAAGTCAAACAGAGTCCATTTGGTCACTCAAATACTTGTATTCTCGGATCGCACCGAAATTGGCCACCAATTGAGACTACAACGTACAAACGAGTTTTCCTTCTTCGTTAAGCAGAAACGAAAAAATTCGTTTTGTCAAACATGTCCCATTCATCGTTATTATGGTACCAAGCGAGGATAGAAGTCAAATGGAGTCAATTTGGTCACTCAAATCCTTGTATTCTCGGATTGCACCCAAATTGGCATCCAATTGAGCCTAAAACGTTCAAACGAGTTTTCCTTCTTCGTTAAGCACAAACGAACTAGTTTGTTGAGTCAAACATGTTCCAATAGTCGTTATTATGAAACAACACAAGGTAAGAAGTCAAATGGAGTCCATTTGCTCACTCAAATCCTTGTATTCTCTGATTGCACCCAAATTGGCCTCCAATTGAGCCTACAACGTACAAACGAGTTTTTCTTCTTTGTTAAGCACAAACGAACTATTTTATTGAGTCAAACATGTTCCATTCATCATTATTATCTGACCACGGCATAATAGAAGTCATACGGAGTGCATTTGGTCACAGAAATCCTTGTATTCTCGGATTGCACCCAAATTGGCCTCCAATTGAGCCTACAACGTTTAAACTAGTTTTCCTTCTTCGTTAAGAGTAAACGAAAACGTTCGTTGAGTCAAACATGTCCCATTCATCCTTATTTTGGTACCACATGAAGTTAGAAGTCAAACGGAGTCCATTTGGTCAATCAAATCTTTGATTTCTCGAATTGCACCCAAATTGGCCTCCAATTGAGCCTACAACGTACAAAAAGTTTTCCTTTTTCATTAAGCAAAAAGGAAAAAGTTCGTTGAGTCACACATGTCCCATTCGTCGTTATTATGGTACCAAATGGAGTCCATTTGGTCATTCAAATCCTTGTATTCTCATATTGCACCCAAATTGGTCTCCAATTGAGCCCACAACGTAAAAACGAGTTTTTCTACTTCGTTAAACACAAACGAACTAGTTTTTTGTGTCAAACATGTTCCATTTGTCATTATTATGGTACCGCACATGGTTAGAATTCAAATGGAGTCCATTTGGTAACTCAAATCCTTGTATTCTCGGATTGCACCCAAATTGGCCTCCAATTGAGCCTACAACGTACAAATGAGTTTTCCTTCTTCGTTAAGCACAAATGAAAAAGTTCGTTGAGTCAAACATGTCCCATTCTTGATTATTATGGTACCACGCGATGTCAGAAGTCAAACGGACTCCATTTGGTAACTCAAATCCTTGTATTCTCGGATTTCACCCAAATTGGCATCCAATTGAACCTACAACGTACAAACGAGTTTTCCCTTTTCGTTAAGCGCAAACGAACTAGTTTGTTGAGTCAAACATGTTTCATTCCTCGTTATTATTCTACCACGGGAGGTTAGTAGTCAAACGGAGTCCATTTGGTCACTCAAATACTTGTATTCTCGGATTGCACCCAAATTGGCATCCAATTGAGCCTACAACATACAAACGAGTTTTCCTTCTTCGTTAAGCACAAACGAACTAGTTTGTCGAGTCAAACATGTTCTATTAGTCGTTATTATGGTACCACACAAGGTTAGAAGTCATACAGAGTCCATTTGGTCACTCAAATCCTTGTATTTTCGGATGTCACCCAAATTGGCCTCAAATTGAGCCTACAACGTAAAAACGAGTTTTTTTCTTCTTCGTTAAGCACAAACGAACTAGTTTGCTGAGTCAAACACGTTCCATTTCTTTTTATTATGGTACAACACATGGTTAGAAGTCAAACGGAGTCCATTTTGTCACTCAAATACTTGTATTCTCGGATCGCACCGAAATTGGCCTCCAATTGAGACTACAACGTACAAACGAGTTTTCCTTCTTCGTTAAGCAGAAACGAAAAAGTTTGTTTTGTCAAACATGTCCCATTCATCGTTATTATGGTACCAAGTGAGGATAGAATTCAAACGAAGTCCATTTGGTCACTCAAATCCTTGTATTCTCGGATTGCACCCAAATTGGCATCCAATTGAGCCTAAAACGTACAAACGAGTTTTCCTTCTTCGTTAATCACAAACGAACTAGTTTGTTGAGTAAACATGTTCCTATAGTCGTTATTATGAAACAACACAAGGTAAGAAGTCAAACGGAGTCCATTTGCTCACTCCAATCCTTGTATTCTCTGATTGCACCCAAATTGGCCTCCAATTGAGCCTACAACGTACAAACGAGTTTTTGTTAAGCACAACCGAACTTGTTTGTTGAGTCAAACATGTCCCATTTGACGTAATTATGGTACCACGCGAGGATTGAAATCAAACGGAGTCCATTTGGTCACTCAAATCCTTGTATCCTTCGTTAAGCACAAACAAACTATTTTATTGAGTCAAACAAGTTCCATTCATCATTATTATCTTACCACGGGATAATAGAAGTCAAACGGAGTCCATTTGGTCACACAAATCCTTGTATTCTCGGATTGCACCCAAATTGGCCTCCAATTGAGCCTACAACGTTTAAACGAGTTTTCCATCTTCGTTAAGAACAAACGAAAACGTTCGTTGAGTCAAACATGTCCCATTCATCCTAATTTTGGTACCACATGTGGTTAGAAGTCAAATGGAGTCCATTTGGTCAGTCAAATCTTTGATTTCTCGAAATGCACCCAAATTGGCCTCCAATTGAGCCTACTACGTACACAAAGTTTTCCTTTTTCATTAAGCAAAAAGGAAAAAGTTCGTTGAGTCACACATGTCCCATTCGTCGTTGTTATGGTACCAAATGGAGTCCATTTGGTCACTCAAATCCTTGTATTCTCATATTGCACCCAAATTGGCCTCCAATTGAGCCTACAACGTAAAAACGAGTTTTTCTTCTTCGTTAAACACAAATGAACTAGTTTGTTGAGTCAAACATATTCCATTTGTCGTTATTATGGTACCACACGTGGTTAGAAGTCAAATGGAGTCTTTTTGGTCACTCAAATCCTTGTATTCTCGGATTGCACCCAAATTGCCCTCCAATTGAGCCTACAACGTACAAACGAGTTTTCCTTCTTCGTTAAGCACAAACGAACTAGTTTGTCGAGTCAAACATGTTCTATTAATCCTTATTATGGTACCACAAAAGGTTAGAAGTCATACAGAGTCCATTTGGTCACTCAAATCCTTGTATTTTCGGATGTCACCCAAATTGGTCACTCAAATTGAATCTACAACGTACAAACGAGTTTTCCTTTTTCGTTAAGCTCAAACGAACTAATTTGTTGAGTCAAACATGTTTCATTCGTCGTTATTATTCTACCACGGGAGGTTAGTAGTCAAACGGAATCCATTTGGTCACTCAAATACTTGTATTCTCGGATTGCACCCAAATTGGCATCCAATTGAGCCTACAACATACAAACGAGTTTTCCTTCTTCGTTAAGCACAAACGAACTAGTTTGTCGAGTCAAACATGTTCTATTAGTCGTTATTATGGTACCACACAAGGTTAGAAGTCGTACAGAGTCCATTTGGTCACTCAAATCCTTGTATTTTCGGATGTTACCCAAATTGGCCTCCAATTGAGCCTAGAACGTAAAAACGAGTTTTTCTTCTTCGTTAAACACAAATGAACTAGTTTGTTGAGTCAAACATGTTCCATTTGTCGTTATTATGGTACCACACGTGGTTAGAAGTCAAATGGAGTCTTTTTGGTCACTCAAATCCTTGTATTCTCGGATTGCACCCAAATTGCCCTCCAATTGAGCCTACAACGTACAAACAAGTTTTCCTTCTTCGTTAAGCACACACGAACTAGTTTGTCGAGTCAAACATGTTCTATTAGTCCTTATTATGGTACCACAAAAGGTTAGAAATCATACAGAGTCCATTTGGTCACTCAAATCCTTGTATTTTCAGATGTCACCCAAATTGGTCACTCAAATTGAATCTACAACGTACAAATGAGTTTTCCCTTTTCGTTAAGCGCAAACAAACTAATTTGTTGAGTCAAACATGTTTCATTCGTCGTTATTATTCTACCACGGGAGGTTAGTAGTCAAATGGAATCCATTTGGTCACTCAAATACTTGTATTCTCGGATTGCACCCAAATTGGCATCCAATTGAGCCTACAACATACAAACGAGTTTTCCTTCTTCGTTAAGCACAAACGAACTAGTTTGTCGAGTCAAACATGTTCTATTAGTCGTTATTATTGTACCACACAAGGTTAGAAGTCATACAAAGTCCATTTGGTCACTCAAATCCTTGTATTTTTGGATGTTACCCAAATAGGCCTCCAATTGAGCCTACAGCGTAAAAACGAGTTTTTTTCTTCTTCGTTAAGCACAAACGAACTAGTTTGCTGAGTCAAACATGTTCCATTTCTTTTTATTATGGTACCACACATGGTTAGAAGTCAAACAGAGTCCATTTGGTCACTCAAATACTTGTATTCTCGGATCGCACCGAAATTGGCCACCAATTGAGACTACAACGTACAAACGAGTTTTCCTTCTTCGTTAAGCAGAAACGAAAAAATTCGTTTTGTCAAACATGTCCCATTCATCGTTATTATGGTACCAAGCGAGGATAGAAGTCAAATGGAGTCAATTTGGTCACTCAAATCCTTGTATTCTCGGATTGCACCCAAATTGGCATCCAATTGAGCCTAAAACGTTCAAACGAGTTTTCCTTCTTCGTTAAGCACAAACGAACTAGTTTGTTGAGTCAAACATGTTCCAATAGTCGTTATTATGAAACAACACAAGGTAAGAAGTCAAATGGAGTCCATTTGCTCACTCAAATCCTTGTATTCTCTGATTGCACCCAAATTGGCCTCCAATTGAGCCTACAACGTACAAACGAGTTTTTCTTCTTTGTTAAGCACAAACGAACTATTTTATTGAGTCAAACATGTTCCATTCATCAATATTATATTACCACGGGATAATAGAAGTCAAACGGAGTCCATTTGGTCACACAAATCCTTGTATTCTCGGATTGCACCCAAATTGGCCTCCAATTGAGCCTACAACGTTTAAACGAGTTTTCCTTCTTCGTTAAGAACAAACAAAAATGTTTGTTGAGTCAAACATGTCCCATTCATCCTTATTTTTGTACCACATGAGGTTAGAAGTCAAACGGAGTCCATTTGGTCAATCAAATCTTTGATTTCTCGAATTGCACCCAAATTGGCCTCCAATTGAGCCTACAACGTATAAAAAGTTTTCCTTTTTCATTAGGCAAAAAGGAAAAAGTTCGTTGAGTCACACATGTCCCATTCGTCATTATTATGGTACCAAATGGAGTCCATTTGGTCACTCAAATCCTTGTATTCTCAGATTGCACCCAAATTGGCCTCCAATTGAGCCTACAACGTAAAAACGAGTTTTTCTTCTTCGTTAAACACAACCGAACTAGTTTGTTGAGTCAAACATGTTCCATTTGTCATTATTATGGTACCACACATGGTTAGAAGTCAAATGGAGTCCATTTGGTCACTCAAATCCTTGTATTCTCGGATTGCACCCAAATTGGCCTCCAATTGAGCCTACAACGTACAAACGAGTTTTCCTTCTTCGTTAAGGACAAACGAAAAGGTTCGTTGAGTCAAACATGTCCCATTCTTGATTATTATGGTACCACGTGATGTTAGAAGTCAAACGGACTCCATTTGGTAACTCAAATCCTTGTATTCTCGGATTGCACTCAAATTGGCATCCAATTGAACCTACAACGTACAAACGAGTTTTCCCTTTTCGTTAAGCGCAAACGAACTAGTTTGTTGAGTCAAAAATGTTTCATTCATCGTTATTATTCTACCACGGGCGGTTAGTAGTCAAACGGAGTCCATTTGGTCACTCAAATACTTGTATTCTCGGATTGCACCCAAATTGGCATCCAATTGAGCCTACAACATACAACATCGCCAATGATAAGATGGATGTTGAGCAGTCCAAGACTGAGATCCTATCTGGCCAGTTGGAGCAACCGAAACAAAAGCTTTCCGAGTCAAGAAGGTACGAAGAGAAGCTTCTCAATGCCTAGGGCACATTTGAATTCAGCAGAGTCATGCATGGAAGGCTGGAGCTGTTGCATATGATGGAAGATTAAAACCCCGACTGGGATCTCTCTTATTATAAAGATATTGCATATGAAAAGTTTGGAGCGACTTTCGATTCATCTGAATAAGAAGGGGGCCTTGATAAGGGGTCGAAAGGCAGCACCAACAGACTTGTCTCCTTCTTTTTCCCCTGTGTAATTCCTCGTATTCTCGTTTGAGTAGGGTTTGTGCTAGGGGATTAGGGTTTGTGCTAGGCGATTAGGGTTTGTGCTAGGTGATCAAGTCTATGCGTGAATGTTGATGATGGTTGAAGGTTTGATTGAGAAAGGATGACTACAGTGTTTGTACATACCACTAGCGCCTCCATAACCCCTCGTGGAGAAGCGCTGGACAATGAGAAGGGATTGGCTTAACAAGAACCAGGATAGGGACAGAACAACATGCATATTGATGATACTGCAATAGGTAATGCTACTCCATTGATGGTATTAGATGCGCCTACTGATACTGTTGCAAACCATGCAGACCTACATGCCGCCAACACCTTTAATACTGCAACAAAGAAAGTAAGTTGGGCAGGGTTGTTTACCAATCGTATAGAACAAGGGTAAACTAGATTGGCATATGTTTCGCCTTCTATGGTGGAAGGTAAAACAGTTGTGCATATCAAGGTTGCAGAGCATTCAAAAAGAATGGTAGAGTGTGAGCAGTATATCATAGGAAACTTTGTGGGAAGAAGGCTATCCTATGGATTTGTCAATGACAGTTTGAAGAGGATTTGGGGCCTAAAGAATGGTTTCGAAATGTCTGTGTATGGTGACAAGGCATTCATTTTCAAGTTTCTCAATGAAACAGACAGAGCACAGGTTCTAGAAATGGGACCTGGGCACATAGCCAGCAAGTTGTTTCTTATAAGGCCATGGAAACCATATATGGAACAAGATGTGGAGGTACTCAGTTCAGTACCCATTTGGGTCAATCTGAGAAAGGTCCCTTTGTTTCTCTGGAGTCATGAAGGCTTACAATCAATAGCCAGTGCAATAGGAGTTCCCTTAATGCTTGACAAAGCAACGGAACAAAGATCAAGACTCTTCTTTGCGCGAGTATGTGTGGAGATTAGTTCAAACAGTTTGTTCCCTAATGAGATCCAAGTTGTGTCAGATGATGGAAGGACCACAAGAGTAGAAGTTGAGTATTCCTGGAAGCCAGAGAGATGTAAGCATTGTGTGGGGTTTGGCCATAACTCGGCTAAGTGCCCAAAGCAAAAGAAACCACCAGCTTCTCCGGCTAAGTATTGGAAAGAGGTTCAGGGAAAACATGATTCCCAGGAGACACAAGCTGGATGGACGAAGGTTACTGGTAGATGCACTGCTCCTAATAAGCAGGCTGAAGTTCAAGGTGAGACTCTAGGAGAAGTACAGGTTAGTGTGCAACAAGAAGAGCCTAAAGAGCAGCTAAGTGAGGAGCTTGGTGAAGTGCGGAATAACAAAGACAATGAGGTTATTGACAAGCCCAGTGCTGAGAATGTAGGGAAAGGTAGCACCCAGAATGAGACTCAACATGGACAACAAAGTGAGCCAGTGAATGAGATACCTTCTGATACACTGAAAGAGGCTCAGTCAACTGAGCTGCAAGCTACACCAGCCTTATCAGTAGTGGAAATCCCTTCTTCTAGGCATGATGAAAAGGATCACAGTGCACCTAGCATGGTGCGAGATATAGGACGCGGAAAAGAGACAACATCGAGGCCTCCACAAGGAGTTACAAACAAGGCTAGGGACAATACTACTTGTAGCAACTCCAAACCGGCCAAAGGCAGAACAAAGCAACCACAGACTCAGACTAGAGCCCATAACCTAGTAGCAGGACCAATCCATTTGAGGTGCTACAAAAGTTAGAGCAAGGGCTTGACAATACAATAGCCAGGAAGACCAATAAAGCACCTAGGTCTATCACGGGACAAGGAGGGTCTAACCTACCTGGGGGAGAAGAACATAATGACACTTGTTCCGATGATTAGAACAACTTGCTGGAATGTTAGGGGCCTCAGTGACCCCTTAAAGCAGAGTGAGGTCAGGAAACTAATACACAAACAGAATATCAGTGTTATGGGATTGGTTGAGACAAAAGTGAGTAATGAAAAAAAGGACAAAATCCAAAAGGGACTTATGCGTGATTAGTTAGCAGTTAACAACAATGATATTGTCCCAGGAGGCAGAATATGGGTCATTTGGGACCCTCAAGCAGTGAACATGAGTGTTGTCTCTAGGTCTGATCAAGCTATTTGCTTGAAATCTATATGGCCTAATGGATACACATGTATATTAACATTTGTATATGGCAGCATCTATAACAACTTCAGGAAGAAGCTATGGCTAGAACTAGAAGATTTTTCAAGGACCAATAATCTCTCATGGTCAGTACTGGGTGATTTTAATTCGATTCTAAATTCTCAGGAAAGAGTAGGAGGTGAGGAGATACAACCAGGACAGTTCATTGATCTTGCTGAATGCACCTTGCATGCTGGACTGTTTGACTGTCAATACAAGGGATGTTTTCTAACTTGGAGTAATAAGCAGAGTGGGGAGAATAGAATTATGTGCAAGTTAGATGTGCTATGATTAATCAGGAATGGCTTCTAGATATGCCTAACTCTGAATCGGATTTCCTCAACCCAAGTGTATCAGACCATTCACCAGTGATCCTCACAATATATGAGCACACAAATCCAGGTCCTATTCCTTTTAGGTTCTATAATTACTGGGTGCATGAGAAGGATTATATGGAGGTGGTACACAATGCTTGGGCTCAACCAGTGAGGGGTAATGCAACCTATTGCTTGGTTCAGAAACTAAAGAGAGTGAAAGCTCAACTGATAGCATGGAGAAGAAACACCTTTGTTAATGCTAGTAATGGAGTCATAACTGCAAAGCAATTCATGGAAGCAACACAAACATCACTTCAATTGGATCCTCTCAACCTTGGCCTAGCAGAGACAGAAAAAACAGCAGTTAAGCAATATGCAATAGCAACCCGTAATGCAGAGTCAGAAGTTGTGCAAAAAGAAAAAGCTAAACATATGTATTCAGGTGATGAGAATGTTTCTTATTTTCATCACTACTTACGGGAAAGGAGGTCTAAGAACAAAATTCTGTCCATTTACAACTCTCAGAATGAAAAACTGTATGCAGGAAATTGAGAATGAGTGCATCAGGCAATTTGATGGTTTTTTGCTGGAGAACAAGATCTCTATGATACTTCAGTCATTGATTCGTTACAAGTTGAAAGAACAATGAATGAGGCAGAGACTATGGAGCTGACCCAGCAAGTGAGCAGGAATGAAATCACAGAATCCTTGGCCTCTATAGGATCAGACAAGGCCTCAGGACCTGATGGCTTTTCCTCTTTGTTTTTTAAATCTGCTTGGAGAGTTATAGGGAATGACTTCACAAGAGCAGTCTAGAATTTCTTCAGGAGCAGGAAGCTACTGGGTGAGGTAAATGCAACGTACGTTACTTTAATTCCTAAGGCCTCTAACGCATCTTATCTGGGTGATTTCAGGCCAATTTCGTGTTGCAATGTGCTTTACAAATGCATCACTAAGATCCTGACTAATAGGATGAAGAAAGTTGTACACATATTAGTTAGCCTGGATCAATCAACATTCATAAGAGGCCGATATATACATGACAATGTGATGCTGGCTCGTGAATTAATCAGAAATTATCATAGAAATAAGGGAGTTCCCTGATGTGCTGCTAAGATTGATCTTATGAAGGCCTACGATATGGTGAGATGGGAATCAATAGAGCTAGTCATGAGGAAGATGAATTTTCCTGGACAGTTCATTGATTGGGTGAAGGCCTGCATTACGACCCCTAGATTCTCTATTCTTATCAATGGTTCTCCTAAAGGCTTCATTAGGGCCAAAAGAGGCATACGCCAGGGGTGCCCTATGTCACATTACATGTTTGTGCTTGTTATGGAACTCCTACATATTATACTGAAGAAGAAGGTGGAGGAAGGTGACTATATACTGCATCCTAAGTGTAGTAATCCACAGATTACTCACCTGTGTTTTGATGATGACCTCATTGCTTTTTTTATGGAAGCATTAATTCTGCAAAGGCTCTACATAGTGGTCTGAGGCAGTTCAAAGAATGCACGGGACTAGCAATAAATTGCTCCAAAAGCAATCTTTTTACTGCAGGGGTACCCAATGAGGAACTTCTACTGATAACTAGGTGTCTAGAATTTAATTTAGAGCTACTTCTTGTTAAATATTTGGGGTTGCCTTTAATATCCTCTCGCCTGGATTATAACCAATGCATACCTCTACTTGACAAAATCAGGAAGAGAGTACAATCTTGGAAGAATAGGACATTGTCATATGCAGGAAGAGTCATTTTGATTAAGGCAGTACTGAATAGCCTTCATGTGTACTAGACTTCTTGCTTCATGCTACCCTCTAGTGTGAAGGAAGATATAACAGGATTGATGAGAAACTTCTTGTGGTCAGGTTCAGGCATATACTCTAAGACACCAATGGTCAGTTGGAAACGAGTGTGTAGGCCATATAATGATGGAGGATTGGGTATCTGGTGTATTGAAACCTCAAACAAAGCAGCAATGATGTGCCATGTGTGGAACATAGTCTCTAGTAAGGATAACTTATGGGTACACTGGACCAAAGAGAATTTACTCAAAGACAAACACTTTTGGACTATGGCTATTCCAACTGAGTCTTCCTGGTGTTGGCGCAACATTTTGAAGTCCTGAACGCAGGCTAGCATGCTTATAGTGCACTCAATTGAAGATGGGCAAGACACATACTTGTGGAAAGACCCTTGGCATCCATTGGGCATACTTATAAACAGGTTCCCTCAGCACTTCACATACAACTCCATGTTTCACCGTAATGCTAAGGTTAGTGCTTTGATCACAAACAATAGGTGGAATACAAGATTGAATGAGCGGGCAGCTATTGCAGATATTCATGTAGAACTAAACTCAGTTCAAATAGACAATAAATACAAAGATGAAATCACTTGGATGGGGGGTAAGGATGGAGAATTCTCCAATAAGAGTGCTTACCACTCAATGAGACACAGAACACAACATGTTTCCTGGTCCAAATTGGTGTGGTTCATAGGCAGAATTCCAAGACATAGCTTCATTACATGGCTAGTTCTACATAAAGCTCTCAAGTCCAAAGATAAGCTGGAAAAATGGAGTGTAATATCTAGCTCAGCATGCTCACTGTGTGGTGATGAAACAGAAAGTGAAGAGCACATATTCTTCAAATGTAGATTTTCCTGCTTTGTCTGGTCTCGTTTTCTGGTGCACCTAGGATACAGACATCAGCCTATGGACTGGATTGCTGAATGGAAATGGTGTGAATCAAAATTCACAGGATAACTCCCTAGTACTGTGCTTAAAAAATAGCTCTCAATGCTACTGTTTACCACCTATGGATTGAAAGAAACTGTAGAGTGTTCCAGTCAAAGTTCACATCAGCACTTGAGCTAGTCCCAAAGATTATTAAAGATGTCAGGTTGCGAGTTTCAGTCCTGGATCTTCAGGTAGAAGACAATCCAGACAATAGATGGCTCTTTCAAAAATGGAGAATTAGAGCTAACTTTTATATGAGCAATAAAACTTGGCATGCTTGGGAGAGGCCTGAACAAGGATGGGTTAAAGTGAATACTGATGGTTTTATAACAGGTACTATGGGGTTATGGTGATTTGATTAGGGACCATGAAGGCATAGTGGTTGCAGCTGCAGCTGCTGCAGGTGCTCAGAAAGCACAAACAATTATTTTGCATGAGTTACAGAGGATTGAAATGGGAATCAAGCTAGCCCGCAGTCATGGTTTCCAGAGAGTGGAGTTAAGTATGGACTCAAACAATGCATTCAAGTACATAACCACCACTAAAGCTCCTCCATGGGAAGGTATCCATACTACTAGACGCATCAGGGAGGAATTGAAGAAGTTTGTGGAATGCAGGACAAATCACGCAGTGAGGGAAACAAACCAGGCAGCAGATAAACTAGCAAAGCTTCTTCCTAATCATGAGTATGTGGAGATTATTCCAAGTTCTTTTGTGGAAGACATCAAGAAAATTGTATTTGATGATGCTAGAGGTAGAAAATATTCTCGTATGTAACAAACCTCTCTTTTATATTTATTTAAGTGGTCTGGGGAGCCCATATAAACCCCCATGCTTGCCTTTCAAAAAAAAAAAAAATTCGGTAATGTTGTATCTGGTTCTCTTCCTGATGTGGGGTGAATCTTGTACTTGAGTTTGCAAATGAATAATACTTTGCACTTTTTTTTTCTTCAATTGCTTTCATGCTAGCTTGTACCTGCATTGTCTTATTTCGACATTAGTTGTCAAACTATGAACTTTGCTGGGCTAGGTAGCTCATGTTTGATTCACTGTTGGGAGCTCTGACTTCTTATGTTGCAGTAGTTGGTGCAGTTCTGGTCAGATTCCTTTAACAGTAGTCTTGGCAAGTCGTTTGGGTCGATCTTTCAGAACTCTGACCAAACGTTTGACTCGTCTTTATTTGTTAATCGTAGAATAAGCTTAATTGGACCGGGGGTTGTTATTGTCTGTTATGACTGGCTAAACAGGGGTCATGTTTTGGTGACCATGGTTGTCCCTGGCAAGTCGTCTTTACCAGGCTACATGAGCACTAACTAAGCTCCAACTTTCCAACCCATCTTGAAAAGTTCATGACGAATTAGGAATTGGAGTGAGCCAGCAGTTATCGTCATCAGTCGTTCTGACTAAACTTTTGGTGAGGGTTTGACGATCATTCTCTATAGCTGGCCATTGATCACTGGCAATCCGTCTTCACCAGGCTACATGAGCATTGACTAAGCTCCCACTTTCTAGGTCGTCGAAATCCACGCGCAGCGAACTAGGCTTCGAGTAGACTAAAACCATCGTCATCAGCGGCCACTAACTAAGCTTTGGTCGGGGTTTGGCGATCACTATCTGCATATGAGTAGTGACCCTGGCAAGCCATCTTAATCAGGCGTCGAGAGCGCTGACTAGACTCCCACTTTTTAGGCCGTCGAAATCTGTTCTTTGCGGACTAGGCTTCGAGCAGACTAGAAGCTATCATCGTCGGTCGTCACTGTCTAAGCTTTGGACTGGTTTGGTCTCTATCTTCAATGTTTGGATAATTATCTCTTGCAAGCCGTCTCGATCAAGCATCTGAGCGCTGACTAAGTTGTCTCTCTCTAAACTGTTAAACACCCATTTAATTTAACGAACTGGGCATTAGAGCAATCCAAAAGTTGTTGTCATAGGTCGAAACCAACTAAGCTTTGGTTAGAATAAGATTTTGGGCTTGTAAGTCTGACTTGGGGTCCTAACTTATTTGGCTCGCATATAAATATCTGGGCACGTAAGTCTGAATTACGGGTCCTGACTTACTTAACTAGTCTGTGAGATTTCGGGCGTGTAAGTCGGACATGGTGGTCTTGACTTAACTCACCTATGAGATTTTGGGCGTGTAAGTCTGACTTTGGTGTCCTAACTTACTAAACTCACCTGTGAGATTCTAGGCGTGTAAATCTCACTTGGGGGTCATGAACTTACTTAAGTTGCCTAGCGGTCTGATTACAGTGTCGGATCCATTGATCGGACTAATAACAGGTTGACCGTCTTTAAACAGCAGCGAAATAATAGAGGAGCTAATGCCTTCGATTTAATAATAATATTTTTTATACACGCTCCTTATTTTATGGGTTAGGCCCTTTGTTATTTGTTCTTTTGAGTGTGCTAAGCTGGATCTACCTGGGCATAAACTTGGGCCCATTAGTTGAGGGGCCTATTTAGAAAAATCTTTATGGATCAGCGTGCCAGGGATATGGCGCATTCTGCGATACGGTTCAGTATCGATTACTCCCCCTAGTTAATGGGGCTGCCTGCAGGGTCATTAATTCAACAGATATGGACTTGTGCAGTTGTTATTAGAACCGTCATTTTTCTGATTTCTCCGTACGACATTTAATGCTAAAGTAACTCCTTGTTGACACCTCTTCGTAAACCATTTTGCCTATATATGGGCTGGTTATTTTACATTCAAGCACTGCAATGCAAATAGTAAAGCATGTTAATCAAATGCATCTTATTATAGAGTTTGCTTTGAGTTTTCCAAATGCTAAAGGAAGATCTTTTCCACTGGAGTATTTGAATGCTCTGACATTCGCGCCGATGAGTCTTGATAAGACTTGATGTTATGCGGTGTCGCCTGATTTGGGTGGGCAGTAGATTGATCTCATGAGATCTTATAATATCTTCTTATATTTCGTAAAAGTACAGATTGTTCCTCAAGGGACAGGTCTGTCTTCCATTTTTTGTGGCTCCCGAGTTCCCACTCACCACTACTGTTGAATGATAATACCAACAGCTAGTTTCTGGCATTTGTCTATTCTGGGTTTCACGCGTGACGCCCCAACTGGAAGGCAGGTTGGCGTAGCGGGGTTCTGATGAATGCGACATTCTTTCTAGTGATGTTAACTTAGCTGCATTTTGGATGCTTCTGCCTGGAAAGTCTTCCTCCTTTTGCTTCCTTCTGTTCCAGTTTATGTCCCTTTTCGCAGGGTAGTTCACCGGGTTGAAGATGTCTGCATTTAATTTCTTTTCGAGGCTCGTGTAGGCACCTTCGAATCATCTTTGAAAGGCGATTTGTCAGAGTAATTTATTGAGTGCCTTCCTTTATCTCCTGCTGTAGACGTTTTAGTCTTTCCACCTTCTCTTATGGGGTCAGATTAGCAGATCATAGTCGCTACCCTTGTATCAGCAGATAGATGCTTACATCGAACTTAGATACTTGTAGTGTATAAACCGATGTACTAGTTGGTCGGCAAGCTTTGTAGTAATTCTTATTGCAATCAATAAAATATGTTTTATTTCGGGAATGTGTCATGTACAAACAACTCTTCTACACAGAAATTAAAAACAAAAAATAAGAAACGAAATCAAAGCAACAAATAATTTATTTCCGAGCGAAGACTAAGCTAATCCAACCCTGAAGGAGGCACAAACGGTCCTGGCTCGGATTGCGTAGTCCCTCTAACGAATATTTTTTTGGTAAAAGCTAACGAAGTTACTGAATAACGGACTTTGTGCTGGCGGGCAGTTCCTTGCTAATGAACAGCTCTTAGAGTTGGTGCCCGTTTGCTGAAGTATTGTTACTTAGCTCTTTGTTAGTCTGGATTGCCTCGCTACCTTTGACTTATGGATCTCCACATAGCCGCTCCTTGGTTATTTGGGCTTCTTCACTTTCATAGAGTAATCCACCCCTTTTATTTTGCCCAATGCCTGACATGTAGGGTCTGTGTGCCCGAGCTGTAACTGGCAACATTTCAGCTACTTCAAAGCTGCACAATGGCAATCTTTTGCTGCTAGCTGATCTCCTCAGATAGTCTCTTGAGCATGGTTGGTCGTATATTTAATGCATTGGTGCAGGGTGGATACCACTGCTTCAATATGATGTAGCCATGGCCTTCCCAAAATGATGTTGTTGATGGATGGGGCGTCAACTACCATGAACTCTTGGAAAAGGTACTTCAGTAGCTGTGGCTCGCTGGGGAAGCATTTCTCTCCGCTGAATCCGACCATATGATGGTTGGCGGGCGTTAGGTCATTTTCTTGTAGTTGCATGTTGCGGAATGTACTGAGGAACATGATATTTAGCGAGCTTCCAATGTCCACCAAAACTCTATTTACCCCCCCCCCCCCACCCCACTTAGCAATAAGGACGGAGATGACCAGGGCGTCATTGTGAAGAAAATGTACCCCCTGGAGATCCCTCTCCGTAAACGTCAGTGATGGGCGGGCTATGAACTCGTGTGTGCTGCAATTATCAATCCTCATACTGAGATGGTGTCCACATCTTGGTCAGTGTCCTCTTGCAGGACCTATTTGACTGCTCTCCCTCGAGATCGACCCCGCAGAGGACGTAAATGACGCTAGGAGCTTCCTTTTCGATCTCCTTGACAGTGTCCGCTCTTTCCTTTGCTAGGCCATGCCTCCTGTCTAAGCCTAGGAACTTGCGTTTGCCTTTCCTTATCCAGTACTTGACTTCTCCTATGAGGTTTCTTAAATCCTCAATATCATGTTTGCCTTCCTTGTGGTAGGCGCAGTATTTACTGTTGTCATGCCTAGCAGGGTCTTTTCACTGCTTAGGCGGCCACTTCAGCTCTTCCCAATCCTTGATGGAATTAAGGATGTCGGACAGGCTGGTGTTGAGATGGGTGATAGACCTGGACCCGACGCAATTCGAGGCTTTGTCCTGCCTAGGGCAGGCCGAGTTGGTATTGCTTTCTGTGTCTTTCCTCTTGTTATTGTCGCCATCCTCTTTCTTTTTCCCTTCTTTCCTATCCTTTGGGATAGAGGGTTTCTTTTCTGACTCCGCCTTTCTCTTGGCGGCCAACATTTCGTCCAGAATGGTGTATCTCTGGGCATCTATGAGCAAGTCTGTCATATTGGCTGGGGGTGAGGAAGTCATAGAGCTTGCCTCTTCTAAGACCCAAAGTTAAAGTCGTGATGGCAGTGTCATCGCTACAGCTATCGATGAGGGTCAGCTCATCATTAAATTGAGGGACATACTCTCTTAACGTCCCATTTTATTTTTGCTTTGGGGTCAGGAGATAATGAGGGCCCCTCCTAAGCCTTTGGCTACCCACGAAACGTGTATGGAACGCCAATGCCAACAACCAGAATGAATCAATGGATTTCGAAGGAAGGCTATGAAACAATGTCAATGCTGACATCTTCAGGCTTGCAGCAATGATCAGCACATTATTGCATTAAACCCTTCTTTGACTGGCATAACGTGCTGGAAGTGGCACACGTAATCGGTCGAGTCTCTTGTCCCATCATAAAACTCCAACTTTGGTGGGGTGTACTTTTTGGGTAGTTGTTCGTCCATGATATTGTCCATGAACTGAGGGACCGTGAGACTGAACAACACATTTGGGTTTGTGGCCTCGTTGTGGAGGGGGGTTGTGCAAGACGTGCCTATCAATTTTGGGCGTTGGGTCTCTATTGGTTGTGTCTCCGCCTCTTGTCCATTGAGAAGTTGTTGGGCCTGCACAGCTTTCCTAAACATGCTCTCTGAAACTTTCTCGGGAACAAGCCATTCATTGCTCATGGTCTCCTCTGCAGGTGGAGGATTCTGTTGTTTGAGAACTTCCAGTGTCTCTTCAATCTGCTGCATATGTGTTGAGAGTAGGGCCACCCTCGCGTCTGCTGCAGCCGCCACCGACGTGGGGGTCTGAGGAGGTTCCTTCTGTGGCCGTGGTGGAACTAGCAGTGCTCTGGCGGTTTGAGCTTTCTAAGGCTTGGTATCATCTCCATTGTTGCAAGACCTTGTCGTCACCATCTCGCTGATTCTCTGGAAAAAAAGTGGAACTACAGTTCTTATTGAAGAACTTTATCGTTCCCCATGGACGACTCCAAACTAATGTAGTTGATTTCTATTTTCCTTCCTTGCTGCTTACTTAGACTTGCACAGGTAGCAAACGTGAGCCAAGGACCACCATGTGGTGGCCGATGGCACTCTGATGCTTAAGTTAGATAAGGCTTAGGAGAGGCTTAAAACTATAAACTGGGTTGTATTGCGTACCTCTAGTTCATCGACCTTATCTCCCGTTTATAGTGAATGAGTCATCGTTCGGCTAGGCCTTTGGTGGCGTAGTTTAGGGAAAGTGATCTTGTTATGGAGATCCTTTCTTGATTGGGACCTGTCCTTGTGGGATAGTTTCCCTACATGTCTTGTGCTCCTTGATCTGCGGGAGAAATTTTTCTTTTTGAGCATTCCCATGATAGGAATTTTCCTTGCCTGACTTGTACTCTAATATATGTTTCCTAGTTGAATCCAATGTGTTGTTGGTCTGCCTGTCTTGGGTAGATTTCTCAGATACTTTCCTTAGAGGTCTTACGAGTATTGGGCCTGACCGTGTGACGTGTGGGCTTACTGGCTCATTGCAACTCGGACCCGACTGTCTAGATTCTTCCAATGATGGGCTTGTTGTTTGGGCCTCTCTGGACTGAGCGTGCAATCATGCTCGCTTCATTATGCTAACGAGATTATCATGACATGTGTACGATGTTGATCAGAGGACAGTTTGATGTATCATCACCTTATATAATTTACATAATTAACTATCTACGTGACTTAAGCATGTAGTGCGTGATGAGATGAGACATTATTCACGACGGTCTCCTCATTTGTTGAGGTATGACCTTAGGGGAGTGATTCACGCCATGACTTGTCTCCTTTGTAATTTCTCTCTTCTCTAAGGGTAGAGATTCGTTGGGCATGGACTTGGGCCTTTGATTATGAGTATTATCAAGGAACATTTTTTTATTTAATGACTGGGCTTGCCTTTTCGGACTTTTAGGATTGGGCCCGTTATCCATGTTGAGATCGAAGTGTTTGTTCCTTGTGATGGATGATTTTTGTCATGTATATGGTCGTGATTAGAGGCTTATTTGATGTGTCATGAGCTACTCCCCACCTAGTTGGTATGCTTGCATGGCCACTACCTCTTCAGCATTAAATTCATTATTTATTTTCTACACAACATTAAATTCATTGGCTTTTCAAATTCATTATTTATTTTCTACACAGCATTAAATGTCGTTAACAAGTGTCGATTCGGTTTCTATTCCACTGTTCCATTAGTTTGTTTGTTTCGATGTAATTTTTGGGATTTTGTGCACCTATCATGTCTCGCACATCTTCCCATTAGTTTGTTTTTCATTGCCCAACCCTATAAAAGGGTGGATAGGATTCGTATTACCTTTTTTACGTAATTTTCACTTTCAAAGCTCATTCTTTCTGACTTTCTTCATTTCTATCTTGCCCAATCCATTTTTCATGGCTTCTAACAAAGTTCTAAGTGGGGACAATCTTATTTCCTATGAGGCAGTCTTCGAACCTAGGCAGACGATGCAAGGAACTTTAGGCTATATTTGTTGCGGGTTTAACCGACCTAAATAAATAGGCCAATTTGACCCACTTGCAATAACCACAAGTGCACGGTGTCTTACTGGTAGACAACGGCAAGTACGGGTCGATCCCACGAGGAAAGTGGATGCAATTGAATTTTAGAATTTATCTAAACTAATTTACAGAAAAATGGGGTTACAGTGTTTTTAAAACTAAACTAAAAATAAATTAAAAATAAGAAAAATAAAATAAAAGGAAAAAATGGATGAGATGATTTTGTGGGGTTTGGACTCACCGATGAGTTAGGAAATATATTTAAATCTAAATTACTGAAATTAGAAAACGAGAAGCTTTAGGGATGAGGATCCCTTGCTTGCACCGAAGATGTGATCATTAAAATCCAATTCCAATCATATCAAGTTTCTGTCAAACATTAACAATTTATCTCAAGCAAATAAACTCTTACCAAGCATTAAGTGTCTTTTTAAGGCACACTTAATCAAAGTCTAAGCTTAATAATTTTTAGCTCATGCTTTGAATATTGATAAAATGTGAATCTAACTACCAAACATATCAAGTTTTAATCGAACATGAAAGGTGAAAGCAATTTATCAAATTTCTGAAATAAAATTGTAATTAACAATTAAGCATTTAAGTCAGTAAAATAAATTATACAACCCTTTTGGTTTGTCGCCGCCTCGGTGCGGTGGTACTTAGCAGTGAATCATGGCGGTACACAGCAAGCTCGGGGTGCTCAGCATGAAACAGGGGGTGCCAGTAACTTGTCTATTAATATTGCATGTGGTGGTACAGAGAGTAAGAGGACTGGCGCGCGTTTAGCGCCCCAAGCCTTCTTCCTCATTGAAATGGAGAGAGGAGGCGGGAATGGAGCAAGCAAGGTCGTTGCTCGCAGGAGGGTTGTCCGGTGTGCGAGCAGGTGAAGCAGGGCGCTGCCAGCAGGCGGGCTGCACAGGCGTGGTCGGAGGGCGAGAGGAAGAGAGGCTATAAGAGAGCTCGGTGCTGGCTGATGTGGCTGTGAGCAGAAGAGAAAGAGAGGGCTCAAGCAGGACGAGCAGGTGAGAGCTCGAGCAGGACGGGCAGGTGGCGTTGGCGACGCTGTGTGGCTGAGAGAGAAAGGCGACGAGAGAGGTCCAGATGGTGGTGGTTTTGTGGTGTTTAATGGAGAAGAAAAAGAGGTGGTGATGGTGATGGTGATAAAGAGAATCACTGTGAGGAAGAGGGTTTGATCTTCTAATATTTTTTTTCTTCCCTTCTCTTCCTTCCCTTTCACATTCATTTTCTATTGTATTTATAGATATTGAACAAAATGAATAGAGATGAGATAAAGGGATGATTCATGGAGTGAATCAAGGTAAAATCAAATCTGAATATGGGATAAATGAGAGAATATTCTTTGGGTTTGAGTTTATGGGCTTGGTTTTGAGTTTAGGTTATGGGCTTAGGCTATTTTCACCTCCACTTCCTCTGAAGTCACCGTCTGAGATTTGTTCATTGCATTTTTCTCTGATTTCTTGATTACAGCTCCACATTCTACCAAAACACAAAAAATTAATAATTAATCTAAAATAAAATAAAACAAGGATTAACAAAAATATAATAGGAGGTAAAAAATGTTATAATTATGTGATTATCAAATACCCCCAAACCTATATTTTGCTAGTCCTCGAGCAAAACAAAGAAGAAAATTGAAAAGAAAATCCTAACTCACTTTCGCAGGCATCGTCGATTGCACTTACCTTTGAAAACGTGCAACAAGGCTTTGAACCCCTAGATTACCTCTAGGGGACGAGTTATAGTCTCGTGAGGGTTTCCAGAAAATGTTACCCACAAACATTACTGACTCAACAAAACTTGGTCAAACAGTGTTTATTTTAAAACTTCAAGATATGCAAGAAACCAACAGTGTCATTTTCGTGTATCAACAAATCTCCAAATAATTTAATATTTTCCAAAAGTTAGAAAAAATTCATAATCATCCTCAACTCAATGTGTGTGTGTGAAAAGCACTATCAATATAATTTTTCATTTCAGAGTAAAACAATAACTAAATCTCCTGTAGAAAGTTTGTTTTGACTTCAAACCTCTTATGTCACTCACAATAAAACACTCAGAGATTTGGTACTTCACTTAGTTTATATGTGAGGAAAAGAGTAAATAATGGAAAACAATCATCTCACATATAGTAATATGAAGAACGAACTTTTCAAGAATGGAATGAACATGATCTCATGGAAAAGAATATCAATTACTTTTGGGAATGTTGAATCAAACACCATAGTTCTTAGTTATTTAATCTCCACATCTGTGAAACCAACTTCTACCTAAGATCAACTAGGACTTTGTTGGGTTGTAGTGGGGCTTGGGTAATCGTTAATAAGGAATGTCAAAGGATTCTAAGAAAATTTCTAGGAATGTATACACTCATTCAACGAACAATTAAGGCTGACAAGAATAAACCAATGTTGCGCATCATCAATTTTTCTTCATTCTCACATCTTTATCCTCATTGACATTCTTTTTCTGCTTTTTTTTTAAAAACTATTTTTCTTTTCTTCAACCTTTTTTTTCACATAGAGGATTTATGAAATATCTCATATTGTGCTTTTTGATGCCATTTTTACACCAATTATATCCACCATACACATTCCCAGAAAAGTTGGGTAAAGGTTAATGGGTTAACAAATAAAAGTTATTATAAGGCTCAAAAGGCTACAAAAAGGTTAATATCATGGGTAAGTCAAAAGGCTAGTTAATGGTCTAAAGAAAAAAAATGCCTAGATCATTTCCTAAGTTCAGGTCAGTATTATGACATCTCAATTGGATAAGCTAAGAAGTTCTAGTGTAATAATTCAATTTTTATGTCATTCCCAAAGCAATTGATCAGAAAATTGAGAATACGGAGATCATCAACGAGATAATGCGGACTCAAGAAAAATCAGAGTTTATGTATAACCCTCAGAAAAATTAAAAGGCTCAAAACTTTCAGGGTTAAGTCTCTACTATTATTCTAAGTTTTCTAATGCATATTTCACTCATCAACTTCAAGTTATGCTAACATGGCTCATGGTGCAAAGATAATCGAGTTGAAAAATCTTATGAGCTAAATCTAACTTAAGGATCATATTAAACTTTCAGTCATTTATCAATATACCAATTTGTCAAGTTGACTTGTATTTTCTTGAGCATAAAACATTTTAAAAATCATTTTTATAATCGCAAAAGACCAAGTTTTCTTGACAGAAAAGCATTTTTTTTTAAAACAAGAAAAGAAGAAAACACTACAAAATATTCACTGACTCATGAACCCTACCCCCAAACCTAATCCAAACATTGTCCTCAATGTTTAACAAAATAATTTTGACAAATAAATGAAATAAGTACATGAGAGGAGGTTAGAACAGTATTACCGAGGTGAAGATTTTACCAATTCTCAAGTAATCCACCGATGAGAGCTCAGAGACAAAAGAATTGTGGATTAGTTAATAGAGATAGATAAAATACACACTCAACATGCACCTTTACAACAAAAGTTGGGCTGCCTCCCAGTAGCGCTTGGTTTAACGTCATCAGTCCGACAAATATTCTTCCTAAAAAATGGTGTATCGAAAAGTGGAGAGGAAGAACATGACAAACACTTAGTCCATGGTCGTATATCAACAACCTGAACAGTTGAGGATCAGTCCACCCAAATATAGCAATCACATGGGGCACCAAATACACTAGGACATCCCAAAAGTGACCAGTAGTCATACACAACAGAGGATTCTTGCGTGCTCCAAAAAGGGAACATCCTAGGTCTTGTTCCAAATCAGAAGATTGAATAATTTTTACAACAGGATGGTGAAAACTGAAATCTTCACTACAGAAAAAGGGATCGGTGAAAGTAGCCTCAATAAATGGGAATGTGATGCAAGTAGATGAGACGATGGATATATCAGGTGGTACAGGCTCATCACATGAATCACATAGAGATATTGGTCTAGACAACTCAATGACACCCATATCAGGCATTTCTACCTGATTTTCAACCAAAATTTTCATTTTTAAGGGTAGTAATGCATTGGACATCTGGCTCAGATGTGCCACTAATTTTGAATTGACCCTTTTGATTAAAAATAGGTTGATTAGGGAATTTTCTGACTCTATCTCAGGAAGTGACTCAGCTATCTGACTCACACTCATCTCAAGTTTTCGGATAGCTTGGGAGTTTTGTTGAGAAATAACTGTCAATTCTGTAATATCCTGAAAATTTTGTTCAAGCATTTCTCCTGTTCGCTCTATAAAAAGGTTCAAAATATCCTCTAACCTTGTGTTTGGATGGAGGAACAACTTGATGAAATTGAAACTCATTATCAGGAATGAAAGCTTGAGGAGTCTGAGGAGTGTCTAGAGGGCCTTCATGGTACTGACCATGAGCCCATGAGAAGTCAGGATGATAGGCTAAACCTGGGTTGTAATAATCTAAATATGGATCATAATCAGGTCATCGCATGTCATAAAATGAATTGACTTGCTCGAAAAAATAGGTTGGATAATCCCTTGTGTTCATTTTTTATTTTTTTTATTTTTTTTATTTTTTTATTTTTTTTTAAATCACTAACTCTAAAAATATACACAGACTCACACGCAATCAGCAACCAATAAATGCACAAGAAACATGTCTCCCTAAGCAATCAACGTTTTTGAGATCAATTATCTTTTTATCTTTGGGGGACAATTATTTCTTATGTAATCTTTATGACAGAGCAATGGGTGCTACAAGATGATCCTAAGAGTGTATACTTTACACCACAAAGTTCAAAATAAGTAGGCTGGAGTTTTGTTTCAAAGAAACCGGATTATCGCACAAGAGAAGGAGGTCACAATGGTCCAATTAAGTACTTCCTTGTGCTACCGCTCTATAAGCCAATAGATGTGAGAACGATGTGATGTTAAATGTACACTTGAGGCTTGTGTTCCTAACCCAAAACTGTTAGTTACACCAATTCTTCTTGTGGATCGTAGCTTACTTATGACTCGGCGTACCGGCTAAATTACCCTTGTGGTAGTTGCCTCTCGGAGTTCATTGAATGATTAAACCCATCGTCACATTTAGTATTGGTCAACACAAAAATTATTGGATTCACCTTGGTTTTGGATGTCCTATGAACACCGTACCTAAAAGATGGCTCTATCTAACTTGCTAACTGATTTTAATTATGTTTGGCTATTGGATGCACACAACTGGAGTGATGAGGTGGGGATATCAAGTCCCACCAGTTTCTATTTAGAAGTTGGGTCGGCTTATTATGAATTACTAAAGTTTAGCATCCACAATTACATAATTTAAACAACCAACACATAATTGCAAACAATTACATAAAGCACACGGTCGCTAATCCGTTGTGTGAGTTAAAAGTACTTACAGTCTGTGCATTCATCTCTGCACAAAGAGTTAGCACAATTCAAAAAATGTCCGACTTCTTTTTATCCGTTTCACTCAACACCCAAGCACATGCAAATAAATTTACTAGTCTTGGTCTTAGAAGTCGGATTTCTAAATCACCAGAAATTATTGGGTAACAATTAAAATTGTTTCCCTATATTTTCTTTTGACTTAGAAAATTTAGGGGTTGTTTATTTTTTAGGTGATTAAAAATGGAAAACAATAGAGTTGAAAAAAATTATTACACCACACACTCGTAAACAAGGTGAAAATAAAATTAAAACTCTCCTCACAAAATAAAAAAAAATTAAAATTAAAATTAAAATTTGCTTGATGTTTGCAGGATCGTCCAATTTCCTCGAGAAACGTGTATTCAGCAAAATCAAACAAATAACACGAAATGAGTGTAAAAAGAACTTAGCAAAATAAAAGTTATTTTAAATTAGTGAAAATAAATCTTAAATTCAATTACACCGCTACCTTCCCAGGTAACGACGCCAAAAAACTTGTTGCGGGCTTAACCGACCTAAATAAATAGGCTAATTTGACCCACTTGTAATAACCGCAAGTGCACGGTGTCTTATTGGTAGACAACGGCAAGTACGGGTCGATCCCACGAGGAAAGTGGATGCAATTGATTTTTAGAATTTATCTAAACTAATTTACAGAAAAATGGGGTTACAGTGTTTTTAAAACTAAATTAAAAATAAATTAAAAATAAGAAAAATAAAATAAAAGAAAAAGATGGATGAGATGGATTTTGTGGGGTTTGAACTCACCGATGAGTTAGGAAATATATTTAAATCTAAATTACTGAAATTATAAACGAGAAGCTTTAGGGATGAGGATCCTTTGCTTGCACCGAAGATGTGATCATTAAAATCCAATTCCAATCATATCAAGTTTCTGTCAAACATTAACAATTTATCTCAAGCAAATAAACTCTTACCAAGCATTAAGTGTCTTTTTAAGGCACACTTAATCAAAGTCTAAGCTTAATAATTTTTAGCACATGCTTTGAATATTGATAAAATGTGAATCTAACTACCAAACATATCAAGTTTTAATCGAACATGAAAGGTGAAAGAAATTTATCAAATTTCTAAAATAAAGTTGTAATTAACAATTAAACATTTAAGTCAGTAAAATAAATTATACAACCCTTTTGGTTTGTCGCCGCCTCGGTGCGGTGGTACTCAGGAGTGAATCCAGGCAGTACACAGCAAGCTCGGTGTGCTCAGCATGAAACAGGGGGTGCCAGTAACTTGTCTATTAATATTGCATGTGGTGGTACAGAGAGTAAGAGGACTAGGGTGCGTTTAGCGCCCCATGCCTTCTTCTTCATTCAAATGGAGACAGGAGGCGGAAATGGAGCAAGCAAGGTCGCTGCTCGCAGGAGGGTTGTTCGGTGTGCGAACAGGTGAAGCAGGGCGCTGCCAGCAGGCGGGCTGCGCAGGCATGGTCGGAGGGCGAGACGAAGAGAGGCCGAGAGAGAGCTCGGTCCTGGCTGCTGCTCGGGCTGCAGCGTGGCTACTCGGTGCTGGCTGTTGTAGCTGTGAGCAGAAGAGATAGGGCTCAAGCAGGACGAGCAGGTGAGAGCTCAAGTAGGACGAGCAGGTGAGAGCTCAAGCAGGACAGGCAGGTGGCGTTGGCGACGCTGTGTGGCTGAGAGAGAGAGATGGCGAGAGATGTCCAGATGGTGGTGGTTTTGTGGTGTTTAATGGAGTAAAAAAAGAGGTGGTGATTGTGATGGTGGTGATGAGAATCACAGTGAGGAAGAGGGTTTGATCTTCTAATATTTTTTTTCTTCCCTTCTCTTCCTTCCCTTTCACATTCATTTTCTATTGTATTTATAGATATTGAACAAAATGAATAGAGATGAGATAAAGGGGTGATTCATGGAGTGAATCAAGGTAAAATCAAATCTGAATATGGGATAAATAGGAGAATATTCTTTGGGTTTGAGTTTATGGGCTTGGTTTTGAGTTTAGGTTGTGGGCTTAGGCTATTTTCACTTCCACTTTCTCTGAAGTCACCGTCTAAGATTTGTTCATTGCATTTTTCTCTGATTTCTTCATTACAGCTCCAAATTCTACAAAAACACAAAAATTTAATAATTAATCTAAAATAAAATAAAACAAGGATTAACAAAAATATAATAGGAGGTAAAAAATGTTATAATTATGTGATTATCAATATTCAACATACGTTTTCTCTTCCGTCTCATTTGGAAATGATTTTGCCTAGGAACAATTCGTCTGAGGCCTGGTTACATTACACTCTATCCTGCAATGTTCAGATTTGGTCTTCAACTTCTTGTTCCAGGCCAATGGCATGACAGCTCAACGGTTAGAGCTTGGCGGATGGTACCATTAGGTCATGGGTTCAAACCCAGCTTGCGACATCTTTAGTGGGTTCTGGGATCCTATAAAAAAAAACTTCTTGCTCCATAGATTTTCTGGGCTTATTTGGATTTTGTGGGCATTGCTTCTGCTCGGATGGCTTTCAACGGCTAGGGGGTGATCGTTGCAACCATTGTTAGATCCCTTCAATCTGGCATTCCCTTGAACGAGAATACTTTGTACTCTGTAGTGAGGATTTCGGTAAGCACGAGTCGTATTTGTTTGCTTCGTTTGCCTACTTGTATGGGGAAGCTGAAGGATGCTTACATGTCCTGCGCAAGGCTTTGGTTTTATGCTTTCATGAAGTTTGGGTATTTCAAGCTTGGCAACCAGCCCATTTGCAGACGTTTCAGGAGCCCAAGAAGTGGACTAAACTACATCTAACTGCAGCGAAGCAAGGAGTCTGTGAGTGGTTTCTCTTACTTCCTCGTGTTGTTTTGGAGGAGTTTATCGTTCTTGATGTTGACAAGCGTAGTGGTTTGTACACTATGAATGACGTGGAGTGTGCTCTGTTTCTTGAGCATCGAAATTTTGACACCAGTGTCGCTCATGTTGTCTCTGACGAGACGGGGAACATATTGCTTCTTCTAGCATTTATGGGAAAGTGAGCTCCACCGAGAAAGTTATGGATCTCGCTGCTCCTGTTGTTGTTGGTGGTGCTGGTTCGACCACCAGGAAGAGGAAGGCTCATAGGCCAGCCAGCCTGTCGAAGAGGTTGGTTTCTAGTAATTTTGTTAGTCCTGGCCGCATTTGAAAGTGGACTGGTTCTGTTCAGGGGGATATTCGGGTTGCCTCACATCCAAGTTCTGCTGGGAAAAATGAGGAAAACGAAGCTCGTATTGCTGCTTAGGAGGCTGAAGAAATGAATTTGGTTGTGGATAGGAGTAAGTTGGAGGTTTTTCGACCATTAAGTGAGTACGAGAAGACCCTTATCTCTACTCATGGCACGCATGATCTCGCCAAGGTTTTGAAAAAAAGATATTCGTGTTATCAATAATAAAATGACACAACTTTCCATGGAGTGGTCTCGTAATCAGAACAATGAGAAAACCATTGTTGATTTTGACTATGATCCTGCTTTTGACGTGGTTGAAGTTGACCGATGTCAAACAACCAAGTCTTTACCTCCTCCTTCTATAACTCGTCATGACGATGTAACGAAGTTGCCTGCTTTTCCTCCTGCTGTTGTTTTGAAAAAAAGGGTAAGAATGGTGCTTTTGTCATCACTACAATTTTGACCGTCAAACTGGTTACCAGAGGCGGGGCTTCAATTTTTTGGATCCCACTGTCCTTCATCCACCGATTAGTTGGAAGGAGCCTATTCCTGGAGAGATATGTATTAACTCGAATGAGAAGTTCAGTTGGTTTTCAAATAGAGACATGCAGGATAGTGCACGTAATCTCATCAACTCGTGGCATAAGCATTTGGTTGAGAGAGTTTTGATGCCAGTGCATCAGCCTATTGAGCACCTCAACCAAGGTCTTAAACAGATAATGGAGGTGATGAATCATCTCACTTATGTTGGGTTGATGGGGTCGGATTACAAGGCTGAACGTGATCATGTGTCGGTCGTGGAGAAGAAGATGACGGGGCAGACGTTGCTGCTTTCTAATGCCTTCCGCCAAGTTGATAAGCTGAAGGCGAAGCATACCAAGTAGGAGAAGGTTGTTGATGTTGCTCGGGCTTCGTTAAAGGAAGTAGAGTTTGTCCAAGATAAGTTTGTTGTTGACCTTGTTGTTTCGGAGGAGGAGATGAATAGCATGCGGGATCGATTGGTTGCTGTCGAGAGTGAGTTATCCAGTGAGAAGACTGGTCATGATGAGGCAATGTGTATTGCTGATTAGCATTATGTGGGTCGTAAGACCCCCGAGGAGCGAGTAGTTCTCCGCGGTTGAAGGAGAACTTGCTTTGACCAAGGGTGAACTTTCTAGGTGACAAATAATCTCAAGTCTGTAGAAGTTGCGGAGTGGACCAAGATCGTTGATGGCAAGATTACTATCATCGACTTTATTGAATCGGAGGAAGGTCACGAAATGTCAAAATATTGTGCCTTGGTTGACCAAGTCTTTGAGGACGATGACGAGGACAAATATGTTCTGGTCCGCCGAGTGATCCGATTGACGAAAGTCAAGTGTCATCTCCTACCTTCGATCCTGCCGCTGTCAATGAGACCTTGTCTCTTTTGACTTGTCCTATTGGTGAAAATAGAGTTCCACCACCGTCTGCTCCTACTGCTGAATAAAAAGCTCCATCTCCTCCTGCCGGCAATGTTCAACCTCATCTGACTGTTCCTGCTAATGATGATTTAATTACTTCATCTCTTCTCCAACTGTTGTTGTCACTTATTCTCCTGGTGCAGTACACTAGATCATAAATGAATACTTCTTTTTAGATACATTTCTATTTTTCGTTGTTTTATTTTCTTCTCTCGTAGCGGTTGTTGTTCGACTTATATGTCTTTTCTGATAGTTTTTTTGTCTGGAAGATGTTGTAGTTGTGGCTTGACTTTTAACGTCTAGGCTAACCTTGTAGACAACAATTATAGTTGACTTTGTCGATCGAGTTTCATATATGTTTTCATTTAACTTAGTAGTTTAGGCTTGGTTGAATTCCTGCTTTTGGACTTGCTCCTGACTTGTCTGTCTTAATTACTTTGACATATCTTGTCGTCGGATATTGTAATCAGTCTATAACTTTTGATTAATTCTAATTTTTACGTCCTGACTTATTAGGTATACTTCATGGTCCGACATGGTGATCGGACTAAAAGGTTAACGACTAAGTCTAACTTATATGTCCTGACTAATTTATTTCGTGGTCCGACATTGTGATCAGACTAGAATTTTTTTTATTAAATCTGACTTTTATGTCCTGATTTATAATATGTACTTCACGGTCCGACATGGTGATTGGACCGTAGTTTTTAGGAGTAAGTTTGATTGATATGTCCAGACTTTTGAAGTGCTCTTCATGGTCCGACATGGTGATTGGACCAGAAGATTTTACAAGTAAGTCTAACTTATATGTCCTGACTTTTTAAGTACACTTCATGATCTGACATGTTGGTTGGGCCAGAAGCTTTACAAGTAACTCTGACTTATATGTCATGACTTTTTAGTACACTTCATGGTTCAACATGTTGGTCCGGCCAGAAGATTTACGAGTAAGTCTTGACTTATATGTCCTGACTTTTTAAGTACACTTCGTGGTCCGACATGTTGGTCGTGCCAAAAGATTTACGAGTAAGTCTAACTTATATGTCCTGACTTCTTAAGTATATTTTGTGGTCCGGGTTACAACTAAGTCTGACTTATATGTTCTGACTTTTTAAGTCCACTTCGTGGTCCTACATGTTGATCAGACCAAAAGATTTATGAGTGAGTCTGACTTATATTTCTTAAGTTTTTTAGTATACTTCGTGGTCTGACATGTTGGTCAGACCAGAAGATTTACGAGTAAGTCTGACTTATATTTTCTGACTTTTTAAGTGCACTTCGTAGTTCGACATGTTGGTCGGGCCAGAAGGTTTACGAGTAAGTCTGACTTATATGTACTGGCTGGATTAGCTTATTGAAGCACGAGACGAAGGGTTCTTGGAATTTGAAAGTTTATTGATAATACTTCTTCAAATGTTCGACATTCCATGGTATTTTGAGTTGTTCACCCTTCGAATCCTCTAACCAGTATGTTCTTGGTTTGTTGATTTTAACCACTTTGGATGGTCATTCCCAGTTTGGATTCGGTTTACCCACACCTGGTTCTTTTGTATTGAGTTGGACCTGTCTGAGCACCCAATCATCGATGCTAAACGTGCGGGGTTTTACTTTTTTGTTGTAGTAACTGGCCATTCTTTGTTGGTAGATCGCTGCTTTGATTGAAGCTTTGTTTCGTTTTTCATTGAGAAGGTCCAGTCCAACATGCAGTGCTTCTTTGTTATCTTTTGTTCGAAACTCTTCAGTTTTGAATGTTGGCATGCCAATTTCTACTGGTACCATTGCCTCAGATTCGTATGCCAGGGTGAACGATGTTTCTCTGGTCAGAGTTATCTTCGTTGTTTTGTAGGCCCAGGGGATGCCTGGCAATTCTGGCACCCACAATCCTTTTTATGCTTTGAGCTTCTAGGATTGTTCTGTTGGTCACCTCTGCTTGTCCGTTAGCTTGTTGGTGGGCGAGTGCTGAGAAGTGGTATTTGATGTTTAAGTTCTCACACAACTTTTTTAACTTTCTTGCCTTTGAATTGCTTTCCATTGTCAATGACGATTATTCTGAGGACCCCAAATCTACATATTATGTCCTTCCAGATAAAGTTTTCGATTTGCGTTTCTCCTATCTTTGTTAGTGGTTCTACTTCTACCCATCTGGTTAAGTAATCTACTGCCACGAGGGAAAGCTTTTTTCTGTCAAACATTGGAAGTGGCCTTACGATATCCATTCCCCATTGCTCAAATGTCCACATACTAATGTTCAAGATTAGGTTTTGGCCTGGCATGTGGGTGGACGAAGCGAATCGTTGACATTTGTCGCAAGTCCAGACTATTTCATTTGGATCTTGTTGCATTGTTGGCCAGCAGCATCCCAATGTTAAGGCTTTGTGAGCTAATGTTCTCCCTCTTGGATGGTTCCCGCATTTGTTGAAAGGAATTTCTTGTAGAACATAATTGGTGTCGTTGGGTGAAAGGCATCTTAGCATTGGACCTATGGCAGACCATTTATATAGTATGTCGTTAATCAGTGTGTATCGTGTTGCTCTGTTTCATAGTTTATGGGCCTCCATCTTATCCATTGGTAGTGTTTTTTTTTTGTATGTACACCAGGATTGGAGTTATCCAATTGCTCTCCTGATCCATTGTACAAGTTTCTTGACTTGGTTCTCCAGGATTGAGCTCTTTTGTATTGTGACGAGTGGATTATTAGTTTCTTCAGCACGTGGTGCTTCCTTAGCCAAGTTGTCTACTTTTACACATTGTTGAACTGTTCTTGCCTTGAAGCTTTCAATTAGTTCACTTGCCTTTTGATGGTAGGCTTTCATCCGTGCGTTTTTTACTTGGAATTCGTCATTCAATTGGTTGACTACCAATTTGGAGTCAGTGAAAACGCTGACTTCTTTTATTCGAGGTGTTTGGCCAATTGTAATTCAGTTATTACTGCTTCAAACTCAGCTTCGTTGTTTGAGGCTTTGAAACTGAATTTTATTGCCTTTTCCAACATCGCCCCTTATGAGTTGTACAAAATTATTCCAGTTCCGCTCCCCTTATCGTTGGATGCTCCGTCGCAGCGCAGGATCCATTCATGAGCAGTTGGTTCAGTGGCTTCTTTCTTTCGATTGATGTTCGATCGATGTTTGTTGAAGCCTGTGAACTCAGCGATAAAGTGTGCTAATGCCTGAGCTTTTATTGCAATCTTAGAAGCATAACTGATGCCGAACTGACTAAGATTTACTATCCATTTTACCATTCTTCTGGACAGCTCTGGTTTGTGCAGTACCGACCGAAGTGATTTTCGGTCATGACAGTGATGGGGTGAGCTTGGAAGTATGATCGCAATTTTCTTAAAGATACGACCAGGGCAAGTGCTATTTTTCCAAAGATGGGTAGCTAATTTTTGTGACCACAAATGTCTTGTTGACGTAGTAGACCGATTTTTAGTCGATCTCCTCGTGTATTAGTGCCAAATTGATTGCATGTTCGAATACTGATAGATACAAGTACATTTTGCCTTTTTTGGCTTTGATAGTAGTTCAGTGCTCCCCATGTACGCCTTTAGGTTTTGGAAAGCCCTTTCACATTCTTCATTCCACTTGAATGTTTTGTTCCCTTTCAAGATCTTGAATAAGGGAAGGCATTTGTCTAATGATCTGGAGATAACCTGTTCAAGGATGATATCCTACCATTGAGCTTTATACACCTTTGATGTTGGTAGGTGATTGCATGTTGAGGAGTGCTTGTATCTGTTTAGGATCAGCTTCGATCCCTCTCTGATTGACCATATACCCGAGAAATTTCCCTAATTCTACTATGAACGTACATTTTTTTAGTTCAGCTTCATTTTGTACTTTCGAAGCTGAGAGAAGGCTTGCTCGAGGTTTTTGATGTGGTCATATTTATGTAGGCTATTGACTAGCATGTCGTCAAGTACACCTCCATGGTCTTGCCAATCTGATCTTTGAACATTTTGTTTACTAGATGTTGGTACATGGCTCCTGCATTTTTTAGTCTGAATGGAATCAATACGTACCTCTTTCTAATATGATAGATGTCTTCTCCTAGTCTGATGGGAGCATTTGTATTTGGTTGTAGCCAGAGTATGCGTCCATGAAGCTTAGGAGTTCGTGTGCGAAAGTGGCATTCACTATTTGATCTATTCGTGGGAGTGAAAAATTGTCTTTCG
The DNA here is from genome assembly GCA_963556465.1 of Berberis vulgaris. Classification (NCBI taxonomy): domain Eukaryota; kingdom Viridiplantae; phylum Streptophyta; class Magnoliopsida; order Ranunculales; family Berberidaceae; genus Berberis; species Berberis vulgaris. The sequence continues at coordinate 57,793,450 of OY747128.1, forward strand.
GGCAGGCTTTGTTGAGGTTCATATAGTCTACATATACCCTCCATTTTCCATTCTTTTTCATGACCAAAACTGTGTTGGCCAGCCAGTCTGGGTAGTGGGAATCCTTGAACATCCTTGCATTCATTAAGCAATGCACATCTTCATTGATTGCTTAGTTATGCTCTGGAGCAACTGGCCTTCTTTTCTATTGAACTGGCTTTTAATATGAGTTGACTTGCAACCTGTGAGTAGTCAATGCCAGGAAAAGACTTTGGATCATATGCTTAGTTAGTTCTGGGTGAACTATTGTGCCAATCCGGAATGTCTTTCTTCCTTCTTCACCGTCCAGATAGACTGGTGTTGTTTCTTCTTCCGGTTGCCCAGTATTTGGTCAGCCTCTTGGACTAATTGGAGCAGCATTATCTTTGGGAGGTCGTGATCCATCTGTAATTGATCGTATTGTTGTAACGGCTCCTCTGGTCGTCACTATGATTGCTATCTATTAGGGCCTTCAATGCTGCATAATGACATTCACGCACAGCCGACTGATCCCCTTTGACGACCCCAATGTCGTTTGCTGACGTGATACTTTAGGTTTTGGTGTAAGGTTGAAGATACTGCACCCATTTCGTGCAGCCAGGTTCTTCCCAGAAGCATATTGTATGTTGAATGAGCTTCAACAACAAAGAAGTCTGTTAATAGGACTCGTTGTTTACCTGGTGTTCCCACTATGACTAGTAGTCAGATTAGCTCAGGTGGGTGGCATTGCTCCCCACTGAAACCTACCATAGGTTGGTTAGTAGGTGTAAGTCCTTATTTGTCGAACTGCATCTTGCAGAATGCCATCAAGAATAAGAGGTTGGTCGAGCTACCCGTGTCAATGAGTACTCTTTTGACTTCCCACTTGGCTATAGAAACTGAAATCACCAAGGCGTCATTGTGGGGAAAATGAACTCCCTGTGCATCCTTCTCTGAAAATGTTAGACTTGGGTGGTCAATTATGGGGCGCTGAACAGAAAGGTGTAGATATCGTATCCTCGTCTGTAAGTCTTTGATGGATCACTTTCGTGATCGGTTAGGTCATTCTCTTATTCAGCTACGCCATGTAGAACGTATATTAGCTCTCAGGACTATTCATTTGACCCTGTGGTAGCGTCCGCTTTCTCTTTCCCTTTGGACTGCAACCCAATAAGTTCACCGAGTCGTCCATTCTGGATCCAGTTCTCGACTTCATTCTTTAAGTTGTAGCAGTCTTTCGTGTTGTGGTCGTGGTCCTTGTTGAAAGAACAGTACTTGTTCATATCTTGTTCGGTCGGATCTCCTTTCAATTTGAGTAGCCACTAGATGTCTTCCCAATTTGCCATGGACTTCTAAATAGTTGCCGGACTTGTTTTCAAAACAGTGAATGGTTTGTATTTTGTGTTGATCGCGTGTGTTGACCAATCATGTCTAGCTTTTCCGGATTGCAACTTTATAGGGTCTTGTTTGCTGAATTTGAACCTGCCATTGGTCCAACGTCTTTTTGATTGGTCATTTTTTTCTCGCGACCAATCATTTCTTCTTCTCTTCTCTCTTCTTTGCTGATCCGTTGGCGGCCAACATCTCCTCAAGGGTGATGTATTTTTTAGCAGTTCTTAGTAAGGTTGCCATGCTTTTCGGAGGATCCAAATTCAGATAATTGTAAGACAATCATCTTTTTAGTCCGGAGGTGAAAGTGGTTATGGTCGTGTCGTCCTTACATCCATCGATCATGGTCAAATCATCAGTAAAACGAATAACGTACTCCCTGATAGTTTCATCAGGCTTTTGCTTGATGTGAAGCAAATAGTGGGGGCTCTTTCTAATCCGTTGACTGCCAATGAACCTTGTAATGAAAGTCGTGGCCAATGTTTGGAAAGAATCTATCGATCTAAGTGGAAGGCTATTAAACCAGCTCATTGTTGTAGACATGAGGCTGATCAGAAAGGTTCTAAATAAAATGGGCTCTGTGCTTTTACCTTCAGTGCCATCATATAGTGGAAATGACGTAAATGATCTAACAGATTAGTAGTGTTATCATAAGTTTCAAATTTTGGCGAAGTAAACTTTTTTGATAGAGGAGTTTTCATTATTGCATCGGAGAATGGTGGCCTGGTCAACTCTTAAAGCACGTTGGGATCTGTAACTCTGATTCTGAACGAAACCTGAGGGAGAACTCCATCAGTCTGGGATCCATCTCCCTGTGGTTCGCTTCCCTCAAAATTTGTTCCCGAAGCTTCATGGCTCTCTCAAACGTGGTTGGTGAAATTCTGTTGAAGTGGCGTTCGGATGTGTTCGACAAGTGGAACATGTTCTTGAGCGAGCTTTTCGACCACTTTGGCTAGATATTCCATTTAGGCCAAGAGTTGGTCCACACGAAGGTCTGTCATTTTACCACCAAACGTGTGGGCTTGTTGGGCCACCACACTGTGTGGTGGCACTGCATTACCTTGCATAATTAGTTCTCCTAGTCATGAATTAGCCTCCATTACCACAGTCTAAATAGAAAATAACCATATTTGAAATGGCTCTAATAAACCAAATTGAGAATAACCCTTATTCTAAATTGCTGTCATGATTCAAATACCAATTTCTCAATTAACTCGAGAAATTTGAATAGACAAACACACAGATGTATTAGCAGGGCTCCACAGTCCACAACCTCAAGATATAATTCTAGGCAAATCAATCACCCCTTTCAATTACAGACCATGATGGTTGCAATGTTACGTTATTCATCTCCTAGTTATTTAGCATCATATACGTAGATAATTATCCTAACTTTATTTCTTTAATTGTTTTTTTTTTCAAAAATAGTACTCCACGATTAGAATTTATACTTGGAAGGGAGAGACTAAACTGAAATGAAAAGGGGAATGAACAATGACCACCCAATCAAACAAACAATAACTTTCAATCCATTGGAAGAACTTGGAATTTCATAGCATGAGGAGTGGGAAGTGGCATAGTAACTCCATTGGAACCCATTGCTGCTTATATCTTTATCGGCAAAATTTAACCAATCAAACAATCTTTTAATCCACAAAACTCAAACAAATATGATCTTCAACAACAACACAAATTCACAAAAATGGGATCCTCACAAATGTTTCAAAACACAAAACCCAAGCTTCCTTTTGATTGATTAATGAAACCTAAGAAATTATTTCAAGGTCAAATGCTTAAATAGTCCAAAAGAGTCACCAAATAGTGGAAAGCTTGAAATCCAAGCAAAGCAAAATCGAAAGCTTTTCAATTACAAAAGAGAACATAGCACCAAACATTTTCAGATCTGAACCTACCAATATATACAAATCACAAACAACCAAACACACACCAAAATAAATCAAATAAAACATAACCCAAAAATAAAGGTTCCACCTTTACAACTTGTTGGGGTGATTTTTTACCAAATTTGGATGTCAATTTGGATTTTCATGAGAGATGGGGAATAGCAGATGAAGAAGGAAATTAATGGAGAGATTTATTTTATTTTTCTGTTCCAAAGAGAAGTGAAAAATGCTTTTTGTTTTGTTCAAATAACTCAAAAATATTTCAATTAGATAAACAATAGACACTGGAATGGTACATGAAGGAACCCACTTCTAGGTGATGTAGCTGGCATTTCGCTTGGGTGTGATAATGTGGTAACGATCAAAGAGCCAAGAGATCCCAGTCATGCATCCAATTTGCTTTTCCAAATATGGGTTTTTCATTAGTTAAGGCATGTAAAAGCTTTGCATACATTTGCAATTTTTCTTCAATTCCACACTCATATATCTTCAACTCTTTTCAATCCAACTCAACAACACTGACAATTAAAGAGAATCCATTGCACTACACAAACAATCATCTTATGGGCAGGCACCAGAATCCCAAAATTAGGATTCTGAGATCAAACTAGAAAATTCTCATTCACTTCAGAATTCCATTCAAACACTATAAAATCCCACCTTTTAGTCAAACTGTTGTTCCTTATTGCACAGCTTAAGAACCCAATTTTGTTCCTTTTTATTTAGTGATAATGCAAACCCCATCATACATCTCCGATCAGAAGACTTTATTTTTTTATTAATCAACCCGATCCAAACATATAAACCAGCCTGATTCCTTCCACCAATTCAAGCGTTTCTATAATCTTGGTGGTAAACATATTCTCACTCCAACCAAGATTCCTACTTTCTACCCAAAAACAACCATCTGATTCCCCATGAAACCGAGTACACAAAAAAAAATCCGAAATCAAGTTCCAAAGCTGACAACCTTCTTTGAAAACACAACATCATTTTGTCGTTAACTTCAACTCTCACTTCTCCCTCACACTATTCATCTAAGAACCTAAAATGGAACTCCGTCAGTACTACTCCATTACTGTTATAATCACCTTGAAATGATTGTCGTTGTTGCAAAAATCAAACTCAAACAGAGATTCAAAGCTTTGAAATCTCATAAATCTAATAGACAAAGAGAAGAAGTGAAGTTAAAAGTGAAGATAGAGAAGAACAAGAGGAGATGAAGCAACACGATTGATTTGGGTTTGATTTGTCTTGATGGGACAATAACATCACCTCAATATTTCTTGCTCTATTTGCTTTCTCCCTTTTTTCCTTCACCGCTTATGGCTTAGCTTGGTAGCTACAAAGCTCATTTTAGTCGATTGTGGATAAAGAGGCTTGCAATGAATGGGGTTTAGCTCAGCGAGGGCGAGGGAAGGGAGCTTTGGCCTTTCCATCCACAGTTTAATATCTTTGATTAGCCTCCATTACCACAGTCAAAATAGAAAAGAACCATCTTTGAAATGGCTTTACTAAACCAAATTGAGAGTAACCCTTATTCTAAATTGCTCTAATGATTCAAATACCTATCTCTCAATTAACTTAAGAAATTTGAACAGACAAACACATAGTTGTATTAGCAGGGCTCCACAGTCCACAACCACCAGAGATAATTCTAGCCAAATCGATCACCCCTTTCAAGTACAGATCATGAAGGTTGAAATGTTACATTATTCATATCCTAGTTATTTAGCATCAAATATGTAGTTAATTATCCTAACTTTGTTTCTTTAATTGTTTTATTTTATTTTATTTTTTCTAAAACAGTACCCCACAATCAAAATTTATACTTGAAAAAGATACTAAATTGAAATGAAGCGGGGAAAGAACAATGACCACCCAATCAAACAAACAATAACTTTCAATCCACAATTCAACAAAAAAAAAAATCTCACCTGAAAAAACTTGAAATTTCTCAGAGGAAGAGGAGTGGGAGGTGGCTTAGTAACTCCATTGGAACCCACTGCTGCTTATATTTTTACCTGCAAAATTTAACCAATCAAATCTGATCTTCAACACCAACACAAATTTACAAAAAAGGGATCCTCACAAATGTTTCAAAACACAAAACCCAATCCTCCTTTTGATCGATCAATGAAACCCTAAGAAATTTGGTAGTTTCCAGAAGTTATGCACGTGCTTAGAAACTGCTCGGCTGTTTGGTTAATCGTCGAGAGCAGTTAATGAAACTGAAATCCACAAATGATAGATGAAGATGGGTTTTCAGAATGAGAAACATACAATAGTATTCTCTGTTCATCTTCTCTCACACAAAGCCAAAACAGGAACGACGATTTCTCGCATTTCGGTTTGGTGATTTCATATTCGATCGCATTTCTCGCATGCACAATTTTGAGGATTCCACAAAATCCTAAGTTTCAATATTATTCAAATCAAACATTAGTATCAGAGCTATGGTATTTTCTTAGATTGTTTTTGCAAAAAAATAAAAAATTTATGACATAAATCTGTCTGAAGCAAGAAATCAGAAATGGGCAAAGTTGGTTGTTATACCTCCCATCACGAATCAAAGAAATGAGAGCATAACGTGATAAAAAAATATTTGTGATTTTTATAAATTGGGTAAATTAACAAACAAAAAAAATGATTACCACTTAACTGAACAAGATAAGAAATGGATTTCTCTCAAAACTAGAAAACTAGTGTTAATTTGTAGAGGAAGAGGAAACTCTGTGACTACAAAAAGAGACCTTCTTAACTGTTGTTACAAAAAGTAGAGAAATAAGCCTCCGTGATCCATTGATTCAGAGATCTAGATCCTAAGAGGGTGTTTGTATTTGCTTCTAAATGGAGTTAGAAGTCTTAAAATGAAGTGAATCATCTTGTTTAGAGTGTTTGTTTTTAGTTCTGATCAGAAGTTATGCTTCTGACTGGAGTAAGCAATAAGGGGGTGTTGATCACTTAGCATTGAGTGCTTAGTAAAAAATTATTACAATAATAACCTTAACGTAATTTTGTAATGACAAATGTTGCCCCCGTCTTCTTAAAAGTAAGTAGGGCTAAATTTTGGCAGCACGCCTTCATTCTCTTCACCAAGCATTGTGATTCTCCTTTCTCTCCTTCATCTTTATTTTCTTTCTATGTATTTTCAAGTTTTTCTTCATCTCTCCAACTCTCCATCTCATGTATATTTTCAAGTTTTTAGCATGTAGTTTTTGTGCCTTATTTGTATCATAAGATATCAAATCAAATAACCCATGTTTGGATTAATGATTTCATCAAATAACTAATTAAATGTCATAGACGTATTGCTCAGATTCAACAACAACGCCACAGTCATATTCGGTATGATTTTAAGCACAATATTTATGTCATAAATTTTTTCAGCTCAGTGGAACAAAATTGTCAACCAGTTTCCATTCAACACCTAAAAACAAACACCTTTTAATTTTACAGCTTCTAATCAGCGGCTCATTCAGAAGTAAAACAAACAGTTCATTTAGAAGCTCGTTCAGAACTTCTAACTCCAGTTAAAAGTTAGTTTCTAAGCACTTCAAAAAACAAACACCCTCTAAATCTCTCAAATGAATCAAATCCATTTTGTAAATCAGTGTCATAGAAATCCCAAAATATAGAGCCCCGATTCGGCCTTCTCGAGGATGGACTTACCCAAGAGTATAGCAGTTGATGCTACAACAGAAAAGAGGGAAGCGGAGAAATGACGAGATATTTTTTGTGTGTCTCTATTATTTTCTTGAGGAGTGTCCCTCTCTGTTTCTTCTCTTTTGAAGAAGAAAATACAGATTAAATGAAATGGAATCAATCCATTTGGGCCTTATTTTAATTTTCTCTTTTTTTGGGCCTTGCTGTAATTTGGGCTTAGCTGTGAGTTTCATAAATTTAAACCCTAAGTCCATAGTGGTAAATGAAATGTATTGTTTTTTGGGCTTTATTTTGTGTAAATTCTTTTGTTATTTTTAGCCCAAGAGATACAAAGCCCTTAATAAAATATTCTAAAGTCTAACTCATTTTTATATAAATATTTAAAAAAAAACTCTAATTTTCGAAAAGTTTTTTTAATAAAAAAAAGGTAGCATAGACTTTGTGTCTATATGGATTACGAGTCTACATTGTATCTTTAAAATTATTGGTACCTATATTTAAAAATTTTGTGAGCATAGAGAGTAAGATCAATGGAATTGGTCAGACTATTCGATGAATATAAGAAGGAGTCCAATAATTCTGACATGATTGAGCATGTCAAACAGTTAACAATACGATACAAAAAGTCATTTTCCGTGGACATTGATGCGTCCAAATCTCATCCTCCTGTGAGTTTGACCTGCAAAACAGATGTTAGACTGTCAAAGACCACATTTTTGGTGGCCGAAGGAACTCTGATGCTTAAGTCAGCAACTCTGTTGAAGAAGGAAGTAAATTTGGATAAAACTCAATTAAAGTTGCTTACCTTCGTCGATCCTTCCATTTACCTTATATAATGATCACGGTTAATTCTCTGCGTGACTTAAGCATGTGAGGTGCAACGGAAGGAGACCTCGTAACAGTCTCCTCCTTTATAAAGATGTGTCCATGGAAGCGTAACTCCTTCCACAACTCTTTTCTTATGTAACGTTCCTCTTCTTTACGAGGGAACTCGTGCGTGCCCGAATTTGGGCCTTAATTGCATCATCTTAAAATGAACCTTGTTTGAGCTTTCATAAGGATACCTGATCCTCGTGATGGATGTTTTCCGCCACGTGTATGGCTGTGATGACAGTCTATTTTGATGTATCATCAGCTATTTCCCTCTTAGTTAGTGGGTATGCTCATGTATTCACTAACTGTGTGGCGGTTGGGTTTCGATTTCAACATTATGGCCATTTAATTCGGTTACTAGCTGTCGTTGTGCTGTCTCTCGGATGTTCTGTCCGCCTGCTCGTTTCAGCGTGATTTCTGAAATTTCGTGCAATTATCATATTTTGTACGTTCTCCCAATAGTAGACATTTCGCTGCTCGTCCTTATAAGAGGAGGAGTTCAGTTTGGGGTTTTTCCCTTTTACACCTTTTTTATTTCCAGTTGTTGATTCCTTTATCCCTTAATTTTGTTTTGCAACCATGTCTAGCTTCAAGGTTTTGAGCGGCGATGTTCTTGATGTTTGCGAAGCTTTCTTTTCACCTAAGCGGGCGACACATGCGACTTTGGATTACATTTGTCATGATTATTCATTGTCGGCTGATCTTGAAATCATTCTCCCTAAAGAGGGCGACAGTCGTTGTCGTCCAAAGCATGGCTATAACGCACTGTAACCTGGTATGTTCCATTCTAGCTTAGGCTTCCGATTTTTGAGATCGTCTAGGAGTACCTAGATTTCATGGGCATCGCTCCCGCCCAACTTGTTCCTAATGGTTGGAAGGTGATGATTGCAACCTTAGCAAGGGCTATCACATTATCCTTATGAATGTCAAAGTTTTGCATTCCTTGGTGGGGTTTAGTGTAAACGCTAACCGCACTTGTTATCTTCGTCCTCCATCTTGTTTCAAGAGTCTACGAAAGGAGTATGGGGGTTGGCCGAGGCCTTGGTTTTATGCGTCCCTTGCCTCCAACTATTTTAAGTTGCGTGGAAATCAAATTATGCGGTCATTCCGAGAGCCTAAGAGGGTCGAGTTATCATTGTTGTTGGGTTGATATCATGAGACAGGTCGCATCGATCATCGCCAGATTGAGGGCTTATAGATCATTCCATTGGTTCTGATAACTTTTTTATCGTTAATAAGATCTCAGTGAGTTTCGTTGCTGTGGTTTTTATTTTTAGAAGGGAAACTCGTCGTTCCCCACAAACGACGCCAAACTGATGCGTCTAAATCTCGTCCTTCTGTGAGTTTGACCTGCAAAACAGATGTTAGACTGCCAAATACTACCTTTTTGGTGGCCGAAAGCACTCTGATGCTTAAGTCAGCAACTCTGTTGAAAAACGAAGTAAATTTGGACAAAACTTAGCTAAAGTGCATACCTTCGTCGATTGTTCCCTTTACCTTATGTAATGGTCGCAGTTAATTCTCTGCATGACTTAAGCATGTTCGGCGCATCGAAATGAGACATTTCTCATAACAGTCTCCTCCTTTATCAAGACGTGTCCATGGATTTGGGCCTTAATTGTGTCTTCTTCAAATGGGCCATGTTTGGGCTTTCATGAGGATACATGATCATCGTGATGGATGTTTCCTACCACATGTATGGCTGTGATAATGGTCTATTTTGATGTATCATCAGACGCCATTTGGAGCAAGAGAATCGTTTTCTTGCTCTAAGAACCACTTTACCTAGATATTGGCAAAATATTTTAGATAACATATCGAACTTACCTATTTCACGCAAAATATATTCATTGCTAGTTAAGAGTTTTATTGAAGAATATTTGAGAAAGCAAGTCACACGAACATGTGTTATCTCATTGAATTCTAACTTTAGCCATGGTAGACATGTTAACCTTAGTGTTCATTGGTTACCATCAATATTTTTTGGGCAATTCTTCAAGAAATAGATGAAACCATACCAAGAAAAAAAAAACCATATTTCTTGATTATTTTTTTTGTTGAACATATGTGCCCATATTAATAAAAGTTTTTTTATTCATGCACTACATATATATATATCAACTACTTATAATTCACGCAGCCCTTGTGAACACTGATTTTGTGGATTTTGTGGATTTTTTAGTTTGCCTTTTTTGCCGTCGCCCAAATAACAATATCCCACACGCATCCCCATCCATCTCACGCACAATTCTCTCGCACTGTTTGAACGCATAACACCTTGAAACTTCTTCGATTTCCACCGGCCTTCCTCCCTCATCCGATCGCATTCGATCTCCCTCGGGCAATGTCTCCAGCGTCTCCCACTCATCCCCTTCCTCTCTCACCACCTTCTCACTCCCTCTTCAGCGACGCTTTTCTAGCCCAATATCTAAGGGTTTTTTAGAACACAAATCCTTTCCGTTCTCAGAGTTGATCAAATGTTGAACCCTTTAACAACTCTCCATTCAATTGGAAGAGTCTAATAAGGTGTTCTATTAGACAATGAGATAGACAATCAAACCCAATTCAATTTGGGTCTGCGAGCATATCCCCTCCCTCTTCCTTCCTCAACTTCTTAGGGTTTGGGTATCTCTCATCCTCTTCTTCTTTTCTCTTTCTCCCATTGCTTCTTCTCTCTCATAGGGTTTACTTAGGCCAAGTATGTCGGCTACACAAATTTGTTTGTCAAGGAAGCAATCGCAATGGTTAGTTTAAAATTTGATATTGTGTGTTTCTTCATGAATATAATAGAAGAGAATAGAACAGGGTTTTAATCATAACTTCATTGCTTTCTGGATTTACAGAAATTAATTCTACTTTATGTTATTGTCATAGGGATTCGAGCATTGAGGAGGGGGGATCCTTTTGCTTGAGGGGTTTATTGGAGGTTTAGATTCAGGGGTTCTAAATCCCCACAGAAGATTGCTACTTTATATTGGCAGGTACCTCCTTTTATAATTAAAGTTGATGGAAAGTTGTAGCCTTTGATTGGTTTTATATCATTAGTTCGAGTTAGGTTTGTACTAAAAATCAAATGCAATCCTTAATTTGGTGCCAGGCCAGGCTTTATTGATTCATTATTTTGTTCTTCATGCACACATACTTCTACTGTTGAATCGATGATTGATTTCCCCCCGTTGCTTTGTTGTTTTTCTTCTAACATTCAATCTATCAAATTTCATATTTCAGGGAGGAAAACTAATCCAGTCCCTCTTCATGTAAACCCTCTCATAATGAATTTCTGTAAGTTTTTTGTTTTGTTGTACTGCAAGAGATTGATGAATTTGAGTTTTATTAATCCCGTTGAATCAAAATCAGCGAATATGCATCCTCAAAATGAGCAAAGTTTGTGATTTTGATCATTGGCTTTGCTTATCTTTGTCCAATTAGATTGAAATGTCTATGAATCAACATGAAAAAAGATTGAATTTAGTTGATAATGATAATAAATAAGTTGATTTTGATGATTTCACTTACTATTTTCATCCAATTTTTGTGAATTGGGTTGCTTTATTAGCTAAAACAAGTAATGGTTTGCATATATATATATATATACATATATTAGTATATTATATGTTTTTAGTGGGAGTTCTAAGGTGAACTATTTTTAGTGAACTTTCGACTTTACATCTTATGTGAATTATCATTATTTTGATTTTTTGTGACAAAATAAATAAATAAAAATATATGTGTGTAATGATAGGCCTTAATATACGTGCACATGTCTTATGTAGACATAAACCTTGACCATGACATCTGCTTCCAAGAACATTATCCTCGAATTAAACAAAGGTGAAAATTGAATGGCAATAACTATGAGATTTGAAACAAGAAAATATAATATGTACTGGAATAAGAAGAGTCTCTGGAAGCTCTTAACCACACCATGGAAGAGCCTGAGGAAGGAAACTATGTCCAGCAAAGAAAGGATAGAAAGGCTTACAATGCCTGAAAAAAAGAAAATTTTCATTGCTCGCTTGCTAAGCAGTATGAAAAATGATATAATGCGAGATTTTCGCAAATATGAAAACCAAAAACATGTGGACAAGTTTGAAAGAGAAGTTCGGTGGAACTTCTGTTACTAAACAAAAGCAACTCACAATCAAGTTTGACACCTACAAGAAATGCCCAAACCATAATATGAGATAACATATGAGGCAAAGGTCGAACATGATAAGTGAGCTGAAAGAGGCTGGTCACATGTTAACTGATGAACAACAGTTGCAAGCTATTATTAGATCCTTACCTCATAACTGGGAGCACATGAAGGTGCACCTAACCCACAATGAAAGCATCAAACACTTAATGTTGATGCACGTTATTTGGAACTAGAAGAGGATCTCATTGAAGCAACTAGGCTAGATACAAATGTGTATATGGCGGTCGATTCTAACTCACATGGAGGTTCAGGCTCCAAAAGAAAATTTCATGGCAGTTTTCATGTGTAAGTGGCAAAAACCTAACGACAAACAACTAGAGCAAATGAAGGGAAAAGGTTCTTTCAAGAAAAAAAACAAATCAAGAGTGAAATGCTTCAACTGTGGTAAAAAAAAAAGGTCACTATGCTCGTGAATGTCATTAGCCAAAAGTAAAGACCCTTAATAAAAACTTTAGTGTTGCATATGTATCAAGTTTTGTATTTCTAACTGAATCTCATCCTTTATGAATATCGTCGAATCCCACCAGGAGCGAGATAGATACATGTAGGAAATAATTCGAGGGTGGAAGTTAAAGGAATTGGCACCTACAAGTTGAGTTTGTGTGGTGGTTGAACTCTCATTCTACATGATGTTTTGTATGCTCCTAAAATTCGACAAAAAATGGTCTATGTGATAGTTTTGCTTAATTTAGGTTTCTCTTTAAACTTTCATGGTACTGGTGTGAATGTGTTCCATGGAACAACATTTTACGGTTTCGGATATTTATTTAATGGTTTTATGATTCTGGATATTGACTATGTTAGTAGTTATATCAATGTTGGTTTTTCCTTAATGACATCTACTTCAAATAATTTAGATGATCATGTAGATGTTTGGTATAATAAACTAGGCCATATTGGCCAACAAATAATGCATAGATTGGCAAAAAAGGTTTTATTGGGCCCAATTTAGAAAGTCAATTTATCAATATGTGAGTATTGTCTAGCTGGCAAAATGACACGTAAACCATTTCGCAAAGGAACAAAAGCTGAGATTCCAATCCAGTTAATCCATTCGAATATTTGTGGTCCGATGAATGTTAGGGCCAGATATTGGTTTGTATATTTTATAACTTTTATAGATGATTACACTCGATTTGGTCATGTCTATTTGATATCTCATAAGTCAGAATCTTTCGATTGCTTTAGACGCTATGTGAATTTCGTAGATAATCAATTAGACAAGAAAATAAAATTGTTGAGAACTGATCGAGGACATGAATATCTATTTGATGAATTTAAAATTCTATGTAGTGAAAAAGGAATAAATAGACAACTAACTATTCTGAGGACTCCGCAACAAATGGTGTTGCGGAGAGGAGAAACAGAACCCTTCTTGAGATGGTTCGGTCAATGATGGCATAAACAAATTTGCCTATTACCTTTTGGTGTGATGTTTTGCTAACTGCTACACATATACTTAACCTAGTGCCCTCCAAATCAGTTACAATAACTCCTTATGAATTATGGACTGGTCGTAAACTCGATCTTTCTAATTTAAGATCTTGGGGTTGTGTAGCTTATGTTCCCAATACTTCCCATAAATTTGGAAAAATTGGGTCCTAGAGGTAAAAAGAGTTTATTTATAAGATACTCTGAACATTCAAAAGGATGTGTATTTATTGGGGAACAGGCAAGTGGTAGTGTACCTGAATTTGAATCACAAGATGTTGTGTTTCTTGAAACGAAATTTCCAAGCTGGTGAGAATTAAACCGTGGTTTAACTCTCTTCGAAACGACAGATTCAGATGAATTGCTTATGCAAAACCAAATGGTGAATTCATTAGATAATTCAACCAGATCATCTTATCCAAATGGGATCCAAGCAAATAATAGTGAATTCATTTCATAAGAAAATCAACTACGACGAAGTAGTTGTGAATATTTCCCGTCGTTATTTTGAAATCGAATGTGAGGCTTTTATTGTAGCCCCACAAGGGGACAATGAACCAAAAATGGTTAGGGAGGCTCTTACATGCCCTGCAAAGGAACAATGGATAAATGCAATGGAAGAAGAAATAAAGTCGATGATATCAAACCAAGTTTTGAAATTGGTTGATCTTCGAGATAGACGGAAAGCAATTGGAAACAAATGGGTTCTAAAGATTAAGCGTAAAGCTGACAGAACAGTTGAAATATATAAGGCTCGACTTATAGCCAAGGGGTATACTCAACAAGAGAGAAATGATTACGAAGAAACATTCTCTCTAGTTGTGAGATTTACCTTTATTCGCCTTATTCTGGCTATAGTGGCAAGTATGGATCTTGAATTACATCAAATGGATGTAAAAATTGATTTTCTCAATGGAAAATTACAAGAGAAAATCTATATAGAACAACCTATAGGTTTCATAAATAAAGGTGAAGAACACAAAGTGTGCAGGCTCTTAAGATCAATTTATGGTCTAAAACAGTCTTCCACATAGTGGTATATACATTTCATCAATCCTTACTGTCTTTTGATTTTAACATGATTGATGAGGACCATTATGTACATGTTAAAATATTCAATGACAAGTTTGTGATCTTGTCACTATATGTAGATGACATACTATTAACCGGAAATGATAAGGAGTTTGTGATAGCCATTAAGAGTTGGTTATCATCAACATTTGAAACGAATGACATGAGTCTAGTTGCATATATGCTTGGTGTTAAAATCGAGCGAGATCGTTCAAAGAGATTGTTAACTCATTCACAAGAATCTTACATTAAGAAGATTCTTGAACGATTTAATATGAATAATTAAATCCATTGACACTCCTATTACAAAAGGCGAAAGTTTGAGCAAAATGTTTTGTCCTAAAACTCCATTTGAAAAGGACAAATGAAATGGTTCCTTATTCCAGTGTTGTTGGGAGCCTTATGTAGGTTATGATGTGTACAAGGCTATATATTTGTTTTGCAGTTGGAATGACAAACAAATATCAATTAAATCCAGGTCCAGTTCATTGGAGAGCGGTCAAGAGAATTTTGAGGTATCTAAAAGGAATTGCAGATTACACATTGTGTTATGAAGGAAAGAATTTGCATTTTGAAGGCTATACTGATGCTGATTGGGGAGGAGATTTAGATGAAAGAAAATCTACCTCTGGTTATGCTTTCTTACTGAATAATGGTATCATTTCTTGGAGAAGTAAGAAACAAACATGTGTAGCCTTATCCACAATAGAAGCTGAGTATGTGGCGTTATCAGCTTCAGTACAAGCGGCAGTTTGGCTTAAGAGATTTTTCAATCACTTGGGGGTTAAGAAAGATGTTGCAAACACAGTCTTAGTGAACTGTGATAACCAGGCAGCTAAGCTTTCACAAAAGATCCCAAGTATCACTCTTTGACCAAACATATAGATACCAAGTACAATTTTGTAAGAAACTTGGTTGAACGGAAAGAAGTGGCCAATGGCATGACAGCTCAACGGTTAGAGCTTGGCGGATGGTACCACTAGGTCAAGGGTTCAAACCTAGCTTGCGGCATCTTTATCGGTTCTGGGATCCTATAAAAACCCTACTTGCTTTTCAAATAAAAAAAAACGGAAAGTAGTGAATGTGAAGTATATATCTACGCATAGAATGGTACCAAATCCATTTACAAAACCGATTCCCAAATATGTATTTGAAGGTCATGTCTGGTCTCTAGGGTATCGTAGACATTGATGAATAATTTTCAAATATGAACAATCAATGCATATTTTCTTTTAATGTAACATGTATAAAGGAATAATAATAAGTTTTTTTTATACAGTTGATGCCTAATATTGTTAATTTTTGTTAAAAGCATACACACATGATACAATGCATGATATAAAAGGAATGTCAGATAGATTGATTGGCCCCTCTCACATAAGCAATTGCTTCTATGAATGTATGATTTATAAAAATGAGACAGTTTGAGCAGTATGATAGTCCAAGCTTAAACGAATGTCGCATTGATTAAGGATCAAGATGAGGTCACTATGTTCAAAATCTTTGTGTCCGAGATGAATAACCCCACGATTCATCTTATCCGTTTTAATGCCAGGTGAAAGTCTTATTTTGTGATAAAATAAATAGTGGAATGATGGACTTAAGTTAGATGCTGAGTGTATCTAAACTATCACCTGTATGGTATTTGTAATGAGAGACATACACTTCATGAAAAAGGAGAAAAAAATACCATAGCATGTGTTTCATACCACGTGCAAAGTAACGACCATAAGAGTAACGGGGTATTGTTGATCTTTCTTCCTCGTTATGTGAGACTCTTGAGGCTAAGATGACCCATATTTGTACCCTTATGATTTTCACTGGTTTCTTGAGGTTTGAGTTTGATGTATGCTATCTTAGAATGCTACTAATGTTCATGAAAAGCCTAAATGGGCATATCTAGAAAAGTAATCAAACTGGAACCCAATGATTCAAAAATGAAAGGAAAACCACGATGAATGTCACATTTCGTAGTATTCACAGGTCGACAATTATGTTTACTATGTGTTTACATAATTGTGAATACAAAAACGCATTACAATGATATATTCATTGAGAGATCAAAAAATGTTTTAAATGTGACGAAATGGGTCTGGGTACTGCATACTTTCTCTACTGGTTGGAACTGCTATGTATACCTAACAATTACATAGTAGTAAACTCTAGTGATTTGTGAGATATGTTGGACGCACAACCTATTGATCTGTATGAATGTTGTAGTGAAGAGATTTGTTCTATTATAGATTGGTTAATCACGTGCAAGTGGGAGATGTTAGTTTCCAGAAATTATGCACGTGTTTAGAAACTGCTCAGCGGTTTGGTTAACCGTCGAGAGTAGTTAATGAAACTGAAATCCATAAATGATAGATGAAGGTGGGTTTTCAGAATGAGAAACATACAATAGTATTCTCTATTCATCTTCTCTCACACAAAACCAAGACTGCAACGACAAGGTGCTTAGGCCGTGAACATGAGACGATTTTCGGTTTGGTCATTTCGTATCCGATGCATTTCCGCATACACGATTTTGGGGATTCCACAAAATCGTAAGTTTTCGGGTCAGTTTTATTCAAATCAAACAAAATTATTTCAAGATCAAATGCTTAAATAGTCTAAAAGAGCCACAAAACAATGGAAAGTTTGAAATCCAAGCAAAACAAAATCGAAAGCTTTTCAATTACAAAAGAGAACATAATACCAAACATTTTCAGATTTGAACCTACCAATAATAAGCAAATCACAAACAACCAAACACATAAAAATAAATCAAATCAAACAGAACCCAAAATTAAAGGTTTCATATTTACAACTTGTTTGGGTGATTTTTGACCGAATTTGGATGCTCGTTTGGATTTTGAGGAGAGACAGGGAATATCAGGTGAAGATGGAAATTAATAGAGAGATTTTTGTTTTTTTTTTTTTTGTTCCAAAGAGAAGTGAAAATGCATTTTTTTTTTGTTCAAATAACTCGAAATTTTCAGTTAGAGAAATAATAGCCACTGGAGTGGTACATGAAGAAAGCCTTTTCTGGGTGTTGTAGCTGTCAATTCGCTTGGGTGTGATAATGTGGTAACAATCAAAGAACC
The DNA here is from genome assembly GCA_963556465.1 of Berberis vulgaris. Lineage (NCBI taxonomy): Eukaryota > Viridiplantae > Streptophyta > Magnoliopsida > Ranunculales > Berberidaceae > Berberis > Berberis vulgaris. The sequence continues at coordinate 57,811,065 of OY747128.1, forward strand.
GAGAGATCCTAGTCATGCATCCAATTTGCTTTTCCAAATCTGGGTTTTTCATCAGTTAAGGCATGCAAAAGCTTTGCAGACATCTGCAATTTTTTTTCAATTCCACACTCATCTATCTTCAACTCTTTTCAATCCAACTCAACAACACTGACAACTAAAGAGAATCCAACGCACTACACAGACACCAGAATCCCCAAATCAGGATTCTGAGATCAAACTAGAAAATTCTCTCATTCACTTTAGAATTCCATTCAAATGCCATAAAATCCCACCTTTTAGTCAAATTGTTGTTCCTTATTGCAGAGCTTAAGAACCCAATTTAGTTCCTTTTTTGTTAGTGATCATGCAAACCCCATCATACATCACCAATGAAAATCCTTGATTTCCGTTTAAGCAACCCGATCCAAACATATATACCAGCCCGATTCCTTCCTCCAATTCAGGCGTCTCTATAATCTTGGTGGTAAACATTCTCTCACTCCAACCAAGATTCCTACTTTCTACCCAAAAACAACCATCAGATTCCCCATGAAACCAAATACACAAAAATAGATCTAAAATCAAGTTCCAAAGCTGACAACCTTTTTTGAAAGCACAAGATCATTTCGCCGTTAACTTCAACTCTGAACCTAAAATGGAACTCCGTTACTGTTACAGTCACTTTTAAATGACTGTCATTGTTGCATAAATCAAACTCAAGCAGAGATTTAAAGCTTTGAAATCTCAGAAATCAGATAAACGAAAGAGAAGAGGTGAAGTTGAAAGTGAAGATAGAGAAGAAAAAGAGTTGAAACAACACGATTGATTTGTCTTAATGGGACAATAACATCACCTTACTATTTCTCGTTCTATTTGCTTTCTCTCTTTCTCCTTCACTGCCTATGGCTTGGCTTGGTAGCTACGAAGTTCATTTTAGTCGATTGTGGGGAAAAGGGCTTGCAGTTTGGCTTAGCGAGGGAGAAGGAAGAGAGCTTTGGCCTCTCCATCAGAAAGAATGAGATGCAAGAATTATTTGAGGGCTTATTCGGGATTTCAAAAAGCTTTAGAGGGTTTTTGGGATTTCTGAGTAAACCATGCACATTCAAAATATTGAAGAGTGAATCTCAATTGGTGTTATATATAGAGATTTAGATCCGTGGGGTTGGGTGGGGTGGGGTGGGGTTGTAGGTGGCCTATTCCATCCATCCTCATCGACTGAGTTGGAGAGAGAGACTGGTGGTAGTAATAGCCCACCGACCAATTAATTTAAGCAAATAAATAATAACCTGGTATTGAGGGTGTAATTATTACCAAATACAATTTACCACTAGAACACTTTGTTTCCCGTCCGTATATGAATCGGATCGGATAGGAAAATTCTAGGGGTCGAGGGAGGGAACGAGGGAGGAAGCGAGGGATGGCTGAAAGCCATCCATTCGCTTCGAGATGAGCGTCATCGCACATCTCAAATTTGATGTGCTCATCTCGAAGCGGATTTCTCGCCCTCTTTCCCTCGCTCCCTCCCTCGCTCTGTAGCAAAGCTCGATCGGATAAGAAGAAATTAGGAGTAAGTAGATATAGAATAATATAATAAATTAATTTACATAGATACATATTATAATGCCCTAGATTTGTGCCAAACAAAGCACCCTTTCTCCTCTCGTCTGTTCTCCCTGCTTCTTCGTCGTCTCCGTTTTCAGATCCCTCTCTTTTTTTCTCTTGCTTTTGAAATCTATCTGTCTATCCAGAAGGGGAAGAGGAAGAGGAAGAGGTTCCCTTTCCGATCCATCGATCAACAAAGAAGAAGAAGGCAAATCAAATCGCATCGCATCTCCAGATCTACTACTACTAGTTCAAGTAAAATCAAAATCAAATCGTCAATTTGCAACATACATATTCATTTATCTATCAGCAAATCAAATTCTGTCGGTTGGGGTTTCGGTGTCGGTGGCTGGCTAAATAAGTTAAGAAGAAGAAGAAACAAGGATATTTGGTTACAGGAAGAAGAATAAGGCGATGGATCTTTGATCGTTGATATTTGATCTTTGATTGCTTGGTGCTGTGTAAGCATCTGTTAGTGTTTTGTTTCTGACTTGTGGCTAGCCTGCCTTGCCTTGTTGTTGTTGAGGAAGAAGTAGAAAAAGAAGAGTGCATGAGGGATCTGGTTTACTGTGTATGTTTAGTAGGCGGAAGAGGCAGAGGCATTAGTAGTAGTAGAAGAAGAAGAACAAGGAGAGATTGTGGACTTGTGATCCGAAGCAGAGGTAGATGGGGCAAATGCGGTTGAACATTTAATCTCCGAGTGACTCACTTGTTGTTCCCTTCCTTCTCCGTTTAATTTAATTTCTTTACTCCTCTCTTCTTCTCTCTACAACTTCCTTTCAATTTCTTCTTACTTATCTATCAGGAGACTGAGCCATAGGACATAGAAAGAGGAGTTGAATTTCAAGACTAGTTGTGTAAGTAAAAATGCAGCAACATCAGCACCAAGATCAGAGGAAGAAGGTAGGTTACCCGCTCTCCCGCCTGCCTGCCCGTTCAGATCTCTACTACCTATTCAGTTCAATTGAATTCTTTCTTATTTGGATTGGATTAAAAAAAAGTAGTACACTTACCATCTTATCTTTCTTTTTGGCTTTTTGCTTGCTTTGCTTTACTTTTCTTTGTAGGTATTTTCTTGTATCAAACCCTAAGCTATGCTCATATAGATAGATAGATGAACAAAAAATTAAACCACCGACATGACATTTGACCTGCCCAGCTTGATTTCATTTGATGCAATCTAGCTAGCTGGTTTCTATCTTTTTTCTTTCCCTCTCGACTCTGGCAACTTGGTTTCGTTCACCTCTCCGGCTTGATAAACACCATATTTGATCATCTTCTCTCCCTGTCTCTGCTAGATTCCATATCTTACATTCCTGGCCTCCCCAATACAATACCATACCCATCATTTTATTATTTCATTTCTCTGTGCAGTGCAACATAACATAATAATTCTCCAAAAAATTAGCCTAGTATAGTTTATTTATTTTCAGTATTCATACTTTGTTACTTGTGCCCAACAGACTTGTTCATTTTTCACTGCCATTGTGATCCAAATGGGATACAAGCCCTCCCTCATTTCAGTCAACCAAAGATTTGCATGCATGCATGATTGATTTCTCTTAATCAAATTATTATGTTTTTCCATTTACCTTACCCTTGTGTCCGTGTCATCTCTACAGAACCCAACAGAAATGGATTTCTTCTCTGACTATGGTGATGCCAACCAATACAAGATTCAGGAGGTTGTAGGGAAAGGAAGCTATGGCGTTGTTTGTTCAGCTGTTGACACTCATACTGGAGATAAAGTGGCAATTAAGAAAATACATGATATTTTTGAGCACATCTCTGATGCTGCTAGGATTCTCCGTGAGATCAAGCTTCTTAGGCTTCTTCGACATCCTGACATTGTTGAAATCAAACACATAATGCTCCCACCTTCAAGAAGGGATTTCAAAGATATTTATGTTGTTTTTGAGCTTATGGAGTCTGATCTTCATCAAGTCATCAAAGCTAATGATGACTTGACGCGTGAGCACTACCAATTTTTCTTATATCAGCTGCTACGAGCACTCAAATATATCCATACAGGTAAAATCAATTTTTTACTTTGTACAAGTCCGGGGTTGTTGTTTGTTTCTTTTCAGTTATATAAAATTCTTTCTGAGAATGCTTTTTTCTTGCTGCATTCTACACTTCGAGACTTCTTATCATCTATGATCATTGTTTCATCCTTCTTTACATCTTTTAGCCACCTTTGTTACGTTCAATTAGTTTTTTCCTTGGAGCATGGGTTAAATACCTGAATTTGTAATAGACAATATTGAGGCTCTCCCTAATGAAACTCTTATGAAATTGTTACAACCATGGAACCAATACCATATGCATCCAATTTTCTTATTATTAGGCTATGTAACATTGACAATCTCTATTTCTACCCAAGTCGATACTCACAGATACTCCCATCGGACACTACATGCTCTTTGAAAATTTTCGATTCTATAGTAATGTTACATGAATATTGTGGAAAATTAGACGAACACAAGTAACAATATTGACCAATAAATATGACTAAATATGATTAATAGTTCAAAACTTATTGTTGACTTGAATAGTATTTAATACTTGTCCCCTAGCGTTTCTTTGACTAATGTGTCCAGTACTTCGTATCCGTGTCGGATACCGATTCCAGCATCCTTATCATTGTTACCTAGTTCTTACGTATACTAAGTGTTTGATTCTGAGTTCTAGTTAGTCAGTCACTAGTTGCAAGTTCTGAAAGCAATTTATACTCGTCTCCCAGGTTGGCTTTTCCAGCATTGGAAACAGTTGTAGCCATATCTTGTTTATCATTGAGCTTTCAGCTCTGGTAACATATGAAGGTTCTCTATTTTTGGTTTTAATCTTTCCATATCCCACCCCTGAATTTGAGTAGAAATAAATAAATGAAGTTGTTTAGTGACACCCCTACATTGGTTTCATTTTGTTACATTAAGGAACACTTTCCATGGCCACCATATTTGCACAAAGATTGCCGCTTCCTCACTAAAATTTGTCCATTTGTTTTAGCAGCTCCAGACAAGATATTGATCACTAGAAATGCTTGGTGTATTGTTGATTTTGTTTATGCAACTTCAGTTCAAATGCATATTTTCTTTCTAATGTTTTTAGTATTTGGCTGCAGCAAATGTCTACCATCGAGATTTAAAACCAAAGAACATATTGGCCAATGCAAATTGCAAACTCAAAATTTGTGACTTTGGACTTGCAAGAGTTGCATTCAATGATACACCTACAACAATATTTTGGACGGTAAGCCTGGCAAATCAGGGATATCTAGTGTGCTTGGTTGTTTTGTTTTCTCCTAGCATTCGCTTTCATTTGTGCTATGGTTGTTTGACAAGCAAAAGTTCCCAAAACATTTTTCAAAAACGATAAGGTTGAGAAGAGCTTTTGGAGAGAAAATATAATTTTATGGTTGAAGAGCTTTTAATCCCCATATTTTTTTCATGTAATTGTTAAAATAGAAATAGGACCTCAAGTCCTTCGTTTGCAATAATATGTGCTAACAACCTACTAAATTTTTTCCAATTCAAGTCCCTGAAACTACACATGGTTTGCATTGTGCAAACATGTTTTTTATTTTATAGCCTTCCACTGCTCCATTTAAGTCGAAATTTAGACAAAAATTAAATACCAACAAAAAATAATGCCTCAAAGTTTCAGCTCATTTTGACACGTACGCCTCAAAATCCGTGCTAAGTGGGATAAAGAGAATTTCTCTGTAAATATAAGCTAACGAGAGCCCACCTTGGGTGCGACACAAGTCGGCCGATAAAATAGGTCGGTTAGTTCCCATTGTCTAATACCACTCGAAAAGGTGGTCCTTAAACACTCACAAGGACCGTTTATCAAGATATTTGATAGCATGAACTTAAATACGTATCTGGAGGAACAATGTCCAAAAGAACTTTGACGACCCAAAGGTAAAATTATGAAAGGGTGTCCTGTGGGGGTATGAATTAAGAATTTGAGGGACTCTAATCCCATTCCCTCTTGTTAAATTTTTTTTATCAGAGTGAGTACGTATTATCAAAATGTACGTGATCGTCTCAAACACAAGCGGAGTACTTGTTTTTTTTTCCTTTCCTAATTTTCTCCTTTCTCTTCTCTTTTTGGTAGCCTTTTCTAGGGTTTTTTTTCCATTTTCTTTTGAAACAAACCTAGACAACTTTAGTTGTGTCCATTAGTATAAGTTTTTCCTACCTTCTAAAACACTTCTTTTCGTAGGATTATGTTGCTACAAGATGGTACAGAGCTCCAGAGTTATGTGGATCATTTTTCTCCAAGGTATGGTTTTGTTTTTGCTAGAAATAGTGCTCAGTGAGTCATTGGTTAATTCAGATTCAACATTGTATCAGCAGGAACACATTTTTGAGATGCACAAAGAATGTCTATTGCTTCAATCATCTGATTGCGAGAAAAGTTAGAAGGAAATTTATTTCTCAGGCAAATATATTTTATTGTAAGTGGGGAAAGTGTTTTACTGGTTTTCCCTGTTCTTCGCGCTTTTGTGCCTCCTCCCCCACAAAAGTTGTTTTCTGCAAGGGGGGATATGGGGACCCCATGAGCTTGTGCAGAACTCATTGAAATTTTCTCTTGACCCCATATATTTAAAGAATATTTTGTGATTCAACTCATATTTAGTGGGTGGGGTTACCTTCAAAATCTAAGTGCTCGATGGTGGAGGCCAGTTCTGAGTAATGATTATATAGTTTAATACGCAATGGTGGGGTAACTCAAATCACCTGGCATCCAAATAACCTATCATCCAATGTGTTTCTTTGGTTTATTAGTTATATTGGTTAATGGGTTTTTAAATCACCTATCATCCATTGTGTATATATATATATAGGGTTTTTAATAATATCTGCCTACACACTTAATATTTTGTACTATATAACATAAATGACTATTATGGGGTTTACTTAAATCAACTACCATGTAATCAATTTTTCGACTTTATTTGTTTAGGAGCATTAGGGGGTTTCCTTTTAGGCTTTATTGGTTCTAATCATCTAGCCAAATCCATAATAGTTTGTTTTAAGTAAAATAGTGTAAAATGCACCCTATAATGATTCTAGTTCATTTTTTTTAATTAAAAGACTACTCATCTAATAAGAATATTAAATTCATCCCCAAAACCTCTTTTTTGTTTTTTGATTATAGGGGGAAGATCCATTTGTGAAGTAGGAAACATGCAGAAAGATGAGAGAAGATAATTATATTGTGTAATGAATATGCTTGCAACATCTATTTTAAGCCCTCTAATGCAACATTATCAGAGTATAAGACCACATCATGAGCAATTGGATCATCTTGTAATGGGGTTTTTTTTTCCAATTGGGTTATTAATCACAGTGGTTTTGTTTAAATGTTCTTTTTTCAAGTGTATTTTTCAGCCAAAATATTTTGGGGGCATTTTAAAATGTGAACCCACAGATAACGGATCTTGGGTCTGCCACTGGTTTTTTTGCGTGGAATGGGAAATTAAGATAACTAAATAAAAACTCAAGCTTCTCTGAAAACTTCAACACCTCATTTTCTCACACCACTGGGCAACCATCCTCAACGTTGTTTTTAACCATTAAACACTGCTTGCTGAGCTACATGTCTCAATATTATCCTAAATACTCTAGAATCTACAAATATCAAGAATCAAGACATCATATTTCTTACTAAGTTTCATCTATAATATTGACCTACATAGAAGTTCCTGAATGCTGTGATATTTGATTATTCATTATCTCTATCTTCATAATTTTATTTTTCACCTTTAGAGCGTCTAGACTTTTGTAGATGTTATCTTCATAGTTAAGGAGATTGTTTAAAATAATTGAAAAGATTTGAGAAGTATTGACTTGTATATATGAATTGTCTGAGATTTAGATAACTGTACTGGCTTGGTCATTACATAGCAAACATTGTTTGCAAAATTTCGAAGTACTGCACACATGACATATCAAGTTGTGCATGAATTACAGTTAAAAATAATGAAACGTATGAATCTTAGTTAAAAATAATTCTTCTCATGCATTGGAGGAAATAATGACTGTAATTATGGTGTATTTGGTAAGTTGAAGTGGAATTTTTTCTGAAAAGAAAATGAGAGTATGATAGTTTTGTTTAGGATCCTCCACAACACAAATATTCAACAAAGCTGATGTTGATTCTATTTGGATGTTTGGTTCAACATAACCTATTGCTTTCACAACTGTTTTTGGTCTGGAAGAAAATATTTATTCTTTCTAGTAATTTTCTAGATCTAATAATGCTTCTTCACGGAGGAGTATCGAACTCCCCTGCATGTCAGAAATATTTTCCCTGCAGGTAACCTCTTTAGTTGGATGTTAGCATTTTGTCTTGTTTTGAATTACAATGTAAGGTTTATGTTTCTTCCCAGCATGATGTAACTAGTAATCCACTTCTCTATTGCAGTACACACCTGCCATTGATATTTGGAGTATAGGCTGCATCTTTGCCGAGGTATTAACTGGGAAGCCACTATTTCCTGGAAAAAATGTTGTCCATCAGCTGGATTTGATGACTGATTTACTTGGAACACCTTCAATGGATACCATTTCTCGGGTATGATCCTACTGTATATCTTCACTATTGGATCTTATTTGGGCTTTTTTCTTTTTATATACTCTAATCAATACTCTATTATCTGTACTGGATGTAGGTTCGTAATGAGAAGGCACGGCGATACTTAACGAGCATGAGGAAGAAACAGCCTGTGTCATTTGCGCAGAAATTTCCAAATGCAGATCCTTTAACACTTAAGCTGTTGGAGAGGCTGTTAGCCTTTGATCCGAAGGATAGGCCAACTGCTGAAGAGGTATAGGCTGTCGAAAATATGTGAATATTGCGTCGAAGTGTTATAAAATTGATGTGTTTGTTAAATGGATGTCATGGTTATTTTTTTTTATCTAAGTTATGGGAACAAAGGGTGGTCTGATGTAAGTTATTTCCATTTGGATTAATTGGAACTGATTTATGCACTTTCATTGTCATTGGTGGGCTCTGGCATGTCACTGTACTGGTTGATTAGTATCTGATGATGGTTTTATTTGGTGTTGTCAGGCGCTAGCAGATCCTTACTTTAAAGGTCTGGCAAAAGTTGAGAGAGAACCTTCTTGCCAGCAGATAACGAAACTAGAATTCGAGTTTGAGAGGCGGAGAGTAACAAAGGAAGACATCCGAGAGCTAATTTTCCGAGAGATACTAGAATATCATCCACAACTGCTTAAAGATTACGTCAATGGAACAGATAGGACCAATTTTCTTTATCCTAGGTTTTAATACTACCACTTTTGCTTTTTGTAGTTGAGTACTACGAAAGTTTTACATTTCCTTTATAATGTTGTGATAATAATATTGTCCTCTCTTTTATACAGTGCTGTTGATCAATTCAGGAAGCAGTTTGCATATCTTGGAGAAAACGGTGGTAAAAGTGGTCCTGTTATTCCACTCGAGAGAAAGCATGTTTCTCTACCCAGGTACATATCAGTGTCAGCACTATGTAGAGTACTGCCAAAAAACTGACGCTCTTTTAGAAGGTGTACATGTTCAATCACAGACCTCGTGCCACCATTACAGTTTGGGAGCTCGATATGTTGGTTAAATTGCTGTGTATTGTTTACTTCTAACAGTTGTGCATGATATTATCATCATTTTCTATTTGCAGATCAACAGTTGTCCATTCGAATAAGATACCTCCCAAGGAACATCAAAATCGTGAAGAATTAATCCACAAGAGCTCCAGAGAAACCAATGGTGTTGTAGGTAATGCATCAAGGTCATTGCAGGCACAACAAAGTATTGCTCTGGGTTAGCTCATTATAATGTTTATTATTTAAAAAAAACAAAATTTTAAATCTTTTCTTAACGCTGGACTTTCTTAGAATCACTTGCTGATTAGAGCATCTCCTTTTCTTCCAGCTAAACCGGGGAAAGTGGTTGGTCCAGTCATGCCATATGAGAATGGAAGCAGCATGAATGATGCATATGATCCAAGAATGTATTCTAGAAATGCAATTCTCCCTCCTCAGTCTGTACCTTCTCCTTACTGTTTCAGTAGGCGGAATATAGTAAAGCAAGAAAGGTCAGCAACAGAGAGTGGTGAGAGGGATCTATCTCAAACGAGACCACAAATCCCACAATGCAGCATGATGGCCCAACTGGCACCAGAAGTAGCAATTGATATAAATCCCTCCACTTTCTCTCTCTCTCGGGCTGGGGTGCCAAAGGCAGAACAGTCTGATGATCGAATTGTGATTGATACCCACATGCTACAGGCCAAATCACAGTTTGGTGGAATAGGTGCTGCAGCATCGGTTGCTGCTCATAGAAAGGTAGGAACTGTTCAATATGGCATGACTAGGATGTACTAGGACGGAGGGGGGAAATACTCCCTGGGAGAATCAAATGTGATGACCACCCCACAGGTAAAAAAGGGTCAAGATTCGATGCCTTCTGTCACCATGGCTTGGGAACTTTGTGTACATTTTAGGTGAAAGTGAATAAAGCGGGAGGGAGGATGGGAAACTTCCGAGTGGCAACTCCTACGTGGGTGTTTGCAGTTAGTCTGTCATGTCATGTCATGAATAACTAATTATATATGAAAATTCAGTGGAAATTTATACACTCCATAATAAATGCAAGCAAAGGTAGTTCAATTTGTAATCTCTAAAATGTTTTGTTTTTGGTTTGGTCATTTTTATTAAGTCTATATAAACAAGTTGGATATGTGTGAATCCCAATTCAATTTTCATGCAAGTATCAATATAACAAACTTATTTTTATTTTTATTCAAATAATAATAAAAGTGTGCTTAGACGATGGTGAAGTTGAGGATAATCTTATTTCATTGACATGTAAAACAAATACATGTATTATTTGGCGAATAACTATAGTGAAAACTTTCTGATGGTTATGCATGGGCAAGAAAGCACATGTTATACATCTTTTTATTTGCGACTTGTATTCACAAACGATCCTGCCTCATATTTCTATCGTTCCCACCGAAATTCACCATAACGAAAAATAATGAATAATTCTAGGGAGCCCGCTCATGTAGCTCGCCTGGCTGTCCGGACCCTCCCAGGCACGTGCCTGGGAGGGTGTTTGGCACGTGAACCCAACACCTCGGTTCCCTCAAGCTCTCAAGTCTTAGCCTCTCCTGCGCCTCCTCCCTCAACAGGAACTAGAGAGGTGACGCAAGAAGAAGAAGAGCTACAGTTGTTCTTGCTGGGTCAAGAGCTGATGACTCCGCACCCTTCGATGAAATGTCTGTGGAGAACGCTTTGAATCTGCTTGGGGTGTCCGAAGGTGCATCCTTTGAGGATATATTGAGGGCCAAGAACTCGATTGTTGCTTCTTGCAAGGATGACCAACAAGCTGTTGCTCAGGTTTGCTTGCTGCACCATCAAGATTGCACCTTTTTGTGTTTTGTCTATTGGGTTGGGTTGATTGTTGATGATTCTTATGGTTTTGTGTTAAGGGGTTGTTTTAATGGGTGTTTTAGAGTGATTCTGAGATGGGGTTTTTGTGAAAGTGAAGAATTTGTGATTTTGGGGTGGGGGTGTTTGGGAGACCCAGATGTGTGTTTGAGGTTTGAAGTGAGTAGATAAGCTTGAATTGTAAGTGGGTATCTTTAATTTGGGAACTTGTTGCACTTACTTGGAGGCTTGAATTTGTGTTTATTGAGATATGGAATGAGAAGGGGAAGTAGAGGTTTCATTGGGGTTGTCTAGGAGGCGCAGGAGAGGAGGAGGAGGAGAGGAGGATGCGCAGGAGAGGAGAGGTAGAGGAGGAGGAGGAGGCACAAGAGAGGTGCAAGAGAGGAGGAGGAGGAGGCGCAGGAGAGGAGGAGTTAATCGCTTGAGGGGTTACAAGTGGGTTCACATGCCAAACACCCTCCCAGGCACGTGCCTGGAAGGGTCCGGACAGTCAGGCGGGCTACATGAGCGGGCTCCCTAGAATTATTCAAAAATAATATATGAGATATTCTCCCCTGAACAGGTGTGACTTGATGGTTTGGTTTCAACCTTAAATTGCAAATGAATCATATCTGTTCGGCGTGGCAGGGGCTACCCCCAACTTTCAAAATAGTTTGAATGTATATATCTAGCATTTTTAAAATACTTTTATAATAATACAAATTAGGTAATTATAAACATTTAAATTTTTTTTATCATGTATTTCTCTTGGGTCTAGTGGTTGGTTATTTATCATTTTTACTAATTGAACTATGTTCGATTATCTTGGAGTGATAGATTTTTTTGGTATATTTCACTGCCTTTCAATAATACAATTAATATTACTATTATCTCTTATTGTTAACTATCCCTGATTTTTTTCTTCAAGATATTTTTCTATGCATTTTTATAGCTAATTAATTGAAAACATTAAAAAAAATGTTTGTTTGCAAGTGGTATAAAACCCACAAAAAAATTATATCATAAATTCACAACCACAAATATATTTGAAATTAATATCTAAAATAATAACTATAGAACACACTGAAAATATATACTGTTAGAAATCTCATACAAAATTTGAGGGTTAGATTGGCTCGTTAAACCCATTTTTTCTTCAAAATACTATTAGGATCTTATTACGTTCACCCATTTCATATTTTGTTACTTTAAACTTTATCTTAATTATATTATATTTTATTTATGTATTCTAGTTATTACACTCATTTATCTTTGCTATGACTGTCGACGAAGTGACCTTATGGCTTAAAATAGGACTATAGAGTTCAACTGGATATACAAAATGCACTTGTACTTTTTTTTTATTTTTTTTATTTTTATTTTTTATAATTGTACTTATTAGATAAATGCACAATACTAAATTACAATTAAAATTTTATAATTTCTATGTCTACTTGCAAATGTTATTTGAAATTTGTTATTAAATTATCAACCTATGGCAAGAAAAATTTATGGTTCTGCCTCGGATAATTACTACTACCAATCAATAGCTTCTGCCATTTTGGCCCTCTTAACTATATTCATGGGTTCACCTTTGGCGGGTGGCCCCTTCACTAATTCAATTTTTTGGAAGGGAAGCACATATCGGAAACTAATCGGGCATCTATCAAAATAATAAACAAAAGCCTTGTATAATAAACTGCCATTTTTATAAACCGGTTTGACTGAAAATCAAATCAAACTGAATCGATGATAACTGATGAAAATCGATATAAAATTGAATTGAACCGAATTGACAGAAACTATGCTAAACCGAACCAAAGCAACAAAAATGTGTTATTATTAATTTTTTATTTAAAACATATAAATTAAAAATAAAAAAAAAAATAAAAAAAAAACATATTTATCAGTTTGCTTCGATTCCTTGGTTTTTTCTAACCTAAAAGTGAAATCAAATCGATCCCTTCGGTTTCAAAATATTACGAACTGAACTGAATCAAAACCAAACCAAAATGGTTGGTTTGGGCGGTTTGATCAGTTCAACCTCAATGATGTGGGAAACTGGATCTTAAGTTACCCAACCCAATCTCATTTTGTAATATTTCAAAAAGGGATGGCATCAGTTGGGTTCTCTAGTTTTCTCTCCTGGTCAAAGGATTTCACTCCACCCATTACCTTCCACCTAAAAAAAAAAGTCGTTTTATTCATTATCATCCATTGGTTATGTACAAGTATTTACTGAATCTGATTGTTAACCAGCGTGGCCTTTTTCTTTTCTTTTTTTCTTTAGGCGTTGCTCACTGCTCACCATATTTTGCTAACTCAAACAATATGGAAGGAAATTTGTGCGCTCATACTATTTGGCAGTTTGTAAATAAGATCTTGTATCATCAGGGCATATACATAAAGATAGGGTACATGAACAATGAGATTATTCAAGATGTAGTCACTCCATTTGAGGTAACAATTACCTCTATTTTCATAGATACTTAATGCTACCTTTCAAATCCATGAATGAAATCAATAGTTGCACAATATGATAATGTTGTGGAGATGAAGCAAATCATTAAAGAGGAAGAAACTTAAAATTCGAAATATTTAAGAAATAAATATTAACAAAACTTAAAATTCGAAACATACCTTCAAAATAGGCAAATATTCTGAAATTTGCTTCGTACCCTCTCTGCTAGCACCGCCCAACTGACGAAATCAGAATGCCAAAGCTCCTACCCCCCATGCATACTCTTGAAAATCATCCACCTTCATCAGCATCTTCAAATATTCAATCCAAACCTTTGTTCTACTTTTATCAGCAAATATAGTCATACCAAGAAGAAATAACAAGTAACCCTTAAACATTTTTTCTTTCATTTGAAGAGAATTAGTTTCCGTAGCTTTTCTACAACAATTGTCTTCAATAAACTCTATTTCCACAGATTTGCCATTCTTCTTGACATGGTCATTTGCTTCTTTATTTTTAATGCCCAAATCATTCACCAATAATGTAACACATTCATCTACCTTCATCTTCATCGACGTTCTTACCGACATACTAACAATCGGTAAATGAGTTATATGGTAAACGTCGTCCAGGGCGATGCTCATCTCTCCAAAAAGTAGGTGAAATGTGTTGGTCTCAGGTTGCCAACGCTTCACGAAAGCACAAATGGTTACTTTATCAAGACGATCCTTACAATATTGAATCAAGGAATACAAACCACTATTATACATCATTCTCTTTACTTCTTTCGGCTCATGTTTCAACTTCCAATCTAATAAGTTCCTATATTGATGCCGACATCGCAATGCACCTCATTCCTAAATACAAGAAACATATACACTAATTAATTCATTGTCCAAATATAAATAAATAACACACTTCTATAATTTAACCAACTAAAAATATGAACTTACCTGCTCACCATCCCAAATGGAATGAGAAATATGTCCATGGAAATCATCTAATGTGGAACAATCCTTCGAACCACCGGGATAAAAATCTCTAGCATCTCCTTTTTCTTTACCCTCCTTTACCACTGTTTCTTCATCATCCCCTGTTTCCTAATCATCCATAGCACGTTCTCACCCTCCTCTAACTCCTCATCTTCATGTCCAGCTCCCTCACCACTCCAACTCGCTTGCCCTTCTGATTGGGGTTGACTTTGCGATACAATTACCAGTCTACCTACTTCTTGAGCATCTATTTGAATCCCAATTTGATCATTTCTCATCTTCTTCTTCACTTCTTTCTCCCTATTACCAGTCTGCCTGTTTTTTTTTTCCCTTTTTTGCTCTCTAATTTCGGTGAGACACCGTCATGGGTCATCTTTGACCTCTATCACCTCGATCATTCCAAACACCATCACGACCAACAGAAGACATAATAAACCTTCAAATAAAAGAAAAATTAAATAAATTACATTCAAACAAATACTTCAAGTCAATTTATTTATACAATAAAATCTAATAATTTTTAAGAAATATTTTAGCCAATGCGAGGGTTACCAACCACTTCTAACTTACACGATTTCGATGTAAAACACCATTATATATATATATATATATATATATCATTTCCCTACGTTATATATATATATCATTTCCCTACGTTCTAATAAGAAAAATACTAATTTGGAGCCCTACTGACTACCAAATCCGCATTCGCAGCTACTTTCATTACCAAGAGACGAACTAAACGATAAATGCACAAAAACATAATAAATACACAATTTTACTTTAAAGATGGAAACAAATACACAAATACAAAAAAAAAAAAAAACATTGGATGACTCACTTACAATCAAAACAAAAATCCTAAACCCAAAGATATAATGAATGGCTCACTTACAAAAGAGTTGGAGTCAATTTTGCGTTTTGTGTTTGAGATGTTGTGTTTTTTAGAAGTTGCGTTTTATTGAGGTTGCGATGGGGTTTGACTTTTAAGGGTTTCGATTTTGAGAGATTTTCGAGGGAGGGGGAAGAAATTGATTTCGATTTTACAGGAGATTTGAATGTGGGGAGATGGAAGATTTGAATGGGGGAAGGGAGGAGAGACTTGCGTTTCGATTTGAATGGGAATGAAAAAAATGAGGTTTCTTTGTTTATATAGGTGGTGTGGAAAAGAGTGGTGGTGTGGAAAATAAAGTAGGTGGTGTGGGAGAGTTAAATGGTGTGAAACAACACTGTTGGTGGTGTGGAGTAGTCATTGCCTTTTTTAATGTCATATTGCGTCCCACTTATGGTTTACTTCTCACTAGTGTTTGTGTGCACTAACAAATTTCGATTTATTTTAATTTTGACTTACCACAACGTAGTTTCAAAATTTACAAAAATTGCTATTGAAATAAGAAAATATATGTATGTGATTTTTTTTCACATGTTAAAATGCATTTTCGCATAATAAATTTTGTTGTTTTGACCACAGTTATTATTATTATTATTGATGCAGTTGATTTTTGCTCCATGTTTGACATTGACCCGCTGACCTTTTGACCTGCACAAGGAACACACGTGAGCCACATACTATCGTTGTGGTGGCCGATGACACTCCGATGCTAAAGTCAGATAAGGATCTCAGGAATGCGTAATGTTGTAAACAGAGAATTTATAACGTACCTTAGCTTACCAACCTCATGTCTTATTTATAATGTTGGAGTCCTAGTTCGACCAAGCCATTAGTGGCGTAGTTTAGGGAAGAAGAATTTCGTGGAGATCCTTCTCTAATTAGGAGTTGTGCTGTGAAGAGATGTTTACCTGTTAAACTTGTGCTCCTAGATGCGTGGGAGATAGTTTCCAATCAGAGTGTTGTCCATAGATAAAAGTTTCTATGTGCGATGTATACTCTGGTATTTGCTTCCTAGTTGAAAACAAAATGTTGTTGTCTTGTCTGTCCAAAGCTAATCCCCGAGATACTTGCCTTAGTAGGGCTTACGGGTATTGGAGATGGCTGTGAGAATGTGAACTTAGCAGGTTGTAGTGATTTGGGTTCATCTAGCGGACTGCGTCGTGCAGGCTTGAAATCGCTTGGGCTGAATCAGTGTTGGGCTGACGTTTGGGCCTTTTATTTCTCGAGATTATCATGACACGTGTACGGTGTAGAAGATATGCATTTCGGTGCATCATCAGCTGCTCCCCCCGAGTTAGTGGGCCACTGTATCGGTTCACTAAGTCACTTCTTGAAGAGATACACTGCTCATGATGATTGAGTCTGAACTGTTACTTGAGCGGCGCACTTCATTAATTAAGCGTGCGCCGGTTCAGTAGAGAAGAGGCGGGAAACTAATCCCTACTTAGATCTCTCTTTCTGCAGAGATTGACTATTCCATTTCTTCTCTTTTAAAGTCTCCATTATGTTCATCTTTTGATTGAAAGTTTATTCACTTTTTTCATGGCTCGCCAAAATCACCTTGACGATGAGCTTCTAGCCAAGGGCCTTCAGTTCTTTGAAGATAAGTCGGCTTCCAAATCAAGCCTTGCCGATATCCTAAAGACATTCGAGGTTCCTGATGACCTTCCATTCTATACTCTGAGTGATGATCAGAACTCGATGTTTCCTCCGGAAGGATTTGTCTGTTTGCACTGTGGTATGCTTCAAACTGAAGTCCATTTTCCCGTGCTTGACGAGATCTGGGGCATCCTGAAATATCTTGGAATCTCTCTTGTCCAGTTGGTACCAAATGGGTACAAGATTATCCTTCTCATATTGATCAGGGTGAAGGATGCTGATGTCTGCGTGACTCCAAGGGTGATCCAGTTGTTGACTTCCCATCGGCTGAATGATCACGTCATTTGTAAAATGACGTCGCTGGCTTGCTTTGGGAAGTTGTCGGATGGCTTTAAATTCTGTTAGAAATACTGCTTCTTGGCTCCTTCGAATTTGAAGTACTTCAAATTCAAGGGTCATCCGCTTGAGTGAGAGTTCAAGCCACTTCGTACTTATAGTTTCACCATTTGATTCATCGTGTTGATTGTATGTTGATCGTCATGTGTGTTTCTTTGTAGGGAGGTTCCCCACTACTCTTTTTTCTTCGGATGAGCAAGTCACTATGAAGGCATTCCGTGACATGTCG
Source organism: Berberis vulgaris (assembly GCA_963556465.1). Taxonomy (NCBI): domain Eukaryota; kingdom Viridiplantae; phylum Streptophyta; class Magnoliopsida; order Ranunculales; family Berberidaceae; genus Berberis; species Berberis vulgaris. The sequence continues at coordinate 57,828,658 of OY747128.1, forward strand.
TGGATGAGTGTGGAGGACATTTTTTGTCCTACCAACTTCAGTCGCAGTGGATTGTAGGCCAATTGACACATGGATCCCACTATTTACCTTCTAAGGTTGTCTAAAGGCAGAGCCCCTTCCAGGAAGAGGAAGGTTTCCAAAATTAAGGCTCCTGTTCTGCCCGACACAGAGAGGCTTTCTGAGATGCTTGCCTCCTTCATAAACTCGAAGAGGTCTCATGCTGGGGCCGAGCCGGCTCCCAAACGACATGCTCCAGTAGGGGGAGGAGTGTGATATTTGCCGGCCCGCTAAGGCGGAGATTGTAGTATCTGGTTGGGAGAAGGACCACTTACGATTAGCTGGGGTTGATGATGCATCACAGCTGAGTCCTGAGTAGGCTGAGGTTTTGAGTGAGAAGCTTATGTTGGCCATTATGACGGCTTCTACTGGTGTTGACCAATCCATAACTGTTTTACTGAAAGGTTCTGATGAGGATTCGCCTGTGGACCTAGATTTCAATCATCTTGCAGGTGGATCGTCTAACAGTGGTCGTGACAGTGTGGGTCGTCCCTCTTGTAGTCTGCATTTCCCTCCATCTCGCTCCAGACTGCATATCAAGGTAATGGAGGGTCCGTTAGATAATTCACTTCCTTATCTTCCTTCGGAATCCGCTGGGCCGATTCGCAATAAAGGGTCAGCTTCTGGTGACAAAGGGAAGGTTGTTGATGAGAGCCTAGGTGCGGTGGAGACTACAAAGGAGGTGCTGGCATGATCCCGCATCCGAGAGAGCTTCATCCGGATGCGCGGATGAGTTTGTTTGCTCCGGACGTGGTGAAAATGAGTAACCGGACCTGGCACCAGATAGTTGATATTGATTATGCTTCGAGGAAGCATATAAGCAGACACTATAGCTGGCTGGCGATCTGCTCTCCGAAGCTGGAGGAGGATGCACTGGAGGGGCGCATGGATAAGGGGTTGAAACACATTATGCTTAGGATGTCCCAATTCAGCCAGGTGGTCGTCACTGAGACGGAAGTTGAGGCGGCTCCTGAGAGGGTATACACCATGGAACGCATCTTCTCGACTATGCAGAAGTCGTATTCTGATGCACTTTTCGAGATTGAATCGCTGAGAAAGCAAATTGAGGATAGGAGGCTGGAACAGTCAGTCGTTGATGTTGAGGCTCAGAGAGTTCGTTTGGAATCCCTTGAGTCTGATTTAGCAAAGGTGGTGTCCGCAAGGGACAGATCTAGACAAAAGCTGAACCTGGTCCGTCGTGATCTTGAAGTTGAGCAGGAAGTTGCGACTAAGATGCGCTCTGAATTGCAGTCTTTTGTTGAGGAGAACACTTTGAAGAAGTCTGAGTGGGTTGCCCAGAGACAGCAGTTAGAGGCCGTCATGGAATTCAATGCTCGGGAAGCGAGGAAAACTGGGGACCAACTTCTCCTGGAGCAACATGAACTTAGCACAGTTAAGAGTAACTTGGTTATTGAGTGGTCTCAGGTCGATGCGTTGACAGGCAAATTGGAGCTGTTGGAGAATGAACTTTCTGAAGCAAAGGCGCGCGAGGAAGATTTTCTCAAGGCGCAAGGCAATTATGAATTCCACGGGGTCGTGCATGGGAGATTAGAATAAGATGCCTTATGCAGACTTCGGAATGGTTTTGAGTCGTCATAAGAAGAGGGTGATCCAGATTGTGGCACTCAGATTGAGGCATGCACAACCATAACTCTTTCTCTTTCTCCTGCCAAGCTTAGTTCCCTCGTATTTGTACTCCCTCCTGACGAGGAGTAAGTTTTGTATATTTGCACTTTTTGTCTCAACTGTTAATGAAAACAAATTTATTTTGAGTATGCTTTGTACCCGCATTTTGTTCGGTCTCCCTGTTGCGCGCTTTCCATTTTGCCTTGTTATTTTACCTTGACACTGGTTCGATTGGGTTAGCAGGAAGCCGAGTGGTCTGTCTGCTGTTGAGAGTTCGACCATTTATGTCTTGAATGATTCTGACATGTTTTTTTGTGAGGACTCATGGTTGCTATCATGTGGTTACGTCCAATGGTAAAACGTTATGTGGATGGTTTGACGGTGGGTTACGCTACCCAGGCCGTAGCTCATCCTTAAGGTAAGCCGTTAGAGACTTAAGTTGTGTGTCTGATCATTGGTTGTGGTTGCTGGCATGAATGAATTGTTGCAGCTGAGTTTATGTGTTGCATTTGAGCTAGAACACTTGTCCCGAGTCAGGTTTCGTAAGCTTGGGCTGACATCCTGTGTAGCATTCGTCCGTGTGTTAGCGAATTGATTTTTGAGTCGGCTCATGTGGCCATTGTCGATAACGGAATGTTAGCCTGTGTGATTAGGACATCTACTGCACACGTCAGCGCACGTTGTAGAATGCCGCTCGAATGGTGGACCGAGCAGATGCACCCGTACAAGAAAAACTAGGTCCTGTCGTTGGATCAAGACGCCACGTCTACATCGTAGATTGCATGGTGACACGCGTACAACATAGATCGCGAGACAGTTGAGTGTCGGTTACTCCCCCTAATTAATGGAGTTGTGTACAACATCATTAATTAGATGAACGTGGTCCTGTGCAGTTTCCATGGGAACTGTCGTCTCCTCGTTTCCCATACAGTATCCAATGCCGATATTTAATGTCAAAGCGCCTGTTTGGTGAACCACTATGTCTATATAATGGTGTTCCTTCATCGTTGTAGGAATTATCTATTATAGAGTGCACTTCTTCGAATGCTCTTACTCAAAGAATATGCTTTGAGTTTTCCAAAGGGTGAAGGGAGATCTCCAACGCTGGAGTCTTCGATTGTTCTGACATTTGTGCTGATGAGTCATGTTAAGACTTGCTGTTATGCGTGGTCAGTTGCTCTGGGTGAACACCCGATTGGTTCGCGGAGACATTGTAGTTTCTTCTTTTATTTCTTAGAAGAGGTATGGACTTTTTCGCAAGGGATGAGTCTGTCGTTTACGTGCTGGTTCCCTGTCGGTGCTTCAAACCGCCTAATTTCTGAGATAACACCAGTAGCCAACCTTGGAGCGATTGTTTTCTTTCCTTCTCAGCTAGACCCATAACACCGCGCTGCACTGGAACTCGGGATTGCGGGGTGGATTGAAGTTGGATATGTCGTGTCGGAGTGGGTCATTAACTCCTAGACGCCCCTCTCATCCCTCAGCAGGAGGGTGCATTCGATCTGTTTCATCCTGATACTTATCTCTAGTTCGTCTGGTTGGGCAGATCAAGCGCACGAGTTGGCTGTAGCTTCAACCGACGTGTCGAAAAGCCTCTTGTTGCTTATTCTGTACCACCTCACGTCATCCTTGAAAGGTGGGTCATATTCTTCGGAGAAGTCGCTGAGCAAAACTCTTAAAGGGCTCCTTACTTTACCTGTGGTACCTTTGTTGTTGCTTTTGAGTCCTCTTCTAGAGTCGTGCTGCTTGTATGTCGCACTGTTTAAGCGAATCTTTACTGCTTGTGTGTTGCTTGTATGTTGCTTCTGATTCGTCTTCTAGAGTCGTACTATTTAAGCGAATCATTACTGTATGTCGCATCGGATTCAAATGCTTGTAGTTTGTAGTCTTTTGCACCCGCCTCTAGGTGATCGTTGTTACATCTTTGCAGTAATCAATAGAGTGTATTTGCGTAATCTCTTTTATTTCTTAAATGGTTGCAAATCACATAAGTTCCTAAGAAATAAAACTCTATATTGACTACAAAGAGAAAACTAAACAACTAAATAGATTGATTGTTGGCGGAGAGAGGTTGATACGACCTTGAAGTGAATTCGCATGGCCTTTTCATGGATCGTGAGTACCTTCAGCGAATTGCCAAGTCTCCCTGACGCCGTTGAGGTTACTGAAGAGCAAACCTTGCGTGGGAGGGTCCTTCTTTGCCCACTGATAGTCGTGGAGTCGTGCTCTCATTTGCATTGACCTTTCTGCTGGTCATGGCGCTTTGTTGGGTTAAAGAGTGGATTGCTCCTGCAATGTTGGGATGTTCTCCACTTCTAAGTTGAGCCACGCGGTTGGGATTTTGATTCCATGCGACTTTTCCACAGTTCCTGAGTCTGGTTTCTGTTCAATTTGTCTGGTTGGCTCTAGCTGGATGATTTGGGAACATTCTACCCGCTTTAGTGTAGCATATTGGCAGCCCCGCGCCGTCTGTTGGTCCCTGCGAATAGCCTTCCAGAGCGAACAATATTGTTACTGTGCGGATCGGGTTGTTACAGAATGGTATCAGAGCCTGACCTAGCCGGAAGTGTGCCAACGTGAACGTTGGGCCTAAGGGGGGTGGACTGTGAGACCCTGGAGTGGGCCGACCTGAGGGTGAGGGTTGGAGCCCAATAGGCCCAATAGGCCCGAGAGAGGTTGGACGAGCTACAAAGGGGAACATAGTCCCACATCGCCTGGGTGTGGAAGGGGGATGTGCTATATATGTGCGAGGTTGGATCCCCATAGTAACAACGCGTTTTAAAGCCGTGCGTGCCGGTTGGGCCCAGAGCGGACAATATTGTTACTGTGCGGATCGGGTCGTTACAGGTTAGCGATATACTTAACCCACAGAAGAAGGGTGGAGACTTCTGCTTCCATCTGGTGGAGCCAAGTTCTTCCCAGGATGAGGTTATAGGTAGACGGTGCGTCTACCACCGTGAAATCCAAGAACAACACCTTTCTTAGTCGTGGCTCTCTTGCCACCACTGTTAATCTTATCTTCCCGACCGGGAAGCATTTCTCTACGTTGAATCTAATCAGCGGGTAGTCGAAGGATATTAGGTTCTCCTCCTTGAGGTCCATGCTGTGGAAGGCGTTGTAGAATAAGATGTTGTGGGAGTTTTCCGTGTCAACCAGGGCCCTCTTCACTTCCCACCTCGCAATAGAGGCCGAAATGACAAAAGCATCTTGTGCGGTGCGCGGATGCCTTCGAAGTCCTTATCTTTGAAGGTCAAGGTTGGGACGGGGCTTTGCAAATGCAAGTAATATACACGTCTGTCCTCATTTGCGGGCTTTGTATGCATCTCTAGTACTGTCTACTTGCATGACCCGTTTGATTGTTCTTCTTCTGATTCGACTATGTGAAAGACATATTATGTCCGGAGTCTCCTTCTCAATCTCTTTGACTGCCTCTCCCCTTTCCTTGGTTAGGTCATGTCGTTTCTTAGAACCCATGAATTCATTTAGCATGCCCTTGCGAATCCAGTACTTGATCTCATACCTTAGACTCTTGCAGTCATTGATGTCGTGGTCACACTCCTTGTGGTATGAGCAATACTTGTTGTTGTCGTGTTTGGAGGGGTATATGTGCTGCTTTGGGGGCCACTTCATATCTTCCCAGTTTTTCATGGAGTTAAGGAGATCCGACAAGCTTGGATTGAGGGGAGTCATGGATCTGGATCTAACGCAGTTGAAAGATTTCTCTGGCCTGACATGGCCAAAATCCGACCTGTTGTTGTTGTGCTTTTGCTTGTTCATTTCTTCGTTTTCTCGCCTTTTTCCCTCATTCCTCTCCCTAGAAACGGAGGGTTTCTTCTCTATTTCAGTTTTCTTCTTTGTTATTCTCATCTCATCCAAGGTGATGTACCTCTAGGTGCCCATCAAGAGTTCTGCCATATCCAGGGGGTTCCAAGGTGAGAAAGTCGTTAAACTTTCCTACTCTTAGGCCTGCAGTAAAAGTCGTCACAGCTGTGTTGTCGCTACAGCCGTCAATGAGCGATAGCTCGTCGTTGAAGCGCGTGACATATTTCCTCAACATTTCGTTAGACTTCTTCCTCAAAGAGAGTATGTAGTTCATGCCTTTCCTGATTCGCTGGCTTCCGACAAAGCGTGTCAGGAATTCTTTGGCCATTGTCTTGAATGAGTTGATCGACTTTGGCGGGAGGTTGTGAAACCATGTCAATGTCGACTTCTTCAGGTTGGTAGGAAACATTTTGCACATCACAGACTCGGAATCTTCTTTAAGCGCCATTACATGCTGATAATGACGCAAGTGATTGAACAGGTTGTCGATCCCGTCATAAAAATCGAGCATTGGAGGGCTGAACTTCTTGGGCAAAGCCTTGTTTATATGCAGTTCATGAACGGGGGAACATAGAGGGGGTACAACACGTCTGGGTCGTGAGCCCCTCGACGGAGAGGATTTTGCAGGGTAAGCCTATCTATCCTGAAGGCGGATCCGCGTTGATCGCGCCGCCACCTCTAGTCCAGTGAAAACTAGCAAGGGCTTGATTCTCTTGTGCTCGTTCTCTATTTTTCTCTGGAGATTGTGGTGTGTGGGGCTTATGATCTCCATCGGCAAGTGGAGGGTTCTACTGTATGAGAATCTTTATTGCTTTAGCGATCTGCTGTATTTGTGACGACAACAAATCCATCCTGGGGTCTGTCATCGTTATTGCTGGCGCAGAACTGTGAGCCCGCTGCCCTTGTGTCATCGACACTGCTGGGAGTGGTGGTATAGCGCTAGTTTGAGCGTTTGACATGTAGTCTTGTTTTCCATTGTTGTGTGATCTGGTGGTCACCATCTCTTGGAATTCTGAAGAGGAGTGACACTAGTAATTGGTTAGGAACTTGTCGTCCCCATGGACGGCACCAAACTGATGTAGTCGCTTTTCGCTCCTTGCTTGATCTTGACCTGCTCAAGGAACGCACGTGAGCTACAAACCACTGTTATGGTGGCCGATGACACTCCGATGCTAAAGTCAGAGAGGGATCTGAGGAAGGCGCAATGCTGTGAACATGGAATTTGTAGCGTACCTTAGCTTACCAACCTCATGTCTTATTTATAGTGCTGGAGTCCTGGTTCGACCAGGCCATCGATGGCATAGTTTAGGAAAAAAGATCTTCGTGAAGATCCTTCTCTAATTAGAAGTTGTGTTATGAAGGAAAGTTTAACTGTTAGACTTGTGCTCCTAGATATGCGGGAGATAACTCCCAATTAGAGTGTTGTCCATAGATAGAAGTTTCCATGTGTGACATATACTTTGGCATTTGTTTCCTGGTTGGAAACAAAGTGTTGTTGTCTTGCTTGTCTGAAGCTGATCACACGAGATAATTGTCTTAGTAGGGCTTACAGGTATTGGGGATGACTGTGAGACCTGTGAGCTTAGCTGGTTGTAGTGATTTGGGTCCATCTGGCGAACTGCGTCATGCGGGCTTGAAACTGCTTGGGCCAGTGTTAGGCTGTTATTTCTCGAGATCATCATGACACATGTATGATGTAAAAGAGACGTTTTGGTGTATCATCACTAATAATAATAATAATAATAATAATAATAATAATAATAATAATAATAATAATAATAATAATAAATATTATTATTATTATTTTTCGAGTATACCTATAGTTGTTTTCAAGGATCGTGATTTCAAGGTTCGAGTTAATTTCGGTATCATGATTTAATAAATAATAAAAAGAAATGATGATTAAAAAACCCCAAATTTGCAAAAAAACCTCGATTTGTTAAAAAACCATCGAAAAATGTTATTTTTTTGGTTGATTGTTTTCGTATTTTTACGAAAAACGAAATTTAAGAAAAAACCCCGAAATGTACAAAATAACCCTGAAAATTTTTGAAAAAATGTGTATTTTTTCTTTCGTTGTCGTTTGCATGATTAGTTTTAACGGATAATAAACAAATTGTTGTAGTCTAATCAGAATCACATGGGTGGGACCCTTATTAAAGAGATCAGAGTGACATGAGTGGCTGTTACAATTGCATAAACTTTTCAATAATTTGGTAGTCATCACTAGGGGTTGATGCGGGTTTAACCGGCCTAAATAAACAGGCTAATTTGACCCACTTGTAATAATCGCAAGTGCACGGTGTCTAACTAGTAGACAACGGCAAGTACGGGTCGATCCCATGAGGAAGGTGGATTAAATTGAATTTAATAGTTTAATTAAACTAATTTGGAGAAAATGGGGGTTACCGTGTTTAAAAATCCGAGTTAAACAAAAGTAATAAAAATAACAATAAATAAAAGAAAAGAGTTGGAGGGAAACCATAATTTGCAAAATATTTTTCAAGCTCCTAAAATTATATTCAATTTTTCTTATTATTCAAATTTCAAATAAATGACTCTAGCAATGTATAAACTCCTAGCATTAATTGTCTTTTTAGGGCACAATTAATCACAAGTTTAATTATTCAATTAAAACATGCTTTATTTATAACATAATATTTTTCTAACAACCTAAGATACATGACATATTAGGTGAAAGTAAAATATTATAAATCGCGAATCATTTAATATTAATCATGGAATAATAAAGTAAAATGAAATTAATTCTAGAGTTTGAGACTTAATTCACTGTGGTGTTACAGAGCATTCAGCAGTGTGCAAACAGGAACAGGTCCAGTGTGGCTCAACAAATCCCAGTGGGTGCAAATAGTTCTGATCTTTCTCAGCCGAGGTGCTCTCAGCAAGGTCCACTGGGTGCCAGTAGCGTCAACTTGATTTAAGTCTCTGTGGTGGTGCGTGGTGCAGCCGGTGACGGTGGTTGAAGATGAAGTGAAACAGGGTTGTCACGCCCCTATTTCGGTGGAGTGAATGAGAGAAAACAGAGATGGATAGGCTGTGGGTGGTGATTTTGCTTGGTTGGGATGGTGATGAGAATCACAAATTGTGAAGAAGAGGTTTTGGTATTCTGTATTTTTTTCTTTCCCTTCTCTTCTTCCCCTTTCTTATTCATTTCTATTGTATTTATAGAGAATTAAGAAAATGAACTTGGACAAGTTAAGGGGAGGGTTCAATGAATGATTTAAGGTTTAAATCAAACTAGAATCTTGGATAATTAAGAGAATATGCTTTGGGTTTGATTGGGTTTGGCATTGGGTTTGGGTTTACGGATTTGGTTTTGGGTTTGGTTTTGAGTTTAGGTTATGGGCTTAGGTTATTCTCACCTCCACTTCCTCTGAAGTCACCGTCTGTGATTTATTCATTGCATTTTTCTTTGATTTCTTCGTTATTGCTCCGAATTCTATAAAAACACAAAAAATTAATAATTAATTTAAAATAAAATAAAACAAGGATTAACAAAAATATAATAAGAGGTAAAAAATGTTATAATTATGTGATTATAAGTGGGCATCCCATCCCGCGATCCCGAACCCGTCCCGATCTCATCCCGATTTTTTTGGGTCCTTTTGGGATTGATCAATCTCATCCCGATCTCGTTCCATCCCGATCTAGAGTGGGATGGGATCGGGATGGAGATTTTCAATCCTGCCTATCCCGTCCCGAATTTATTTATTTAATATTTATTATTATTATTAATTTTAATCAAAATACTCTTCTAAATTATGATGTATTGAAATTAAATTAATGTAAGATGAAATTTTATATGAAATCTAAATGAATTGAATCATTAATTCTAAATAAAATTTAATATTTATTTACCTTCCAAAAAAAAGATTAATATTTATTTATTTAATAGCTATTATTATTTATGATGAAAGCTATATATATATAAATTTGATATTATTGGTGTATGAGTAATGTGAGATAAAATTCATTTTGTTATTTTTTATTGGAGGACTATTTAGTACGTGCTCATCCCGTCCCGTCCCGATCCCGTTTGAGATGGGACGAGGTCGGGATGTGGTTTATCCCGTTTCGTCCCGTCCCGTCCTAATCCTGAATGAACGGGATGGGTCCATTTCGTCCCATCTCGTCCCGTGCCCACCCCTAGTCATCACCAAGTGAGTCATAATCTCATTGGAACCCAAAGAGTCGGTCAGGGATGCTCATTCATGCATTAATAAAACATGGAGTTGCCAATGACATGACAACTCAATGGCTAGAGCTTGGCGGATGGTACCACTAGGTCATGGGTTTGAACCCAGCCGGTGGCATATTTATCAGTTTATGGTGTGTTGACCAGTTCTGGTCTTTGATAGATTATGAGATCCTGAAAACCCAGCTCGCCTTCCAAAAAAAAAAAAAACATGGAGTTTGTTTCTTTTTGTTTTTGTGTTTGGTTTCCTTCATCTAGTTGTTGCCTTGTTGGTGTGTTGTTTTTATGGTTCGAATATGCGTTGTTACTCTGTTCAAGCAATTTTTGTTTACTTCATCGATCTGATCATTTGTAGCTTCAGTCGATGACAAATTGGTTTATTGATATGGGCTGGTTTGTTTGTTTACTTGTTGACATACATTGTTGTTCAGATGCTGAGAAGCTATACTGCAGATGGATCGAGTCGGTCATCCAACCCTGACTTCCTTATCAACTCTTCCACCACCCCAATCATCCCCAAACCCTAATTTATTCCCCGTTCCTTCTTATCTGTATTAAAAAAATAAAGAAAGAAAAACCGAAAAAAAATCGTAATTGAACCGACCAATTCGATTCGATATCGATTTTTTGTTTGAAAAATAAGGGAACTGAACCAAACCGAATCCCTAGTTTGGTTTGATTTGATTCTGGTCAAATTTTGAACTGACAAAACCGATTAACACCCCTACTTCAAGGATTATAGTCAGTAGTAGAAGCAAAACATAGCTAACAAATTCCATTACTATCTATTCTAATTTTGGCTTTTGTATCCCCTCTCTGAGTAACAATAGATGGAGCGAGGGAAATTTTGGATACAATGGGAGGGTATCTCTCATATCAAAATTGAAAATAGCTTTAATGCAAAATTAATAGCTTTAATGCAAAATTACATGGCTTTGGAGGCTGTTTGTTGGAGTTTGGATAACGGATGGCAAAAGTGATCTCTTGCTTTGGATGCAATGGACATTTGTCAATTGGTCAAAGGGTGATACTAACCATATCTGTTGGTGTCAAACTTTATTTTTGATGAACACACAGACTCGGTAACATGGTTTCCTTTTGAATCAGCACTACAACAAAATTGGCCTTTCAAAACCTTCCAAGAATGTTATTTTATGGTTAAGACAACATTCAGTAGAAGTTACCTCTGACTGTGCTTTCGATTTTATTATAGCAAACAATAAGGAATGCTATCGCAGTGTAGCATTCGCGAGTGCTATGGGTAAGCATCAACCATAGCCCTGAATGCCATCTCGGGTGATATTTAAAATATATATCTATTAAAAAATATTTTTGATTATTTATAAATTATTTAACTATATAATTCATCAATTAAATTAATAAATTAATATTACATAATTAAATAATAAAATTAACAATAATTAAACAAGAAGGGATGATTTTACGTATTGGGATTAGAAAAGAAACATCTCGTAGTTACACCACCTATGTACAATGAAACCAAGTTACATTCTGCAAATAAATCACAAGTACATCAAAGAAATGAAAGTGACAATAAAACTACTCTATGAATAATCCTAATATACTACAGCTCAGTCCCCTCATCCCACTGCCACCCATATCACTGCAATCGCTTACAATGGATTAGACTATTTCCTTGGCAATTTGTGTAAACCTCCTGTTCTTGGCAATTTATTAGATTGTCAAGCTTTCATCAGTCAAAATATGCAGCCCTTCTCAACCTGGCAAAGTAAACAAATTAGACATGGTCAGAGAATCGGCATTCATTTATTGAAAATAATTTATGAAAAACACTCTCACCTAATTTCGTTTTGGCCAAAAATGGGAACTACTTCAACGTAAAAATTTCTACCTAACTGCATCTTGGCAAATTTTCACTTTTCAAACTAGAACCATTAGCACAAGTAAACTGAAAATAGGGAGAGAAATGAGATCAACTGAAATCTCACAGAACCACGGTCAATTCAGTCCTATAAGGAAAATGGTGTTGTGCTTGAGAATAACATCAATGATTACAAATACATACAACACACCTCTGCAAAGCCTCCTGGAGAATGATGCCTAGCACCATATACATCTGCTCCATTGCGTGTCGTTTCAAAATCACACGGAGAATCAACAACAAATACATTCTCAAGGTTGTTCGATCGCCTCCTAGTACAGGAACGCTGTCAAGGCATTCGAATTAAGAACCCTCAGAACTGTATGCTTGCAATCCACACATAATGTGAAAAAACACGTCTAGAATATTTTACATAATAACAACCTCAAACCCCATGGAATAGTTAAGATAACTTTCCAAAGAGAGGGAGTGAGTCAACTGATGCTCAGTTTGCAAGGATTCTCAAAATGTCAGAGCAAATGTGAGGACATGAAGAGATGGGATGAGTTGTAACCAAGAACCTTCCTTTAAATTTTTGTGCTATGTTCTTAATGCAACTCACACAACACAATCTATACAAAATTTGAACATTCAAAACCCAAGCCAGGTCAGGTCAGGCAGGGGATGTCAGGGAACACCAACCTGGCTGACTATTCAATTCAATGAGCCAAAACTTCAACAACAATCGAGTGTTGTGTTGCAATATCTTTTTCACACTTCAATTCAATCATCCATTGTTCTTTTGTCTCCTTCTCCAACCAAAGAGAGAGAGAGAGACACACCAAGTGCGCCTTAAACTAATTGGATCCCATTTGTCCTTCCTGAACATTATTAGTTACTTCCATCCAATTAAAACACTTCATCTCCTCTTAAAACTGACACTACAAGATCCAGTCTGATCTAACACAAATCAACCAACCCAAATTATGCAATCTCAAATCCTACCCATCTTTCCTATTGTTAACCCAGGACTACTAGATGCAGATTTAAACAATCAAAACCTTACAAACAAAAGACAGAAAACGAATTACAAGAGAGAAAAGCAGATAATACAAAACAACATACTTATACATCTGTAAATACAACAAGATTTACAAAGATTATTTCTTTGAATTGTTCAAGAGAACTGTGCCGATACTAGGTTTCATCTAGTATAACGAGATGTTCTTGCAAGAACAGTTCTTGGAAATAAAACAAATTATAAACAAACTTATATATTTGAAAATAAAAGACTGTACAAAAGACTTACTAGTTGGAAAAGAAGAACAGGAAGAAGGCTTAGAGATCTATGGTTTACATAAGCAGGATAGGGTTCTATTTCGTCTGGTTTTCTCTTCAGACTTTTGTTCTTATTTATAAGCTACTAGCTTACTTACAAGAGAAGGGATAAGGCTTCTCGAAGTCTTGAGTGGAGGATGAGCTGGATGTTTATCCTTTGCTTGGCTTCTTGTGATTATTGAAGGAGAACAGTTGAAAAGGCTTGGATGAGTGGATCTACTGTAGATGCACGCGTCCTCTTGTAAATAGTAAAAGAAAGATGATGTCGGGTACTGTGACCGAAAGCATTTTTGTCCGCTGGCGAGTGCTGGCAGATGCTGAAATAATGGAGAGACACCATTATGATTGTGGGGTCAGACTGGCGTGAATGGCAGAAAGATGCCATAACAGTCGTCTTCATTGGAGGGCCCGCTAGAGGACTCTGTAGCTTCATCGTCTTCCTCAGAATTGTCTGAAGCTATCATGGAGAGAGTCTCTATGAGCTGAGCTCTTGTTGGCTTTCCTTGGAGCTGCTTCTTAATATGGTATTTAAGAAGCTTGGCTTGAGTAGGAACCTTGGAGGACTTCATGATTGGAGCAGCAGGAATGGGCTGTCCAGAGAAGAACTGTAAGACTCCTTCTTTTGTAGCATGATTGTGGTCGAAAGTCGGCCACCACTTGATCTTGAAGCGTCGGCAGAACCAGAGAGGTGGTTGAGCTGACCTATTGACACTGGTGAGGGCGGAGACAGAGAAATCCCAACAGGAAATCCATGTCAGATTGAACTTGATGAAGAACCACAGCAACAAAACTTGTTGAGGGACTGGGGCTGGTGGTTGAAACTTGGACTTGAAAAGGGTCCATCCTTCATTGACAGGTGGAGGAAGGATTCCATCTTCAGTGCCGAAATGATTCCACCATGAATGTTGAAACCATAAAGGAATTGAAGGTTGCTTGAATTTCTTGCAGAAGAAGAAAAACCATGAATGTGAGCAATTCTGTGATGGGACAAGAAAAGCTCGATTCCATGCTTGCTTGTAATCTTGATAATTGAAAGATGCAGGAAGAAAGTTGACAGAGAACTTCTTGTGGGAGCTTGGATGTTGCTTCCAGTCAGTTTCTGTCATAATCTTCAAGATCTGACATTTGGAATGAGAAATCCTGTCTGAATTGGATTTCTCTTTGTTATGAGTGATTATCATTGAGTCGGTGTCGACCAGGATAAACTCATAAAATCTTTGATTCTTAAGACCATCAGCTTCCTCATAGAGCATAGAAGAGGAGAAGACATGACAGGTGATTGATTGAGGATCCTTGATGAGACTTGGTTCGAGCAAAAGGAGAGGCTCGAGGCAGGTCTTTGTCACATTGATTTGCTTGAACTTGTGGCTTCTGGAAACAGGCCATTGAACTTGATTCAGCTTCCTGAAGGGGCTGAAAAGGATTGGTAAGGGTTGTTGCATAAGAAAAAGGAGGTTTGTGTTGTATCGCAGAAGGCGACATAACATATTGGGACTTGAATTGAGGTCTTGCAGAAGGCACCTGGGAAGAAGATGAGCTCTGCGAACTCATTTTTGGATAAACTCTCTTGTGAGGAAGTCAGCAAGAGAATTGTCTGCTCCCTTTATATATTCGATGTCAAAATCGAATGCAGAAATCAAACCTTGCCATCTGGCGAAAATCTGTTTGGAAACGAGATTTAAAACATCTTTAGTTAAAATCTCTTTTGCGGATTTGCAATCAACTCTTAAAAGAAATTTTTGATTTGTTAAATCATCTTGAAATTTCATGATGCATAAAACAATTGATAAAATTTCTTTTTTGACAGTGGAATAATTGATTTGAACAGAGTTCCAAATTCCAGAATGGTATCAGACTAATTGAACAATTGTAGAATTAGGTAGACGCTGTTTAAGGATACCCCCATACCCTTGGTTGGACGCATCTGTTTCTACAATCTTGAAAGCCTTGGGATCTGAGATTCCTAAGCAAGGAAGACTCTTGACTTGGGTTTTGACTTGACGGACTATTTGAGAATGGGCTTCAGTCCATGGACCTGGATTCTTCTTAAGTCTATTATAAAGAGGCTTAAGTAAAACGCGGAGGCCTTTATAGAAATCAGCAACATAATTTAAAAATCCAAGAAATCTTTGTAATTGGGTTTTATCCTTAATTTCATCAGGAAATTTGTCTGCAAAATCAATTGCTCTTGAAAAAGGAGTGACCATTCCATGGGAGATTGTATGTCCTAGAAATCGGACATTTGTTTGAAAAAGATTGATTTTGGTAGGTGATAAAACCAAACCATTATTGCGAATACATTTTTCAAATTGATACAAGTGTTTCCAATGGGCTGCAACAGACTCAGAGAAAACGAGTATATCATCGATATACACAATTGTGAAATGAGAAAAAAAAAGAGAATTTCATTCATGATATTCTGAAATTCACTCGGTGCATTTTTGAAACCAAAGGGCATTACATTCCATTCGTAATGTCCAAAGGGAACATTGAAGGCAGTTTTATACCTATCTTTGGGGTGGATCTGAATTTGCCAAAATCTAGACTTGAGATCAAACTTTGAGAAGACACATGCCGAATGTAATCTTTTCAGAAGATCTCTTTGGTGAGGAATTGGATATATAATCCATTGTAAGACCTGGTTAAGGGGCTTATAATTAATGACAAGTCGAGGACTACCTCGCTCAAGTTCAACAATTTTTCTGACATAGAAGGCTGAACAACTCCATGGAAACTTGGAGTGACGAATGAGGTTCTTATTCAGCAACTGCTGAATTTCCTGTTTGCAATATTCTATAAGCTCAGAATTCATTTAAATTGGCCTGGCTTTTGTAGGAATTTTGCGCTCATCGAAACCTGGTTCATAGGGAAAATGAACACAATGCTGTTTCCTATACCAAAAGGCATTAGGCAAATTAGAACATAACTCAGTTTTGAGATGTTCTTGGAATTGGACATCTGAGATTGTAATTTAGGATCTTGGATTTGTTCTTCAATCCTTTTATAAGCAATTTCCTGCTTGAGTGAGTTTAAATGTTGTTGTTTCTGAGATATGAAATTAAGAAATTGAACCTTGCAATTCATTTGATTAACTTCAAATATTTCAGGTTTAAACAAAAACTTAAACTCAACATCAGTTCCTAAATAGGTAGCCTTAATACCATCTTTGGAAACTGTAAAAGGAGAAATTGCAGCAATAAAAGGCGTTCCTAAAATCATTTTCTGTTCCATGTTTTGGACAAGGAGAAAATGTTGCTTGATACAAACTTTATCTTTGCAAATGTGTGCATTGGTAAGTTTGTACTGAATTTTTAATTGAGAATTGTTTGTGGTATACAATTTTTTACTTGTGATTGTAAAGTATTGTGCTGGTACAATACCTTCTTGGATGCAGTTCATATCAGCTCCTGAGTCAATCAAGGCAATGGTTGATATCAAGATTTCCTTCTTGATAAAAAGATTGACAGACACATACCACTTCTGGATTCTGACTTGATGAGGTATGCATTGATTGCTATTATTCAAAAATTGAGGAGTGGGTTCCTCTTGAGAAATGGGTTCAGAAGAGGAAGCTTTTTGAGGAACTGTTTGTAGATCTTGGAATTTAAGATCTAGAAGCAGTTGAGATTGTTTAAGTAAAGCAATATCTTTCTTGATATTATTTACTTCATACTGGAGATCAGAAATGCTAGCCGGGGATGAAGTAACAGACGATCGTTTGAATTTGTCTATAACTTCCTTGTGACTATAGAAAGGGTTAACCACCTCAGGAACATTTTGAGGTTTGGTTATTGAAGTCTTAATGTGCTGAAGGTATTTAGTTTTAAGACTGGGATCCTCAATTTTGTCAACAAAATCTAACAGGATACTAGATTGTTTCTTGTTAGACAACATATTGATAGTTTTGTGACGACAATTAATATTGTTACAATGACATGCTTCTGCACAAGTATCAGAATTGTCAGAGACATCTGATTCAGAAGAGAAGCGATTGATATTGAAGAGTTGAAGCTCTTCATCTGATGATTCGGCTTCTGAATCCATCAGAACATTGAGAAACATGTTTTTTATTTCTTCCTGGGCTTTTAAGGCTTGAATCTTTTGGGCCGTTCTGCAGGATTTTGCATAATGGCCTGGACGTCCACACTTAAAGCAAACAGGCTTTGAAGTTGGATTGGGCTTGTAATGTTTCTTGAAATGTTCGGGCTTGGGTTTATGAGTCCCATGCCTCTTGGGCTTACTGTAGTACTTATCTAAATTCTTGGGTTGTTTAGGCCCATAAGGTTTTTTAGATTTGTACTGTCTTGATGGATGAGATCTGTAAAGCTGTTTGGAATGAGATTTGGAATTGGGAATTCTAAAATCTTCAAATCCATACTGTTGACAGAAATCACCAAGTTCTTTTGGCCCATGTATATGCTGTTTCTTAAGCTGATGTTTCAACCTAAGATCATTGCATATTTGCAAGGCACATTTGTTAATAAAAGAGATGAGATCTCCATATGTAAGGTGTTCATATGGAATATCCCCTTGATACATTTCTTGTAATTTATTCCTAACTGTTTCTGCAAAGATAGCAGGTAGACCTGAAAGAAACTTTCGTTTCCAAAAAGGGTTACTTGCTTCAGCTTGTTGCATAACCTTTTTGAGGAAAATGTCCTTGTACCATCTGAAATGGCTAAGAGTCGGACATTTGTGAATCATAAGTAGATCTTTAGATTTACCTTGAAATTCACTAGGATCCCCAATAAAGTGTTTCAGAATGCTAACAATCAGAGTGATAACAGAATCAGGAATAAATTGACCAGTTTCAGTTTTCATTGGTTGACCATCAGGACCAATTTTAACTGCTTGTAAAATTGCTTGTTGTTCACCTATGGTAAAATAATTATCCCACCATCCTTTGATTAACCCAGAGAAACCAGCGATGATAACATGAGCTATGGTCTTATCATCTTTGTTCTCACTACGATGGGTGGAAGCCATCATAATCATTTCTTGGGTTAATTCAATAACATTTTCTTCAGATAATCCATCTATATTCCATATATAGATATTGCCTGTAAAAAACGAACCAAATGCTTGTAATGAACGTTCTTCATATTGCATATCTAGTAAGGAAGGTCTTGGATAAAAATTTCTTGTTTTAGGAAGAAGATTTTGATATTCTCCATAAGATTTTGCTGTTTTAGCATACTTTATGGGATTGACCTGGTATTGGATGAAATTTAATCGATCCAATTCGGCCATAGGATCAAAATCTTCACTTAAATCAGATTCAACAGACATGTCAGGATTTGACAGGGTGTTGATTCTGAGTTTGGAATCAAAGTTTAAAGCTGCTAGCTTAGCATCGATATCTTTGATTACTTGTTGTTTGTTTGTAAAAACATTTTGAGAAACTGATGTGGGTTTGAAGAAGGAGGTTTGCTTAGTTTCTTCAATATGTTTTTCTTGAATTCTCTTTTCTTTAAGAGCATTTTGTAAAAGCTGATCTTGTACCAATTTATCTCCAATTTCATGGAGTAAAATACTGGTATAATTATTCTGTTGAATAATTTTGCTTATTCCTTTTGTTTGATTCTCAGAAGAGGGATCTTTAAGAGGAGAAGCAACAAGATCTTGTCCCATAGTAGCAAATGTAAATTTGCTAAGAGGGGGCAGAATTGAATTAATTGTTTGATTCTCAGTAGAAGTCCAGATTTTAGAGGAAACATTCAAAACATGAATATGTTGAAGATGAACATTAAAATACCAATCTAAGAAAGGTAAATTTTCTTTCAGTTCTTCACAACATTCATAAAATTGTTTGCCTAAATCTGTTATCTGAGATTAACTTGTTTGAGCATAAAACGTTTGACGTCTTTGCTTATAAGTTTCTGACATAAATTTTGCTTTAATCTTTTCTTTATCTAAAAGAAAAGGTTTAGACAGACAATGGAGTGAAGGTGGAAAATTCATTTCCGATTGTGTAGGAGATTGATGTTCTTGCTCAATTTCCTGTTCAGTTGGGGGATTGTAAATAGGTTGTGGGATCTGCGGATACTGGGGATTTGGCCTAATATTCGCAAGATCAAGATGGGGTAGAGCATCTGGTGTAGTTGCTCTGGTGAGATGCATAGGAGCAGTCCTGAAAGATGCTTCAGATCTGCGTCCTGATTGGAAGTCTGAAGGGTTGAGTCTTGTGACTCTTGCTTCAGAGAATCTTAATTCTACTGACCCATTAGGGAGAGTAAAAACATGATCAAGCTGACTAGGAGGAATTCTCCTAGGAACAGCCGCGCCTTGGACCTTCCATGTTTCTGGAAGGGTGACTTGATTCTAATGGATTGTCTTTGGTACAATAACATTAGTTTTCTCCTTATTGGCTTGGAAAAGGATTGTGTATCCTTTGTCAGACTCTTGTAAAGCTTTTGGGCTGAGCAGAGTCTTCATAGCCTTAAAGGTGATCTTGTAGATGAGAGCCAGAGGTTCAGAACCTTCGATCATATCATAACCAGAGGTCTGAATATTGAGAGTCGGTGTTTCAATGACATTTGGATCCTTAAGAGACACTGAGAAATTGGGGTAACAGTTGAAATAAACTAAACCCGATGACAGAGTTGACTCTGCGATTCCAAGCAGAGAATTGTGAAACCTATTGTGTCTACAATCGCGAAGTGCGATCAAGGCACAGGTGTCTAACCCTGTTCTTGTAAGAGGCTTGAGTCCGATTTGGATCAACCCGATATGGATGTACTTGTAATCCTGACTATGCAAATAGTCAAGTGTTTGAGATGAAAACAATTGTTTTGAATCTAAAGATCCATTGAGAGGCACAGTCTGTTCGACTATGTCAGTTAGATCTTCAGTTTTTTGAGAGAAAAAGGATTGAGAAACTTCATAAATCTTCTTGTATGGGACAGCTGGTATAGACCAGTTTTGTAAATATTTTTCAACTTCTGGAATGCGACATTCCATCTTGTTTTGTAAATATGGATTGTTTGCCCTAGAACTAGAAGAACGGGAAAGTCTTGAAAATAAAGACATTGTTCTGTTTCTTGGGGTTAAAACGGGAATACTGTGCCTGGACCACCTACAGCTGGAACACCGGTATGGGACCACCTCACCCTCTCATACTGCGCTCACCATGGCGACTTACTCAGGGTTCAACACGGCTGACTAACATACTTTTACTGGCTTACCAACGCTATCAACGGCTAACCAGATCTGATCAATTCAGGCAATAAAGATTAACAAAATTAAGACCAGTAAATAAAAATGCTTATCAAGTAAACCAAAACCCAACAATTTCTTTGGATCAAATCTTCCATCAACACTAGATATGTACATTATTTCCCAACTCAATCACCAAACTACACAAATCAATTAGTTTCAGCTTGCAATTGAATCAGATCTAATGAGGAAAACAAATTCAATTCAATAAAATATACTAGTAGTAGAATTAAAATTTTAAGCAACTTCTTAAACATTCTTTTTGAGTGAAACATATATATTCTATGCAATTAAAACAGATAACAGACTCGTAACGGTCCAAGAGTTACAGGATATAATGAGATATATTGTAATTTAACGGACTATTTTTTTCTAAACATATCCCAATATAGTACTTGATTTGTGATGTAAAAAGCTCATAAACCATTTACAATGATAGAGATTGGAGTGTTTTAACAAACATTTTTCAGCCTCGAGGTGGCTAAGCTTTTTTCGAGGTGAAGCGTGATGTTTTTTCATAATAAAAAAATTGATGAAAAATATTTTAAAAAAAAAGTACAAGCAAATATAAAAATAAAATAAACAATCATCAATGGAAGAGATAACATGAATTCAATCATAAAAGTGGTTGAGGCGGTAGAATTACCTAATTATAGTGTATATTCTAAAAGACTTGAAGTCTTGTTTAATCTTTATTTTATGTATTCTTGAAGACTTGCAGTCTAGTTGAAACAATTATGAATTTCTTTTGCAGATTGTAATGAAGCACTAAAATGAAAATGAAGATTGAATCATTGGGGAACTTTCTAGCATAAATTTTACAACATTTTGTTGGCCATGACCAGTAGCCCAAGTCAATGGGAAACCCGCATCACTTTGTGAATCCAAATCAATCACTCGGGAAAGTAAATGTTCAAGCAATTCCACATTTCCTGCAAGAGATTTTCATTTTAGTCAGGGTTCAGCTTGCAAGAGTGAGACAAAAATCATAAACAACTTGAAAAAACTGAAGTTGGTTGAAACCAAGTCATTAAGTAGGGCCTAGTTGGATAAAGTACAATGTGAAACGACATCAGATATGGAGCACGAGAGTACTACTACTAATACAATTACTAGAGTTACAATTTGTTAGAATCTCAACATAATGGACTTACTAAATTCTAATTGTTAATTAGAAAAAGAACTTTTAAACTTGATAATGTTTGATACAACTACTGTAATTCTACCTGTCTGATAAATATGTGATGATAATGTTTGTATAATCTCTGACCCACTTCTTCTTTGCTGCATGATAATTTTCTAGATTAGGGCAAAGTAGGATATGTGATTTTTTTTTTCCTTGGCTTATGATGAAAAAACAATTATCTTAGCGGATTTCAGAGAGGCATTTCTTTGTCAATGATCTAATTGTTACACACACTGAAGCCCTTATGTCCTATTTGTTCATAATTTTATCAATTGGTTTTGTGTTTTATGGATCTTTGTGTTTTTGTGTTGTTGTTGAATTGAGTTTTGATTAGAGTTGTTTTGATTGTTGACAGAGATTGCAGTAATTGCATCTTTACTAGTGGAAAATGAAGGAGCAGGAGAATTCACTTTCAGGACAATTGGCTAGAAATTTTGAAGCAACAGGACTATTTGCTAGTATTTTTGAATCAACACGACTCTTGGCTGGCTATAAATTGCAGAAAAACAGATGACCCTGACGATTACGAATATGGCGATTGTCTTTTTGTAGTATGTCACTGATGTATATTGCTAAGTGACGCTAAGTGGCTATGAATTCTAGCTAGCTTTTTTTTTTTTATGAAAAAACATCATTCACTGATGTATATTGCCAAGTGATTGTATATTGCTATGGAAAGTTATGTACTGTCTGATGAATTCACTGATGAATTTTGTCTGATAAATTCACTGATGAATTCTAGTAGCAGTTCTGTTTCAGGAGTTATTTAATTGACTCTGCACAAGCCAGTGTACTTAAACCACAACCTTGTGGTTTTCTGCCTGAACTTTGTTGTTCTTAAACCAACATGCACTTGCTGCCTGCACTTTGCTGTTCTTAAACCTCTGTGGTTTCCCCTCTCCCTAATAGCAAAGGAATCGCTACCCATAACACTGCCTACATCATAAATAACAATACTTTCAATCTTCATCACTAGCTATTTTAACATGTATGGCACATAGTGTCGCTTTACATTCTTTTACCATACGGAAGAATAACAAGAACAATATGAAACACAAATTGGATTGGATAACCAAATATATTCACATAATACATATTTATGTGCATATTACATTACACATCATTCGGCCAAGAGCTTAAGAAAAAATAGTACAAGTATCATAATAACTACTACTAATAAAGCATTGATTAAGTCCCTCATAAAAACGCAATGATCGTTGTTCCCTTGGGTGTCATTTCTTTGATCAGTCTAATACGATGTGGTGCAAGGAACGGCGGCCTTGTGTTGCAATGAGGATCCATTAGCAAATTTAACTGAGACCTCTGCAAGTGGATGATCGAGCCCATGTGCACCATCCACGCACCTAATTACAAAGTATGCCACATAGGTCGTCTTATGGGACAGAACTCGAGTGTCTACTTTCTCATGCATTTCGAACCAACACACACTCACTACCTGTACAACCTCGGAGAATCTTTAGAGAAATACATGTTAGATCCAACCCAGCAAATTTACAGGAAAAAAAAAAAACTGTATTCCTTTTATGAAATAAAGAAGGGGAGTACACCTGGAATCAGGTTCGTCTCTCCACTTCTAGTAATGCGGTCACGCAATTTTGAACTCCCTTGCTCCATTCATGTAACACTTGTTCCCACTCACTTTCTCTAGTTTGAAACTTTGCAAAAACAGTTTGCACAGAAGAAATAAACAAATTTGAACCAGCACTCAAAAAACTTGTGGCTGTAATGATATATCTCTTCAATTCAATATGAGTTGAATTGAACAACTATGGTTTTCTTGATCATCGGTTTTTTCCTTGCATTATCTTCTTCTCTCTCATTTCATTTAATCGTTCTTAAACCATTCGGCCTTGCCATTAAAATTAATGATCAGAATATCAATATCATGAGATATAAGTAAGCAATTGATTATCCAAACATCGACCCAGTACAACAAGTACATTGTCGATTTAGGGAGGAGTAGAAAAGTGGGGAAATTGTCTATCACAAAACTAGTGATTACTTATTTTTTCTCTTTTCCGAAAAACCCAATGTTTGTTAAAATCAAACTTGAACTTAAAAACATTATCAATTTATCACAGTAGTATATATATATATATATTACCCAAAACATTAGCCGTTAGATGTTTGGTAGCTTCTCGATTCAAAATGGAGCCCTCCTAGTGGAAACTTCTCTTGCATTCCATCACCCTGATTGTGGAAACCAAAAATACATCAACATCTATGATCAACAGTTCTAACAATATTAAAAGAACTAGAGGGAATAAAATTGTGCTAGAAAATGAATAATCTTACCATATGAAGAAATCCCACTCTCTGCGTCTAGATTTACTCCGAAGAGAAAGCTGGTAAAGACACAAAACACAAGATCAGAGCTAATAATACACATTTTATCATTAAAACAGAGCATCCACTGAGAACATCAAAATACACCCAACTAGACCCACCTCAAGATCCAAAACTTGCAAACAAAATAAATGAAACAAAACCCAGATTCCCATTTCCAACAAAAACACCAAAATCTACAAAAGTGAGGTTTTTCTCATAAAACCAGAGAACCCCATCATGGGTTACAGTCTCTCCTGCCCTTTTTTTCACAAAATCATTAAAACCCATGTCTCAAATCAGCTTGGGATTTGAAAAACTGAGAAAACCCCATTACCATAGGTTCATAAATTCTACATGGTAGCAATTTCATAACAAGAAGACTATAGAAATTTTACATGGTAGCAATTTCATACATGTTTTTGAAGCCTCTGTAAGAAGACTATAGCAACGAGTGACAGTGTGTTACCTTTGGTCAAGGTCGAGGTTTTCGATCGAGGTCAAAAATGATTCTCCTCTTGGTCGATTCTACAGTGGGTTACAGTCTCTCCTCTTGGTCGATTCTCTTCTCCAAAATGATCGTTTTGTTCTGATTCTCTTCTTGGTCGATTCTCCAAAACAATCTGTGGTTTTTGCTTTTTGGAGCCAAAACCAGATCTATGGGTTCTCTTTTTGGTTTTTTTTTTCTTTTTGGAGCCAAAACCCAATCTCACGTGCCCTTGACCCTCCCAGGCGCACGTGCCCAGGAGGGTCGAGGCAGTGACCCAGGCGCTCGACCCAGGCCAGCTAGAATTGTTGTTATTGGTGCCACTCTGAGAATTAAATTGTTCATCATCATTACTATGTCATTTATTGCAATAAGCTTGACAGGATATAACACTCGAGGTGAAATGGAATCTTTGACAGTTGAGCTTGGCTAACTGGCGAGGAAACCAGCGAGGGAGGGAGGGAGGACCCTCCATCCCCCTCGCGATGCGTGCCTCCCATCCCCTGCACGCCTCGCGAGGGGGATGGAGGGTCCTCCCTCCCTCCCTCGCTGTTTTCCTCACTGGTTTCCTCGACAATTAGAATTTATGTTGACAGTTATGCAATGACACGCCCATTCTAGAAGGCGAGGGTGGGAGCGAGGGAGGGCCCAACACCGCCCACCTTCGCTCCCTAGACTTACTCGCAATGACATGGTAACATTGTCACATTGCGAAGGCGGGAGAGTGAGGGAAGCCTACCACCATTCATCGTCCTCGAGATGTACTTGAAATGTACATCTCGAGGATGGTGGAGGAGCTCCCTCACCCTCGCTCCCTAGAATCAGTGTTGTCACATAACCTAAGCCATGATTTTAGGGAGCGAGGGGGCCGCCCACCCTCCTCAAAATAAGTGGTGATGTGCATCTCGAAGAAGGTGGGAGGTCCTCCCTCGCTCCCTAGACTTACTCTGACCTAAGATGTTGATACAAGTTCAGATAAACGAAAATAGATCAAATAGGGACCAAAAGAAGAAAAAAATGTGAATAGAGTAGCATACAAAATTACTCGTCCATCATGATTCATAATGATGCTTCGGGTGGGCCATGCAACCGAACCCCTTAAGGCATCCTCATCTTTTCCATATCAAAAGTTCTTCTCAACAATTGAGGCAAAGCTTTCTCAACCTCGTCGTCTATCCACACCCAAGAGGCATAGCAACTCCATGCACTATCGCATTAGGATCATCGGTTGCCCAACGTCCTTTAGCAACCACTTCATCCGACTCCAGTTGCACTTTTGACCTTTGCGTTTGATGTTTCAAGGTTGTGACTGGGATCAAAGGCAAGGTAAACAAACTATTTCAGCACTATATCTAAGAAAATAAAACTCACCTCAACATTAGCAACTGATTTACATAATTCCTGATTTTTGTCATAATCCGGTTTTTCACTCTACTCTAAACAAATTGAGAACATAAATATATTGAAGATATAAGAAATAAACCTATATAATCAGAGTTTCAGTCCAGGACTAAATAACTTACCAATTTGCTCATTAAGGTATCTATTTACCTCTTTTGATCAATCAACACATTATTAAGTTGCTTGACATTTTCTTTTAAACCAAAGAGTTATTTTTCCATTTTAGCTTCTTTTGCATTTCGTTGTGCTCTAACACTCAACTTGATTAGGGTTACTCCAGAGCCAAGTGCTTTTACACGTCCTCGCCATTTAGGTCCAAGGAACTTTGAAAGTGCATTATCCTTCTATAGATTGTGATGTAGATTCTGTAGACTGAAGCTTTAAGATCTTGATATTGTTCCTGACAACCAAAAACTAACGTGATTAATATCAACTTCAAACCAAAACTTTTGTAACACCTTGTCCAACCCATACAAACACCTCTGTAATTCCAATCGATCAATTAGTAAGGCAGTGAGCTTCAAACTCTCACATGCAAATGTTCAAATTATCAAACACACAAGGAATCATTTACTATATGAGAAATTAATGATTACAAGCAAGGGGTTGTTCTCCATGCTTGAAAATGGCAGGTTACGAACAAAAGATGATTTGATCAAACCTAGTATAAAAGTTAAAATTCTATTCTCATAATTTAATCTAAAATTCTAGATAGACCAAACAAGAAAAAAAAATTACAAATCCGAATATAGATAGATATCTAAACGATGAATAATTCTACATGGCCCGCCCTTGGTCCGGACCCTCCCAGGCATGTGCCATAGGGAGGGTGTTTGCCACGTGAAGGACCCTCAAACCTCGCATGAGCCTCCCCAAATTTCGTCCTTCAATTCCAAAGAAGAAGCCATTTTTGGCTCCAAAGAAGAAACCAAAGAACAAATCGCAGGCAGCATTCGGGGAAGAACAAATCACAAATCGCATTCGTGGAAGAGGCCATTTTCAAATCTCGTCCTTCAACCAAAGAACAAGAACAAACTCAGATCTCAGACTCACTCTGCTCAGATCTCGTCCTTACAAACTCAGATCTCGTCCTCACAAGCTCCACAAGACTCAGATCTCATCCTCACAAGCTCCTTCTCCTCTTGACATACTCAGACTCCTTCACAAGAGAACATCTCCTCTTCACAGACTCATATTCAATCGGGGTGAGTTTGGTTTTTGGCTCCAAAGACCCACAATCTTCTCTGGTCTTTGGATCAAGACATGGTGAAGATATCAA
Source organism: Berberis vulgaris (assembly GCA_963556465.1). Lineage (NCBI taxonomy): Eukaryota > Viridiplantae > Streptophyta > Magnoliopsida > Ranunculales > Berberidaceae > Berberis > Berberis vulgaris. The sequence continues at coordinate 57,855,474 of OY747128.1, forward strand.
ATAAACTGTATGTTTTTTAATTCTTCTGGTTAAACTTTCTTTTGTTTTCTTGTACTCTTAGTAAGTTTTTATTAAGTTTTAGTACTGATACTACCCATTTCAAGTGTTTGATGAGTCTGAGTTCGGATGTATTGGTTGTTCTGGGGGTACCCAGTTTGCAGGTTGAGTGGATAAGGCAAAACTGTGATTACCCATAGTGTACAAATTTAATTTTAGGTTTGAAAATGATCTTCATCCGTGTTTTTTTTTTTTTCTTCTTCCTGAAATTGTGGAAAAGATGTTCTGAACTAGCAAGTTAACAGTTAAAATTGGCTCAGAAATGGTTTCTGAACTAGCCAATAGACTTGAGATTTTGCATTTGCTTGCTATATCTTTTCTCAACCATTTTCAGCAATGCTGATTTTCCTCCATTTGTATTCTATAGCTCCTGGAACCTCTTGAGCTTTGCTACAGTTCGTTGTGTGCATGTGGCGATAGACCAATTGCTGATGGGAGTCTTCTCGATTTCTTATGACAAGTTTCTACGTTCGGTCTTTCTCTTGTAAGGCTTGATATAATACAAGAATCAGATAGGCACACGGATGTCCTTGACGCCATTACAAAACACCTTGACATTGGATCCTACCGCGAATGATGTATAGATGTGTAATGTAATATGTGAATATAAATATACTCCCCCAACCATTCTATGAAAATCCAAATAAAATTGAAGTCATAGTGCACCATATGTTCTCCATTTGTAGTTTTATAGTGAATTCAATCATTGTTTTATGGTGAATTCAATCACTGTCAACACTCTTGATATGTGGAAATCATATTGAACTAAATTCAGTTCTAAGCATTTGAGAAGTTCAAAACTAGTAGAAACTTTAATAACTTGAACTTGCACTTATCATGACGACTAGGCAATGTAAAAAATAAAAGATCATCTGATAATTGTCTTGATTGCTTAACTATATCAGTTTGAGGTTTGAAATGCACTAACAAAGCTCAAACACTTAAAAGTTTGTCAATTTTTCTCTAAAATGAAAGAACAAAATGAATTGATTGAATGATATTTGTTGCTATTGCTATTTGCAAATTGGACTTTCAAGTTTCCCTGTCTGTTTCTTCATATTTTCTTCCATTTTGCCCTTAAGGTACCTTTTCATGGTAGCATCCAACCAAACAAAATACATTCATATATAGCATACCATCTCCATCTGATAGAATCCATAGCAACACTACAAAAAAGTCACAATCCATAGCAACACTACAAAAAACTCAGAATCCATAGCAACATGTTATGAATCAAAACTCAGAATCCATAGCAACACTACTCAAAACTCAGAATCCATAGCAACATGTTATGAATCAAATAGAAAGGGAAATTATTATATGATTAGGAACATGTTATGAATCAAATTATGGTTCTACTGCTAATAAAATTGTAATTCACAAAATGTTAAACAGTAAGCAAAAAGTTTCTGTCAGTTTTATGCAGCCAATTCTGCATCATAGCACAAACAAATGGAGCCCAAATTTGAAAACTTTCACCAACACCAGCAAATTTCCCTGACAGAATCCATACACTCAGAAATTCATACATAGCAACACTGCAAAAATAAGCAAATTTCCCTGAACAGAAAAACCAAACTAAACAATTGCCAAACCAAAACATAATCTGTATTAACAATCTACTAAAGCAGGCCAAGTCCTCTGCAGAAATGCAGTCTGCTGGAATTACATCTTGATATTGAAATAATCTTGTCCACTAAATAAGGACATCTTCTGGCAAGAAGTTCAAGATCTTTGGCACTTATTTTGCTAAGGTCCGTAGAGTAGAAGTTCAAAGTCTCAAGAACTGTGTTGTTCGAAGCAAGCTCATGCATCCATTCACCATTATTTTCATCAATTATGCTTTCTTTCAATGACAATGTTCTTAGAGCTCTGTTAAAGAATGAAATTGATCAATATATGTTGTGGAAAATCAGGTTGCAGAGCTAGTAGAAATAATAGTTCATTAAGATAGGAAATTCAAGCGTTCAACTTTAGTGTTCATAAAAGCAAATCTGAGTTTTGTTTTTGGTTTGTTCTTTGGAGCCAAAAACCACAAGTCTCTGGAGCTTCTCCAAATGGATCGAGAGAAGAGGAAAACCAAAATCAAGATCTCAGTGTGGGTCTTTCGAGCCAAAAAGCAAATCTGAGTTCATCCAAACTTTTATCGCATACAAAGTTCACCCAAATTTTTTTTCGCATACAAAGTTCATAAAAAATAAATAAATAAAAGATTAATTGAGCAGAACCCACTTCAGAAAATGAAGTAAATTAGACAAACTCACTGAAGCTAAATGAAGAGAAATTGACAGAAGAAGCAGCAGGAGCAATAAATTCTACATCTTCTTTGGGAAAATTGAAGTCGGAAATACCATCGTATCAGCAGTAGCAGAGTCAACAACAACAGAAGACAATAACAACGAGAAAGTCGAAGCCTTCATAGTGAGACCGCATTGAAGACGAAGACGAAGAGGAGCTTCTCCAAATGGATCGAGAGAAGGGGAAATCCAAAATCCAGATCTGAGTGTGGGTCTTTTGAGCCAAAAACAAATCTGAGTTTTGGTTTTGGTTTGTTCTTTGGAGCCAAAAACCTCAAGTCTCTGAGCTTCTCCAAATGGATCAAGAGAAGAGGAAAGCAAAATCCAGATCTGAGTTTTGTTTTCGGTTTGTTAGCAGATCTAGCGTGGAGGAGCGAGCGGAGCAGAGGAGCGTGACGAGGAGAAAATCTGGCGTGGAGGAGGAGAGGAGGAGGCTCTGAGCAGATCTGGCGCAGGAGAGGAGGAGGCTCTGAGGAGTCGCCTTCGTATAGGAGGCTCTGAGGAGACTGAGGAGGAGGCTCATGCGAGGTTTGAGGGTCCTTCACGTGGCAAACACTCTCCCTCTGGCACGTGCCTGGGAGGGTCCGGACAGTGAACGGGCCACAAGGGCGGGCCATGTAGAATTTGTTTCAGGTAGGTAGAAAATAATAAAATAATGGTCTCATGTAGAAAAACCATGTTGCAAAGTGCAACCACACTAATCTCGTTTATGGATTTCTATCAAACAGATAGAAAATCATGTAGCAAAAAGCAATTAATGAGTTCAATATGGTTCTATGTATTTGACAATTTTTTTGCTAGATGGTTCCATCACTCTCTCTATTTTGCAGGTCCGGACCAGGTTGGAGCAGGAGGACGCTCGCGAGGAGCGAAGAACAGCGCCGCGAGTGGCGCTGTCGCGTTGGAGACGAAAGGCACTGTAGCAGAGGCGCGAGAATGATTTAAACTCTAATATTCGTTATTTGCACCCCAGTTCCCGCTCTGTACCACCACAGAGCTTTTGTACTTCATTTTCTCGGGATTCGTGTTCGGACCAACTGCTGAGTACCACCACATCGAGTTTGCGATAAACTAAATGGGTTGTATAACTTATTGTGATTGATTTTACTGAATTGTGTGCTTAATTGTTAATTACAATTTATTTCTGAAAGTTTTTGATAAATTGCTTTTGCTTGAATTATTTTGTTAATGTTTGATAGAAACATGATTTAATTTAATTGGATTTTAACAATCACATATTCGGTGTAAGCAAGGGATTCTCATCCCTAAAGCTTCTCGTTTTTAAATTCAGTAATTTAGATTTAAATAATTTTTGCTAAGTCATTGGTGAGTCCAAGCCCACAAAATCCACATTTTTTTTTATTTTACTTTTCTTATTTTTAAATTTATTTTTAGTTTAGTTTTAAAAACACTGTAACCCCATTTTCTCTAAATTAGTTTAATTAAATTCTAAATTTCAATTGCATCCACCTTCTTCGTGGGATCGACCCGTACTTGCCGTTGTCTACCAGTTAGGCACCGTGCACTTGCGATTATTACAAGTGGGTTAAATTAACCTATTTATTTAGGTTAGTTAAACTAGCATCAAGTTTTTGGCGCCGTTGCCGGGGAAGGTAGCGGTGTAATTGAATTTAAGATTTATTTTCACTAATTGATAAAAAAAAAAAAATTATTTTATTAATTTCTTTTTACACTCATTTTGTGTTTGATTTTGCAGAATACACGCTTCTCGAGGATAATGGACGATCCTGCAAAACATCAAGCAAATTTTTATTTTTTTTATTTTTTTATTTTGTGAGGAGAGTTTTAATTTTATTTTCACCTTGTTTTACGAGTGTGTGGTGTATTAATTTTTAAACTTTACTGTTTTTTATTTTGTTTAATCACAAAAAAAAAAAAAACTCAAAATTTTCTAAGTCAAAAGAAATTATAGGGAAACAATTTTAATTGTACCCAATAATCTCTTATGATTTAGAAATCCGACTTCTACGACCGAGACCAGTAAATTTATTTGCATGTGCTTGTGTGTTGAGTGAAACGGATAAAAAAAAGTCGGACATTTTTTTTAATTGTGCTAACTTTTTGTGCAGAACGGAATACGCACACTGTAAGTATTTCTATCACACGCAATGTATTAGCGACCGGGTGCTTTGTGTAATTGTTTGAAATTGTGTGATTGGTTGTTTAATTTCTGTAATTGTGGATGCTAAACTTTAGTAATTCATAATAAGCAGACCCAGCTTTTAAATAGAAACTGGTGGGACTTGATATCCCTACCTCATCACTCCAGCTGTGTGCAAGCAATAGCCAAACATAATTAAAATCAATTAGCAAGTTAGATAGAGCCATTTTTTTAGGTACGGTGTTCATAGTACAACCAAGACTAAGGTGAATCCAATAATTTTTGTGTTGATCGCTGCTAAAAGTGACGATGGGTTTAATCATTCAATGAACTCCGAGAGGCCACTGCCACAAGGGTAATTTACCCGGTACGCCGAGTCATAAGTAAGCTACGATCCACAAGAAGGATTGGTGTAACTAATAGTTTTGGGTTAGGAACACAAGCCTCAAGTGTGCATTTAACATCACATCGTTCTCACATCTATTGGCTTATAGAGCGGTAGCACAAGGAAATACTTAATTGGACCATTGTGACCTCCTTCTCTTGTGCGATAATCCGGTTTCTTTGAAACAAAACTCTAGCCTACTGATTTTGAACTTTGCGGTGTAAAGTGTACACTCTTAGGATCAACTTGTAGCACCCATTGCTGTGTCATAAAGATTACATAAGAAATAATTGTCCCCCAAAGATAAAAAGATAATTGATCTAAAAAACGTTGATTGTTTAGGGAGGCATGTTTCTTGTGCATTTATTGGTTGCTGATTGCATGTGAGCCTGTGTATATTTTTAGAGTTAGTGCTTTCAAAAAAAAAAAAAAAATGAACACAAGGGATTATTCAGCCTATTTTTCTGAGCAAGTCAATTCATTTTATGACATGCGACGACCTAATTATGATCCATATTTAGATTATTACAACCCAGGTCTAGCCTATCATCCTGACTTCTCATGGGCTCATGGTCAGTACAATGAAGGCCCTCTAGACACTCCTCAGACTCCTCAAGCTTTCATTCCTGATAATGAGTTAGAGGATATCATGAAAATTTTTATAAAGCGAACAGGAGAAATACTTGTGCAAAATTCTCATGATATCACAGAATTGACAACTATTTATCAACAAAACTCTCAAGCTATCCGGAAACTTGAGATGACTGTGAGTCAGATAGCTAAGTCACTTCCTGAGATAGAGTCAGAAAAATTCCCTAGCCAACCTATTTTCAACCCAAATGGTCAATTTGAACTTAGTGGCACATCTGAGTCGGACAGTGAAGATGACCAATCCATTCCTACCCTTAGGAGTGGAAAATTGGTTGACAATCAGGTAGGAATGCCTGACATAAGTGTTATTATATCCTCACCCAATTTTACACAGGTTGCATCCTTTTTTCATAAGAAGTCTGATAAAGCCTCATTTATTGATGAACCTGTAGATTCTGAGACACTACATACATCTCCTTCCCATATTGACTCATTAGACATATGCCTTCCTAGTGACTCATGCATAGAATCAAATTGTGAACATTCTTTAGAGTCTCCCCTTGATGGTTTTCATGATACACATGACCATTTAGAGACTTGTTTGACTCACTTTAGTTTAGACTTTGATGTTGATGATTCCATTAGGGGAGTCAATGATTTGATTGACTCAGTCCCCATTGTGGATCCTAGTTATAAATGGAAGTCTAAAGTGGAGCCTCTTCCACTCAGTGAGTCAAAACTAGTCCCATCAGTTGAGTCACCTGAGCTTGACCTTAAACAATTACCTGACACCCTCAGGTATGCGTTTTCAGGTGCTGATGATACTTTGCATGTTATTATTTCATCTATATTGAATTCAAAACAGGTTGTCCCAAAGAAGTCGGGAGATATATCTAGTAAGAGAGTGCAATCCATAAGTAGTGTCAACTCTAGGATTGGGGGTGTTGTTGAGTTGTCTAGACCAACATCTCTATGTGATTCATGTGATGAGCCTGTACCACCTGATATATCCATCGTCTCATCTACTTGCATCACATTCCCATTTACTAAGGCTACTTTCACCGATCCCTTGTGCTGCATTGAGGATTTCAGTTTTCACCATCCTAATGTGAAAATTATCCAATCTTCTGATTTGGAACCGGACATAGGATGTTCCCTTTTTGGAGCACGCAAGAATCCTCAGTTGTGTATGACTACTGGTCACTTTTGGAATGTCCTAGTGTATTTGGTGCCCCATGTGATTGCTATTTTTGAGTGGACTGATCCTCAACTGTTCAGGTTGTTGATATACGACCATGGACTAAGTGTTTGTCATATTTTTCTCTCCACTTTTTGATACACCATTTTTTAGGAAGAATATTTGTCGGGCTGATGATGTTAAACCAAGCGCTACTGGGAGGTAGCCCAACTTTGATTGTAAGGAATGCATGTTGAGTGTGTATTTTATCTATTTCTATTAACTAATCCACAATTCTTTTGTCTCCGAGCTCTCATCGGTGGATTACTTGTGGAAATTGGTAAAATCTTCACCGCGGTAATATTGTTCTAACCTCCTCTCATGTACTTATTTCATTCATTTGTCAAAATTATTTTGTTAAACATTGAGGATAATGTTTGGATTAGGTTTGGGGGTAGGGTTCATGAGTCGGTGAATTTTTCGTAGTGTTTTCTTATTCTAAAAAAAAAAAAAATGTTTTTCTTTCAAGAAAACTTGGCCTTTTGCAATTATGAAAATGGATTTTAAATGTTTTATGCTCAAGAAAATGCAAACCAATTTGACATATTGGTATATTAATAAAGACTGAAAGTTTAGTAAGATCCTTAAGTTAGATCTAGTTCATACGATTTTTCAACTCAATTATCTTTGCACCATGAGCCATATTAGCATAACTTGAAGTTGATGAGTGAAATAGATACTAGAAAACCTTAGAATAATAGTGGAGACTTAACCCTGAAAGCTTTGAGCCTTTCTATTTTTCTGAGGGTTATACATAAACTCTGATTTTTCTTGAGTCTACATTATCTCGTTGATGATCTCATTATTTTCATTCTTTTGATCAATTGCTTTGGGAATGACATCAAAATTGAATTATTACACTATAACTTCTTGGCTTATTCAATTGAGATGTCATAATACTGACCCGAACTTAGGAAATGATCTAGGCATTTTTTTCTTTAGACCATTAACTAGCCTTTTAACTTACCCATAACATTAACCTTTTTGTAACCTTTTGAGCCTTAGAATAACTTTTATTTGTTAACCCATTAACCTTTACCCAACTTTTTTGGGAATGTGTATGGATGGATATACTTGGTGTCAAAAGGGCATTAAAGAGCAAAATATGAGATATTTTATAAATCCTCTATGAAAAAAAAAAAAAAAAAGTTGAAGAAAAGAAAAATAGAAAAAAAAAATCATTATTCAATAAGGATAAAGATGTGAGAATGAAGAAAAAATTGATGGTGCGCAACATTGGTTTATTCTTGACATCCCTAATTGTTCGTTTAATGGGTGTATACATTCCTAGAAATCTTTCTTAGAATCCTTTGACATCCCTTATTAACCATTACCCAAGCCCTGTTACAACCCAACAAAGTCCTAGTTGATCTTAGGTAAAGGTTGGTTCCGTAGATGTGGAGATTTAATAACCAAGACCTATGGTGTTTGATTCAACATTCCCAAAAGTAATTGATATTCCTGTCCATGAGATCATGTTCATTCCATTCTTGAAAAGTCCGTTCTTCATAATACTATATATGAGATGATTGTTTTTCATTATTTACTCTTTCCTCACATATAAACTGAGTGAAATACCAAATCTCTGAGTGCTTTATTGTGAGTGACATGAGAGGTTTGAAGTCAAAACAAACATTCTACAGGAGATTTAGTCATTGTTTTACTCAGAAATGAAAAGTTATGTTGATAGTGCTATCCACACACACACATTGAGTTGAGGATGATTGTGAATTTTTTCTAATCTTTGGAGAATATTAAATTATTTGGAAATTTGTTGATACACTAAAATGACACTGTTGGTTTCTTGCATATCTTGAAGTTTTAAAATGAACACTGTTTGACCAAGTTTTGATTGAGTCATAATGTTTGTGAGTAACATTTCTGGAAACCCTCACGAGACTATAACTCGTCCACTGGAGGTAATCTAGGGGTTTAAAGCCTTGTTGCACGTTTAAGGTAAGTGCAACCGATGATTCCTGCGAAAGTGAGTTAGGATTTTCTTTTTATTGTTTTGCTCGAGGACTAGCAAAATATAGGTTTGGGGGTATTTGATATTCACATAATTATTACATAATATATCCCTCAATTTATATATGTTAGTGTTTCGATTATTATATTTTGTAGTAATTATTTCGTTTTCATGTCTTTGTAGGAATTTGAGCGTGAACGATGAAATCGTATTAAGGCGACAACTTAAGGAACGATAATTGGTCGATTCTAGCGGTGGTACAAAGTAGAGGGTCACACATCTAAACCCAAAACCTAAGCCCATAACCTAAACCCAAAACATAATCCATAAACCCAAAACCAAGCCCATAACTTAAATCCAAATCCAATGCTAAGCCCAATCAAACCCTAGACACATTCCCTAAATTATTCAAGATTCTGATTTATTTTTGCCTTAAATTACTCATTGAACCCTCCCCTGAATTTGTCCATATTCATTTTTGCCTAATTATCTATAAATACAAAAATTCAATGGATGAAAAAGGGGAGGAAGAGAAGGGAAAAGAAAAATTACAGAAAATTAAACCCTCTTCCTCACAAAGTGATTTTCATCACACCAAAGCCACCACCATCACCACCTCACCCCGCCACCACCGTGCGAGCACCGTCACCACCACGAAACAGGGGAGTGACAACCCTGTTTCGCATCAGACATCTCCCTGTCCCTGCTCCTCTCCCCTGTCCACACAGCCACCACTACCATCTCGTTCTCCCACCATCAGCCACCCCGCACACCACGAAACAGAGCACTACCGCCACTTATCACCGTGAAACAGGGGCGTGACAACCCCGTTTCACGTTAAAAACATCACCTCGCCACTGAGCCTTGCCATCACCACCATTACCCTTCATCTCGTCGTCTCTCTCTCTCTCTCTCAGCCACCATCACCCGAGCACCACCACCACCACGAAACAGGGGAGTGACAACCCTGTTTCGCGTCAGACCTCCGCCTCGCCACAGACCTTACTCCCCTCTCTCGGCCTTCCTTCCTGTTTTTATCCCTCCTCCACCTCGCTCTCTCTGTTCCCGCATGACAACAGACCGAGAACCACCACCACGCCGCGAAACAGAGCCTCACCGCCGCCATTGTTCCTCCTCTTCTCTGTTCCTCTCTTCATCTAGAGCTCCTTCCTGCATCCCTCTCTCACGACCACCGTCGCAAGCGGCGCGTCAGCCAGCACGCAACCGCCACGACAGGAGCAAAAACAGGGCTCCGCCACCGCTCTCTGTTTTGATTTTTTTGAGTTTTCATTACACCTCTCTCACCGATTTTCCATCACTCTCTCTATTTTGTAGGTCCGAACCAGGTTGGAGCAGGAGTACGCTCGCGAGGAGCGAAGAACAGCACCGCGAGCGGCGTTGTCGCGTTGGAGACGAAAGGCACTGTAGCAGAGGCGCGGGAATGATTTAAACTCTAATATTCGTTATTTGCACCCCGGTTCCCGCTCTGTACCACCACAGAGCTTTTGTACTTCATTTTCTCGGGATTCGTGTTCGGACCAACTGCTGAGTACCACCACATCGAGTTTGCGATAAACTAAATGGGTTGTATAACTTATTGTGATTGATTTTACTGAATTGTGTGCTTAATTGTTAATTACAATTTATTTCTGAAAGTTTTTGATAAATTGCTTTTGCTTGAAATATTTTGTTAATGTTTGATAGAAACATGATTTAATTTAATTGGATTTTAACGATCACATATTCGGTGTAAGCAAGGGATTCTCATCCCTAAAGATTCTCATTTTTAAATTCAGTAATTTAGATTTAAATAATTTTTGCTAACTCATTGGTGAGTCCAAGCCCACAAAATCCACATTTTTCTTTTATTTTACTTTTCTTATTTTTAAATTTATTTTTAGTTTAGTTTTAAAAACACTGTAACCCCATTTTCTCTAAATTAGTTTAATTAAATTCTAAATTTCAATTGCATCCACCTTCTTCGTGGGATCGACCCGCACTTGCCGTTGTCTACCAGTTAGGCACCGTGCACTTGCGGTTATTACAAGTGGGTTAAATTACCCTATTTATTTAGATTAGTTAAACTCGCATCACAGACCCTACTTTAATGTCATGTTTCCACTAAAATTTTTCCGTGCAAAATAGAATCACTACTTGTAATCATCATGCAATCAATCTTTGGCCAAGACGACATGGATGACCACTCATGTACCACACTTCAGAGCATGGCAAAAGGCTGACATTAAAGTCATGTGCAAATGTGCATAAAACATGCTGTAGGAGACTTTACACTCAATTTTTTTTTACAAAAAAGAGCTTAGATTCGGATGCCCTTCCATATAAAATACCAAAACAAAATAAACCCCAATTCTAGCTGGCTTGGGAAAAGGAGCGAGGTTGCTGCCTTGGGGAGAGGGGGAATGGGAGCGAGGTTGCCCCCCCCCCCCCCTCTTTAACCACTTTTTTTGGAAAAATGTGTTTAAAGAGGGGGGGGGGGGGGCAAAAGTGTATATTCGCTCCCCTAGACAGCAACCAGGCCAGCAAGAATTACTCCAAAATAAATGCATACCAGCATAATCCATTCTACTGAATGTATAAGGCACTTCATTTTGCTATGACCTTGTTTATTTGAATTTTATGTTGTTAATTTACCTATAGAATAGTGGGGTTCACTTGGTTAATACTACTGATTGTATCCTGAAAAATTATGTATTTCTTCTTTCACCCTCATTTTGCCCCCTCACATTTTCTTAAATGATTGGTCCATTTCTCCACTAATTCACATAATAATTAGTTACCCCCTGATGATACATAAAAATGGTCACACCAGTAAGCCACATAGGCTCATGATGATCTCGTGGAAATACGGGCCCATCATCAGCCAAATGTGGATCCGGCCCAAGCGGTTCTAAGTCCCCTCAATCCAGTCTGTCTGGCGGACTTGAACCATCACATCGTGCTAGGCCCACACGTCTAACAACTATTCTCAATACCCATAAGTCCTACTAAGGCAAGTATCTCGAGGATCAGCTTCGAACGAGCAACTACAACTGTTTTCTGCTTCCAACTAGGAAGAAAATATCAAAGTACACTCCACACAGGGTAACTCCCTTCTACAAATTACTCTCACATTGGGAACGATCTCCTACGTATCTAGGCGCACGAGACTAACATGGAACTTCCCTTGTCACGCCCCGATTTTCGAAGAAAACGAAAATCCCAAAATCCACGTAGGATTATCCGTTTCCCCAAAACTCGGGACGTGAAAATTCAATAACAACAGAAACAAATAGCAGCAACAATTAAAACATGATTAAATTACTGAAACAAATAAAACTCTAACCCGGAGAGACTCTGACGTTGCTAGCCCCACTAATGAAACTCCAGTAACGCTGTCCAAAAATCTCTAAACCTGAAAGGCTAATCGGCTACATTCCCAAAGGAATGTACCCAAGAAGCAAAAGCTCACTTGGGTCAGCAATAAAGCTGATGTGAGAAATCTTCATCCCAAAATCAATAAATTCGCACATGACCACATCAAAATAAACAAAACAATAAACAACCACACCATCAGGTAGTTCCTCAATGAGGCAAAGGTGTTATCATCCTAACTATAGAAATTGACTATGGCAAGTCTGGCCTGCAGAAATATGAGTAGACTTGTCATCCTGCATGAAAATGTTAGAAGCAACCGGATAATATTTCTAAGTTATCAGTCCTCACAAATGTGATTTATTTTCAAACAATGATACAATTCATAGTCATATTAGACTATTATTGAAATATTAACAAAACACATTTTCTACCTTTAGGAAGACATGTAGTTCTCATTCAATGGTTGAATGAGCATTTAGTTTCTTCCTTTAAGGTAATCATGCACATACACAAAAAAGAAATCTCGCTTCTTTTCCACAATCGCACTATCATCCTTGTGCCAAACACACCTCACCCAAGTGTGCCTCCCTTGCCTTCGAAACCACTCGGAGCGTACATGTTCCAAGTGGGGTGCCACATCGAGGAACATGTCATCTTACCAGACGTTCGATCTAGGGCAAACATTTCCTAAATCTACACGTACAACCGAACTCACATGGAACGGTGCACCGATATGCAAGCAAGTTTGCATACCCATAATTCTATCACACGTATACAAGCAAGTCTGTATACAAAGCACATTTTTCACATTTTTTTTTCGGAGTTGTGGAAAAGAGCATAAAAAAAATAAACTAAAAATCAAAACTCTTTTATGGTGACATTTTGTCAACCATAAATAAATCAACCACAGTATCCACCATTCTTTTGGGGAAACAAATAATATTTCCATAAATAAATTTTCTATAACCCAACAGGGATCAAACTCATTCAATATAAGATTCATCTTCCTATGCGCATGAAGAATATCACACTTTCAATCATAGCTCCTTATAGAGCCCAATTCAATCGATTAAATAGCACCATTACTTAATAACATTGTTATCAATATAAAGGCCAACACATGTATATATATGAAACCATACTCAAATTCGCATTATCATACATTACAACTAGCAAGGGAGTTCAAAATGTTCACAACCACCAGTACAAAACTATTTTGTATGTCAAAAATAAACTTCCATTCAACCTATTTTGAGCCCACGTACCAAGTCCCACTCACTACACCAATCCCTATAGAGTCAGTATTCACACTATAGTGGAGGCACATAGAAAGTTGTCTCCACTGACAAAAGTCATAGCTTTAGAAAATTTTAATAAAGCCCTAAAATTTATAATGGGCTATAATTAGGATCGTTACACCACATCAACATACCCAGAAATCAAGGAATTTACACCATACATCAAACAAACTTGATTATTATACTAATAAAGCAAATAATATTATTATTTAAACCATTGTTGTGCACAAATATCTAATACTCCATAAAATAAAAATAAAAACTAATATTAAAATATACAATGAGTAGTAGGAATAGCCACATACTCATATGATGTCATGCAAACTATCCTTACAAGGACAATAACTTTCATTTTTTTTTTTTTTGAACAGTGACGTCAAACAAGAACAGGGAACAGTGATGTCAAACAAGAACAATGAACATTGATGTCAAACAGGAACATGAACAAAAACAGTGATGTAAAACCGGAACAATGAACAGTGATATCAAACAGGAACAATGATGTCAAACAGGAACAGGAACAATAATATCAACATGAACAGTGATGACAATTCGTTTTTTTTTTTTTTTTTTTTCATTTAAGGTTTAAATCAAACCAAGATTTCAAATCTATTTTTCATTAAAGATATAAATCAAACCAACAATGTCAAATCGATTTTTTTTCCTCCATTAAAGATGTAAATAAAATCAAAATGTCTAGGGATAGAGTTTTACTCACCTCTTTTTGCAAGAATCCCAAGATTTGAGCAAATTTCTTCCTTCAACACCTCCCACCTTTTTCAACGTAAGTTTTTCTTTTCTTCTGTGTGTATCCAGAGAGAAAAAATGAGGCTAGGGCTTAAATGAGTTTTTAATTAGGGTTTATTTGGCTAAACACAACCATCACTCATCTCTTATTCTTTTAACCTTTATTTCCCTCTAACCAATACCCTAACCATTACTTTCATGAAAGCCCAAACTCAAGGCCAAGAAAATTGAATAAAACCCATCAAGATTAGGGTTTAACTAAAGTATATGTGCACCTTTTTTTTTAGAGTGTGACTAACTAGTTTACTTAAGGCAAATGTCTTATTTTTTTGGGGTTTTCAAATTTTGGCTAAACACACACACACACACCTTATTCTATTTAGCAATGACAAACAAAACAAATCTTTTTCCCAATAATTGAGATTACAACATATGCCACAATTAATAAATAAGAAATTTTTATATTTATTTAATTAGGTGGGTATTATAATATATACAACTCAAAAGAATCTCGTCCCGAGATTCAGTAGAAAAGAAAGTTAAGCGAATTTCAAAAAATATAACTTGTCAAACGAAAGAAGATTTTAAAACAAAATTTTCAATTGAATTTTTTTTTTAGTTGCATAAATTTTAATTGTCATTGAAAAAGTAGGGGTGTTACATCCCTATTACAGCATGACTCCTAATTAGATAAAGATCTCCACGAAGATCTCCTTCGATGGTCTGGTAGAATCAGGACTCCTTACACTATAAATAAAACATGAGGTCGGTAAGCTAAGGTATGCTACAAATTCTCTGTTACATCATTACATCTTCCTTAGATTCCTCTATGACTTTAGCATCGGAGTGCCAACGACCACCACAACGGTGGTCCGTGGCTCACGTGTGTTACTTGTGCAAGTCAGTAGGTCAACAAAAACTAGGTTAAAGCAGGGAGTGGAAAATGACTCCATCAGTTTAGTGCCATCCGTGGGGATGACAAAGTTCTTAACTTTTCATTAGCGTCGTCTCCTTTTAAAAACCCAGAGAGATGGTGACTACTAGGTTACGCAACAATGGAAAATAGTGGGACACATCAAATGCTCCGGTTGGCGCAGTACCGCCGCTTTCAGTGGCTCTGGTTATACACGGGCTACAAACTCAAGTCCCCGTGCCGACAACAACAATAGCAGACCCCTGAATTGGTAGGTTGATATCTCAAATACAATAGATAGCCAAGGCGGTGGAGGCTCTCATGCGACCAAATCCACCACCTGCCAATGGAGACTAGGGGCAGCACAAACCTCCATCTCCAGAAGATGATAGAGAGCAAGAACGGGAGAGCCAAGCCCCCGCTAGTTCTCATTGGACTAAGGAAGGCTACGTGGCTAATGCTGAGATCGCCACCAGGACAAAGAGGCTCGACCCTGGGAACCCCTTCCGTAGAGGGGCACACAATCCAGATGTACTATACCTCCTCTCCGACAATCCATTTGTGGACTGGATCATGAATGAGGCCTTTCCGAGGAAGTTCACTCCTCCGAAGCTCGACTCCTACGAGGGAACCACCTATCCTTTCGACCACCTACGTCATTACCAACACGTAATGGCCCTTAAAGAAACATCCAAATCCGTCATGTGTAGAACCTTTCCCAACAGTTTGAAAAGCTCAGCACTGAGGTGGTTCCACAACCTTTCGCCGAACTCGATTGACTTCTTCAAAACACTGGCAAAAGAATTCCTGACACGTTTTGTTGGGAGCCAACATTTTCAAAAAGGCCCGCACTACATACTTTCTCTAAAGTAGAGGTCTGCGCGAGACACTCCAAGAATATGTGGCACACTTCAACAATGAGTTGACCCTCATCGACGGGTGCAACGACGATACAGTCGTGACAGCCTTCACTGTGAGCCTCAAAGAGGGAAAGCTCTACGAGGACCTCACCCTAGAGCTCCCTCTGGACATGACAGAGCTCCTCAAAAGCGTCCAGAGACACATCACCTTGGAGGAGTCGAGGACCATTAAAAGGGAAGTCGAAGGCTAGAGGAAGCCATTTGCCCCTAGGGACTAGAAGGAGGGCAAGAGACGCAAGGATGAGGAGCGGAGCAAAAGCAAGCGCAATGACAACAGCCCGAACCTTGGTCGGTTCAGGTAGGAAAAATTATCCAACTACGTTGGATCTTGAGCTGTGGCAAGTCTAAATGCTAGCCTATTAGACGTACTTAAATCCATGAAGAACTGCGAGGAACTGAAGTGGCCTCCAAAGACACGGGAGACCCCTCCAAGCGCGACAACGACAAGTATTGCGCGTACCACAAGGAGAACGGCCACGACACCAATGACAACAAGAATCTGAGGTATGAGGTCGAATACTAGATCTGCAAAGGCAAACTGAAAGAATTCCCGAACTTTGAGAAGCGACTAGAGCAAACCAGGGACAGGGGGAGTCAATTAAAAAGATAGCGAAGGAGACTCCAGGGATAATACACGTTCTTCATGGAGTCGAACCGAATGAAGAACAGTCATACAGATCCCACAAGCGGACTCTACTGGATATGCGGACACAACCCGCAGATGAAAACAAACACATCTTCCACTCAAGGATTCAGAGCCCCATTCCCACTTTGGCCTTTACAGACAAAGATCTCGAAGGAGTCCGAGTGCCACATAACGATGCCCTAGTCATCTCGGTCTCCATAGCGATGTGGGAGGTAAAGAGAGCTTAGGTGGACACAGGAAGCTCGTTCAACGTTCTGTTCTACAACGCGTTCCACGGAATGGACCTCAAGGAAGAAAACCTAACGTCTTCAGAACACTTGCTGATCGGATTCAGCGGGGAGAAATGATTCCCCATCGAAAAGATAAGGTTAGCTATGGTAGCAGGAGAACCACAGCTTAGGAAGGTCCTATTTCTGGACTTCATGGTGGTAGATGCACCATCATCCTACAATCTCATCCTGGGAAGACCATGGCTCCATCAGATGGAAGCAGTGGTCTCCACCCTTCACCAGTGTTTTAAGTATACTGCTAACCACTCTAAAGGATTAATACGTGGAGACCAACCTATGGCACGAGGCTGCCACTATGCCGCACTAAAACAGATAGAATGCTCCCATAATCAGCTACATACTGTGGGGCAGCCTGAGCCAGTGCCAGGTCAAGCAACAACGGAGGTATCACCTTTAAACAATGAAGGAGCTATCTGTTCTTCCGCCCAACGAAACGGAGAGGCCATGGCAAGCGGGAACACATCCCCCCAACATTCCATTAGTACAGTGATTGGCCCCTCCACAAGTTAGTATGCTTTCAGTTGTTTATTTCCCTTTCTATAATCAATGTAGAGTTTTAGTTCTTAAAGGCTTATGTGATTTACAATCATTTAAGAAATAAAGGGAAAGTTACAGAAATGAACTCTATTGATTATTGGAAAGATGTAACAACAAGCACCTTGAGGCAGATACAAAAGGCTACATATTACGAACGCTCTGAGGCGGATATAAAAGACTGCATATTGAAGACATCTGATCAACATGGAGTCAAGACTTGCTTAAACTGCCCAACCACATAAGCAACACGAACAGTCCAAAGCAAGCAGCCCGCAAGCAAAACCACGGTCCAGCAAACGCGACCCTTAAATATGGTCTGCAATAGTACAAAATCGACAACCGGGAGTCTCGTGACAAGCCATAACCAGATACGACCAACTCACACGCTCGATTCGGCAAAACGGATGAACTTGGGACAAGTATCAGGTGGACACATGTATAGTGCACCTTTCGGTTGCACGGATAAGAGGGGCATCCAGGAGTCAATAGCTCAATCCATGGACCATGTCCAACTCCTCTTCATCTTGAAATTCTGAATTCCAGCGCAAGGCGAGGTAACTGGGTTAATCAAGAAGCAGCAGAGGCAGCCACCATGGAGTTGGACGCTGGTACTATCTCTGAAATTAAACATTCAGGAACAACGATAAGGCACTGACACATGAACGAAAAACTCTTTCCTTGGGAGATAATTTGTACTACTTCTCCGTGATGTGTGAAGAAATTATGAGACCTTAGTAGGTCAACTATGTGCCCACCCATATTAGGTGACCACGCATAACAACAACTATCACTATGCCTGATCAGTGTAAATGTCAGAACATTCGGATACTCCACAGACGGAGATCCACCTTCAGCCTTTGGGAAACCCAAAGCGTTCTCTTCAAACAATAATATTACAGGAGATAACTCTGTGAAAGATAGTGCCTACAATGATAAGAAAACACCATTATATAGACATGATGGTTCACCAAGTGAGCACTCCAGTATTAACTGCCAAACATTAAATACCGTATGGAAAACGAAGGGACAACGGTTCCCAAATAAACGCGCAGACCACGTCAATCAAATTAATGGCGCTGCACGCAACCTCATAAATTGCGGGAGAGTAAACGACACTCAACTGTCACGTAGCTTACGCCGTACACGTGTTACTATGCGATCTACGCCGTACACGTGTTACCGCACGATCTACGCCGTACACGCGGCGCACTTTGCAAGAAACCCTAGTCTGGCGTTAGAAAGTGGGCCATGGGCTCAACCTATTATTCAAATAATATTCTGTCACATGCTTGGCACGAGCATGAAAAATCCTAGTCAACTCTGGCATACGGATCATACCTAGAGATCACTAGCTGATTTAGGGTAACTTTGTCCACCCCATGCACCATACTGTTGGACTAGGTTCGCACGTCCCCTAGTAGGCGAAACCTCCTTTCAAACCAGGCAAGCTTAGTCAGCCAAGGCTGATGACAATGGCTTCTGGTTCAACCCGGCACCTAGTTCGCTTAGCGCGTGCATCAATGGTTTAGGAAGTGGGAGTCTAATCAGCGCTATCATGCTTGGTGCCCCCCTCGTAGTCAATAACGCCAAACCTAATCAGGTAAGCCTAACTGGTGACGACTAGCAAGATAAGTTTCTGATCAATGCCCAGACCTGTAGCCCCCATTGCGCGAGTGTAGATGGTTTAGAAGGTGGGAGCTTAGTCAGTCCTAAATTGATTTTGACGACTCGCCACGGGAACACCATTTTTTAGCGTGGCCGCCGAATCACCAACCCCAAACCTGTAGCCCCCACTGCGTGGGTGTAGATGGTTTGGAAGGTGGGAGTCTAGTCAGTCTCGAACTGATTTCGACAGTTTGCCACGGGACCACAACTTTTCAGTGTGGCTGTCGAATCACCAACCCCAGACTTGTAGCCCCCACTGTGCGGGTGTAGATGGTTTGGAAGGTGAGAGCCTAGTAAGTCCCGAACTGATTCCGATGGCTCGCCACGGGACCACCACTTTTCAGCATGGCCGTCGAATCACCAACCCCAGACCTGTAGCCCCCACTGCGCGGGTGTAAATGGTTTGGAAGGTGGGAGCCTAGTCAGTCCCGAACTGATTCCGTCGGCACGCCACGGAACCACCACTTTTTAGCGTGGCTGTCGAATCACCAACCCTTGACTTGTAGCCCCCACTGCACGGGTGTAGATAGTCTAGAAGGTGGGAGCCTAGTTAGCCACGATCTGATTCCGATGGTTTTCCACGGGACCACTGCTTTTTAGCGTGGCCGCTGAAAAATCCAAAGTTTTAGCTTTGTGCGCACATGTGTTGATAATTTGGAATGTAGGATCCTAGTCAGTCCCGAACTGATTCTGATGGCTTACCATGAGACCACTGCTTTTCAGCCTGGTCGCTAAACTCCTTTCTTGAATTCGTAGCCCCCACCGCGTGGGGAGAGTGTAAATGGATCAAAAGGTGGGAGCCTAGTCAGTCCTAAACTGATTTTGAAGACTTGCCACAGGACCACTGCTTTTCAGTTTGGTCGCCAAAGTTTTACTCCCCGAATCAGTAGTCTACTTTGCTCGGTCATAAATGATTCAAAAGGTGGGAGCCTATTCAGTCCTAAACTTATTCCGACAGCTTGCCACGAGACCACTGCATTTCAGCCTGGTCGCCAAATTGTTGCTCCCCGAATCTGTAATCCACTTTGCTCTGTCATAGATGACTCGAAAGGTGGGAGTCTCAAGCAGCTCGCCACGCAACCTCCGCTTTCCTTCGAAACAACAATTGCAAATATTTACTTCTTATATTTAATGTGTTAGTATAAAGTTTTGGCCATCCTAAAAACTCCAACATTATAACTCTTTAATCAAGTGTACTTGGGTGAGTACCGGTGGGATCCTGAGAAGTGGATGTCCTCATGTTGTTTGTTAGAAATAGAAAGGTAAGTTGTTTGTTTGTTTGTGGTGCTTCAAGTTTTCAGCCAAAAAATACCTTGTAACATTTGCCTTTTCAGTAACAGTGGTAGTATATTAATGTAAGATGCATGATTTACAAATATATGTATTTGTAGTTGTTCTTCTTCCATAACTTGATTAAGTATCTACATTTTCTTGAGTCAATACCTTATATGAGATGGAAGTTAGGTTAATTGATGAGTTTAACTGTTTGAATTGCATAATTATTAGGTTTAGAAGAAAAGGTTTTGTTTGGTTTGGATCTCTAATTGAGCTTAACATAATATTAATTGAGTAATTCTAGATGTCGAGGTTTTGGGCGAGGTTTTGGGCGAGGGATGGTGCGTCGCACGCGAGCAGCTGACGTGGTAAAAAAAAAAAAAAAAAAATTTGCGAGGGAAATGAAATTTTTGGGCGAGAAGAAGAGGGAATGAAAAGCTCTGAAATTTCATTCATTCCCTCCTCGCTCCCTTCATTCCCTCTCTCGGTCCCTCTCCCTCTCCCCATTTTCTTTGGATTCGACGGATTCTACCTCCCTATCCTCAAAGCTTTTGAGTGAAAAAGAAGCTCCACAGAAGAAATCTTTCAAGCTCAGACCACACCCCGATCGAGCAGCTTCCTCCCCAGTCCCCATTCGATTTCGTCTTCAAATAACTCACCGAAAATCCATTCGAAAAGCTTCAAAATCTCTCAACACTGCAAAGCCTCGAAGTAAAGGTAAATCTCTATTTGATTTCTTGTGGTGGGTTTCTAGATCTAGGGTTTCTACTGCATATTTCGTGTTGATTTCTGGTGATTTCTAGATCTAGATCTAGGGTTTCTACATCTAGGGTTGGTTTCAAAGATTTCTGGTGATAGTTCCTAATTTTGGTTATGGAAAATTACATACATCGTGTTCCTACTTTTAGTTATGGAAAATTCAAGCAAAATCAATGGCTGAAAAATTGAGCTTGTTAAGCTCAGTATTTCCCATTGCAAGTGAAGCTATCACTCAGGCTCCACTTTTAGAACTTTCTTGGGTATGTTAGGAGGATCGAGGCTCCAAATGGTTGTCGGTTTTCACAATTTGCAAATATGAGGCAACTTGCTATAGCATTACCTTAGCTGATTCTTTAATGGGTTCTTTTGATACCTTCATCTAATTCTGTTTTTGTGGGAAATCTTTGAAACCCATGGTTGGGTTCTACTTTTCTTTTGGGAAAGAGTCATTTTCAGTAGACCAATCAAAATATGAAAGATTTTTTTTTTTTTTTTTTTTTTTTGAGACTATGATTGCCTAGTTTGCACAATGTTGGTATTCAATGTAGGTGGGTACTTGAAATGTGGGTTTTGATTAATTTGGACTAATTTGTGGGTGGCACTTAGAAAACCTAATAAGTCTTCATATCTAAGTTTAGCTTACCTGATTCACGAGTGGTTATAATAGAAAGGATCCACAAGTTCCAAAGGAACATTGTCATTCATAGTATGATTCAATGTACTAGTAAATTAGTTTCTTAATCAAAGCAAGTTTACTAGTGCTTACAAAATCATTATGCGATTATTGCTAACAGTGTCACATTGCTAGTGCTTGGAATAACAGACAATGCCATATGTTTCTTAAACAAAAACCCTAGATTACAATGCAAATGCTATATGTTTGATGTTATTTTGTGTCCTTTGTTTGATGTTATGGTTTCTTGGCTATTTTAGTTTGTTTTGATTTTGGGTTTATTTGATGGGGTTTTGATTTAACCTTTTATACACTAATCTAAAAAGGGTATGAGATGGAGAGGTTCATTCTATTTTTGATGGGGTTTTGATTTAACCTTTATACACTAATCTAAAAAGGGTATGAGATGGAGAGGTTCATTCTATTTTTGATGGGGTTTTGATTGAAACTCTTATACACTAATGGAAGAAGAGTATGAGGTAGAGAGGTTCATTCTATTTTTTATGGGATTTTGCTTGAAAGTTAACCACATTAATGGAAAAAGGGAAAGTTGATCCTCATTTTGTTGATGAAATATGCGTAATCATGGATCTATTTAGTGTCATCTGAAGTTGCAATTCTGGCTGTATCGTAAGATACAACTTTGTTCTTTTCTACTCCTATTTTCTAGTTCAAAAATTTTCTCTTAGTAGTGTGTCACAGCTATTTATCTGGTAACTGACACTGTCATTTTTGTTGGAGATAAAAAGTTTCATCTACACAAGGTATGGTTTTCACCTTGTCTCTTCTAGAATGAATTAAATATGTTCTCGAGCTGATAATTTTGTAACTGATGGCACTTCTAGGAAATAGAATGTCTTTGCAACTTCAGTTTCTTTTCCTTTTTATCAATAAAACGTTAGTAGCTAGAAAGCATTTCTAGTTGGACTACACATTTAAGACACATTTCATGTGCAGATGCTATACAGATTATAGAATCTACTACTGCGTGCACGTCCTTGTGATGTGTTATATATGTAATGTCTAGTATTGATTAGCATCAAATATCAACTAGGTATTTATTACTTTAAAACGCCTAGATGTGCAGATTGTCAATTCCTTTATCCATTAATTCAAATAATAAGGTGCTTAGGTTTTAGGTTTTTAGTTTTTGATTTTCCCTTTACTTGGGTGTTTTAGGTTATTGGTTTCGGACAAGAAGTTGGTTTTCATCGCTCGGACGCAGAGGTAAGCCCTTTCTTCTTCTCTTCGTTTCGTCTTCAGATATAGGGTTCAATTTTTTTTTTTTAATTTCAGTGTTCTTCAGCCGAAGTTCTTCATCTAGGGTTCAATTTTTTTTTTTTTTTTTTATTTCAGTGTTCTTCAACCGAAGAGCTTCATCTAGGGTTCATTTTAATTGTAATTCATGTGGGTTTTTTTTATGAGTCGTGGGGTTTTTTTTTTTTATAATTTCAGTGTTCATATCTGTAGAATTTTTTTTTTGTTTAAGATTTTATATATATAAGCATCTTTTTATCTCTGTGTTTTCATCAAAACTCTTCTTAGATCTATATTCTTAATCGTGTTAAGGCACCACATGCGAGGTAATACTCGGCGAGCCCACGATTATTAAGATTAGATTAAAGAAGAATCTTCAAAATCATGACTATATTCATGATATTTATATCAGATCTAGGGTTCATTTTTTTATTTATTTCAGTGTTCTTCAGCCGAAGAGCTTCATCTAGGGTTCAATTTTTTTTTTTTATTTCAGTGTTCTTCAACCGAAGAGCTTCATCTAGGGTTCATTTTAATTGTAATAATTTCAGTGTTCATGTGGGTTTTTTTTTTTTTTTTTTTTAATGAATTGTGGGTTTTTTTTTTTTTTATAATTTCAGTGTTCATATCTGTAGAATTTTTCTTTTTCTTTAAGATTTTATATATATAAGCATCTTTTTATCTCTGTGTTTTCATCAAAACTCTTCTTAGATCTATATTCTTAATCGTGTTAAGGCACCACATGAGAGGTAATACTCGGCGAGCCCACGATTATTAATATTAGATTAAAGAAGAATCTTCAAAATCATGACTATATTCATGATATTTATATCAGATCCAGGGTTCATCTAGGGTTCATTTTTTTTTTAATTTCAGTGTTCTTCAGCCGAAGAGCTTCATCTAGGGTTCATTTTTTTATTTATTTCAGTGTTCTTCAACCGAAGAGCTTCATCTAGGGTTCATTTTAATTGTAATAATTTCAGTGTTCATGTGGGTTTTTTGCCAAGTTAATGTCAAGACAAATAAGAAACTTTCCAGAATTTTGCCAATTTAATCTATCAGGGCTACTATTTCACCTAACCATAAATTTTGCCAATTTTAGTAAGTTGAATCTAAGCAACATAATACATTAGTGACGTATTTACGCTTTACTTATTCCAATCTAATCTTATTATTATAATGGGGGGAGGTCTATTTATGAGAATAGATCTTATGGATTTTGTCTTAACTTATCAAAACATAATTTGAAACATAAAACAGTTTCAGTTTTATTGCAAAGATGTGAGTTTCAGTTTCAGTTTTATTGCAAAGATGTGAGTTTTTTGTCAGTTTCAGTTTTTTGTCAGTTTCAGTTTCTATCTACCTGATGCTTCTACCTTGCTAGATGGTGATTGACCATTTTTCGGAATGAGATATGGGCATGTTTCACTATCTGAAGCAATGACAAAGGTCAAGCTCGTGGCTTCTCTTGGGGCTTCACTGGTGTGGTTTTCTGCTGGCTCCAGTCTTGTTCATTCCTTGATCCAAGAAACTCTCCCCTCTTGGTTTCTATCAGTGCATGGGTCAGAGCAGGAAGAAGGATGGGAGCAATGCTGGGAGGTTATGCACTTGCATATTTTGCAGTTGATGTAAATTCAGTTTTTATCTTCAGTTGATGTAAATTCAGTTTGCAATGTGTAAATTTAGTTGATGTAAATTCAGTTGATGTAAATTCAGTTTGCAATGTCAGTCGTTTTTATCTTTGAATGTGTATTTGTCGCATTGTTTGATAATGTGTAAATTCAGTTGAAATGTTCAGATATTGAGGTCGTTTTTATCTCAGTTGTTTTATCAGTTGAATGTGTATCTGTTAGGTGCTCTGTGAGTTAGATGTTAGATGTCTGTTAGCTATATCTGTTAGGTGTTAGGTACTATTAGGTCCTATATCTTAGTTATTGGTCTGCCATACATTTCCTCGTCACCAAAACCAAGGGGTGATGGAAGTGCTAATAATGTCATCCAAACTTTGTAACTTATCTTGTGTAAACCATTCTTAAAACTTTGTACTAATAATGGCATCCAAACTGTCACAGAGGTGACGAATTGGCCAGACAAAAACAAAGAAAACTGGATTGAATTGATAGAAATGAAAGAGAAGTAAACAATATATCAAGTTCCTTCTTAGAACAAGAGCCTCTTGAAGTGCTCTATTAGGAGAATAGCCTTCTCGAATTGGCTTGTTACAATACATTGTGTTACAGTTCTTTTCTATCAAATAAAATCTTTCTTTGCTTCACATCAATCTTGGTTATCTGTCAATGCAATACAGTCTTCAATTCAGCAGTTCTTTAGTATGTCCTCTTCATCTTGCTTGAGTGAATTGCTTCCATTGCTTACAATCTGCTGATAAGAAGATAAATATAGGTCAGACCTTATCAGTATCCTGATTCAATTCATAGCAACAATTCATAGAAATGAACAACTAATACACTTAACATGTTTCCTGATTCAATTCATAGCAACAATAGAATGGTTAGCAACAACTAATACACTTCTATAGAATGGAACTTGCTTGGCAGTTTTGATATGATCTGACAGTGAATGGAAAATCAAATCTGACTCTCATTTGTGCGGCTCAACATTTTCTACCATACAACAAAAAAATCACTGAATACAAGGGAACTTTAACAAATGAAAAAAATTAAAATGAAATGAAAATTTTTCATTTCCAAGGCAGTGGACTCTTTCCAAGGCAGTGGCCTATAATTCCTTATTATCCAACAACTAAATTATTCTTGTTTCACTTACTAGAAGTCAAAATATTGGTACCTCATGCATCAACTTAAACCTGCCACACGACTATGAATCTCAAACAAGATGTAAAAGTTGAATCAGTTGTCAAATGTGTAAAATAGTTTTAGAACATTGCAGAACTTATCCTAAGTAGGTTAGGTAACTTATCACCATACATACACCGGTATACAAGTCAGAGTTGGATTTACAACAACCACTGCTTGTGCATGAAGATGATATGGAGCTAAAAATGGGGAAGTACCTTCTTTGCATCTTTTTCATAAATAGCGTAGAACAGTTCAAGCAATCTCTCCTTGGTGAATGTTTTGATCTCTCCCATCATACCGAAGTCATAGTATATGAGGGTACCATCCTTGTCAATAGCGAGGTTTCCAGGATGAGGATCAGCATGAAAAAAACCAGTTTTCAATATCTGAAACAGTACAAAAGGAAGCCGTATTGGTGTGACAGAAAATGCAAGCTTGATAAAACCAAGAAAAAATAAGATAATTATAAGTGATATTTAGATGGAAGATACTTTGATCATCATTCATCCATCATTGTGCAAAGAGTGATCTTGTATAGTATGTGCTAGCAAGAAGTATAGTTATTGAAACAAGAAAAGCAAGTTTGCAAACCTGAATCAAGTATGACTCGATAGACCGTGAGGCAATCAAAGAACGATCATATCCCCTCGCATCAAGCACATCCAATTTGTTTATTTTGATACCTATTCACAGGGTTTTCAACAAGAAATTAAGTTAAACTTAAAACAAAACACAGACAAAGACGTGCAGTATATGGATATGATGTCACAGAGTTATGTAAATTCAAGAACTAATATCTACAATGAAGAATATCAAGTATACATGTAGTTTAGCTAGAAACGTACAGGTACACGAACCCACTTTACGTTGCGGAAGTCCCTTCGGAATTTATCAGCATTTTCCCCTTCATTTATGTAATCAATTTCCCCTTGGTTAGCAACTATGTTCATAAAAATGTTGATAGATAACAAATTTGTGTAGTCTGATTGATACAAACAGCCACAAACCTGAGGCTTTTGATGAACTGGATTGATTTTGTAATAAAAAGTCCATCAAAGCAGCCTCTAGGAGGTGTAGTTGCAATAAGATGATATCATCCCAGAACAGTTTTTCATTAAGGGTCAGGATCCAGTGACATAAAATGGAACACAGTATCGGAAATTGAGAGAGAAAGAGAGAGACCGTACTTGCAAAGATGATATGCCACCCCACGCCTTTATGAAGTCGCCTTCTTCCAAAAGTTTAAGCTCTGGTGCTGATGGTGAATGATCAGAACTTAACATGTCTATGTGCCCTTCCTGCAGTGAAATGCCTTCAATAACGTGCTGCATTCATCTCGTTATGATCAAATAGCATTACAGAATTGAAAATTTACCAGTAAAGCATCCCATATCTTTTCTTTATTGTCTGCATCTCGAATTGGCGGAGCGCACTTGAAACGAGTATCCCCAACATGGAACTTCAAGCATATTCTTAGTGACCTGCAAGTCACACTCAACACATCCCATCATTCAAATAACTTGAATGTAATCTATAAAGCAATTAAAGATACGAGAGCGATTCATTTTAGATGTAATCTATAAGCAAATCAGTGCACTTACAGAGAGTAGGAAGTCTGATGAAGAATCCTGGCAGAATTTGGAATACAAACAGCAAGCTACACAATGAAATGACAAGCATACCATACGGAAGAAAAATATAACAATATGAAACACAAATTTAATTGGAATATGAAATATATTCACATCATACATATTTATGTACATATTACATTACATATAATTCCATCATTCGTCCAACTGCTTAAGAATATTTATTATACCTAAGATAATAAGTACAATTATCAAAGTATTGATTAAGTCCCTCGTGAAAGCCCAAGGATCATTGTTCCCTTGACTGACATTCGATGGACCGGCTTGATCATTCGATGGACCGGCTTGATCGTTCGATGGACCGGCTTGATCGTTCGATGGACCGGCTTGATCGTCAACAACTACATTGTTAACTGTGACATCTTCATTGTTGTGGGATTCCTCCGAATCTCTCCTCGCCGCTTCTGAGCGAACCCACAACTTGTATGATTCCTCAGCTTCTTCAACTGACATAAACCCCTTGTAAGAAGCACGACTATACCCTGATACCGACGAAAAACATGCGGGCCAGTTTAGGTATACTCCTGGCTGACGACCTCGATAGACAACATACGCTCTGAATGCCATTCCTGCAACAGGAGGGGATATAAGGAAGAGGGAAGTATAGTGTGAGAGGCTGTTGGAATTCAGGCGTGCGAACAAAGTCGAAACTCACACAAAGGTCTAAAAGTTCATTAACATCTTGAAACTCAAGTACATAAACCTAAGATGTACAGACTATTTCTGAACAAAAATCGTAAACCCTAGATCTAAAATAAGAAGAGAAAAAATAAATTGAAGCTTTGAAGGTTGAAGACGAAACGAAGAGAAGAACAAAGGGAGTTAGTGTTGCATATGATTAAACCTTATCGGTTGTTTCTGTCTTAATTTCATTATACATTACAACAAGACTTTATTTAGTTAATATGTACAATAAATACAGAAAGATGAAAACTTAAGAACAGAAGGAAAGACTTACAAATAAAAGGCTAAAGGTTTTTAAGCCATAATTTTATTTGCATTACCATATTCATGATAATATCGTTGGAACTCGTCAAGGTTGAGGAATTCCATCCCATATTTAGGTTCCCTCACCTCTTCTACATTTTTTTCCACCAACATACAATCATTATCTTCTACACTATCCATTCCTGTAATGTTTGTTTATAAATCACAGAGAGATGATAAGCAGAAATCAAAACAGAAATGAAATACACAACATAGAATAAATATCATGAATATAGTCATGATTTTGAAGATTCTTCTTTAATCTAATATTAATAATCGTGGGCTCGCCGAGTATTACCTCGCATGTGGTGCCTTAACACGATTAAGAATATAGATCTAAGAAGAGTTTTGATGAAAACACAGAGATAAAAAGATGCTTATATATATAAAATCTTAAACAAAATGAAAAATTCTACAGATATGAACACTGAAATTTAAAAAAAAAAAAAAACCCACAATTCATTAAAAAAAAAAAAAAACCCACATGAACACTGAAATTATTACAATTAAAATGAACCCTAGATGAAGCTCTTCGGTTGAAGAACACTGAAATAAATAAAAAAATGAACCCTAGATGAAGCTCTTCGGCTGAAGAACACTGAAATTAAAAAAAAATGAACCCTAGATGAACCCTAGATCTGATATAAATATCATGAATATAGTCATGATTTTGAAGATTCTTCTTTAATCTAATATTAATAATCGTGGGCTCGCCGAGTATTACCTCGCATGTGGTGCCTTAACACGATTAAGAATATAGATCTAAGAAGAGTTTTGATGAAAACACAGAGATAAAAAGATGCTTATATATATAAAATCTTAAAGAAAAAGAAAAATTCTACAGATATGAACACTGAAATTATAAAAAAAAAAAAAAACCCACAATTCATAAAAAAAAAAAAAAAAAAAAAAAAAACCCACATGAACACTGAAATTATTACAATTAAAATGAACCCTAGATGAAGCTCTTCGGTTGAAGAACACTGAAATTAAAAAAAAAAAAAATTGAACCCTAGATGAAGCTCTTCGGCTGAAGAACACTGAAATAAAAAAAAAAAATGAACCCTAGATCTGATATAAATATCATGAATATAGTCATGATTTTGAAGATTCTTCTTTAATCTAATCTTAATAATCGTGGGCTCGCCGAGTATTACCTCGCATGTGGTGCCTTAACACGATTAAGAATATAGATCTAAGAAGAGTTTTGATGAAAACACAGAGATAAAAAGATGCTTATATATATAAAATCTTAAACAAAAAAAAAATTCTACAGATATGAACACTGAAATTATAAAAAAAAAACCCCACGACTCATAAAAAAAACCCACATGAATTACAATTAAAATGAACCCTAGATGAAGCTCTTCGGTTGAAGAACACTGAAATAAAAAAAAAATAAAAAAAATTGAACCCTAGATGAAGAACTTCGGTTGAAGAACACTGAAATTAAAAAAAAAAAATTGAACCCTATATCTGAAGACGAAACGAAGAGAAGAAGAAAGGGCTTACCTCTGCGTCCGAGCGATGAAAACCAACTTCTTGTCCGAAACCAATAACCTAAAACACCCAAGTAAAGGGAAAATCAAAAACTAAAAACCAAAAACCTAAGCACCTTATTATTTGAATTAATGGATAAAGGAATTGACAATCTGCACATCTAGGCGTTTTAAAGTAATAAATACCTAGTTGATATTTGATGCTAATCAATACTAGACATTACATATATAACACATAACAAGGACGTGCACGCAGTAGTAGATTCTATAATCTGTATAGCATCTGCACATGAAATGTGTCTTAAATGTGTAGTCCAACTAGAAATGCTTTCTAGCTACTAACTTTTTATTGATAAAAAGGAAAAGAAACTGAAGTTGCAAAGACATTCTATTTCCTAGAAGTGCCATCAGTTACAAAATTATCAGCTCGAGAACATATTTAATTCATTCTAGAAGAGACAAGGTGAAAACCATACCTTGTGTAGATGAAACTTTTTATCTCCAACAAAAATGACAGTGTCAGTTACCAGATAAATAGCTGTGACACACTACTAAGAGAAAATTTTTGAACTAGAAAATAGGAGTAGAAAAGAACAAAGTTGTATCTTACGATACAGCCAGAATTGCAACTTCAAATGACACTAAATAGATCCATGATTACGCATATTTCATCAACAAAATGAGGATCAACTTTCCCTTTTTCCATTAATGTGGTTAACTTTCAAGCAAAATCCCATAAAAAATAGAATGAACCTCTCTACCTCATACTCTTCTTCCATTAGTGTATAAGAGTTTCAATCAAAACCCCATCAAAAATAGAATGAACCTCTCCATCTCATACCCTTTTTAGATTAGTGTATAAAAGGTTAAATCAAAACCCCATCAAAAATAGAATGAACCTCTCCATCTCATACCCTTTTTAGATTAGTGTATAAAAGGTTAAATCAAAACCCCATCAAATAAACCCAAAATCAAAACAAACTAAAATAGCCAAGAAACCATAACATCAAACAAAGGACACAAAATAACATCAAACATATAGCATTTGCATTGTAATCTAGGGTTTTTGTTTAAGAAACATATGGCATTGTCTGTTATTCCAAGCACTAGCAATGTGACACTGTTAGCAATAATCGCATAATGATTTTGTAAGCACTAGTAAACTTGCTTTGATTAAGAAACTAATTTACTAGTACATTGAATCATACTATGAATGACAATGTTCCTTTGGAACTTGTGGATCCTTTCTATTATAACCACTCGTGAATCAGGTAAGCTAAACTTAGATATGAAGACTTATTAGGTTTTCTAAGTGCCACCCACAAATTAGTCCAAATTAATCAAAACCCACATTTCAAGTACCCACCTACATTGAATACCAACATTGTGCAAACTAGGCAATCATAGTCTCAAAAAAAAAAAAAAAAAAAAAAAACCTTTCATATTTTGATTGGTCTACTGAAAATGACTCTTTCCCAAAAGAAAAGTAGAACCCAACCATGGGTTTCAAAGATTTCCCACAAAAACATAATTAGATGAAGGTATCAAAAGAACCCATTAAAGAATCAGCTAAGGTAATGCTATAGCAAGTTGCCTCATATTTGCAAATTGTGAAAACCGACAACCATTTGGAGCCTCGATCCTCCTAACATACCCAAGAAAGTTCTAAAAGTGGAGCCTGAGTGATAGCTTCACTTGCAATGGGAAATACTGAGCTTAACAAGCTCAATTTTTCAGCCATTGATTTTGCTTGAATTTTCCATAACCAAAAGTAGGAACACGATGTATGTAATTTTCCATAACCAAAATTAGGAACTATCACCAGAAATCTTTGAAACCAACCCAAGATGTAGAAACCCTAGATCTAGATCTAGAAATCACCAGAAATCAACACGAAATATGCAGTAGAAACCCTAGATCTAGAAACCCACCACAAGAAATCAAATAGAGATTTATCTTTACTTCGAGGCTTTGCAGTGTTGAGAGATTTTGAAGCTTTTCGAATGGATTTTCGGTGAGTTATTTGAAGACGAAATCGAATGGGGACTGGGGAGGAAGCTGCTCGATCGGGGTGTGGTCTGAGCTTGAAAGATTTCTTCTGTGGAGCTTCTTTTTCACTCAAAAGCTTTGAGGAGAGGGAGGTAGAATCCGTCGAATCCAAAGAAAATGGGGAGAGGGGGAGGGACCGAGAGAGGGAATGAAGGGAGCGAGGAGGGAATGAATGAAATTTCAGAGCTTTTAATTCCCTCTTCTTCTCGCCCAAAAATTTCATTTCCCTCGCAAAATTTTTTTTTTTTTTTTTTACCACGTCAGCTGCTCGCGTGCGACGCACCATCCCTCGCCCAAAACCTCGACATCTAGAATTACTCATATTAATTAAAGTAATTGGATTGCATGAAAATTTGGGGGGTTTTATTTGAAACTGATTTGTGAAAATTGTTTTCATGTTAAGGGTTGAAATTGATGAGATGGGTGATGCAGAACTATGTTTTGGTTGCCTCTTTTTTACGGTCATAGTCAATTGGTAAATTTGTTTTGATTAGTTTTGTATAATGTGATTAAATTAATAAATAGGCTATGTCTTTATGAATCTGATTATTCCTGTATTTGCATTTGTATTGTTTCCATATCTTGAATGAAGTGCGAACTAAATTTCACCTCATTTTGAGTTGGGCATTTCATTAGCATGTACATCACAACTCATTCCTTCATGTTACCGTCTTGGGGTTCATTAACTTAACCAGGGGAGTTATAGGCTAATCCACAAGAATGTGTGCATGGTTTCAGAGTTTTAGTCTTCATTATCCACTTCTCTAGCTATAGAGTTCAAAAGTGAAAGGTAATGTTTGGGGTCATATAAATTGAATATATGTAATCCTTTTAGAATGAATTTAGAAGGCCACAAGTCCTCAAAATGGGTTCATTTGCTTATTAATCTAACAATGGGGTGATTGGGTGCATTTGCTTGATAAAATGGTTATTGGTTACTGTGTTGTTTGTTAATTGTTAATGATGTATTGTACACAATTTCACAATGGAAATTGTTATTCAATATGAACATGTAAACTTTGAATTATTGGTATTTTTTGGTGTATACTCCTTTTCCTTTGCACACATTTCTTCCTTTTAGAGTATTTAGGTTTATACTCGATCATGACCGCACCATCTTAATTACTCCAACTTATACTCAAGTTCAAAGTCCTTGATCACCTCTTGAATTTGTGATGATGGATAAAGATTGGTTGCATCTAAATAGGGAATGTAACCATATATAATTTGATATTTTAAGATTAGTTACTCTAGGCGAGTCTTAGTGAATTTTGTGAAAATGATTGAAAAGAATCCAGAAAATGTAGAAAAACTTCTATGCCCTTGCAAAGATTGTCGAAACTTAAGCCATCATTGTTATTATTAAATTTTTTAGCATTTGGTGATAGCGGGGATGGATCCTACATACACAAATTGGTATCACCATGGGGAACCATATTCTACATGTGCAAGATGAACACATTGATATGTCTGAAACGTACAAATTATATAAAGCAGCCAACTTTCATGATGAAGACTATGGTGAGCCTAATGAAGAAATACAAGAAAGAGATTTCAATGATAAGCTAGCAAATGCATAAACTCTTTTGTACCCAAATTGTAAAAAAATACACCAAGTTGTCGGTGATTGATAATTTTGTATAAACACAAAACATTAAGTGGATGTCCTGATAAAAGGTTTGATGAACATCTAGAAATTTTGAATGATATGCTACATGAGGACAATGTACTTCTGAAGTCCTTGTACTAGGTAAAGA
This sequence comes from Berberis vulgaris, assembly GCA_963556465.1. Taxonomy (NCBI): domain Eukaryota; kingdom Viridiplantae; phylum Streptophyta; class Magnoliopsida; order Ranunculales; family Berberidaceae; genus Berberis; species Berberis vulgaris. The sequence goes on from OY747128.1 coordinate 57,889,250, forward strand.
AAATTTCTAAGGAAGTTTGATCTAGGGTATGAAAATATCCACGCTTGTGGGAATGATTGTTGTCTCTTTAGGAAAGAGTACAAAAATCTGGATAATTGTCCAAAGTGTGGTATTTCAAGATGGAAGGTAGATCGACATACAAGGAACCCTAAAGAAGGTATTCCCACTAAAGTCTTGAGATATTTTTCAATCATTCCTAGATTTAAGAGGATGTTTAGGTCAGGAGAAATGGCTGAACAATTACGATGACATATAAATCATAAAAGAGATGATGGGAAGATGCAATACCCAATGGATTCAGTAAGTTGGGACTTGATTAATGATAAATGGCTTTCATTTTAGTTGATCCGCGTAATCTCCGACTTTGGTTGGCCACAAATGGCTTTAATCCCTTCTCCAATTTGAGTTCCAAGCATAGTACTTGGCCAGTTATGCTTGTTACATACAACTTGCCTCCCTGGTTATGCATGAAAAGTGATAACATTGTGTTAACATTACTTGTTCCAGAAAATTTGGGAAATGATATTGATATATTTTTACAACCCCTCATAAAAGACTTACAACTTCTATGGGCCCATGGGGTGAGTTCTTATGATGCCTTCAGTAAAACAATCTTCAATCTGAGAGCAATCTTGATGTGGACCACGCACGATCTTCCAACCTATGAGAATATTGTAGGGTGCACCACACATGGCAAAATGGCATGCCCGATATGTGGCAAGGATACACACCATAATTGGTTGAAATGCAATATAAAGTTTTCATTCATGGGTCATAGAAAATTTCTTCCACTGACACGTCCATTTCGTAGAAAAAAATCATGGTTTGATGGAAAGGAGGAACATGGAAGAAATTCTAGAATCATGATAGGCAGAAGCATTTCCAATGCTTTCAAAGATTTTGTGAATGACTTCGGAAAAGATGATACGAGAAAGCGAAAGAAGTATGCCTAAGATGACAATGGAGAACTAAAAAAGTGGAAGAAAATGTCAATCTTTTTCAACCTGCCATATTGGGAGTTGAGTGTTCTTGTATCAATATTGTGTTTTTAGAAAAATGTATAACTAGGGTGTTATTTAATTTGTATATTGTTATGACTTTTAGCAATTGCCATTGCGACATAATCTGGATATGATGCACGTGGAGAAAAATGTTTGTGAAAGCTAAGTGGGCACATTATTGCATAGTGTGAATTCAAAAGGTGGAGTCAAGGCTCGTAATGATTTTGAAGAGATGGGAATTAGGAAGGATTTATATACAGAAAAACGAGGAACCAGGTTTTGCCTTCCTCCAGCTCCACATACATTATCCAAGGCTGAAAAGAATTCATTCCTAAAGAAGTTATTTGACTTTAAATTGCCGCATGGTCATGCTTCAAATATTGACAACTATATATTAGTGGGCAATGCCAAATGACAGGCCTCAAGTCCCATGGTAATCATGTTCTTATGTAACAATTACTAACGATAGCTTTAAGAGGGTTGCTACCAAAAGGGCCAAGGAATGCAATGTTTCGTCTTTGCTCATTCTTCAACAAAATATGTCAACGTGTTATTGATCAAGAAATCAAGAAAACATAATAGCCCTTGGGAGTGAGGTAGTTGAATCCTTGTTCATGTTGGAAAGGTACTTCCCACCTTCATTTTTCACCATTTCAATGCACTTGGTTCGGAAAATTCTTGAGGCATCAAATGAAGAAGAAAGACTTAAACTTTGTCCTAATAACATAAAGAAGGCTGAAGAATGGAAGAAATTTGTTAAGACAAAAACAAGTGTCGAATTTAAGGTAAAATTAAGATTACATGTTTGGGCATTCTTTTATTGTACGAGTTAATATCATGAAATATTTTCACCATCGCCTTTTTTATTGATGATATTGTTGCAGGGTAAAAGTGCAAAGTTTAAAGCAATGAGGATAAAACAAGTGGCCCACACATTTATTGAATGGGAATGGTTCGATTGGCTTTTGATATGGTGATGTCATGCTTAATTTATAATTTACTTGTGGAAAAATAATTAAACTATTACATTAATTTGTATTGAGTTAATCATCTCATTTTCTCTCATATGCAGAAACAAAAAAGCAATAACTCGGCTTCCCTCTCTAGGGTTAAGGTATGGATTAAATCATGGACAAGGAAAGATGGTAAACCTCTGAACATAGCCGTAGGTGAAATTATTGTAAGAACATTCTCCATACGCCCTTGCATATTTAACTTGCCAATTTGATTTTTTTTATAAAAGTTATTTGATTTCTAATACTTGTTTACTTTTTTACTTATCTATTCCTTTTGGAAACATTGAAAAATATTGAACTCCAATCACCATCGTCTTCAACAAGTAATGTAAAGGAAAACAATCTTTCATAAGTCTTTGGTTAGGATCCCAAAGGAATGATAAGAGAGATGGGAAAATGAATGAGTAAGACTAAATTATCTTTCTTACAAGCAAGGGGGAAACATGTGAGTCAGCTTGAAGAAGAACATAATGAAATGAATACCAAGATAAGCAATCTGGGGAGTTTAATTGCACAACTAATGAAAAATTAGGCAAGTAAATTAGCAACATAAATGCTTTGTTGTTTATTCAAATGAGCTATGTTGATGCTTTGTTGTTTAATTGAGACTTTTTGCTTCTAATTTGAAATCTTACGCTGTAGGGCCACCCATTTGGGGAAGATGATAATATACCTTCGCCAACAAGTGTGAATACTACTTCAATCAACAAGTACAAGTTGCTTGATTGGACTGGAACAGGGGAAACAGTAGTTGAAGCACGATTATCTTCAAGCGATCCAAAAGTACTCGTTAATCATATTCCGCTTGAACCGAAAGCCATGAAGGTTTGCATAGATGTAGCAATGCAAACTCAAGCACATTTGTGAAGGCCTACGACTGATATGGCTTGTATCGAATAAGGTTTTGGTAATGCGATTGCATAGCCTGCCTGTCAATAAATTCATTATGAGTATGAGTACGAAAAATGGGAAATCTAACAACCTTTCTTCTACATCGGTAAGAAAATGACATTTTTTTTTTTTTTTTACTTTTTTACAAGTTTGCCCTCAAAATTTTTATCTTATTTTCTCAATAATTTTATGCCTTATTTGCCTTAAAAAGTTTGCTTGACAATATAATTTATTTTCTTTATATTTCAATGGTTGGCAAAGTATGAAAACTACCTCTACCATCAAGTGAAAATGCTAGATTAGTGTGGATCAGGGGAAATAGTGGCTAAAGGATGTTGGTCTTCAAGTGATCCTAAAGAGGTTGTTCCTCATATTCCTCTTGGACCTAATGCTTCAAAAGTTTGGGTAGATTTAGTAAGAAAACTTGACACATTTTTGTGGAGGCCAACTCTTGATATGGTTACTATTGAAAAAGTTATTGGTAGTAGAGTTGCATGGCCTACTAACAAAGTTATTATTGACACAAGTCTGGAAAATGAGAGTTGTGACAATATGTCAACACCAAAGGTGATAAATATTTAAAATGCTTCATGTATTTTAATGTGAAAAATATTAATCTAAAATTGTAGCTCATTGCCTTATATTTCTTTATACTTGGTTTGTTAGACTGTGACTAGTAGTTCAAAGAACATGTGCAAGCTGTTGGATTGGTGTGGATCAGGAGAAACAGTCACTACACCAAATTGGCATTTTTGTAACAATTCAAAAAACAATAACACTTTTGAGCTATAACAATCCACAAAGCAATTTTACACATTTTCACAAACAAAGTGATTCAATAATTGTATCACCACAAATAGTATGGGCTTACAAGTGATGCTATTCATGGTGATCTAATTTATTGTATCACTTTTTTTTGTAGCTATTTTTCATTTTGTTGACTAAATTTAGTTTTGACTTGAAATTGTTTAGTGAATTGTAATAGCCCAAAAGTGTTACTGTTTTTTAAGTTTTTACAAATATGCCAATTTGGTGTAGTGAGTAGCCTAGGGACGGTGGTTCTCAAGTGATCTGAAACAACTTCTTCATAATATTCCTTTAGAACTTAATGCCATATGTATTTGGGTAGATATTGCAAGGAAACCAAATGCACGTTTATAGAGGCCTTCATCAGAAATGAGCTATATTGAATAAGCAATTGGATGTCGAGTAGCATGGCCCACTGAAAAAGTTGTTAGGCCCCATAGTTAAACGCTTGTTGGTTCTCCTAGGCAGGCAAAAAATTGGTAAGTACTTACTGTTTTAGGGTTTAGGGTAAGTACTTACTGTTTTACAATTTATTTGGTTGAAGCAGATGTTTAGTTACAATTTATTTGGTTGAATCTGTTTTGCTGGTTCTCCTAGGCTGTTTTTGCTTTGTTTGAGAGTCCTTGTTCATGGCCTTCCGCTTTTGCCTCCACCACCACCACCACCACCACCCCAAACACAAATACCAACAGACTCCCACTCCTCCATGTTGATCCCAATAAGCACCACAAAAACAAAACCACTCCCTTATTAGTATTCCGTAGTAAGGTCTTGTCAATCTCTTGTTCCCTCACCAACAACACTACTCCTCATCATCCAGAAAAAAAGATGATGAGCGAGATTGTGGTTTCTTGGCCATAAAATATTGACAACACTGCACCCATCTGCGTTTAACCTTTACCTTAGTGGTCTCCAATCTCTGCTGATTGTTCTAAAGTATTTACAAGGCCATCCCCTTAGTGGTCTCCATAAAAGATTGTCCTTCCTGTTGATGGTTTGGGTAAAGGGAATTTTTAGCGACTTGCTAGAATTTGTGGCTTACAGCCTAATAAAGGAACTCTAAGTTATTATTGGATTTACATAATGATTTTCACTCAACATCACAACCTTTTAACCCAAGTCTAATTAGCAATAACATCAAATGCAGACACTTGTTACAACTACAAGAATGGTTAAGATGATGAAGAATGTCCATACAACATTGCTAATAGAAGACAACTAGGCCTCAATAATATCTGATTCATCAGATGCTTTAATCTAATGAAAATATCCTTATCACATCCAGTATGTTGAACCCGTCATTAACTAATACTTTTCTTTGTTTAAAATGTACAATTTATTTTAACATACTTTTACATCTATCATATAAGAGACTAGCATACTAGTATCATTATCATAGTATATATCTGATGTTTATGGAATGGATAGTAAATCAAAGTCATTATACATTATTGACCTAACACCGGAAGAGGGACATCTGTTATATAGTTGTGTCACATTTTATGTATGAGACATGAGTGCCCAGAAAATTTTTTACTATGGTCTCTTCTCCACATGCTCAAGCAGATTTTCAACAGGTGAACTACTATTGCATATACTAAGTGGCAAAAGGTATGAAATCATCAATACTGTTGGAGGGTATGATGGCCTGAAATCATTTTTGTCCATTTTTTGATAGGGGATTTAGAGTTTGTAGTATACAGATTTTTTTATTTTTATATTTGGTATAAACAAAAATAATCTACAAAGGTTGATGAAAGTTAGGGAAATGAGCAACTTCACCTTGGTTGCTCCGTCGTTAGCCATTTATAACTGGCATGTTGTGCCTTTTTGCTATTTTGGTGCAGTTTAAAGAACTTTTTTTTTCTTTTTTTAGCTGGATGTCTTATTCTTATTTCTAGTTTGTCTGAGATGTGGATATTTCTTCTTTATTGCCTTCTTGATATATTTTCCAAGCGTGAAGATAGAGTTCGTCGGTACATGTTCCCAGCTTTTGAAGATTGTAACATTGCACTACAATTGTTTTCATCCTATGTACATGGTTGGATTCTATTTACTAGTATGATTAAAAAGAACCATGTATTGACTTATTTTGGATTCTATGTACTTAGTTGATGAGACTTATTTTGGAACAACCATGTATTTGACTTATTTTGGATTCTATGTATTGTGTTGATGAGACTTATTTTGTAATAACCATGTATTGACAATTGCACTCACTACACACATCCTCATTGGTAGCATTTTTTACAATTGTGTTATAAAAAGTCAAGTTTAATGACTTTATTAATAAAAAAATGTTGTGTAAAATTGGACGGGCTTTTTGGCGCTCCTCCAAATATCACTTACCGCGACCCTCTCTCCTTCTCTACCTATCATCATCACCATCTCAATGTTAGCAAAAACCCCATCCTTGCATCAGTTGAAAAAGAAGATGAAATCGAAATTGAAAAAGAAGAACTTGATGATGATGAAAAAGAAGTGACTTTGGGTTTTGTGGAGAAACCCAAAAACCCCAATTCATTGCTTCGCCGCATGTTTCCAAGCGAACCTGGAGGAGTGCTTGTATGTTTATTTTATTTTTTTAAATTTCAGTTTGTTCAAATTAGAGGATTTGATTTGGCTTTGTATTTGGTGTTTGCGGGCATGGTTGAATCCAGTTGATTTACCATCAGAGAAATCATGGAGTTGTCGCATTTGTGGAGATTTCCTCCAGTTCTTGCTTCAGGTTTTATTTGATTTTGAAGTTCATGTTATGTTCATCAATCTCGAAATAATTGTTCAATCTAAATGAGACCATTTTGAGAGTATAGTTAGCTTGTTAGTGGAAAAAAAGTATTTTTCGATTCGAGAAGTAGTATGTGTTTCTTCGCAAGTATGAGTGAACTGCTTGTTTGCTTAATTGCAGGGTTTGTAGTCATAGATATAGGTTTTAATGACTAGCAACTTATGTATATTTTATCTTATTGGTCATTGTTTGTTAGGTTTATGTACCAATTGCTATTAAGGAAACAACATTCCATCGGATATTATTTGTGTTCATGTGCCCCTCAATGAAATGTTTGCTCCAAGACCAACATGAGCAATGGAAACGTCGACCAGAAAAGCAGTTATGAAGGTGGTGTTTGGAAGAAATCTCTCTCTTTCTAAGGAAAAGATTCTTTTATATGTGAGGTAACTCGTCACCTAATTTTTTCACATCATGTTAATATTGAACTTGACATTCATTTTTTATTAGCATGGAAGAAATCATTTGATACTTAAAGAGATGAAATTATTTTACTCAAGGCACATGGACTCCCTCCATGATGTACAAGTCAACTTGCATATATACACTAGCTTTCAAGCATGTGTGTTGCTCGCGCTTGTCTACTTTAATCGTCTTATACAAATTATATGTTGTATGATATTCTCTACAGTTTCCATCAGAGTGAATTTTATTGAATTCAAGCTATTGTGTGTTGTTTTCTCTTGTAATAAATATAAGATGTCTCAGATTGGCTAGCAAAAAACAAAGTTCTTCCATTAAAAAATGAGTTATAACCTTAGATAAATACTCAAAACAAGTACTCTATAACTTTGCCAGTGTGATTCTAATACAAGCTCAGTTTCCTGTTGAATCAAAACCCATGCAAAATTGGATTCACAAAGTTGTTTGGAAGGTTATTTAAGGACTCCTCAATTAGAGAGTGGTGCAACTAGACTATTCTTTTTGTCTGAGTTGTTTTGATTGTTCTAATATCTTCTTGCTCTCATGTACTTTCAATATTCTTGTCAATGAATGTTCAAATACTGCAAAGGAAAGTATGAATCATATTATCACTAGCTATTTTGTTGGTGCTTACAATGCTCTTTATCGATTTTGCTGTTCTTGCCAACGAATTTCAATGGTCATAAGTGGAGTATGAAACTGATCATCTGCCTCCTCTCGAGTTTCATGAAACTCCAAGTTGGTGGATTTTGTTTTTCTCCTGAAACGCACTTGGGTCATTAACTTGTTTTGTTTTTTAATTGGTTCCTATACCAATGATAGTTGTTGTTTGTATCAATCATTTATGTTGTGTGTTAATATTTATCCTAGTATATTGGTTTATCAAAGATGTAAATCTTGTAGTCACTTGCAGATTGGAATTATACCCTCCTCATGAGTTGCATTAGATATATTCTTTTACACCTTCAAAACTTTCTTTACTTCTTATTGCTAATCTCTCCCTTTCTTGGCCTTTTCATTCCTTATGACTTCTGAAACAGGCTTATGGTGTTCATATTAATGGGTACGTCAAAGGTAGGCAAAAACATTTTCGGATTGCAAAGAGAAATGAGACGGTCAATCTTGTTGCGATCTGTATTCCGAGGGATTTTTATTTGTTGTTTTTGTTTTATGAGTTTTGTGTTATTTGGTTGATTGTGGTTTGATTTTGCAGGGAGATATAAGGAAAAGGGAAGACATACACAAGCTCTTTTCTCAAACAAAGTAAGTATCTATATTTGTGTTTGAGGCTTTATTTTTCTGCAAAATGCTTTAATGAGGTCATTTGCTTTTAGATTTTAAGAGTGGATTTGTTCATGCATGGTTTATTTATGGTCATCTTTTCCTTCTTCTTATTGTGCAGAATGACAAAGTGAGTCTTTCAGACTCTGCTCTTTGTTGGGGGAATTAATACATTGTTGCAGGCATTATTTAGAACTTGGTTACCTACTGTGATTGGAGGATCGTATGCCTTCATTGTTCCCGTCATGTCCATCATACATGATTCTTCATTGACTCAAATCCTAGTTCCCACATTTGGTTAGTTACACTTGAACTTCCTTATAAGTGTTCACCTCTATTGACATTTTGTACTCTCTTGCTTTTGGTAAAGTTGTCCTTAGCATTACTGGTGTCCAAGTGCTTAGCCTTTTGAGATACAACGCTTCATTTGCATGGTTTATTTATGGTCATCTTTTCCTTCTTCTTATTGTGCAGAATGACAAAGTGAGTCTTTCAGACTCTGCTCTTTGTTGGGGGAATTAATACATTGTTGTAGACATTATTTGGAACTTGGTTACCTACTGTGATTGGAGGATCATATGCCTTCATTGTTCCCATCATGTCCATCATACATGATTCTTCATTGACTCAAATCCTAGTTCCCACATTTGGTTAGTTACACTTGAACTTCCTTCATTGTGCTCTTCATCTGCTGTCATGGCATGCAATATCTGCATGTATCTGAAGAGGTTACAACAATAGATTGTGGCCACTTCTTTTGCAATAACTGTGAGCACCCTCCCTTTACAGTTTTTGTAGCTATAAAAGGTCCTAAATCAGTTAATAATTTAATAACTTATTTAAGTAGAAAATTAAAATGCACTGAGAGTAAGCCAAAAACTTTTCTTTAGGTTAACAAATAATATATACAGAAGAACTCAAATGAGTTAGAGGATTAAAAATGTTTTATTAATATTAAAAAAAAATAAGCTACTAGAATTAGAATATCCAAGCCTTTACATAAAATTTTAGTTTTCAAGGATTTAGAGTTGGAGTTAAAAGACCAGTGATGACACTTCAAATTTACCTACTTAGGTACTTAACATCTGAAAAAACTTCACACACTTTAGAGGTTTGACTAAGAAACATGCTCATATTTATTGCATAATTATTTTCTTTGCAAGAACTCTTTTTCTGCTGATGGCTTATGATGCATTTGTTTTCGTATGAACTTTCCTTATCATACACGTGTAAACGATTAAGTGTTTTACATGCTTCTCTGATTAGGTTGGATGGAGCATTTTAAAATAAAAATCAAGGAAGGGCAGAGTCGGCATATTAGGTGCATGATGCACAAGTGCAACACTATATGTGATGAGATAATTATTAGAAATCTAGTCTACACAAGAGATTGTAAGTTAGTAGAACAATTTGATTGTCTTCTTCTAGAGTCTTATATTGAGGACAACAAAATGGTCAAATGGTGCCCTAGCGTTTCCCACTGGAAATGCAATACATGTTGAGGGCGATATTTGCTGCAAGGTGGAATGCTCATGTGCACAACAATTATGTTTTAGTTGCTTATCAAATGTGGACTAAACCTGTTCATGCATAATGTGGAATCTTTGGAGCAAGAAGTGTGAGGATGAGTCTGAGACAATTAACGGGATAACTGGCAATACAAAACCTTGGCCTAGTTGTCAGAAAGCCATTGAAAAGAATGGTGGCTGCAACATTATGAATTGTATCTGTAAGCGTACATTTTGGTAAGGCCCACTGTCTTTCTTTTCTTCTTCATTTGTTTCAGTTTTTCTCATTCTTATGTTTATGCCACCTCAACAGTAGCACCTAGACTTTCATATTGAATCAGTGATCTAGTCAACTTAATGCTTTAAATTTGCATAGACGACAATTGTTTAGATTAATGTAGATTTGTTAATGGCACAATCTGTCTTCCTGGGCTTGTTAACAGTAATAAAGTTTCCTTTGAAACTTATTTTACATCACAATGATTATATAGAATTTGATATGTGCTTATATGTAGTCTAATCCAGTTTCTTGTTCCTTTGTCCCTTTTGCAATACTCATTTATTCCTTGGGCTTATGAACATGAATAGAGTAAACATGCCTTCAACAAGGCCATCTCCAAGTCTTCTAGAGCTTCAACTTATTCTAATGTTCAACAGCGAGCACCAGTCACTTCTCCAGTTTTTAGCTATCATCACACTACCCCCGTATTTCAGTCACCCGTATTTTAGTCTCTTTAAAATACAAAATTTTCAACAATTTCTTAGTCTTTAGAAATACAAAAAGTAGGGGAAGTTCTTAGTCTCTTTAAAATCAACAATTTCTTCCATCTTTAGATTGAATTACTCATTCAAGTTGACTAATTTGTGTTAAACGTTTCAGATTAGTGAATCTACTGGTGGATATCATGGATGGTAGTCGAATTCTTATTCACAGCTTTTGCAGCTGCAACATCATCATGTTTGAAAACAAAAAAAACAGGTACATATTTCTCATTTAGCATTCATGCTTATGATGGTGTGATCTTTGGTTCCCCTAATCCTTTTTATCTAATTGCCCGAACAATGATTACGCTCGTAGATATAAATAATACAAAATAATTTATTCATTTGATGTTGAGGATTGCTCCATTACTAATGGAGAAGCTAATACTAACTAATATATCATAGGAGATATCATTGTATCATGAAGAGAGTTTCGTGCAATTGGTTAACGAATCACCCTTTATTCATTGCCAGTGAAAAAAAAGGTATTAGAAGCAAATCATGTCCTAGAAAAGTAACTTAACTTTCCAGCTACTTAGGAGAGTGCAAAACCATTTTGAGTTGAGACAAGGCTTTCCTTTCTTGTCCACAGCTAATAAATAGCTCGGTATGTGGACCTACCTGTCTCGGTAGATTGATAATGCATAAAAGTTGGAATTGTTAATTTGTGGAGTTGTTTGTATGTATTATAAAACTTAGGTTGATATATAGAGATGATGAATCTTTAAACATAAAGTAAAAAGATTGTAATATTTGTGACTTTAACTAATATTTTGGTATATGCCTAAGTTTAATAATTAATTTTTGCGTACGATGCTTATACTTAGCCCTAAACAATCATTTTTAAGATTTGCAAGAAACTACATATCTGTGATTGTAAATATTGCATATGGTGTTTTTATCATACAATAGTTTTGATATACCTTTATGTTTATTTGGCAGGATGAAGAAGAAGAAAGTGACAGAAAAAAAAGACTAGAAAAATGAATCTATGTGCTTTGAAGAAATGACATTTTCATGCTATGTTTACATGTTATGCTATAATGAAATTTATTTAGTTTTCCATCGTATTTATGTTTCTACTATGTATTAAACTAGTGTGATTATGCTATAAATGAGGATTTTCTTACATGGTCATATTCTATTTTCTGTTATACTTTTAATAGTAAGTAGACATTACAAATGATACCAACATAGCTAAAAACAAACGGGCAAAAAAATTGGCGTAGACTTTTAATAGCACTTTTAGTGTCATGAGTAATTAATTTTATAGCACTCTAAAAAAGTTGTATAAAACTATATGACAACATTTTTTAAATGCTATGAAAAATGTTATAACAACGTTTAACACTATACAACAACAGTTTCGAAGCGCTATAGAAGGTGTTACAACATCGTTTAAAAATGCTATTAAAAGAGCACTTTTAATAGTGTTCCGAAAACACTACAATAGAGCAAGACTTTTAATAGCGTCGGTTGACACAGTGTCTCTGACAACGCTATCTTATCCAGTTATAGCGATTTTGGCATGCTATAAATGAACATTTTTATATAGTTGGATTCTATTTAATATTGCACTTTTATATAGCAAGTACAAATTGCAAATGATACGTAAAGCTAAAAACAAATGAGCAATTGTTTTTTTGCAAAGACTTTAATAGCATTTTTGAAGTGTCATTAATAATTAATTAAAAGCTTTCTAAAATTGTTTTAGATAACTATGTCACAAATTTTATAAAAGTTGTTAAAGAAATTACAACAGTGTACAAATTTATATGACAACATTTTCTAAACGCTACTAATAAAGGAGTTACAACAGCGTAAAAAAGTATATAACCACATTTTATGAACGGTATAACAAGATTTACCACAGGGTCTCGGAAACGTTATCCTATCCAGTAATAGCGGCTTTGGCACGCGATAAATGAAGATTTGTTGTATAGTGCATCTTCCCCAAACGGATTTTCGCACAGTTCAACCAACAACAAAGTGAAATACACCATTTACTTATCTCTCACCAACACCGACGTGTCCACCGGCCATGCTTCGATGTTCCCTAGCTCCGACCACAATATTCATCTTCAACAGATTGTGGTTCTCTCTCTCAATTTAATAGATTGTAAGTAAACCAGTAAGGGTTCGTTGGGATAAAAGGGAAAAGAGGGAAAAAGAAAAGTAAACACCTGCTTGACACGTGTTAGTGAGGGTAAAAGAGAAATTTCAAGAAAATTAATGTTTTTTGCTAGTCAACTGAGTTGACTTAACGATTAAGGGCCAAAATGGGGGTTAGGGTAAATTTAAATAATCAGTACACCCAACTAGGATTACACTTGAATTAATGGGAGCAAAAAGATAAAATGAAAAATAGAAATACAAAATAGAAAAACAAAATAACATTGTCGAGACTTGAACACTGATTTTAGGACTATAAAATGACCATAGCATTTGTAATCCTAAAACCACTTATAGCAATCACTAGGAGTGGGCATCCCTTCCGTGATCCCGATCACGTTCCGGTCTCATCCCATCTCATCCGATTTTTTCCGGATCTTTTTGGGATTGATTAAACTTATTCTGATTCCGTCTCGTCCTAATCTAGAGTTGGATAAGATTAATATAAAGATTTTCAATCATGCCCATCCCGTCTCGTTCCGATGAAATTGGTTAACTGTGAAACAGTTCATGTAAATGTTTATATCATTGATATTGAAGTTTAGTCAATTGTGTTACAACCCTTAACCCCATAGAAGCTATAGTTTTAGATTATGATATGTTGTTCGGCTTTGAATTCGACGAACCCGAAGTGTTACAACCCTTTATTGTCTTCCAAATTCAAGCTCTTTTTTTTTTTTTTTTTTGGAAGGTGAGCTGGGTTTTTAAGGATCTCATAACCTATCAAGTGGGCGACTTATAGGTCAACACCCATTAGAAAGTAACCATGCCGCAGGTGGGATTCGAAGCTAGGATGTGGGGGACAAACCCACACAACCCTAACCACTAGGCCATAACACCATTGGCAATTCAAGCTCTTAATACCCCAAATAATCCTGAAGTATTCAAGACTTGTCCATTGCTTCCATGCTGCCATAAACTCTGCTTCAAAACTTGAGGTAGGTAGGTAGTGTTGCCAAAAGCTCCATTTTCTTCACACAATACCTTGTCCTGCCCATCAACAGCTACCAGTCCATAGGTACCTGTGTGATTATACAAAAGAAATTCAGCATCAGCATATAACTGAATTTTATCTACATTCTGGTTATGCCCTTGGGGTGAGTCTTGCTGCTCATTGCTTTCTGGCTGCACTTCAGATGGTTCCAATGATCATTTGTTTGGAAAGCCTTCTCCCATTGTTGTTTTCTTCTCCATGCTACTCTACTAAGCCCCCACACATTGGGCTTTATCTCATTAAAGACAGCTCCATTTCGAGACTGCCATATAGCGTCAACTACAATTGTTGTTGTAGGAAGGATTGTTACCGTCTCATTATAGTCAAAACATCCAATTTGCATATGTATTCAAAGTATGTGGTAACACAGCCTCTAGGAATGCTAGTTCAAATAATCGGAAGTGGAGAGGATTTGTTTCTATTGTGTTCTAGTCATTTAATGGAATCAGAGTCAACTCTAACATTTTGGGTGCCCTAGGTGAGCAGCTCTAACATTTTGTGTGTGTAACTGCTCATCTCGTCCCGTCCTGAACCCGTTGGGACGGGATGAGGTTTATCTCGTCCTAAACCCAAAAGAACGGGATGGGATTGGAATGAAGTCCATCCTGTCTAATCCCGTCCTGTGCCTCACCCCTAGCACTCACTAATACCATTTTTAAATAATTAATAAAATATTTGCAGCACTCCCTCAATAAGGCTATTTAAAAATTGTTGTAATAAGGTGTTAAGTGTCTTGTTGTTATGCTTCTAGGTCTAGAAATGAGCTTGCCTGTCCTCTACCTACAAGCTGTAGGCTTACATGCCCATCTATTGATATTGTGGATGTTGATTTGTTGGTTATTAGTTTGCCCCTCTAAAACGGTATCATGTTTTAGAAATGTGAAGAATAACGTTTTTTGAACAAGTTGAAGGGGTGGTAATTTGCCTAAAGGGACGTGTGCTCGGTATGATCATTAACGGTGCAACTTGGGCAGGCCAATCCAAACCTAACTCGAAAATTTTGGCCCATGTGCTATAAGAACATTTGAAACTGGGTGTCCCAAGGGTTCAAAATTTTCAGCCTGAATGTTGAGTTTGGCCTAGGGTTTTGGGAAACCGAGCAACTTGAAAATCCCTAGGAATTCAAATAATCTATTAATTTATTAGTTTATAGTAAATTGTTTAATGTTACAAAATCTCACAAATAATTGATGGCCCAGTGGTTGTGTTCTCGTGCTAAGATGAAGTAGGTTTTTGACTTACAGATTTCAAGAAGGTTTTTAGAAAATTTAAGTTATATTTGAGAAATTTGAGCAACCCGAGTTGCTACCCGAGCCAGAAAAATCATATTCGGGTTGGGCTTGGGTTACCATTCTTGAGCCAAGTTCAGGTTGGGAGGACTACAGGCTAACCTATCAAACCTTTGAGTTGGACCTGAGCTGAGCTCCTAGTCAGCCCAAACAGCCGAAGTTTCTATTAGTCAATCCCCTAAAATTATATCTTCTTCAATGTCCTCAGGTGATCTGCATTAATTTTTGTAAATAGATGTCCCTAGTCCCTACCAACAAATTTAGGATGGGGTCCTTATTCGATATGGGTTTGTGGGCCTTATATGAGGGTGCTACTTGTTACATAATCTCATCCATGTTTAACCATAGTTAAAGAGAAGATCTCCCTTCTATGGCAACCCAATAACTTTATATGATCATAATATTTAAAGAAACTAAAATCACATGTCATTGTCAGCAAAATGTTTAAATTTACATTAAAACTAAATTAACATGCCAGTCATACATATTCTGGCTGAACTCTAAAATTTTTAAAATTCTGGTTAAGCCAATTGAATTGAGCAATGCTACATGGCGAGGAAACGAGTGAGGGGAGTGAGGTGGAGGGGGGTGGACCATTCACCCCCTTCAGGATGCGTGCCATCAATTTTTGCGTGCGCATCCCGAAGGGGGTGAACGGTCCACCCCCCTCCACCTCACTCCCATCGCTGTTTCCTCGCCATTTAGAATTTCTGAATTGAATTACCTACCTGTTATTGTAACTTTATCCAAAGCCTTCACATGGCCAAAATGCTTTGTGAATTTATCTCAAGACAACTCTGCAGCCCAAGCCGCATATTATTCTCTAGTCCAAACAAATCATGCATACCAGCCAATGTAATCCTATTTTTTGGATTACATTCAAGTTTCCCTATATTATATATTACATTTTAATAGAGAATATCACTTGGAGGAGAAAAAAAATGACGAAAAGAAAGAGTAATGGAATGGAGAAGAACATCATCAAATCAAATGGAGAAAGAAATACATTTCAAAAAGGACCACCAAAGTAAAGCATCTGGGTTTCCTTGCTTCTTGCCTTGAATTTCAAGCAGTGCACTTTACAACAACCTATTGTATTGTATGCATCAATCCTACGACACCAGTCTTGCAAGAAAAGAACCAACTCCCATTGCATTCTGACAAAGTTCATATATAAGAGGAATCACACCCTTTTAGCTGGTTATCTTCTTTCATCCGTCTTACATTCCTTGGCCTTTTTCTTTTTCATTTTTTCTGTCCTAGCTATTAGCTAAAGCCCTTACTCTCGAGCTAGATATCCTCTTTTAACATATCTTTGTTACCATATCTTACTAATTATGGCTAATGATCAACTAAAACCTGTGGCGACATTGCTATTGTTCCTCAATTTCTGTATGTATGTTATTGTTGCATGCATCGGAGGCTGGGCTATCAATAGGGCGATCGATCATGGTTTCATAATTGGTAAGTCCATACAACACTTTGCAGTCACCACCAACGTCTTGCATGTTTGGGGTCAGTTGATGGAGTTGTACATGTTTATATCTTATCATACCAACATACTATGATAATTTTGTCACTGTTTTAAAGTCTTGATCATCTTGTAACAACATGATTCATGTGTATCAATCAACCTCAGTTTGCATCACTGTGAAATAATTATTTTATTTGTTCTAATTTTGCAGGTCCAGATCTTCAACTTCCAGCTCATTTCTCTCCTATCTACTTCCCTATGGGCAACGCTGCCACCGGTTTCTTTGTGGTCTTTGCATTGATTGCTGCAGTTGTAGGCGCTGCCTCATCACTTGCTGGTATCAACCATCTGCGATCATGGCATGTAGACAGCTTACCTTCTGCCGCATCAGTAGCAATAATTGCCTGGACCCTTACCATCCTAGCCATGGGGTAAACCAACTATTTCACACTGCATCTCACAACCCAAGCACAAAATGAAAAAAAAAAAAAAAACAGTAGATTGCAAATAATTCACAGAATCCGCTTAATCTCACTAATAAAATTTTGATACTTATGTAGTTTGGCATGTAAAGAAATTGAACTTCAAATCAGGAATGCGCGCCTGGTAAGCATAGCAACAGATTGTCTTCTTACTTAACCACAACTATCCATCTCTTCTACTCATTTTATGTTTCTTTTTGTTTATGTATATTATGGTTCTTGCAGAGGACCATGGAGGCATTTTTAATCATTCTTACAGTAACACAGTTTGTATACATTCTCGCCATTCATGGAGCCTCATCTGTCTCCAGAAGATGAAATTGAAGAACAACTACCTATCCAGAGAAAAGGAGAATGTTGTTCATGTGGGATTTTTCTATCTTGCGCATAATATTTTCATTTTTTTTTTCAATAAAGTAATTATCCTAAAAGTGTGATCCCAAACAGGATTACATTGGCATGCATGATTTGTTTGGCGTGAGATTGGATTCATTAGTTCAAAATTTGTAAATAAGTGATCATTTGTTGAGTAAATTAAATCAATGTGTTTGTGAGTGATTTGAGATTAGTCATTTGTTGAGTACATTTTGCATAGAATGGAAAAACCGAGCAACAGTTCATATAGCGGGAAAAACACAAATGCCCTTTTGTTTTAATTTTATTTTATTATTTAACACCAATATAACAATGATAAATTGATATTATTATTTAAAAATAATAATAATAAAATAATAATAAAATAAAAATCTTCCACTACACTTAACTTCTTCTCAGAATTGCTTTCTCTATCTCTCCATGTTTTCCCTCAAAATAGCTACTCCATCCTCTACATGTCCACAACTCTTTACAGCAAAAAAACTTGTACTTCCTATTGAAAAAAACAACAACGCAAAAAGATGGATTTTAAAAAGATGAGTTTAAAACGAAGAAAGTGCCATATAAAACTTAAAAACAACACTAATTATATTTTTGTATTTTTACTGCCATTACGTCTCTACGTGCGCGTATATTCATAATTTGATCTAATTTCAAGTCATTAGTTAGAAAAATTACGCACCAATTTTGCTGATATTAAAAATATAATTTAAGATTTTCTAAAAAAAAATAGTGCAGTATAGTCTATTGTATTTTTTTTTCATTTCCCCAATGGTATTTATAAGTCATGGTCCGAATAGAGCTTAAAAAAGCTCAATCCATGAACCCAGGCCCAACATTGAATTATGTGGGCTTTATTAAAAAACAGTAACACTCCTTTACAGCCCACTTAACTTTTCCTATGATCTTTTTAAACATAACTCATTAAATAATAAATGGTTTGCGCCCGTAAATAGGTAGAAATGTGGACAACAATAGCGTCAATCTAATAGAGAAAAATTGATCGAAAAGTTAACAATAATGGCTAATGAAAATTCTAAAAGCAGCTATTTCCATCCTCTACATGTCCATAACTCAAATGCTTGCACTTCCTATTGAAAAAAACACAAAATCATGGATTTTAAAAAGATGAGTTTAAAACAAATAAATTGCCGTATAAAACTTAAAAACACGCAGAAGAAAAAAATAGTTTACAAAATAAAACTAACAATATTTCTGAAAATTGGTATTTTCATTGCCATTATACATATATATTAAAAACAAGACAAATTAGTAAGCAATGTTTTTATTTTTCAAGAGGAAAGTTAATTTTACTTTACTTTCTTTTACTAGTCGTGAGTGTCTGCTACGCGTACATATAGTTTTTTTAATTTCTTTTCATGAATAATTAATTTTATTTATCTCTTACCGATTTTGATTGAATTATTTATGTGCGTCAATCAATTTGTTGATTGATGCCAAAAATAAAATATTGCTAATAATTAATTTTTTGATGTCTAAAAATTACTGCCTTAATAGACATTATAATAATTCTACAAAATTTATATTTGTTATGTTTTTTGTTGCTTCTCATTGAGAGGGTAATGCACGCGGCATAATGCCAGTGACCCGTGCTACAATTGCACAATTTTATTAATTTTCACAAATTTGTTGCGCAAAGATTACATAAAATTTAAACAAACAAAAAACACTTTTAAATCTTTTCATTATAATAGTAGGGGTCCTGGATATTTGGAAGGTTAATGAATAATTATGTAAAAGTCTTTATATAATTCTTAAATAAATGAGGGGTTACTTGTAAAAAAAACTAGCATATTACGCGTGCCGTTGGCACTCCACATACGCTCTTTTTTTTTGCTGCTAATTACAATGCACTGGACACTCTCACCACCATCCCCACCATTGCCCTCAATAAATTCATTAAAAAAATCATATTTTAGAATGTAAGCATAATTTTTTTAGAGTTGATTAAATGTTCGGGGTCTTTGTTTGAATGTTTGTACATTGATAGTGCTTGTATTGATCATTTATTATGTTGGAAAGATATTCAAAATTTTATTTAAAAGATACCAAGTTTGTCCCAGTAATAATAAAACACTACTCTGAATTGTAATATTGACTAGTGTCTTACCCATGTTGTTGGAATGATAGGATGCAGATTGCGGCATTAGAGTCAAACTAAATCAAAATTTATGAAAAAATATAAATAAAACCACATGAGCGAGTTCCCTTCAAACTTTGATTCAAAATCTTTGTTTTGAATGAGCATTAAGATACTCATTTCACCGAGTGAAAAATACTTACAATGTGAAACACATTATACTTGTTCAATAATAAATTCATATTTTTAAATTTAAAGTATTTGTATTGATCATTGGTTTCATTGGAAAAACCTTCAGAAAAACATTTCAAAGATATCAAGTTTACCAATTTCTTACGACTATACAGATAATTATGTCAATTTTCATTTTGAGAAAAAAGAAGACACGAGACTTTTTCTCTCTGCCAAATGTACATTTCGCACAATTATTTTTCTATTTTATTCATTTTCTTTGCTCTTTTACATGCTTCATATTTACAAACGTGTCATTATAAAGAATGAATCTTAACCGTCAACATCTTCACCAACGCTTAATCTTAGTCGTCTTTTATCTGCAATTCATTATGAATATTAAAACTCCTAGCCGAATTGTAATGTAGATTGCTAAATATCATGTCCTGAACACCTCCGCCACTATCTCCACTTTTTCCATCAATTAGTTTTGAAGTGCAAATCCATTCTAAGGTAAGAATATATACTATAAATTTTAGGGTTAGACTCACACAAAATTTAAATCAGTTGGGGAAACAATTCAAACGTTGAGAGTGAATTCTCTCCAAACTTTGAATTCGCCAAAACATGAAATTTAGGGGTTTTGTTTAAATGTGCATTAAGATGTCCGACTCGATTTTTTTTCAGATATGATATTGAAAAATACTAACGACGTGAAATACATTAGAAGTTTCTTAATAATCAAATATATATTTTTAAAATAGCGCTTAGGCTGGTCAATGGTTTTATTAGAATTCGAGTTCTTTGTTTGAATATGCCTTGAGATGCCATTTTCATTCCTATGAAAATTACTAACGACATGAAATGCATTATACTAACGACATGAAATGCATTATACGTATATATATTATTTTAGCGCTTGTATTGATCATTGGTTTTGTTGAAAAAATCTTCAAAAATGCATTTCAACGATACCAAGTTTACAAAAATCTGACAACTACATAGATAGTTATGATAATTTTCATTTTGAGAAAAAAGAAAACATAATACTTTCTCTCTTCCACCACATGTACATTCCACCAACTTTTTTTTAAAAAAGAATTCATTTTCTTTACCTTTTTACATGTTTTATATTTACAAACATGTCATCATAAAAAATGAATCTCAACCCTCAACACATTTCCCAACTTTCAATCTTAGCCATCTTTTATCTCCAATCTTTAGTTTGTCAAAGTCGACAATGAATAGTAAAACACTACTCTGAATTGTAATATAGATTTATTAAGTTGTGCTGGAGTTTACAAAAATAAAACCCTTATACTTTTTTTTATTTCACATCACATTTAATAGGACTTCATAGGCTTTTCCATTTTTTCAAGGGACATTTTAGTACATCTGAAAATATGGATATTTGTTAATGTGCTTGATAGTATTTTTCCATTATAATGACAAACACCTATGGTCCCTGTTTATCCACCTTTTGATTCTGACCGTAGAAAATGAAGGATATCTGAAAATACAAATATTTTTAATGTGTTTTTCCATTTCAATGACAACTGTTTATGCACCTCTTACTTTTGATTGTAGAAAATGAAATTGTAGAAAGCATACTGCAAATCCAAAGTATCTTTTTCAAGAGATTTTTCTTTTCTTTTTAGGAGGGACTTCGCAAACGCATACCCCATCTACCATAAATTAGGACTTAGACTCTCCCACTTGGGGAGATCTTAGGCGGAAAATGCAATGGAAGTCACCAACCTAAGCTATGAGCATTCTTGATCACCCATATACCATGGATATTATTCATCCAAGGCTATAATAATTATAAATAATTTAGATTTTTTGTAAATCAAAGTGAAAATATCTTTTGATATTTAATATATTTTTCATTTATATTATATTCCTACAAGAACTAAGGAATTATTTAGCAATGTCATATTTGTTCTAATGGTAAGATTTAAGATTTCAATAATCAAAATTTGAATTATTGAATACTTGAATAATTCAAAACAATTTTCTCTCGAATAAAACGTGTTATTTGTGCTTTAATTGTTTGAAATGAAATATATCAAAATACTTGAATTCAACTTTCGAATGAGAGGACATTATTTAAAAGCAAACTTGGTGACAATGATTGCCACCACCTTGCTTTTTTTTTTTTTTTTGTTAAAATCTTAATGCATAATAATTAATAAGTAGAATTACAATACTGGTGTCTCGTAGTAGTAGCTAGAGTATGAGCTTCAAAGTTGAGAGCTCTAGGAATAAATTTACAGAACCAAAAAGTATGGATAGCTAGAAGGCGCCGGATACTACTGATGAGAAGGCGCCATATCCAGTGCATGACCGTCCTAGGGAGTAACTAATCTTCTTGGAGAATGGTAGTAAGCATCCCTAAATCTCCTAGCATCCATCTCGTTTTCCATTGCCTACCTTGGATAAGAAGAAGCACCACTTTCGCTGCAAAACTATCCGCCATTGTGTTGTCCATTACCTTTTCTGCAATTGGGCTGGCAACCTTGGCAAGCACCTCACCACGCAAATTGACCGCAAGAACTTCGATTTCACCCTGTTGAGTTGTGGCAAAGAAGCTAGCATCGTAAGTAACAATAATTGTATCCATGTCAAGGGCTTGTTGAGATGGTTGAGGTTGGACAACAGTGAAATTGAGACTATGGAGTTCTGTTGATTGAACTTGGGCCTTAATCATTTCAATACGAGTGTTTGTCGGTTTAGTAAGAAGCCCGAAGAACACAGGGTCAGATCTAAGGGAGGTGGTAAGGGATGGGGTGTCAGTAATGGTTGTTTCCAGAATGTGATGCATAGTGATCGGATCACTAGAGGGAATGGAAGAAGTAGAAAACCAATGTTGGTGCCAAGCCTTCCAGGTGCGTTGTAAATCTAAGATGAACTTATGGGGACAAAGCTTGGTTTTGTTGAAAATGCAATTGGTACGGGTTTGTCAGATGGTTTGTAAAAAGGCGGCAAATTGGGAGAGCATTTCTTCCTTGAACTCCAGGTCGGCTTTGGCTGAGGACCACATGAATTTGCAGAAAAGGGGAATTGAAGGGACGTCAAAATTTTCGTATAGCCAGTCTATCGGGATAAGGAAAGATTGTCATAGATGGTGAATGATCGAACACAGAAAAAAAAAGTGGGTGGTATCCTCAGTGTGGCTGTTACAGAGAGGACATTTATCTTTGATAGGCATGTGGAGTCGGGTCCGGTTAGACATGGTAGGAAAAAAAATTAAGACCAATCTTCCAGAGTAAGAACTGGGCACCAGGGGGCTCGAATTATCCACAACTCCCGAAGTAGATTTTTGTCATGGGTAGGAGAAAGTTATCGGGGTGGAGCAAACAAAGTTTCTCCCATACAAGTTTTGGTCGATGCCTTGACCGAGAAGATATCTTTTTTATCAGGGAGCCAAAACAAAGTGTCTGGAGAGTCTGAATGCCTCATCAAGATATCAACAATATCACTAGCCACATGGCCAAAGAATAGCGAGTGGATCAAATCAGTATTCCATTGAGGTGTTTGAACAATGTGTGTGATCCACAAACTTGGGATATTGGTGGGAAGGTTAAGGGTTGCAGGGTCAGGAACACAGTCAACTAGTAACAAGCCTAGCTTAACCTAACAATCTCTCTAGAGATAAATCTTGTTACCAGACATCACTTGCCATAAGATGTGACTTTTCATTTTTCCCAGGGCGGTGATATTACCTCTCCATGCAAATGAGGCTATAGACA
This sequence comes from Berberis vulgaris, assembly GCA_963556465.1. NCBI lineage: Eukaryota > Viridiplantae > Streptophyta > Magnoliopsida > Ranunculales > Berberidaceae > Berberis > Berberis vulgaris. Next base: position 57,912,537 of record OY747128.1, read on the forward strand.
GAACTTTGGAAATTTGAGAAGCACTATTGTTTTGGGAATACAGAACTTTAAGTTGAAGGACCCGAGCATTAAGAGAAGAAGAAAAGAGTTTCCACATGCTTTTTGCCATTAAGGCAAGATTTTTATTCCTGGTCAAAGGAATGTTCAGTCCTTCCAAAAGGCGGGGTTGCGAGATGTGTTCCCAGGTATACAAATGTTTGGCTTTGCTATTAGCCAAGCCATTCCACCAAACATTGCAAGCTAGGTTGTCAATTTTGGTGGAGATCGAACAAGGAAAGATAAAGGTTTGCATGGTGTAAACTGGGATAGAGTTGAAGACCGCTTTGATCATAATTGTTCATCCCACCTGGGAGAGAACTTTGGATTTCCAACTCGAGAGTTTGGCGTGAACCTTGTCAATCAGGAATTGGAAGTCATTTCCTTTTTTCTTGGACAGAAGAAGCGGGGATTCGAGGTATTTATCTTTAGGGTTGAAAATTTTTGAGCCAAGATTTTATTAATCATATTTGAATCTTTTGGTTGAACATTTGAACCGTAGAAAATCGAGGATTTGTCAAAATTTATCCATTGCCCCAAAGCATGGTAGTATTGATTGAGGATGTCTTTGACCGAATGTGTAAGGAGGCTCGGCAGAAAAGCATGAGATAATTTGCATAAAGCAAATGACTGGGAGAGGGAGAATGACATTTGATTTTAATGCCTCTGATAATATCCTCGGATTCAGTCCAGGCTAAAATTCGGGAGAGGGCTTTGGGTATCAAGTTGGGGAGGTACAGGGAAAGAGGATCCCCTTGCCAGATGCCCCAAGAGGGTTTGATGGACTTGAGAGGTGCTCTGTTAAGGAGAACCTGAAGAGATGAGGTGAAAATGCATATTAATCATTTGAATCCATTCATCCGCAGAACCCAGACTCTAAAACATTTAGGTCAAGAAAGACTACTCGACTCTGTCGTAGGCTTTAGCCATGTCAATTTTGATAATCATCCACCCTTGGTTTAATTTACAGAAGTATTTCATTTGAAAAAAAAATTCTCATGGACCGGACTGACATTATCCGTAATCAAGTGGCCACCAAGAAAAACTCATTGATTAGGAAAAATAATGTTATCCAACAAGGGTTTGAGCGGTTTGCCAAGATTTTAGAGATCACCTTATAAATAACATTGCAGAGGCCCATGGGTCGAATTTTATCGGGCGTTATCGGATTTCCAACCTTAGGGATAAGAGCAAGAAAAGTCTCATTCAGTTTGGGGTCTAACTATCAGGTAATGAAAAAATTTCTGACATCGTACACATCATTTTTTACGATTTCCCAATAGTATTGGAAAACGTATACATGAAATCCATCAAGACCGGGGGCTTTGTGGCTTCCTATCGCGAAGACAATGATTTTGATTTCTTCCTCACTAGGGATGACCAGGAGAGCTTCGTTTCCTGCTAAAGTGATCACGAGAGGGAAAATAGGGAGAATTTCCCAATAGAGTCTTGTTGAGAGTGTTGTAAGTTTCATGGTGTTGATCGTCAAGAATTGGGGAAGTGAAAGGAGGGGGAATGAGTTAGAGAAGATATTGGAGTTGAATTAGTATGATGATGGTGTTGTGTTATGTTGTTGGGAGGGTACTAAAATCAGAGAAAGGATGACATGTTAGACGAGTTTCAGTTTGTTGGAGAATGTGACGAGTGTAGGTTAGCTTGGTGTGAATATCATCCATGATAGATGGCTGGGTTGTTGGGGCTCCAGCAAGAGTATGTAGCAGGTTTGGGAGTTGGTTTGGGCTTGAGAGATGATTGGGTTTGAGTTTGCAAATTGATTTGGGTTGGGATTTAGGTTTGGTTTGAGGTCGAAAGTCATGGAATTGTAGGAGAGATCTGATGGAGTTACCATGGTTGGATCTTGATGTGAGAAAGAGTTAATAATTGGCATTGGGAAAGTAGTCATTGACTGCTGAATAAGAGAAAATGGTGGAAATACAGAGGAGGATGAGGGAAATGGATGAGGTGCAGTTACTCATTTTGTAAAAGAAGTCAGATTGTGGAAGAGTGTTGGGGTTGGCGAGTGATTCAGGTCGAATGTGAATCGTTGAGTTGGCCAGGGGGTGTTCATGGTAGTGGACGAGTTGTACGAGTACTGATCCAAGAACGGCTCCGACCAATTTGCAGCATGCAGAGAGATTGGGTGTGACAGATAGATTGTTTCCAACCAAAAAATGGTTGGGTTATGCTCTTGCCCTCAAATTTGATTTCGATTCCAGAGCTTCTATGGAAAGGTAGAGAGAAACCTTGAGTTCCTAAATTAGAATTCAGCTGGTGGAGATAATGTGAAGCGGAAGTGAATAGATGACGTGTTGTACTGAAAATGTGACCGACCATTTTGCAACAGAAACAGAAGGTGGGAGTATCTTCGTAGCAAAACTTGTTGAGATATGTACGTCCCTGTAGCTCCTCCATCTTGCAAGGGAGGGGTTTAGCCATGTCAATCCATAATTTGAAACGTATGTATGGGACAGATTGATTTTTTCAGGGATTGTTCATCGGCTTCCATGAAGCCAACACTTGTATATCTGTCTTTGAAATTTCTTGAATTGGATATTCGTGGAAACAAACCTAAATTGGCACAATGGAGAACTTGATGGAAAGATAGCCATCCTCCCAACGTTTGATTGAAACAAACCAACCAAACAAAGACCAGGGTCCATTGGTAAGAGCCTTTTCCATGTCTTCTTCATTTCTGAATTGTATCATGTAGTAATTGTTGTTGGAATCTTGTTTTTTGCTTTTTGTAGGTTTTCAATATGGAAAGGGTGGAAGTTTTCCGATTGTAGAGCCATGTGAAAAGCAAACACCTACTTATGGAGTTGTTGGTCACCACTTTGAGGTCTTGGTTATCAGAGAGGCAGGCAATTGCACGTTTCAAGTTTTTTTCTAATTGTGTTTCAAGATTGTAAATCATTATTTTTGTGTTCGACTGAGAGGAGTGGTCATAAGTGGAGGTATTAAGGTAGGTAGGTGGTGGTGGAGTTGCCATTTGAATGGAGGAAGTTGTAATGTTGTGGAAATGGTATAGAGGGTTGAAAGACAATGGTGGGTGATTGGGTGGTGGGGAAAATAAGGCATTGCAGGGTTGGGGAGGTAGGATTAGAATTGGGATTGGGGTTGTATTTTATCTTGAAAATCCATTTGAAGATAATTAAAGCAGTAATGGGCTTGGAAAACATGAATGAAGCGACCTGAGATTGAAATTGAGAATACTATTAATGAAAGAGTTGATTCTTCTTGTCTGATCGGTCACTGGTATATCTGATGGCAAGAGGGTTTATATTGTGGTTGTTCATTCTAATGAAATAGATCGATTTGATGGGGGTTCGATGGCTAATTAAGGAAAGAAATGATGATTGAAAAGGGTTGCAGCGGCTAGTAATGGTGGAAGGTTAGTGGAGGGGGGATGGAAAACACTTTGCCCGAGACCTGCAAAACAGAAAAAACACAAGATACAGTAAGCAAACTAAAGTGAATGTGCGATCGCCCTTTCTGGAAGATGGTGAGAAAGGTAGGGTTGAAAAAAGGCAGGAGGGGGAGGATATGAGTCTGAATTCTCTAGTAAGTGGAATTACTAGATTTTTTGCATGGCAAGGGTGCCCACCACATCAAACTGGTCGCCACAAACTGGCTCCCTATAATCTCTCCAAAGAGAAAAAATAAAATAAAAAATAAATATATATATATATATATATATATATATATATATATATATATATATATATATTAATTTTCAATATATATATCTTTTTACAAGAAGTAATTAGGAAATCAATAACCATACTCTGGTGTATATATTAAAGCCAAACTCCTTGAAGTTGAAATGCAAACAGAACAACATCTAATGAAGAATAATAAAAAAAGGTAGTACCATAAAACTCATAACAATTTTCATGTTTTCTGAACCGTTCTGTTATTATTAGTTTATCTTTCATAATAAACTTGATCACTACAACACGATAGATAAAAACATTCCGAATGAGAATACTCCAAATACAAAACAACAAAGAAGTGAGGTTAGGCTTCTAACTGACCTGATTGTAAGATAAAAAACCATTATTGATGCAAAATCAAATTATAAAAGAAGAATACCCTTTCATGTATCATAAACTATTAACTGCCAATATTTCTGTGAAAATAGAAACAGCTTCATGATGGAGTAACCATTAGTTCGCACGACAACAAACTCCAGCACACAATTGGCTAACACTAGCACAAAAGGTCTACCAAAAGAATTCGAGTTTTATGATAATACTAGACACCTCTACGTCGCTCATCATCAGCAGTGCCACCATTTTAGGGCACTTAAAAGGCTTGACATTGTTTATCTACGCTGACCTCGATGCCTACCACAAACATAACAAGGAAACTATTTTTCAAACCAAATAAGATACAACTTCCAATCAACTGCATTACCATGCTAACTGCAATCCAGAAATCATTCCTTCAGTTAGCTCTCTCATTCCTTATTCCCTAGGAAAACGTTTACTGGCTGAATATTCATGCCCTACACATACTGATCTTGGACAAGACATTCCTTGAACTATCCCCTCGCGCTTTATCTTATCTGCATGCCTCTGTTTCCATCTCAACTATCATTTTTCTACATCCAAGAAGAAGAGAAAATTCATAAAAATCATACAAAGCCTCGAATGACAAAAATAGTAAGTCGATTTGCATTCTAAGTTGTCTTAAGATAAATAAAAATAACACCATTTTGTACAATATCCCTAGTAAAGAGTTTCATTTTTTTAAATGCTCATGGAAACCTGTGAAAGTTAGGGTGTGTTTGGTTGCATGGAATCCTATTTCATGGGAATCCATGAGGGGATCACCTACACCTAAGCTAATTTGAGGTTCAATCACCAATGCACCATTATATTTTGTGATCAGTAGTGGGAATGGAAGACCTATGAACATGGTAATCACATGCTTTGGGCGATCAAAGTGTGTGATTCTCATATTCACAAGACTTTCATTCCCACCATTGATCACTAAATCTAATGATGAGTGCTACCTAAATTTAGCCTTAAATGTAGGGGCCCTCGTGTATTCCCATGAAATAAGATTTCATCCAACCAAACACACCCTTAATTAAAAAAAAAAAAAAAAAAAACCTTAATGCCAAGGAGAGCTCCCCTCTAAACTGCTAGTAGCTAGTAGAGCAACAATCATCTCTAACAACTAAAGTTCACAACTTTTGAAGGAAAAACCTTTTTTGACATTCAGCAAAACATTTGCTAAATCTCAGTTCACAATTTACATTAACTGATGAATAACAGAACAAACGAAATAATCAGGAAAAAATGCAGTTGGATGTGTGGGGGAAAAAAAAAAAAAGCCAGTTGCTCCACTTGAATAACAAATTTACTGACAATTTATCACTCCTACGAAAAAAAACTTTTTGTTGGATTTAAATGGATTTACACCATCAATAATTAAGAATGAACATACTTCGGGGGGTGTTTGTTTGAGTTAGATATCTAACATTATTAACTGGTAACCTCTAAAGGTAAATCTCTAACTCTAACTAGAAATATTGGAAAGTGTTTGTTTTAGGTTGTAGTTTGAACCTCTAACTCATAAAGTAACACCGTTAGAGGCAAGGTTTGGTTATATCATAATAGCAGAGTTAGAGGTAAGGTTTGGTTATGTCTGATGAAAGTCAAACCCAAAGTCTGCAAACCAAACATAATAATCAGACATTAACATCTATATTTTTGAAAATTCAGATATAATGTTTGGTTCGGAAGTGTAAACAAACACCTCCTTAGACTCACACGAATAAAATGTTACTTGTCCTTAGTAAGTAAGACATTAGACAATAAGATTACATTTTCTTGTCAACAGTCAATGCCTAGAGGATAGCTAATTACAACTTCGAAAGTATTCAGAACATAGTTATTAATACCTTACAATAAATTCAATATGATACACGATATGTATCGTATCTAAGCCTCATCGATATACATATATTTTATGATATATCGATATAAGATGATATGAGGATGTATTGTCCGTGAAGTGAATGAATGGATGGATGATAACCGATAGCTTGTTAATATGTGTAACACAAGCCATATTTCAATGAAAGTGTTTAGGGATGTCCTTGCTTGAATAAGTCTTATTTATGTCTTTTATATGCTTACAAATATAGTATATATTTTTTCATTTATATATTAATTTTTGCGTTGTATCTTACTACTATACACAATTTGTTACAATACATATAAAATTTAGGTTTCCGATCTATGATATGATAAAGGTTTTGATACCACTGATTCAGAAGTGTATCAAGAAAGAGGGTGAGAGGTAGAATGGAGCCACCATATTTCTCTCGTAGTTGTAACTTGTGAGCTCAAGAATGAACTCAACACTTTTTGAGCCATGTAGTATAGTAACTGTGAGTTTTCCTTGCTATGATGATTTATGGCCAATTTGGATGGATTTTTATCCATAAAAAGGGATGACATAGTTTTTGGCTTTTGCAATTGTAGAGAAATTTTTACTTATCTGCTACACAAAAGCCAGTCACACAGAGTTAAAAAAAAACCAAGGACACACCATCACGGGGAAAACAACAGAAGAAATCCAAACACTCACTTGATAACAATAAAAAAAAGTCACACCAGATGCAATGTTATTGATGATACACCGAAACGTCCTCTCTTTTACACCGTACACGTGTCAAGATGATCTCAAGGAATGACAGGCCCAAGCATCAACCTAACACTAATCCGGGCCAAGCGACATCAAGCCTGTGTAGCACAGTTTGCCAAACAAAACCAAATTACTACAGCATGTTAAGCCCACACGTCTCATAGCCATCCCCAATACCCATAAGACCTATTAAGGCAAGTATCTCGAGGATCAGCTTCGGACGGGCAAGCTAGCAACACTTTATCTCTAATTAGGAAGCAAATACCAAAGTATCCGTCAAACATGGAAACTTCCATCTATGGACAACACCCCAATTGGAAACTATTTCCCGCTTATCTAGGAGCACAAATCTAACAGGGAAACTTCCCTTCTCAAAACTACTCCTAATTAGATAATGATCTCCAAGAAGATCTCCTTTTCCTAAACTATGCCACCGATAGCCTGGTCGAACCAGGACTCCAACACTATAAATAACACATGAGGTTGGTGAACAAAGGTACACTACAAATTCCCTATTTACAACATTAAGCCTTCTTCATATCCCTGTCTGACTTTTGCATCGGAGTGTCATCGGCCGCCACAATTGTGATCTGTGGCTCATGTGCATTCCTTGTGCAAGTAGGCAGGCCAATGTCAAGCAGGGAGTGGAAATCGACTGCCTTAATTTGGCGTCCTCCGTGGGGAACGACAGAGTTCCTTGCAAAACACTAACATCATTTCTCTTCAGAGTTCAAGAAGATGGTGAGCACCAGATCCCGCAACAATGGAGACCAGGGGGACACGTCAAACACTCAGATTAGCACTATACCACTACTTCCAGAAGTGTCGAAAACACACGGACAACAAGCTCACACCCCCGCGCCAACAATAGCAGCGATGGACCCCAGGATAGATCGGTTATCATTGCTGATACATCAAATCACTAAAGTAGTGGAGATTCTCAGTCAGCAGAACCCTCCACCTGCTGATGAAGATCAAAAGCAACACAGACCTCAATTTCTAGACGACAACAGAGAGCAAGCACATGAGAGTCAAGCCCTCGCCAGTTCTCACTTGACTAGAGGTGGTGGCGCAGTCAACGAAGATCTAACTTTCATGGCAAACAATTTTACCACGCAAAACCCTCTCCACCGAAGGGCTCACGACCCAGACGTGTTGTACCGCCTTTGTGTTCCACCATTCGTGGACCACATCATGAACAAGGCTCTGCCAAAGAAGTTCAACCCTCCGAAATTTGAGTTCTATGACGGGACCGGTGACCCGTTCAATTACTTGTGTCACTATCAGCATGTAATGGCGCTAAAAAAAGGTTCTGAATTGGTGATGTGCAGAACGTTTCCTACCAGCCTGAAGAAGTCAGTGCTGACATGGTTTCATAGCCTCCTGCCAAAGTCAATCGACTCATTCAAAAATCTAGCCAAAGAATTCCTGACACGCTTTGTCGGCAACGAGTGGATCAAAAAGGTTCCGAACTACATACTCTCCCTGAGACAGAAGTTACATGAAACGCTAAGGGAACACGTCACGCGCTTCAATGATGAGCTGATGCTTATTGACGTTTGCAGTGATGATACCGCCATTACGGATTTTACTGTGGGTCTAAGGGAGGGAAAGTTTTACGACTTCCTCCTTTTGGATATGGCAGAACTCTTAAAAAATGCCCAAAGGCACATCACCTTGGAAGAGATGAGAACAACAAAGAAGGAAACTGAAGTAGAAAAGAAACCCTCCCTTTCTAGGGATAGAAAAAAAGGGAAAAATGAGAAGACGAAGATATAAACAAACAGAAGCGCAATGACAGCAGGTCGAACTCTAGCCGGGCCAGGCCAGAGAAATCTTCCAACAGTGTCGGATCCAGAACCATGACTCCCTCAACTCTAGCTTTTCAGACGTTCTTAATTTCATGAAGAACTTGGAAGATCTGAAATGGCCCCTGAAGCAGCGCAAATACCCCTCCAAGCATGATAACAGCAAGTATTGCTCATACCACAAGGAGGGTGGCCACGACACCAACGACTGCAAGAGCCTAAGGTACGAGATCGAATACTAGGTTTGGAGAAAATACAAAATTGGACCAGAGAAAGGGTAGAGGCAATTAAAGAAATCGAGAAGGAAGTTTCGGGCATTATATATGTTCTTCACGGAGTCGGATTAGAAGAAGAACAATAAAATAAGTCATGAAAGCGAACACTCCTTGAGATGCGGACACAACCCACCAGCGAGGACTAATGCATGTATTACTCATGAGTGCAGAGCTTCATCTCTACCTTAACTTTCACAGATAAGGACCTCGAAAGCGTTCGCGCACCGCACAATGACGTTCTAGTCATTTTGATCTCTATTGCAAGGTGGAAAGTGAATAGGGTCGTGGTGAACACGGGAAGCTCCATCAATGTCTTATTGTATAACGCATTCCGCAGCATGGACCTCAAGGAGTAAAACTTAACACCTTCCGACTACCCACTGATTGGGTTTACAGGAGAAAAATGCTTCCAGATCGAGAAGATAAGGCTAGCAGTGGTGGCAGGAGAGTCACAACTGAGGAAGGTCTTGTTCCTGGACTTCATTGTGGTAGATGTACCATCTACCTATAACCTCATCTTGGAGAGGCCCTGACTTCATCAGATGAAAGTAGTAGTTTCCACCCTTCATCAGTGCATCAAATACACTGCCAACCACTCAAAAGGGACAATTCTCAGGGACCAATGCACAAGGCTGCCACTATGTTGCGCTAAAGCAGATAGAATGTTCTCAGATTCAGCTAGAGCCTCCAAGCAAGCTGAATAGAAGCCAGACTCATAAAATGGGGACAAATACCCAGCAACAGTGGCTCAACTTCGCTACAAAGGACAAAACAACATTACAGGGGGGTCTGCTCTTTAGCCTGACAGGACGTCAGGCCCAACGGAGAGATCATTGCAAACGGGAGCACAATCCAACAATTGTCAGTGGGTGTGGAAGGACCCTCCCACTCAAGGTTTACTCTTCAGTAGCCTCAATGGAGTCAGCAAAACTTGACAATTCGCCAATGGTACTTACAATCTAAGCAAGGGCCATGCGAATTACTTCAGGGCCGGATCAAACTCTCTCCGCCAACAGTCAATCTATCCAATTGTTTAATTTTCTTTCAGTAGTCAGCTTGGAGTTTTAATTCTTAGGAACTTATGTGATTTGCACTCATTTGAGAAATAAAAGAGAATTACGCAAACACACTTTATTGATTACTAGAAAGATGTTACAACGTTAGCCTAGATGGCGGATATAAAAGATTACAAACTACAAGCATCCAAATCTGATGTGATGTGCAGTAAAGATTTGCTTAAACAATCCAATTTCAGAAGAGGACTCAGAAGTGACAGCAAAAGTACCCCTGGTAAACTACGGTGCCCCTTAAGAATTCTGCTCAGTTACTTCTCCGGAGAAGATGATTTGCAAGCAAGAGCAAATGTACAAAAAAAAGTATGAAAGAGTGCACTCAATTCAATATTTCGTCAAACCCACCTCGCAAGGATGACCTGAGATGGTACAGAATCCACAACCGGAGGCCCCGCGACATGCCGGCTAAAGCTACAGCCAACTCACACGCTCAATCCACCCAACCAGACAAACTTGGGACCAGTATCAAGTTGAAACAGATCGAGTGCACCTTTCCACTAAGGGATGATAGGGGCTTCTGGGAGTCAATAGCCCACTCCGATAGGCCATGTCCAACCTCACTCCACCCTGCCACTCCGACATCCAGCACAAAACAATGCATCAAGGTTAGCTAAGAGGGGAGGAAAACAATCGTTCCAAGGTTGGTTGCAAGTGTTATCTCAGAAATTACACAGTTCAAAGCATCGACAGGGTACCAACACATAAACTACAGACTCGTACCTTGACGAGAAGTTTGTACTTCTTCTACAAAATACGTGAAGAAATTACAAAGTCTCAACGAACCAATCGGGTGCTAATCCAGAGCAAGTGACCACGCATAATAACAAGTCTTATCAAGACTCGTCGGCGCAAATGTCAAAACATTCAAAGACTCTAGTAGAGGAGATCTTCCTTTAACCTTTGGAAAACCCAAACCATATTCTTTGAGTAAGAGCGTATGAAGAGTGTACTATGTAGAAGATAATGCCTACAACGGTGAAGAACCGCCATTAAATAGACGTTGTGGCTCACCAAACAGGCGCGTCAGCATTGAATACTGTACGGGAAACGAGGAGGCAACGGTTCCCAAGGAAATCGCATAAGTCCCCATTCAATCAATTAATGATGTTGCATACAACCCATTAATTGGGGGAGCAACCGATACTCTACCGTCTCACAATCTACGCCATACGTGTGGCATCATGCAATCTACAATGTACACCTGGAACCATGATCCTGCAACAGAACCTAGCTTTTCTTATCTGAGCCCATTGGCTCGGCCCACTATTCGAGCGACACTCTACCACTTGCACTGATGCAAGCAGTAAATGCCCTAGTCACTCTTGACACACGGAGCACACCAACATATCACCTGCTGATTTAAGGTACCTCTTTTTAAAACTTTCATTGAGATTAGCATAAATGAATCCGCACAATGCAATCCCGCAACAAGCGGAGCCTCAACCTAGCCAGGTAAACTTTTGATTGATGATGACGGCTTCTAGTTTGCCCTGACGCCTAGTTCGATGCACACAAATGTCGATGTCTTAGGAAGTGGGAGTCTAGTCAGTGCTCTTTACGTCTGATGACGATGACTCACCAGGGATCGTCGCCTCCTTCGCGGACGATGGTCGTCGAACCCGATCAGGTAAGCCTAGTCAATGACGACTGACGACGATAGCTTCTGGTCAACTCCCAAACTTGTAGCTCGCTTCGCGCGGGTGTAGATGGTTTGGAAGGTGGAGCCGAATTAGTTCCGACTGATGTCGATGGTTTGCCACGGGACCACTGCCCTTCTACAGGCCATGGTCGCCGAATTTTCAACTCTTAAACCTGTAGCTTGCTCCACGCGGGTGTAGATAGTTTGGAAGGTGGGAGCCTAGTCAGTTCTGACTGATGTCGACGGCTTACCACGAGACCACTGCTCTTTTACAGAGCATGGTCACCGAAACTCCCAAATCTGTAGCTCGATGCGCACGGGTGTAGATGATTTGGAAGGTGGGAGCCTAGTCAGTTTCGACTGACGTCGACGGTTAGCCATGAAACTACTGTTTTTTTACAGACTATGGTCGTCGAATTTTCTCATCCCAAATCCGTAGTCCGCTCCGCACGAGTATAGATGGTTTGGAAGGTGGGAACCTAGTCAGCTCCGACTGATATCGACGGCTCGCCACGACACAATTGCTTTTCTACAAACCATGGTCGCCAAATTTTCTCATCTCAAATCTGTAGCCAGCTCCGCGCGGGTGTAAATGGTTTGGAAGGTGGGAGTCTAATCAACTCCGACTGATATCAACGGTTCGCCACAAGACCACTGCTCTTTCTCAGGACAATGGTCGCCAAATCTGATTACTGTTCAAGCAGCGTCTTCACGCCCACATAGGGCGACATCCCGTTATCAGTAATGGCCACTTGAGCCGACTTGAAAACTAACCCGCAAAGCGCAGACAAATGCTACACTGGAGACCAGCCCGAGCTTACGAAACTTGACTCGGGTCAAACGCTTTTGCTTAACTACAACAGTTTACTTATGCCAACGATCGCAATCGACTGTCAAATATATAACTCGAGCCTCCAACGGCTTACTTCAAGGATGAGCTGCAGCCTGGGTAGAGTAACCCACAGCCAAACCATCCGCAGAATGTTCACTATAAGACATAACCACGCGATAACTACTCTGAGACCTCACGAAAGTACAGGTCAGAATTACTCGCGGCATGAACGATTGAGCTCTTAACAACAGACAGACCATTCGGCTCCCTGCTAACCCAATAGGACCTGCATCAGAATAAAACGACAAGGCAAAATTGAAAGGATGCAATAGGGAGACCGAACAAAATATGTGTACAAAGCATACTCAAAGGAACCCTGTTTTCATTAACAGTCTAAACAAGAGGTACAAATGTATGAAATTTACTCCTCATCAGGAGGAGGTACAATTATAGGAGAACTAAGCTTAACAGGAGAAAAGGCAAGAGTTGCGTCCGTGCGTGCCTCAGCTTGAGCGTCATGATCCAGATTGCTCTCTTCCTCTAACAGCTCATGGATCACTCCGAAGTTTGCAAATGACACATTCCTGTAGTAAGAAAGGTCTCATTCTGAATGTTCTTCTTTCATTAGCGCGAACAGTTCTAACCTCCCATGCACGATCCTGCGGAATTCAAACGTGCATTGTGCCTTGAGAAGCCCTTCCTCGCACGCCTTTTACTTCAGCAAGCTCACGTTCCAGCAGCCTCTTATTCATACACTCTTCCAGCGCATCCTCCTCGGGCTTCAGAGCACAGTTCCCCAGCCAACTATAACGTCTGCTTATATGTTTCCTCGAAGCATAATCAATGTCAACCTTCTGGTTCCAAGCCTGGTGGCTCATTTTCACTACATCTGGAGCAAAATAACTCATCCGCGCATCCGGATGAAGCTCTCCTGGATGCGAAATTACGCCAACACCGCCCTTCGCAGTCTCCACCGCACCTGGGCCCTCATCTACAACCTTCCCTTTGTCACCAACAGCAGACCCTTTGTTGCGAGTCAGCTTAGTAGAATTCGAAGGGAGAGAATGAGGCAAATTGTCAATCAGACCCTCCATTATCTCAATATACGGTCTGGAGTGAGATGGAGGGCAATGCAGACTACAAAAAGAACGGTCCACACTGCCACGACCATTGTCAGGCGATCCACCAACAGGACGATTGACCTCCGTGACCACAAGAAAATCTTTATCGAGACTTTCCAATGGAACAGGTCTGGGTTGGTTAGTATTAGTAGAAGCTGCCACAACAGCTAGAATTAACTTCTTATTCAAAGCTTCAGCCTACTCGGTACTCAGTTTTGACACATCATCAACCCATGCTAGCCGCAGGTGGTCCTTCTCTAATTCAGATGCTACAACCTCCGCCTTTGCGGACATGTCAGAATCACATTCCTCTCTCGACGAAACAGACCGTTTGTAAGCAAACTCAGCCCCAGTGTGAGACCTCTTCGAGTTCGAAAGAAGCAAGCATCTTGGGAAGCCGCTCCGTGTCTATCAAGCTAGGAGCCTTAACTTTAGAAGCCTTTATCTTCTTGGAAGGAGCTCCACCTTCGGACTTAACCTTTGGCACTCTGAAAAAAATGGGAGCCACATGCCAATGGGCCCATAACCCACTGCGACTGAAGTTGGAAGGGCAGATAACATCCTCCACACTCATCCGAGGCATGTCACGGAATGTCTTCATAACAACTTCTTCCTCTGAGGAAAAAGGAGTGGTAGGGAACCTCCCTATAGATAACATACGCAACAATCAACATACAATCAGCAAAATATAATCGAAGGACGAAATTATACTTATGAAGTGGCCTAAACTCCCGCTCAAGTGGACGACCATTGAACTCAAAATACTTCAAATCTGAAGGAGCCAAAAAACAAAATTTCTGCCAGAACTTGAAGTCATCCGGTAGTTTCCGAAAGCAAGCCGGCGACTTCAGTTTATACACGACATGATTGTTTAGTCGAGGAGAAGTAAGTAACTGAATCACCCTCGGAATCACGTGGACATCAACTTCTTTTACCCTGATCAATATAAGAAGAATAATCTTATACCCATTCGGTACCAACTGGGCAGGAGGGATACCAAGGAATTCCACAAAGCCCCAGATCTCGTCAAGCATAGGAAAAACTGATGCTAGTTTGAAGCATGCCGCAGTGCAGACAGACGAATCCTTTCGGAGGGAACATTGGCGTTTGATCATCACTCAAGGTGTAGAGTGGTAGGTCTTCAGGGACCCCATATGTCTTTCGAATCCCAGACAGGCTCGATTCGGAGGTCGACCTATCTTCAAAGAACTGAAGGCCCTTGGCAAGAAGTTCATCATCGAGTTGATTTTTGTGAGCCCTAGAAGAAATGAACAAGCAATCGATTAAAAGCATAACATAGCGGACTCTCTAACAACGAAGAAATGGAAGAGTCAATCTCTGCAGAAAGGGAGATCTAAATAGGAATTTATTTCCCACCTTTTCTCCACTGAACCGACACACGCTTAATTAATGAAGCGGGCCACTCAATTAACGGTTCAAACTCAATCATCATAAGCGGCGTATGTTTTCAAGAAGTGACTTATTGGATCGATACGATGGGCCCACTAACTCGGGGGGAGCAGTTGATGATACACCGAAACATCGTCTCTTTTACATTGTACATGTGTCATGATGATCTCAAGGAATGACAGGCCCAAGCGTCAGCCTAACACTGATCTAGCACAAGTGTCAGCCTAACACTGATCCGCCCAAAATGACATCAAGCCTGCGTAGTGCAATCCGCCAGACGGACCCAAATTACTACAGCCTGCTAAGCACACACGTCTCACAGCCATCCCCAATACCCGTAAGACTATAACGCAAGTATCTCGAGGATTAGCTTCGAACGGGCAAGCCAACAACACTTTGTCTCCAACTAAGAAGAAATACCAGAATATCCGTCGAACATGGAAACTTTCATCTATAGATAACACTCCAATTAGGAACTATCTCCTGCATATCTAGGAGCACGGATCTAACAGGGAAACTTCCCTCCTCAAGACGACTTCTAATTAGAGAAGGATCCCCAAAAAGATCTCCTTCCCTAAATTACGCCACCAATAGGCCCAACACTATAAACAAGACATGAGGTTGGTGAACAAATGTACGCTACAAATTCCATGTTTACAACATTAAGCCTTCCTCATATCCCTGTCTAACTTTAGTATCGGAGTGTCATCGGCCTCCACAACGATGGTCTGTGACTCACGTGCGTTCTTTGTGCAGGTCAAGATCAAGCAGAGAGCGAAAATCGACTGCATCGATTTTCTAAACAAATAACATGGGAAAATGCAAAAGTATATCTATAAATCAAACATAGAGAATTCATGATAATTTAAGTCCAAGTGACTGAGGTAGTCACAGTGAAAAGGTTTTACAAAAGGACAAGAAACACAATTACACCGAGAACAAGCTTATCCCATTCAAACATACACACATGAAAATCAATGTTAGAAGTAGGGGTGGGCACGGAACGGGATGGGACGAGATATACCCATCCCTATCCCATCCCGTTCATACGGGATCGGGACGGGACGGGATCAGCAGGTACCCCATTTCAATTCAAAGACTGACTTAATTTGTGAACAACAGGAAGCTTTTACTTCTAAAATAAAAGCTTTTACAGTGAGGGTATGTGCATACAATATATGACATGATTGCAGCCGGGTTGAACCCCGGCCCTCGCTCATTTCATGGTTTAATTGTTTCCCATGCCCTCACTGGTGATCATGAAGGCGCGGTAATTGGGTTTTTTTCAATTTACTGCAAAGTTTGGTTTCTTGAATGAACACTTGTTTTGTTTGAGTTAGAGAACATGGGTAGTTTTATGCAATAGTTGAAAAACCCATTCTGCACTGGTTGAAAAATTGATACTTACATGATCACGAAAAGAATTCAACTTGCATCTTCAATTTCAATAAGTTTGGATCCTGTTGTGCAGTGTGTTGTTTCTTAAAAAAGAATATGTGCACCATGTTTTTGGAGGATTGGAATTTGAAACAAATTATCTTTTTGGTTTGTTGCATCTTATGCACATGGAAGAAAAAAAGGGGCAGATTTTTACAATAAACTGCTGGGAGAATGGTGACTACATTTCATTTTAATTGTCTTCTCAGTGTACAGGTAAGTGAATATGTACTCTTCTAGTGGTTCAGGTATTATGCAATCTTGTATCCTCTTAATAAGTTATGTCTTTGAATTTTACAATAAACTGTGCTACTCGTTTGCTTATTACACGAATATAGTATATTCTAGATTTCAATTCAAAGGCTGACTTAATGGGTTTTACATTGTAGTTTACATAACTCGAAATCATTTCTTCATTAATATTGTATGCACATACCCTCACTGTCAATGCTTTAAAGTCTAACTCGAAAGGAATAGAGAATAGACTAGCATCCACAATTCTAAAATAAATAATTAAATAAAAATATTAATAATTAATATTAATAAATTAGTTCGGGACGGGACGGGATTGGCGGGATTGAAAATCTTCATCCCATCCCATCCCATTCTAGATCGGGACGGGACGGGATCGGGATGAAATTATTCAATCCCATTAAGACCCGAAAAAATCGGGACGGGACGGGATCGGGACGGAAACGGGATTGCGGGATGGGATGCCCACCCCTAGTTAGAAGTGACATCCCATATGTTACCCCATTGTCAGACAAGAGCCTGTGTTTGGCAATCTGTTTTCATTCCTTTGAACACTTTTGTTTATTTCCTTCCAAAGAACCCAATGGCGCGCATACTCTCTTCCAAAGCCATGCTTCTCTCAAACAAACTCAAGAAATCACATTAAGAAAATCCAAAATTTAAGTTGCAAACCGGAAATACAGAATCCATGGAGTTGCACTTCCACAGTCTCAAAGGAACCATACTGTTTTTCACAAAGAATATAGAGAGAAAAAAAAATTACATATATATATATATATATATATATATATGAAAATCAATACATACATACCATGGTCCGTATATCGACCTAATACTTTGTTATCTCAAATCACTTCTATTCACTCTGTCATTGAAAGACCCTCTCTTCCAATTAAATACTTGTCACCCAGAACATAGTCGCTGCCAAAGTAATCAGCTTGCTCCTCAAGGAACCAAGCTGCTCCGAAACACTTGAAGCTCATATGTCTGGATCAAGGATCTGGATTCCAGGATCTTGATGCCAGTTGAGTACACTCAAGCTAATTCATGCCAAATCTAAACTAATCCCCACCTTGGCAAGAATTGAGATCACAATACATGATTTGCCTTATAGTATACAAGAATTGGTGATTTCTCAATTTACCAATTAATTGCTTTTAAAGCTCGCTGATTAATCAATCCATGACGGTATGTTATGAATAAATGAGAAAGTTTAATGTTGTTGTTTTAAAATTTGCCTTAACCTCATCAATACTCTATCATAGACTGGGCGGAGCCAAGAATTTATTTGGAACGGGGCACTCCTAAACCATGTTTTAAAGGCAGGATAAGTACAAAATTATTAATCATATAACATTTACAAATAAGATTGTTAAAGGGAAGAAAAAAAAACACTTTGTTTTGATATATAATTTTTTAACATGCGCATTTCAATTACTAAAAAACGAATATTGTACACCTACCCTCTACATAGTCTCTACACCATGATTGCATTGTATTTTTATAACCAAGGAATCCTTCTAACGATGCAATTATTATGTAAAAATTGACAATGGTTTAGGCTGGAATCATCCAGCCTTCTCAAGAATATTTCTTAGTTCTTTTTATTTTTGTAATCAAGTAGTTTTCCCTCAAAATTCAATTAATAATCAAACATTCAACTGATTTGTCTTTTAAAGTAAAATAATACACACTTAGCTTGGAATATAGAGATAAACAAAGATGTATGCCCATTTAATTGACATGTGCCCCAGGACAATTCCCTTGTCCTATTGGCTATTGGCTGACTTTTGGGTGGGGCACCAATCTCATCTTGTATAACTTAACCCAAGAAACACCTAAAGAGAAAGTTACATTCTCTCGAGTTTCCTGAGTTCCATCTATCACAGAACTCAGACTCGCCTATAGATAACCCTTTTCATCTTCTTCACCTCTCCCTTCTCCCATAACTCCACCTATGATCTCCTTCTGATTGGTTGCTCGATTTTTCATGTTTGTTTCTTTTTCAAGTCTCGGTGTAGTGCGGCGTCCATCTTCTCCCTCTCAGTTCCCCTATTCACCCTTTTCCTTCTGTACTAGAACCCATCTTAATTACCATATCTTCATCCATCAAATCATTTTCAGTATTAATCATGAGACTTTCACGCCGTGTTTTTTAACAAACTACACTAAATTAATATTTTTGTAACAATCTAAAAATTATTAAAAATTTTAAACTATAACAATTTACAAAGCAATTTTACACATTTTTACGAACAAAGTGATTCAATAATTGTATCACCACAAATAATATGGGCTTACAAGTGATGTTATTCATGGTGATCTAATTTATTGTAACATTATTTTTGTGTAACTATTTTTCATTTTGTTGACTAAATTTAATTTTGACTTAAAAGTGTTTGGTGAATTGTAATAGCTCAAAAATAAAATGTTAATAAGTTGTTTCAAATATGTTAATTTGGTGTAGCAACAACATTAGATATTCAATTAAGAGAGTAATTATCACACAAAGATCCTGGTGCAGAACAATTACTAACCCCAACCTACTTCAATCTTCCCCTCCTCCCTTTCAAGAAATTGTCTAGACTACTTTTTTTCACACAATACACGTGGAACCACCATCTAATCAGCTACGCCTACCTCCATCTCCATCTCAATCTCATTCTCAACCCCAATCTCCATCTCAACAAAGCTTGCCACCACCACTTCCGAGCATCTCTGATTCACCCAACATGACTCTCCCCCTGCTCCTACAGATAGGAACCCCCAACACCTAGCCTTAACAATTTCCTCTCAACTCTCGTCATCCCGTGACCCCAACTCAATAGACACTTTGTTGCAATCTCTGAAACTTCAGCTAGCTCTCAAGCTAAAGATACTTCCACCTTCTTTTGGAGCTGGGCTGGAAGAGGCAGAGATGACAATCCACCTGAAAGGCGGTAGCTAAATATTGTCACCATAAAAAATTGGGACGACAATTTTTTGCCAAGCTCTTAGCACCTCAACAGCCAAATTTTCACAAGTTTCAGGTGGAATACCTACCTCGCAAGTGAGATGGCAATAATAATTACTACCTTATCAGATTTTCTAACGAAGATGATATGTATCTCGCATTTATGTCAAGCCCTTGGTCTGTCTTTGGTTGGTTAGTATCTATCAAACAGTGGCAGGAAAACTATTCTACTATTGATTTTTCCCTTTTTCTGTGTTGGATTCGCATACATGAGTTTCCTATGAAACTCCCCACAATCCAGACTCTTGCCAACAACATTGGGACAGTAATGGAGGTGGACCAAAGTTCGGTGGAAGATACGGAAATTCCTTTTATTCAATTCAAAGTCTGGCTTGACTCTTCCAAACCCATGACATGTACTATGGACACAGATTATGGTATCATCAGTGGCTGAATCTTTATAATCAAATTTTGCTTCGAAGACCCTCCCAATTTTTGTTTTGGATGCGGCATGCTCAGTCATCTCTTAGGTGTAGCTTGTCCTCTCTTCCCCAAATCTTTGTTTGTTCTTTGATTGCTTCAGAAGAAGAAAGCACACAAATTGCTTCGACTGCCTTTCGATGTCAGTTCGCGAATCAAAAAAAAATTGGAAGGTTATGACTCTGTTTTTTCCCAACGTCTTCACCACGAGCCCTCTACTTTCACTATGATCCCTCAACATGATCCGATCACAACCTCTGTTGCACAAATTACACCATCTCCAGCCACCCCATCCACCATGGCCATGACTTCTTTTCACTCCATAATTCCCCCTACTATTGTTGTTACACAGTACCTTGCACAAGAACTTCACTCCAACATGCTACAATAAATAACACCATTACCACCCAACTCCCACTACCAGTTACATTAACACCATCACAACCACCCACAAAACTATTTTAATACCATCCCCCCCCCCCCCCCCCCCACCCTCATACCTCTCCATACCTTAACTCACAGCTGGCACCCTCTCCTCATCTAGCCGTTGTAGAGCAGCAGTCACATGTTGTGGTAGAGGAAGCTCGTGATGCGTCAGAGCCTTCGGACTCCATAGTTGGGCTTCCTCACAGCCCAAGTACAACTGGGTCGGGTTTTACAAATGAAGACATCTTTTGGCTCAACTCCGCAGTAGATTCAGATCTGTTGGGCTTACCGTCCTAATCTCAGACCTGTTTGGAGGAGCCCACAGCGGTTGGGTCTGAAACAAATGAAGCTACTCTCTCCTTGGGCCAGGCCTCTTCAGCAAACGAATGGGATAACAACCATGTTGCACAAAGATTTCTCACCGGCCGAGTTCAAGGGTATGATCCCACCCAAGTTTCACCTCCATGCATATCAACAGAGGCTTTCCAACACCTCTGAACAGAGCAAAAAATCGGTTTCCTTATTATGCAGTCTTTTACGGTCCTCTGCTGGCTCACTTGTCTGCTTCGGTGCAAGGAATCAAATTATATCACAGCCTTCTTATCAGTCAACTACTCAGCTCTTATCAAGTCAGGAATCAATGCATACATCAACTTCTCGCGCTTTAGTTGCATCTCAATGTGTTCCATAGTCTTTTGCTCCTTCATAAGAAAATGCTGAGAGAAAATGACATTCCAATCAACCAATTAAAATTGTAGCGAGTTGCAATTTCAACACACTGAGGTAGAAACGAATGAAGAAGTTCTTGTGTATACTGAGTCTCCCTACTCACCTACTTCTCAACATGTGTCAACAGTTCAAGGTATGCATGCATGTACTCGGACCACAACCATTTCTCCTCAGATTACACAATCATCACATGGCCAACCAATATGCCTAGAGTATGTCACTACCTCTCATAAGATGCTTCCAAGTGCTGTTACCTATCAGGATCAGGTGAACACCCTTCAAGAGGTATTATCTAATGCTCCTATTCCATCACAAAATATGGGTGATACTGAACTTGCGGGCTCCCCTCCCATTCCTATTACTACACTCAGAGTGCACAAAAGAATGATCAAAGGTAGTAAAAGCAATCAGCCGCAGAGAAGCTGCACTGAAAGTCAATAAGTTTAAAGTGATCACTTTAGGGTCTGAACACATGACTGACCAACTAAACTCAGTCAAAGAAGCTATCATGGGGAAGTATAAAAAATTAAGACCCGACTCTCTTGGGATACAACAAGCTCCACAAAAGCTTAATCCTCAGCTCTCGGCTCATGCCCACATTGGTGGCTCTCATGTTCGCATTCAGATTCCCAACTTCACAGCAGACTACTCCTTTTCAGCAGTGGCGACCCCCTTGAGGGGGTTGCCTCAAAATCCATGATCTTTGCATGGAATGCTCGCAGGATGGGGTCTTCCAGGGCATTCCGTAACCTAAAGACCAGCTCCCATCAGTCTAATTGTGAAATTCTTTTTCTTTCTGAGACCAAATCTTCTTGTTCCAAAATGGATTGCTTCCGCCGGAGACTTGGATTCAGACATGGATATTCTGTGCTAGCTCAAAGACTCAGGCGGACTAGCTTTGTTCTGGAAGGAAGGTATTCATCTTCATATTTTGTCTTCCTGGAAATATTTTTTCAATTGTGTTAGTGATAACTACTTTACTACTACTTCTTGGTCTATAGTCTTTGTATATGGTGAACCTAACCCTGCTCACAGGAATACTTTTTGGCAACAAATGACCCAACTATACACTCACCAAACCTTACCGGGCATCTTAATGGGAGACCTCAATACCCTTTTTCACTCGGATGAAGAAATGGGGGGTTTAACTCTACTTTCGCCAATCTCAGCTATCTCCGAAATTTCTTGTAGACTCACCAGTTAATTGATTTCCCTCTCAAAGCATCTCAATTCACTTGGAGCAACAAAAGGCATGATGGGCATGGTGTGAAAGCAAAACTTGATAGGATCATTGTTTCTACAGACTGGTTTGACCTTTTTTGAATGCTACAGGCTCCAACATTCATATGTCTTCTTCTGACCACCGTACTATCAGCCTCAATATCGCTCCCAACACCACGTCCCGACATAAGCCATTCAAATTCTTCATATGTGGACTAGGGACCCCAGCTACCGTCAGCTGGTTCAATCTTCCTAGCTCCCCCGTAGGATGATGGACCCTACTCATCAATTTTATCTTAATACCAAAAAGCTTAGCCACAAGTTGTCAAGATGAAATTCTATTCACTTTAAAAACATCCACCTTAGCATTTCTTAGACCCAAACTTCTTTGAACTCTCTCCAGAATGCACAACCCTCTCAAGATAATGCAAAAGCTATAGCAGCTCTTGAAGACTATCTGGCGGAACTTCTTCTTAGGGAGGAAATGTTCTGGAAAAACAAATCAAGTGTTTCTTGGCTGGAGGTGGGTGACAGGAATACTAAATTCTTCCATCTTTCTTCATCTCTCCGCCGCAAACGAAATCTTATTCTTAGACTCATATATGATAATTTTCAATGGCATTTTGATTTTGAGGGTATGAACTCGATGCTTAACAGTCATTTCCAAAATATTTCACATCCTCAAACCCCTCCACAGATCATGATCTTCTTTCTTTATTCCCGTCTATCATCACCCCGGAACTAAATGAAGAACTTTTGTCCATCCCAGTGGCTAATGAAATACAAGATACTCTCTTTGCGATGGGAAAACACAAAGCCCCTGGTCCATATGGGTCTCATGCCTTTTTCTATCACTATTATTGGGATATTGTTAAAATTGATGCGGTAAATGTGTTCCAACATTTATTTATCACTTGGAACTTGAATCTGAAACTTAATGAAACATTTATAGCCCTCATTCCCAAGGTTCATAATCCTATCTCTCCTGAGAAGTTCAGACTTATTGGCCTTTGCAATGTTATCTACAAAGTCATTTCCAAGTTTCTAGCAAATCAGCTCAAACCTCTTCTTATGGATATCATTTCTCCAAACCAATGTGTTTTTCTCAAAGGCCGCAGCATATCTAATAATATCAATCTGGCCCATGAAGCCTTTTTTGAAATGAACCATTTCAAAAAGAAAACAAACAAGGTTGGATGGCCATCAAGATTGATATGGCTAAGGTTTGTGACAGAGTAAAATGGTATTTCCTTCTGCAACTTCTTCGTCAGTTGGGTTTCTCTGAAGCTTGGATTTCAATGATTGAACAATGTGTCTCTTTCACCTCTTAAAGTGTCCTCCTCAATAGCACTCCCTTTCACCTATCAAACCGTCCAGAGGAGTGCGACAAGGAGACCCCTCTCTCCTTATGTGTTCATCTTGGTGGCAAAAGCCCTTTCTCGTTTTCTATGTCGAGTTGAATCTAATGATCTTGTTAGAGGTATCAAACTCCCATGTCAGTCTCCCTCAATTAGCCATTTGTTGTATGCGGATGATCTACTACTCTTCTACCGAGCCACTTTGAATAAAGCTCACAATACCAAGGGTATTCTTTCCCAATACTGCTCAACCACGGGACAAACAGTAAATTTTGATAAATCTTCGGTGTTCTTCAGTTCCATGCCCATCACTATCATGCGAAATGATTAACAAAATTCTAGGATTAAAATTTTTTTCACCCCAAAGACAAATACCTGAGATCCCCCCTCATCCTTTCTAAAAAGAAAGCCAATGACTTCCAATTTCTCATTGACTAAATCAACATCAGGCTCTCATCTTGGAAGTCTAAAATCTTATCTCAAGCAAGGAGAACTGTCATGATAAAATCGGCCCTCAATTCTATTTTCATTTACACTGTGCAGACTTTTCTGTTACCTGTTAGTGTTTCCACAAAAATTGATCAGATGGCAAGGAATTTTTGGTGGAATGGCACAACAGATGGTAAATCCAAAATCTTTGTACTTGGGATAAAATTGCCAGACCTCGACACTTGGGAGGCCTATATTTTCCCTCAACTAAATGCAAGAACCTAGCCCTGCTAGCTAAGAATCTGTGGCAATCCATTGTCTCCCCCTACTCCCCAAGATCTAGTCAACTTTGTGCTCTTTATTTTCATAATAAAGGGATTTTTCAACTGGTCAAACCTTCGACTTTAGCTTCTTTTGCTTGGAGTGGTCATCTCATTGCCCTCTCTCTTATGAAGCAATTTCTCTTTTGGCAAATCCTTTCTAGAAAACAGACTAATCCCTGGCATGACTGTTAGGTTAAACCATGCCTTCTTTTGGCTGACTGTGTCTTGAGACCTTTAACCCCTACCTGTCCCAAGGTCATCTCTAATATTTGGGTTCATCATTCCAATCATACGATCACTTGAAACATCGAGTTACTCCAAACCTTGTTTCCCTTGCCCGTGATTTGTGATATTCAAAAGATAATTATCAGACAATCATCAACCCTTGATAAACTCATCTGGGCAGCAAACAAGAAATGTATTTTCTCGATCAAAAGTGCCACCAATGCCTTCGGGTCTAGTGAATCAGCTACCTCATCCTCCTCTCCATAATAACCAACAACAATGCTCTTTCTTCCGACCCCTCTTGAGGATATTAGCCCACCTAATGCCCTCCTTCTTCTTTGGAAAATTCACAAAGATTTACTGCCCACTTTAACTAATTTGGTTTGGGTTCATACCCCTATTGACAATGTTTGTGCTTTGTGCCTCCACCACATTGAGGATTCACTTGTTCTTTTCTTACCCCGTTATCCTTAGATACTGGAGATGTTCCATCCTCCCTTTTGACTGGCAACGACTAGAGTCTCATCTCTGCTTAGTTAAGGACGCCTTCCACTTTGTGTGGAAAATAGCTAAGGCCTATTATCCTAATACAGACAAGATTCTCTATCAATTTATGGCCATCCTACTAACCATCTGGCAGTTACGTAATCAGGTGATCTTCAATGGAGCCAAAACTAGTATTCCCAAGTTCATCACCATGCTTCATCGGATCTGGGACTCCTGGCATACTCAATGGTTCTCCCCACCTTCCAAAGACACCCCTTTAACTATTTCTAATATTCCTGATATTCTCTCCTCAACCATCACTGATAATCACTCCACCAGCAGAATCATGCTTGAGGTTTAGCCTCAGAGGTTAAGCACTGTCACCGAACTAGTCTCTACACGACTAGTAACTTTACAGGCTCAACTAGACTCGGTTAGAAATCACTGACTTAACGTGGGTTGTTGCAGAAGAAGCAGGCAGGAACACACCATCCATCCTGACTCAGACATTGTCAATTTTGATGCATGTTTATTTACTTCTTCTAAACCAAGCGAGTAGGAGTGATTGCAATGGATTTACAGGGCTCGGTGTTGGCCACACTATCGTGTCCCTTTTCAAGTCAGCTGGTTGATATTCACATAATTATTACATAATATATCCCTTAATTTATGCATGTTAGTGTTTCGATTATTATATTGTATAGTAATTATTTCGTTTTCATGTCTTTGTAGGAATTTGAGCGTAAACGATGAAATCATATTAAAACGACAAGTTAAGGAACGACAATTAGTCGATTCCAACGGTGGTATAAAGCAGTCACAAACCTAAACCCGAAACCTAATTCATAACCTAAACCCAAAACCTAATTCATAACCTAAATTCAATCCATAACCTAAACCCAAAACCTAATTCATAACATAAACCCAATCCATAACCTAAACCCAAACCCAATGCCAAGCCCAATCCTACCCTCATTGATGAATCATTCCCTCATTTCATCCCTATTCATCTTGATAATTTTCTATAAATAGAAGATAATAGGGTGAGAAAAGGGAGAGAAAAGAGAAGGGAAAAGAAGAGAATTAGACAAAAATCAAAACCTCTTTCTCTCAAATTGATTCACAATCACCACCACCACCTATCCATCGCCACCACCGAGCTCCGCCACCGTCATCACGCCACCACCACGAAACAGGGGCGTGACAACCCTATTTCGTGTCAAACTTTCACTCCGCCACGACTCTCTGCTCCTCTCCCTTGTCCACACAACCGCCACCACCTCCGCACGAGCACCACAACTGTTGCATTGGCTTTTTAAAAATAAAAACAAATGTGTGTTTACCTGGTTTTGAACCCTGGACCTCTCTCTCCCATTTTGATCTTTGAATCACTCTCTATTTTATAGTCCCATATCTATTATATATCTCTTTGTGGTAGAGTATATAAGGAGATAGTTAGGACTTGGGTTTGGACCCCTTGGGGGTACCACTCTTTTATGAGGAGGGGAGAGATAGACTCTCGCGCCCGCCGCCGCCGCCGTCCGTCGGGTCGGGTCATTTAGAGAGCAAAACATTTTTTTTTGCTGAAAATTTATTTAAACGAAAAATAAATTTCTGAAGAGGACTGAGTCTAAACGGTCTCTCTAAAACACGTTTTGGCCCCGTGATTTCTGGCATAAATCCCGCCGCCAGTTCTTCTCCACGATTTGATCTTGCCAATGAACATAGCCTGTATTTTGATTTCGAATGTACAATTTTCGCTCTATAAATACCATTCGATATTGAATTTTTTAGTAACACAAAAACAAAAGAGAAACGCAGAGTTCTTTAGAGCAAACAGTTTTCGATTTTCTGCCTCTTGCAAACTTCGAGTTTCTGCTCCTTACAAAGAATCTTCGAGTTTATGGTTCTTGCTTACAGTTGTTTTGAAATTAGAGTATCTGTTTATGCTTCTTGTTTGTTGCTGATTTATTTCCTGGTGATTCCAAGCAAATAAGGAGATTAAGGGTGATTTGTATACCGTTCATTTATTGTGCAATTTGTGAACGAGACAGAGAAGATTCTGGGCTGTTTTATCCTGGAGACGGCGGGGCTACGAAACTGCTTGCACAATTTTGGGCAGAGCCGCGAAACGTCTTAAAGAGAGCGACCTAGTCCGCGACTCAACCCAAGCAAAATTGGTACCATCGTTCCTTCTTTTTAATTCGAATTTACAGCATATTTTTCCAACAATTTTAAGACGAATTTCTATGTCTGCCATGAATTCAATTACTGAAATTGCTGCAAAAGACCTGAATAGGCCCTTTCGTTTTGAGGGCCAACACTTTAAAAGATGGAGACAAAAGATGTTGTTTTTTCTTACAACACAAAAGGTTGCATATGTTTGTGATACTGAAAAACCAATATTGCCTGCTGAACCTACTGAAACCCAAACTAAAGAATTAGACCGTTGGATTGAAAATGATTTTTTATGTAAAAATTTTATCCTGAATGGTCTTTCTGGTGATCTTTATGATTATTACTGTTCTGAACAAACTGCTAAAGATATTTGGGAAGCCCTTAGAAAGAAATATGACACTGAGGAGGCTGGCACAAAGAAATATGCTGTCAGTCGCTATCTGAAATTTCAAATGACTGATGATAAGTCTGTGGAAACCCAATCACACGAGCTTCAAAAGATTGCTCATGAAATTATATCTGAGGGAATGACTTTAGATGAGCAATTTCAAGTAGCTGTTGTGATAGACAAATTGCCCCCTAGCTGGAAAGATTTTAAGAATGTCCTTAGGCATAAAACTAAAGAGTTTTCCCTAGAAAGCCTGATAACCCGACTTCGTATTGAGGAGGAAGCTAGGAAACAAGATCAGAAAGATGAAGTTCTGATTATATCAAACCATAAGAAGTCTACCCCTGTTTCTCTGAAACCCAATGGAAAGACAATGAAAAATCAGAATAACAATAAAAACCGGAACTATCAGAATCGGAACCAGCAGAACCGGAACAATCAAAACCGCAACCATCAGAATCCTCCGCGAAATCAGAATGGACAGAAACATCCCCCCAAGAATGATTCAGCACAGTTCCTTTGCTACACCTGTGGTAGGCCAGGGCATATGGCCAGGAACTGCCGGAATGGATCTCGCCCTGCACCTCAGGCGAACCTAACCGAAGACCAACTTATTGCCATGATCTCTGAGATCAATTTTGTTGGTGGATCCGAGGGATGGTGGGTTGACACTGGTGGTTCTCGACATGTCTGCTATGATCGAGAAATGTTCAAGTCCTATTCTGAAGCTGAGGACAAGAAAGTGTTGTTGGGTGATTCCCACTCCACTATAGTTGCTGGAACTGGAACAGTAGAACTGAAGTTTACCTCTGGAAAGACAGTTATCCTGAAAGACGTCTTGCATACTCCAGAGATGAGAAAGAACCTAGTTTCTGGTTTTCTTCTGAACAAGGCTGGGTTTACTCAAATTATAGGGGCTGATTTATACACCATTACAAAGAATAATGTATTTGTGGGGAAAGGGTATGCTACTGATGGAATGTTTAAGTTAAATGTTGAAGCGAATAAAATTTCTAGTTCGGCTTACATGTTGTGCACTTTTAATATATGGCAAAGCTGAAAGGAAAAATAGAACTCTTATCGAGTTAGTAGTTGCCATAATGCTTAACTCCGGTGCTGCATCGCACTGGTGGGGAGAAATCATCTTGACAGTCTGTTATGTGCTAAATAGAGTCCCCAAATCTAAAAGTAAAACATCTCCCTATGAGATTCTGAAAAATAGACAACCAAACTTGTCTTATTTGAAAACTTGGGGTTGTTTAGCTTATGTTAGAATTCCTGATCCTAAAAGGAACAAGCTTGCTAGTAGGGCATATGAATGTGCATTCATAGGATATGCCATGAATAGCAAAGCTTATAGATTCTATAATCTTAAAGATCTAGTTATTATAGAATTAAACGACGTTGACTTTTATAAAGATAAATTTCCTTTTATTTCGAGGAATAGTGGGGGTACATCATCAAACAACGTACCCTTGATCAGGGTAAGTGAAACTGATAAAGCCACAGAATCTGAGCCAAGAAGAAGTAAACGGAAACGAACTTCTAAAAACTTTGGCCCCGATTACTATGTCTTTTCAGTCGAAGAGGATCCCCTTAGTTTTCAAGAGGCCCTATCCTCTATAGATGCCAATTTTTGGGAGAGGCTATTGATGATGAAATGTACTCTCTTGAGTCTAACAGAACCTGGCACTTAGTCGATTTGCCACCAGGTTGTAAGACAATAGGATGTAAATGGGTATTTAAGAAGAAATTGAAACCCGATGGTAATGTTGACAAGTTCAAGGCTCGTCTCGTAGCCAAAGGGTATAGACAGAGAGAAAATGTTGATTTCTTTGACACATATTCTCCTGTAACCAGAATTACATCTATTCGAGTGTTAATTTCTCTTGCTGCAATACATAACCTAGTTTTGCACCAAATGGACGTTAAGACTGCGTTTCTTAATGGCGATTTGGAAGAAGAAATTTACATGGACCAACCTGAAGGTTTTGTTATTCCAGGACAAGAACACAAAGTTTGCAAACTAGATAAATCACTGTATGGTTTGAAACAAGCTCCAAAACAATGGCATGAAAAATTTGATAACCTTGTCATCGCACATGACTTTAAAGTAAACGAAAGTGACAAATGCATTTACTATAAAGATGAAAATGGTATTTGCACTATCATATGTCTATATGTGGATGACTTGCTTATCTTTGGCTCTAATATCCATGCCGTGAATAAAGTTAAAGCTTTATTGTGTGCAAACTTTGATATGAAAGATCTTGGAGAAGCGAGTGTAATCCTTGGTATAAAGATTACTAGGTCTGAAAAGGGAATTTCTTTGGATCAATCACACTATATCGAGAAGATCCTAAATAAATATAATTACTCTGACTGTAAACCTGCATGTACTCCTTATGACTCTAGTGTAAAGTTGTTCAAGAACACCGGTGACGGTGTTAGACAATCTGAGTATGCGAGCATCATTGGTAGTCTTAGATATGCTACCGATTGCACTAGACCCGACATAGCTTATGCTGTTGGATTACTATGCAGATTTACAAGTAGACCTAGTATTGAGCATTGCCATGCAATTGAACGGGTCATGAGGTACCTGAAGAGGACTAAGAACTTCAGATTACATTATCAGAAGTTTCCCGCTGTCCTTGAAGGATATAGCGATGCTGATTGGAACACCCTTTCAGATGACTCCAAAGCCACCAGTGGCTATATTTTCAATATAGCTGGTGGAGCTGTTTCTTGGAAATCAAAGAAACAGACCATTTTGGCACAGTCCACGATGGAGTCAGAGATTATAGCACTAGCCACGGCTAGTGAAGAAGCAGGTTGGTTGAGAAACCTGCTAGCAGAGATCCCTTTATGGGAAAGACCGATTCCAGCTGTCTTGATCCATTACGATAGTACCGCGGCTATTGCAAAAATACAGAACCGTTACTATAACGGCAAGAAACGACAAATACGTCGTAAGCACAGCACAGTTAGAGAGTTTCTATCTACTGGTGCTGTGAGAGTGGATCATGTACGAACTGATGAGAACTTGGCTGATCCTTTGACGAAAGGATTAGCCAGAGAGAAGGTTTTCAAAACCTCGAAAGGAATGGGACTAATGCCCCTAGTTTGATGAGTTATTCACGATGGTAACCCAACCTATAGACTGGAGATCCCAAGAAATAGGTTCAATGGGTAATAACAAGTCGTGAATGATATGATGTGAATCATGCTGACAATATAACAATCTCATTCCTAGACTACAGCATGAATTCCTGAAGCGATAATAGGATGAGTTTAAAAACTCTTAATGAGGTCTATACTCTATGTGGAGTGGAGTACCTAGCCACAGGAGTACTCTTGATAGACTCACCTAAGTGATTGTGGAAGTTTGG
This sequence comes from Berberis vulgaris, assembly GCA_963556465.1. NCBI lineage: Eukaryota > Viridiplantae > Streptophyta > Magnoliopsida > Ranunculales > Berberidaceae > Berberis > Berberis vulgaris. Next base: position 57,943,668 of record OY747128.1, read on the forward strand.
CTGCTTCCTATGGAATTTGTGGGCAAAATTCCTAGAGCCTTCACTACACTGGGATATACGTGCATGGCCGTAAAGCACGGGCTTTTTTTACTTCACCCTGGTAAGGTTGTGCGTGTAATGTCTGTTAGAGATAGAGTTCAAAACTACGAGTTACTCTAGTATATTCTAAAGCATGGACACTACGCAAGAGTTCAAGTCGAAAGACACTTTTGCTTATGCACAATCTTATATTTTGTAGATTGCTCGATGAAAATTGTTTTTAAAAATCCAAGTGGGGGATTGTTGCAAATTTGGCTTTTTAAAAATAAAAACAAATGTGTGTTTACCTGATTTTGAACCCTGGACCTCTCTTTCCCATTTTGATCTTTGAATCACTCTCTATTTTATAGTCTCATATCTATTATATATCTCTTTGTGGTAGAGTATATAAGGAGATAGTTAGGACTTGGGTTTGGACCCCTTGGGGGTACCACTCTTTTATGAGGAGGGGAGAGATAGACTCTCGCGCCCGTCCGGTCGGGTCGAGTCGGGTCATTTAGAGAGCAAAACATTTTTTTTTGCTGAAAATTTATTTAAACGAAAAATAAATTTCTGAAGAGGACTGAGTCTAAACGGTCTCTCTAAAACACGTTTTGGCCCCGTTCTTCTCCACGATTTGATCTTGCCAATGAACATAGCCTGTATTTTGATTTCGAATGTACAATTTTCGCTCTATAAATACCATTCGATATTGAGTTTTTTAGTAACACAAAAACAAAAGAGAAACGCAGAGTTCTTTAGAGCAAACAGTTTTCGATTTTCTGCCTCTTGCAAACTTCGAGTTTCTGCTCCTTACAAAGAGTCTTCGAGTTTATGGTTCTTGCTTACAGTTGTTTTGAAATCAGAGTCTCTGTTTATGCTTCTTGTTTGTTGCTGATTTATTTCCTGGTGATTCCGAGCAAATAAGGAGATTAAGGGTGATTTGTATATCATTCATTTATTGTGCAATTTGTGAACGAGACAGAGAAGATTCTGGGCTGTTTTATCCTGGGGACGGCGGGGCTACGAAACTGCTTGCACAATTTTGGGCAGAGCCGCGAAACGTCTTAAAGAGAGCGACCTAGTCCGCGACTCAACCCAAGCAAAATTGGTACCATCGTTCCTTCTTTTTAATTCGAATTTACAGCATATTTTTCCAACAACAAACCGAGAATCGCCGCGAAACAGAGTCTCACCGCGACTCTGTTCCGCCTCGCGACAGAGCCACAAACCCTGCTCCTCCTCTCTCTCGGCCTCTCTTCGTCTCGAGCTCCTTCCTGTCCTCATCTCTCGCGACCACCGTCACGACCAGACCGAGCACCACCGCCACCTCCTCGCGAAACAGAGTTCGCACGCGGAAACAGGGAGTATCCTTCATGCTCTCTCTCTCTCTGTTTGGGAGTTTCTTATTGCATCTCTTTCTCTTCTTTTGCAGTTTTTGGAGACGTTTGGAGGACGGGACGGTCGCGAGGAGCGAGAACGAGGCCGCTGCTCGCTGGAGACGACGGGGGGTACTGTAGCAGTACTGTAGCAGAGGCGGGAATTGGTCAAATTTAGTTATTTGGCTATTCACACCCCAGCTATTTGTAAGAGCCACCATAGAGCGTTTTGGGACTATTTCCTCGGGATTTGTGTTCAGACCACCTGGTGATCTGCTGAGTACCACCACATCGAGTTGTGACAAACTAAAAGGGTTGTATAAGTTTTTTTTGATTTATTTTACTGAATTGTGTGCTTAATTGTTAATTACAATTTATTTCTGAATTTTTGATAAATTGCTTTCACCATTCATTTTCGAGAAATTAATCTTGATATGTTTGGTAGTTAGAATTATCCTTTATCAATATTCAAATAATGTGCTAAAAATATTAAGCTTAAACTTTGATTAAGTGTGCCATAAAAAGACATTTAATACTTGGTAATAGCGTATTTGCTTGAAATAATTTGTTAATGTTTGATAGAAACATAATATAAGTTGAATTGGATTTTAACGATCACATATTCGGTGTAAGCAAGGGATTCTCATCCCTAAAGCTTCTCGTTTTTAAATTCAGTAATTTAGATTTCAATAATTTTGCTAACTCATTGGTGAGTCCAAGCTCACAAAACCCATTTCATCTATCTTTTATTTTAGTTTTCTTATTTTTAGTTTAGTTTTAAAACAAAGTAACCCCATTTTCTCTAAATTAGTTTAATTAAATTCTAAAATTCAATTTAATCCACCTTCCTCGTGGGATCGACCCGTACTTGCCGTTGTCTACCAGTTAGACACCGTGCACGTGCGGTTATTACAAGTGGGCTGAATTAACCTATTTATTTAGGTTAGTTAAACCGCATCAAGTTTTTGGCGCCGTTGCCAGGGAAGGTTGCAGTGTAATTGAATTTAAGATTTATTTTCACTAATTATAAATAAAAATAAAAATAAAAAAATTTTAAAAAAAATTTCAAAAATCAGAAAAATTCAAAAAAAAAATAAATTAAAAGTTAAAAATTAAAAATTCTAAAAAAATAAAAAAAAAATTTATTTTTATTTTTATTTTTATTTTTATTTTTATTTTTATTTTTATTTTTATTTTTATTTTTATTTTTATTTTTATTTTTATTTTTATTTTGTTCTTTTTACACTGATTTTGCAGATTACACGCTTCTCGAGAAAATTGGACGATCCTGCAAAACATCAAGCAGATTTTTATTTTTATTATTTTGTGAAGAGAGTTTTAATTTTATTTTCACCTCGTTTTACGAGTGTGTGGTGTAATAATTTTTGAGAACTTTACTATTTTTCATTTTGTTTAATCACTAAAAAAAAAAAAAAAAAAAAAAAAAACCCAAAATTTTCTAAATCAAAAGAAATTCTAGGGAAACAATTCTAATTGTTACCCAATAAATTTTATGATTTAGAAATCCGACTTCTAAGACCAAGACCAGTAAATTTATTTGCATGTGCTTGTGTGTTGAGTGAAATAGATAAAAAGAAGTCGGACTTTTTTTGAATTGTGCTAACTTTTTGTGTAGAACGGAATACGCACACTGTAAGTATTTCTATCACACACAACGTATTAGCGACCAGGGTGCTTGGTGTAATTGTTTGAAATTGTGTGATTGGTTGTTTAATTTCTGTAATTGTGGATGCTAAACTTTAGTAATTCATAATAAGCAGACCCAGCTTATAAATAGAAACTGGTGGGACTTGATATCCCCACCTCATCACTCTAGCTGTGTGCAACCAATAGCCTAACATAATTAAAATCAATTAGCAAGTTAGATAGAGCATCTTTTAGGTACGGTGTTCATAGGACAACCAAGACCAAGGTGAATCCAATAATTTTTGTGTTGACCTAAGCTAAAAGTGACGATGGGTTTAATCATTCAATGAACTCCGAGAGGCCACTGCCACAAGGGTAATTCACCCGGTACGCCGAGTCATAAGTAAGCTACGATCCACAAGAAGAATTGGTGTAACCAACAGTTTTTGGTTAGGAACACAAGCCTCAAGTGTGCATTTAACATCACATCTATTGGCTTACAGAGCGGTAGCACAAGGAAGTACTTAATTGGACCATTGTGACCTCCTTCTCTTGTGCGATAATCCGGTTTCTTTAAAACAAAACTCTAGCCTACTGATTTTGAACTTTGCGGTGTAAAGTGTACACTCTTAGGATCAACTTGTAGCACCCATTGTTATGTCATAAAGATTACATAAGAAATAATTGTCCCCCAAAGATAAAAAGATAATTGATCTCAAAAATGTTGATTGCTTAGGGAGGCATGTTTCTTGTGCATTTATTGGTTGCTGATTTCATGTGAGCCTGTGTATATTTTTAGAGTTAGTGCTTTCAAAAAAATAAATAAATAAATAAAATGAACACAAGGGATTATCCAGCCTATTTTTCCGAGCAAGTCAATTCATTTTATGACATGCGACGACCTGAGTATGATCCATATTTAGATTATTATCCAGGTCTAGCTTATCATTCTGACTTCTCATGGGCTCATGGTCAGTACCATGAAGGCCATCTAGACACTCATCAGACTCCTCAAGCTTTCATTCCTGATAATGAGTCTCAATTTCATCGAGTTCTTCCTCCTTCTAACACATCTAGTTTAGAGGACGCCTTAACTCGTGTCATGCAGCGAACAGGAACCATACTCGAACAAAACTCTCAGGCTATCACCGAACTTAGAGCACAAAACTCTCAGGACATCACAGAATTGATAGCTAATTCTCAACAAAATGCTCAAGCTATCATGAAACTTGAGATGACTTTGAGTCAGATAGCTGAGTCACTTCCTGAGATAGAGTCAGAAAAATTCCCTAGCCAACCTATTTTCAACCCAAATGGTCAATTTGAACTTAGTGGCACATCTGAGTCGGGCAGTGAAGATGACCAATCCATTACTACCCTTAGGAGTGGAAAATTGGTTGACAATCAGGTAGAAATGCCTGATATGGGTGTCATTGAGTTGTCTAGACAGGTTGCATCCTCCTTTCATACGAATGCTGATAAAGCCTCATTTATTGATGAACCTGTAGATTCTGAGACACTACCGACATCTCCTTCCCATGTTGACTCATGCCTCCCTAGTGACTCATGCATCGAATCAAACTGTTTAGAGTCTCCCCTTGACTGTTTAGAGGCTTGTTTGACTCAATTTAGTTTAGACTTTGATGTTGATGATTCCATTAGGGAAGTCAATGATTTGCTTGACTCAGTCCCCATTGTGGATCCTAGTTATAAATGGAAGTCTAAAGTGAAGCCTTTTCCACTCAGTGAGTCAAAACTAGTCCCATCAGTTGAGCCACCTGAGCTTGACCTTAAACAATTACCTGACACCCTCAGGTATGCATTTTCAGGTGATGAGTTGTCTAGACCAATATCTCTATATGATTCATGTGATGAGCCTGTACCACCTGATATATCCATCGTCTCATCTACTTGCATCACATTCCCATTTATTAAGGCTACTTTCACCGATCCCTTGTGCTGTATTGAGGATTTCAGCTTTCACCATCCTGTTGTGAAAATTATTCAATCTTCTGATTTGGAACCAGACATAGGATGTTTTCTTTTTGGAGCACGTAAGGATCATCTGCTGTGTATGACTACTGGTCACTTTTGGAATGTCCTAGTGTATTTGGTGCCCCATGTGATTGCTATATTTTGGTGGACTGATCCTCAACTGTTCAGGTTGTTGATATACAACCATGGACTAAGTATTTGTCATATTCTTCCTCTACACTTTTCGATACACCATTTTTTAGGAAGAATATTTGTCGGGCTGATGACGATAAACCAAGCGCTCCTAGGAGGCAGCCTAGCTTTAGTTGCGTGTCTTTGCTGTTAGTCTGGATTGATTTTCGAGTACCCTATTTAGTTGTGTTTCACTCATACTCGTTAACTCCGTAATAGTTTTGACTTACAACTTCTTTTTTTTAAGTTTTCTTTGTTTGTGTCGAATCTACAGTTTATCGATTTCTAATGAAAACTCCATGATTTTTATGTTGGTGAGCCTCATTGATGGACGACTTCTTGGAAATTGGTAAAATCTTCACCGCGGTAATACCGTTCTAACCTCCTCTCATGTACTTATTTCATTCATTTGTAAGAATTATTGTGTTAAACATTGAGGACAATGTTTGGATTAGGTTTGGGGGTAGGGTTCATGAGTCGGTGAATTTTTCGTAGTATTTTCTTTTCTTATCTTAAAAAAAAAAAAAAGTCGGTGAATTTTTCATAGTATTTTCTTTTCTTATCTTAAAAAAAAATGTTTTTTCTGTTAAGAAAATTTGGTCTTTTGCGATTATGAAAATGGATTTTAAATGTTTTATGCTCAAGAAAATGCAAGCCAACTTGACATATTGGTATATTGATAAAGACTGAAAGTTTAGTATGATCCTTAAGCTAGATGTGGTTCATAAGATTTTTCAACTCGATTATCTTTGCACCATGAGCCATGTTAGCATAACTTGAAGTTGATGAGTGAAATATATACTAGAAAACCTTAGAATAATAGTGGAGACTTAACCCTGAAAGCTTTGAGCCTTTCTATTTTCTGAGGGTTATACATAAACTCTAATTTTTCTTGAGTCTACATTATCTCGTTGATGATCTCATTATTTTCATTCTTTTGATCAATTACTTTGGGAATGACATAAAAATTGAATTATTACACTAGAACTTCTTGGCTTATTCAATTGAGATGTCATAATACTGACCCGAACTTAGGAAATGATCTAGGCATTTTTTTTCTTTAGCCCATTAACTAGCCTTTTAACATACCCATAACATTAACCTTTTTTGTAGCCTTTTGAGCCTTAGATTAACTTTTATTTGTTAACCCATTAACCTTTACCCAACTTTTCTGGGAATGTGTATGGATGGATATACTTGGTGTCAAAAACGCATGAAGAGAAAAATATGAGATATTTCATAAATCCTCTATGAAAAAAAAAAAAAATGATTCTTCAATGAGGATAAAGATGTGAGAATGAAGAAAAAATTGATGGTGCGCAACATTGGTTTATTCTTGATAGCCCTAATTATTCGTATAATGGGTGTATACATTCCTAGAAATTTTTGTTAGAATCCTTTGACATTCCTTATTAACTATTACCCAAGCCCCATTACAACCCAACAAAGTCCTAGTTGATCTTAGGTAAAGGTTGGTTTCGTAGATATGGAGATTTAATAACCAAGACCTATGGTGTTTAATTCAACATTCCCAAAAGTAATTGATATTCCTGTCCATGAGATCATGTTCATTCCATTCTTGAAAAATCCGTTCTTCATATTACTATATGTGAGATGATTGTTTTCCATTATTTACTCTTTTCCTCACATATAAACTGAGTGAAATACCAAATCTCTGAGTGCTTTATTGTGAGTGACATGAGAGGTTTGATGTCAAAACAAACTTTCTACAGGAGATTTAGTTATTGTTTTACTTTGAAATGAAAAGTTATGTTGACAGTGCTATCCACACACACACATTGAGTTGAGGATGATTATGAATTTTTTCTAACCTTTGGAGAATATTAAATTATTTGGAGATTTGTTGATACACTAAAATGACACTGTTGGTTTCCTGCATTTCTTGAAGTTTTAAAATGAACACTGTTTGACCAAGTTTTGATTGAGTCAGTAATGTTTGTGGGTAACATTTCTAGAAACCCTCACGAGACTATAACTCGTCCACTAGAGGTAATCTAGGGGTTTAAAGCCTTGTTGCACGTTTAAGGTAAGTGCAACCGATGATTCCTGCGAAAGTGAGTTAGGATTTTTTTTTTATTGTTTTGCTCGAGGACTAGCAAAATATAGGTTTGGGGGTATTTGATATTCACATAATTATTACATAATATATCCCTTAATTTATGCATGTTAGTGTTTCGATTATTATATTGTATAGTAATTATTTCGTTTTCATGTCTTTGTAGGAATTTGAGCGTAAACGATGAAATCATATTAAAGCGACAAGTTAAGGAACGACAATTAGTCGATTCCAACGGTGGTATAAAGCAGTCACAAACCTAAACCCGAAACCTAATTCATAATCTAAACCCAAAACCTAATTCATAACCTAAACCCAATCCATAACCTAAACCCAAAACCTAATTCATAACCTAAACCCAAACCCAATGCCAAGCCCAATCCTACCCTCGTTGATGAATCATTCCCTCATTTCATCCCTATTTATCTTGATAATTTTTTATAAATAAAAGATAATAGGGTGAGAAAAGGGAGAGAAAAGAGAAGGGAAAAGAAGAGAATTAGACAAAAATCAAAACCTCTTTCTCTTAAATTGATTCACAATCACCACCACCACCTATCCATCGCCACCACCGAGCTCCGCCACCGTCATCACGCCACCACCACGAAACAGGGGCGTGACAACCCTGTTTCGTGTCAAACTTTCATTCCGCCACCACTCTCTGCTCCTCTCCCCTGTCCACACAACCACCACCACCTCCGCACGAGCACCACAACAAACCGAGAATCGCCGCGAAACAGAGTCTCACCGCGACTCTGTTCCGCCTCGCGACAGAGCCACAGACCCTGCTCCTCCTCTCTCTCGGCCTCTCTTCGTCTCGAGCTCCTTCCTGTCCTCATCTCTCGCGACCACCGTCACGACCAGACCGAGCACCACCGCCACCTCCTCGCGAAACAGAGTTCGCATGCGGAAACAGGGAGTATCCTTCCTGCTGTCTCTCTCTGTTTGGGAGTTTCTTATTGCATCTCTCTCTCTTCTTTTGCAAGTTTTGGAGACGTTTGGAGGACGGGACGGTCGCGAGGAGCGAGAACGAGGCCGCTGCTCGCTGGAGACGACGGGGGGTACTGTAGCAGTACTGTAGTAGTACTATAGCAGCACTGTAGCAGAGGCGGGAATTGGTCAAATTCAGTTATTTGGCTATTCACACCCCAGCTATCTGTAAGAGCCACCACAGAGCGTTTTGGGACTATTTCTTCGGGATTCGTGTTCGGACCACCTGGTGATCTGCTGAGTACCACCACATCGAGTTGTGACAAACTAAAAGGGTTGTATAAGTTATTTTGATTTATTTTACTGAATTGTGTGCTTAATTGTTAATTACAATTTATTTCTGAATTTTTGATAAATTGCTTTCACCATTCATTTTCGAGAAATTAATCTTGATATGTTTGGTAGTTAGAATTACCCTTTATCAATATTCAAATAATGTGCTAAAAATATTAAGCTTAAACTTTGATTAAGTGTGCCATAAAAAGACACTTAATACTTGGTAAGAGCGTATTTGCTTGAAATAATTTGTTAATGTTTGATAGAAACATAATATAAGTTGAATTGGATTTTAACGATCACATATTCGGTGTAAGCAAGGGATTTTCATCCCTAAAGCTTCTCGTTTTTAAATTCAGTAATTTAGATTTCAATAATTTTGCTAACTCATTGGTGAGTCCAAGCTCACAAAATCCATTTCATCTATCTTTTATTTTAGTTTTCTTATTTTTAGTTTAGTTTTAAAAACACAGTAACCCCATTTTCTCTAAATTAGTTTAATTAAATTCTAAAATTCAATTTAATCCACCTTCCTCGTGGGATCGACCCGTACTTGCCGTTGTCTACCGGTTAAACACCGTGCACTTGCGGTTATTACAAGTGGGCTGAATTAACCTATTTATTTAGGTTAGTTAAACTCGCATCACTAGTGGATAGTACCAAGGCGGAAAGTTATGCGTCGGAAACGACTCTTTTGATGGTTCAGGCTCGACAGTGGCAATCCGATTTTTTGCTCAGCGACTCAGCAAATCTTTTGGCAACCATTAGAGAGTAGACATCTAATTCTTTTGTTATGGACTGGGCATGGAGACCCATTATTAGTAATATTAGACGCATGCTCCTTTTGCTTCCTGATTGGCAATGTAATTATAAAAAGTAGGGATCTAAATATCGAGGCTCATGAACTTGCCCAAGCTGCATGGCTTTCTTTGTAGTTTTCTTTTGCTTTAAATGGATGTGCTTTTATAAAAAAAAAAAAACAAAACAAAAATTGCCTAAGAAATATCTAGTTTTGAAATCGTGGGGTGGGGGCAAGACTATGTAGCTCCGCTTAACCCAAAAAACACCCAAGTAAAATTTAGTTTCGAAATTTTGGGATGGGGTAAGACTGTAGCTCCGTCCCTGGTCATAAGGTAATACCAAGAATATGTAAAGAGGCTAGCGAGCGAAAAATCAACGAGAATACAAATAAAAAATACAAGAGAAAACAGAAAAATGACCAATGGTAAACAACAACCAAAACTAAAGAATATGGAAATCCGCAGTTTTATAAAACATTGAATTCTTAATTTTCTTATAATTTACCTTAAATTGTGGAATGTGATGTTCACTCATTTTCAAATTTTTTTCTTGTAGTAAAATATTACTTCTAGAAAAAAATTTGTTTATAAAATACAAGTCAATTAAATTATTATTAATATTGATTGATCCATAATGCCCTTGAACCGATTAGGATCCAATTAACGATTTAATTAGACAGATTTATCCTAACTAGGTGAAGAAAAAAATGAGAGTAAACAAGTGTGGGATTTAAATGTGCCAATACAACTACCACATACTTGGTCCCTCGAGCTTGAAAATGGGAGAAGGACAGAATCCGTCTCGACAATCTTGTCTTTGTTGCGAGAGGAAGCATTCAATAGTCTTGGCCATTAAAGTGACTAATGCAGTCATTTTTCGCTCCCTGTTTGACATGGTTCTTGCTGACCTGCACAAGTAACACATGAGCCATGGACCACCGTTGTGGTGGCCGATGGCATTCCGATGCTAAAGTTAGACAGGGATATGAGGAAGGTGTGATGTTGTAACAGGGAATGTGTAGCGTACCTTAGCTTACCAACCTCATGTCTTATTTATAGTGCAAGGAGTCCTGGTTTTACCAGGCCATCGTAGGCGTAGTTTAGGAAGGAAATCTTCATGGAGATCCTTCTCAAATTAGGAGTCATGTTGTAGGAGGAAAGTGATGAGGGTTTAACTGGCCTAAACAAACAGGCTAATTTGAACCACTTGTAATAACCGCAATTGCACGGTGTCTAACTGGTAGACAACGACAAATACGGTCGATCCCACGAGGAAGGTGGATTAAATTGAATTTAATAATTTAATTAAACTAATTTGGAAAAAAATGGGGTTACAGTGTTTTTAAAACTAAACTAAAAATAAATTAAAATTAAGAAAAATAAAATAAAAAGAAAAGATGGATGAGATGGGTTTTGTGGGGTTGGACTCACCGATGAGTTAGAAAATATATTTAAATCTAAATTACTGAACTTATAAACGAGAAGCTTTAGGGATGAGGATCCCTTGCTTGCACCGAAGATGTGATTATTAAAATCCAATTCCAATCATATCAAGTTTCTGTCAAACATTAAAAATTTATCTCAAGCAAATAAACTATTACCAAACATTAAGTGTCTTTTTAAGGCACACTTAATCAAAGTCTAAGCTTAATAATTTTTAGCACATGCTTTGAATATTGATAAAATGTGAATCTAACTATCAAACATATCAAGTTTTAATCGAACATGAAAGGTGAAAGCAATTTATCAAATTTCTGAAATAAAATTGTAATTAACAATTAAGCATTTAAGTCAGTAAAATAAATTATACAACCCTTTTGGTTTGTCGCCGCCTCGGTGTGGTGGTACTCAGTAGATCATGGTGGTGGTGGTCACAACATCAATGGAGGTGGAATTCATCTCTGCACGAACACGAATCCCTAGAAAAGGTTACAAACCGTCTGTGGGTGCTCTTACAGAATCTCGGGGTGCCAATAACGCTCATCTCTCTTATGTGGTCGTACACGGTTAAAAGGTGGGGTGCTATCAACCTTTCTCCTTCGATTTGAACAGAGAGATAGGCGGGAAATGCGCGAGAGAACTTCAGGCTGTTGCAGGTGCTGTGGGAGGTTGGTTGAGCGTGCGGCAGGACGTTGGATGATGGAGGGGAAGACGGTGGGACTGTCCGGCGTGCATGGTGTTGCGCCGGCCGGCTGCTGCGTGCTGTCCGGTTGCGATTGAGGGTGGCTGCATGGTGTCTGTCCGGCTGCGCGTACGGTGTGGATGGTGATGACTCCGGCTTGTTTCCAGGTGGCGGAGAGAGTGAGGGCGAGGTGGTAGTAGTTTGGTGTTGTTTGATGGAGAGGAGGAGGGAGAAGAAAGAGAGGTGGGTAGGTGGTGATGAGAATCACTATGTGAGGATGAGGGTTTGATTTTCTGCTTATTTTTTTTTCTTCCCTTCTCTTCCTCCCATTTGTTATTCATTTTTATTGTATTTATAGAGAAATAAGAAAATGAACTTGGACAAGTTAAGGGGAGGGTTCAATGAGTGATTTAAGGCTTAAATCAAACTATAATCTTGGATAATTAAGAGAATATGCTTTGGGTTTGAGAAAATGAACTTGGACAAGTTAAGGGGAGAGTTCAATGAGTGATTTAAGGCTTAAATCAAACTAGAATCTTAGATAATTAAGAGAATATGCTTTGGGTTTGATTGGGTTTGGCATTGGGTTTGGGTTTACGGATTTGGTTTTGGGTTTGGTTTTGAGTTTAGGTTATGGGCTTAGGATATTCTCACCTTCATTTCCTCTGAAGTCACCGTCTGTGATTTATTCATTGCATTTTTCTTTGATTTCTTTGTTATTGCTCTGAATTCTACAAAAACAAAAATTTAATAATTAATTTAAAATAAAATAAAACAAGGATTAACAAAAATATAATAGGAGGTAAAAAATGTTATAATTATGTGATTATAAAATACCCCCAAACCTATATTTTGCTAGTCCTCGAGCAAAACAAAGAAGAAAACAAAAAAAATCCTAACTCACTTTCGCAGGCATCGTCGATTGCACTTACCTTTGAAAACGTACAACAAGGCTTTGAACCCCTAGATTACCTCTAGGGGACGAGTTATAGTCTCGTGAGGGTTTCCAGAAAATGTTACCCACAAACATTACTGACTCAACAAAACTTGGTCAAACAGTGTTTATTTTAAAACTTCAAGATATGCAAGAAACCAATTGCAACAGTGTCATTTTAGTGTATCAACAAATCTCCAAATAATTTAATATTCTCCAAAGGTTAGAAAAAATTCACAATCATCCTCAACTCAATGTGTGTGTGTGGATAACACTATCAACATAACTTTTCATTTCAGAGTAAAACAATGACTAAATCTCCTGTAGAAAGTTTGTTTTGACTTCAAACCTCTCATGTCACTCACAATAAAACACTCATAGATTTGGTATTTTACTCAGTTTATATGTGAGGAAAAGAGTAAATAATGGAAAACAATCATCTCACATATAGTAATATGAAGAACAGACTTTTCAAGAATGGAATGAACATGATCTCATGGAAAAGAATATCAATTACTTTTGGGAATGTTGAATCAAACACCATAGGTCTTGGTTATTAAATCTCCACATCTACGGAACCAACCTTTACCTAAGATCAATTAGGACTTTGTTGGGTTGTAATGGGGCTTGGGTAATGGTTAATAAGGAATGTCAAAGGATTCTAAGAAAATTTTCTAGGAATGTATACACTCATTCAACGAACAATTAGGGCTGACAAAAATAAACCAATGTTGCGCATCATCAATTTTTCTTCATTCTCACATCTTTATCCTCATTGACATTCTTCTTCTGTTTTTTTTTTCACATAGAGGATTTATGAAATATCTCATATTTGTTTTTTGATGCCATTTTTACACCAAGTATATCCATCCATACACATTCCCAGAAAAGTTGGGTAAAGGTTAATGGGTTAACAAATAAAAGTTATTATAAGGCTCAAAAGGCTACAAAAAGGTTAATGTCATGGGTAAGTCAAAAGGCTAGTTAATGGTCTAAAGAAAAAAATGCCTAGATCATTTCCTAAGTTCAGGTCAATATTATGACATCTCAATTGGATAAGCTAAGAAGTTCTAGTGTAATAATTCAATTTTGATGTAATAATTCAATTTTGATCAGAATAATGAGATCATCAACGAGATAATACGGACTCAAGAAAAATCAGAGTTTATGTATAACCCTCGGAAAAATAGAAAGGTTCAAAACTTTCAGGGTTAAGTCTCCACTATTATTCTAAGGTTTTCTAGTATATACTTCATTCATCAACTTCAAGTTATGCTAACATGGCTCATGGTGCACAGATAATCAAGTTGAAAAAACTTATGAACTAGATCTAACTTAAGGATCATACTAAACTTTCAGTCTTTATCAATATACCAATATGTCAAGTTGGCTTGCATTTTCTTGAGCATAAAACATTTAAAATCCATTTTCATAATCGCAAATGACCAAGTTTTCTTGACAGAAAAACACAATTTTTTTTTTTTAAGAATAAGAAAAGAAAACACTACGAAAAATTCACCGACTCATGAACCCTACCCCCAAACCTAATCCAAACATTGTCCTCAATGTTTAACAAAATAATTTTGACAAATGAATGAAATAAGTACATGAGAGGAGGTTAGAACAGTATTACCGCGGTGAAGATTTTACCAATTCTCACAAGTAATCCACCGATGAGAGCTCAGAGACAAAAGAATTGTGGATTAATAAATAGAGATAGATAAAATACACACTCAACATGCACCTTTACAACAAAAGTTGGGCTGCCTCCCAGTAGCGCTTGGTTTAACGTCATCAGCCCGACAAATATTCTTCCTAAAAAATGGTGTATCGAAAAGTGTAGAGGAAGAACATGACAAACACTTAGTCCATGGTCGTATATCAACAACCTGAACAATTGAGGATCAGTCCACCCAAATATAGCAATCACATGGGGAACCAAATACACTAGGACATCCCAAAAGTGACCAGTAGTCATACACAACAGAGGATTCTTGCGTGCTCCAACAAGGGAACATCCTAGGTCTGGTTCCAAATCAAAAGATTGAATAATTTTTACAACAGGATGGTGAAAACTGAAATCCTCACTACAGAACAAGGGATCGGTGAAAGTAGCCCCAGTAAATGGGAATGTGATGCAAGTAGATGAGACGATGGATATATCAGGTGGTACAGGCTCATCACATGAATCACATAGAGATATTGGTCTAGACAACTCAATGACACCCATATCAGGCATTTCTACTTGATTTTCAACCAGTTTTTCATTTTTAAGGGTAGTAATGCATTTGACATCTTCATCATCTGGTTCAAATGTCCCACTAATTTCGAATTGACCCTTTTGATTAAAAATAGGTTGATTAAGGAATTTTTCTGACTCTATCTCAGGAAGTGACTCAGCTATCTGACTCACAGTCATCTCAAGTTTTCGGATAGCTTGGGATTTTGTTGAGAAATAACTGTCAATTCTTTAATATCCTGAAAATTTTGCTCAAGCATTTCACCTGTTCGCTCTATAAAAATGTTCAAAATATCTTCTAACCTTGATGTGTTGGATGGAGGAACAACTTGATGAAATTGAGACTCATTATCAGGAATGAAACCTTGAGGAGTCTGAGGAGTGTCTAGAGGGCCTTCATGGTACTGACCATGAGCCCATGAGAAGTCAGGATGATAAGCTAAACCTGGGTTGTAATAATCTAAATATAGATCATAATCAGGTCGTTGCATGTCATAAAATGAATTGACTTGCTCGGAAAAATAGGCTGGATAATCCCTTGTGTTCATTTTTTTTTTTATCATTAACTCTAAAAATATACACAGACTCACACGCAATCGGCAACCAATAAATGCACAAGAAACATGCCTCCCTAAGCAATCAACGTTTTTTAGATCAATTATTTTTTTTATCTTTGGGGGACAATTATTTCTTATGTAATCTTTATGACAGAGCAATGGGTGCTACAAGTTGATCCTAAGAGTGTACACTTTACACCGCAAAGTTCAAAATCAGTAGGCTAGAGTTTTGTTTGAAAGAAACTGGATTATCACACAAGAGAATGAGGTCACAATGGTCCAATTAAGTACTTCCTTGTGCTACCGCTCAGTAAGCCAGTAGATGTGAAAACGATGTGACGTTAGATGTACACTTGAGGCTTGTGTTCCTAACCAAAACTGTTGGTAACACCAATTCTTCTTGTGGATCATAACTTACTTATGACTCGGCGTACCGGATAAATTACCCTTGTGGCAGTGGCCTCTCGGAGTTCATTGAATGATTAAACCCATCGTCACTTTTAGCTTTGGTCAACATAAAAGTTATTGGATTCACCTTGGTCTTGGTTGTCCTATGAACACCGTACCTAAAAGATGGCTCTATCTAACTTGCTAACTGATTTTAATTATGTTTGGCTATTGGTTGCACACAGCTGGAGTGATGAGGTGGGGATATCAAGTCCCACCATTTTCTATTTAGAAGCTGGGTCTGCTTATTATGAATTACTAAAGTTTAGCATCCACAATTACATAATTTAAACAACTAACACACAATTGCAAACAATTACATAAAGCACCCGGTCGCTAATACGTTGCGTGAGTTAAAAGTACTTACAGTCTGCGCATTCATCTCTGCACAAAGAGTTAGCACAATTCAAAAAAATGTCCGACTTCTTTTTTATCCGTTTCACTCAACACTCAAGCACATGCAAATAAATTTACTGGTCTTGGTCTTAGAAGTCGGATTTCTAAATCACAAGAAATTATTGGGTAACAATTAAAATTGTTTCCCTATATTTTCTTTTGACTTAGAGAATTTAGAGTTTTTTTTTAGGTGATTAAAAATGGAAAACAATAGAGTTTACAAAAATTATTACACCACACACTCGTAAAACGAGGTGAAAATAAAATTAAAACTCTCCTCACAAAATAAAAAAAAATTAAAATTTGCTTGATGTTTGCAGGATCGTCCAATTTCCTCGAGAAGCGTGTATTATGCAAAATCAAACAAATAACACAAATGAGTGTAAAAAGAACTTAACAAAATAAAAATAAAAATAAAAATTTCTAAATTTTTTTTTTTAAAATTAGTGAAAATAAATCTTAAATTCAGTTACACCACTACCTTCACCGACAACGGCGCCAAAAACTTGTTGCGGGTTTAATCGGCCTAAATAAACAGGCTAATTTAACCCACTTGTAATAACCGCAAGTGCACGGTGTCTAACTGGTAGACAACGACAAGTACGGGTCGATCCCACGAGGAAGGTGGATTAAATTGAATTTAATAATTTAATTAAACTAATTTGGAAAAAAATGGGGTTACAGTGTTCTTAAAACAAAACTAAAAATAAATTAAAATTAAGAAAAATAAAATAAAAGGAAAAGATGGATGAGATGGATTTTGTGGGGTTTGGACTCACCGATGAGTTAGCAAATATATTTAAATCTAAATTACAAAACTTATAAACGAGAAGCTTTAGGGATGAGGATCCCTTGCTTGCACCGAAGATGTGATTATTAAAATCCAATTCCAATCATATCAAGTTTTTGTCAAACATTAACAATTTATCTCAAGCAAACAAACTCTTACCAAGCATTAAGTGTCTTTTTAAGGCACACTTAATCAAAGTCTAAGCTTAATAATTTTTAGCACATGCTTTGAATATTGATAAAATGTGAATCTAACTACCAAACATATCAAGTTTTAATCGAACATGAAACGTGAAAGCAATTTATCAAATTTCTGAAATAAAATTGTAATTAACAATTAAGCATTTAAGTCAGTAAAATAAATTATACAACCCTTTTGGTTTGTCACCTCCTCGGTGCGGTGGTACTCAGCAGATCATGGTGGTGGTGGTCACACCATCAATGGAGGTGGAATTCATCTCTGCATGAACACGAATCCCAAGAAAATGTTACAAGCGCTCTGTGGCTGCTCTTATAGAATCTTGGGGTGCCAATAACGCTCTTCTATCTTATGTGGTCGTACACGATTAAAAGGTGGGGTGTTATCAACCTTTCTCCTTCGATTTGAACAGAGAGAGGCGGGAAACGCGCGGGAGAACTTCAGGCTGTTGCAGGTGCAGTGGGAGGGCGGTTGAGCGTGCGGCAAGACATTGGATGGCGAAGGGGAAGATGGTGGGAGTGTCCGGAGTGCGTGGTGATGCCCCGGCCGGCTGCTGCGTGCTGTCCGGTTGCGATTGAGGGTGGTTGCGTGCTGTCTGTTCGGCTGTCCGTGCTGTCCGGCTGCGCGTACGGTGTGGATGGTGATGACTCCGTCTTGTTTCCAGGTGTCAGAGATAGTGAGAGCCAGGTGGTAGTAGTTTGGTGGTGTTTGATGGAAAGGAGGAGGGAGAAGAAAGAGAGGTGGGTAGGTGGTGATGGTGATGAAAATCACTATGTGAGGAAAAAGGTTTGATTTTCTGCTTTTTTTTTTTTTTCTTCCCTTCTCTTCATCCCCTTTCTTATTCATTTCTATTGTATTTATAGAAATTTAAGAAAATGAACTTGGACAAGTTAAGGGGAGGGTTCAATGAGTGATTTAAGGCTTAAATCAAACTATAATCTTGGATAATTAAGAGAATATGTTTTAGGTTTGAGAAAATGAACTTGGACAAGTTAGGGGGGGGGGTTCAATGAGTTATTTAAGGTTTAAATCAAACTAGAATCTTGGATAATTAAGAGGATATGCTTTGGGTTTGATTGGGTTTGGCATTGGGTTTGGGTTTACGGATTTGGTTTTGGGTTTGGTTTTGAGTTTAGGTTATGGGCTTAGGATATCTCACCTCCACTTCTTCTGAAGTCACCGTCTGTGATTTATTCATTGCATTTTTCTTTGATTTCTTCATTATTGCTCCGAATTCTACAAAAACACAAAAATTTAATAATTAATTTAAAATAAAATAAAACAAAGATTAACAAAAATATAATAGGAGGTAAAAAATGTTATATATATGTGATTATCAGGAAGTTCCATGTTAGCCCTGTGCTTCTAGATACGCGGGAGATAGTTCTCAATACGAAAGCAATCCGTAGAAGGGAGTTTCCATGTGTGGAATGTACTCTGGTATTTGCTTCCTAGCTGGAAGCAGAGAGCAGCTGTAGTTGCCCGTCCGAAGTTGATCCTCGAGATACTTGCCTTAGTGGAACTTATGGGTATTGAGGATAGCTGTGAAATGTGTGAGCTTAGCATGCTGTGATAGTTCAGGTCCACCTAGCAGACTGAATTGAGCTGGCTTAGAGCCGCTTGGGCATGTTCAGTGTCGGGCTGATGCTAGGGCCCGTATTTCCTTGGGATCATCATGTTACATGTATGGCTTGTAGGTGTCACCGTTTTTATGTATCATCAGCTACTCCCCCCAAGTTAGTGGGTCGTCACATCGGTTCGCTAAGTCATCTCTTGAAGGGATGTGCAACTCATGATGATTGAGTCTGAATCGTTTCTTGAGCCACACGCCGTATTAATGGAACGTACGTTGGTTCGGTGGAAAAGATGCGAGAACCCATCCTCTATTTCGGTCGTTCGTAGTCTAGAATCTGACTCTTCTGCTTTTTTTACTTTTGAGGATATCGCTCTGACTAGAAAAGATTTTCTATCTTCTTAATGGCTCAAGAAAACCTTCTTGACGACGCAATCTTGGCCAAGGGCCTGGAGTTTTTTTAAGATAGGTTGTTGTCCGAGCTTGGCCTTGCTGAATCCGTATGAAGTTTGGAGTTCCTGAGGACTTGCCGTTGTATGTCCTGACGAGTGACCAAACGCAAATGTTGCCTCCAACCGGTTTCATCTGTTTGCATCGTGGGATGCTTTAGACCGAAGTGCAGTTTCTAGTTTTGGACGTGATTTGGGAGTTCCTAGATCTTTTAGGGATTCCTCCGACCCAATTAGGGCCTAACGGATATAGGATTATTCTCATGATTCTGCTCAATGCAAAGGAGACCGGCGTCATCGTGACTCCGCGGGTAATTCAGTTGTTGACTTCACCCCGGCGGAAGGGTAACGCTGTCTGTAAGATGACATTGTCGGCTTGTTTCGTTAATCTGCCTGATGACTTCAAGTTGCAGAAGTACTACTTTTTGGATCCTGCAAACTCGAAGTATTTTCGATGCAAGGGTCGTCTGCTAGAGCGACATTTCAGGCTGCTCGTAAGTTCAACCCTTTTTTCTGTGACTTTGATATGCTTAGTGGGCTGATTGACCATTGCTTGTGTTTCTTTGCAGGAATGTTTTCTACTACTCCTCTAACCTTAACAGAACAAAACACCATGGAGACGTTTCGTGACTTGCCGAAAAAGAATGCGATCGATGTAATAAGAGTTTCCAACTCCATCCGTAGTAAGTTGTGGGACAACTGGCACGTTGGCCGCACTCTATACTGAACGTCGTGAATTAAAGTGAAAGTTGGGGCCCATTCGAGAAAGAGGAAGGTTGTTGGGGGCAAAGCTCTCGTTCTGTCTGTCGCGGATGAGCCGTCTAAAATGCTTTCCTCTTTCGTGAAGAAGAGATCCCGTGTTAGAACTGGGTCATCTTCAGCACGACCCGCTCCAGTGAGGGAAGAGTGTGAGTCTGTTATGCCTGTTGGGGCAGAGACCGACATTTTCGTCTTGGAGAAAGATTACTTGAAGTTTTCAGGAGTTGTAGATAGGTCGAGCCTTAGTGACGCACAGGTCGAAGCTCTGAATGACTACCTGGTGCGGCTTGCAATGGCAGTTTCCGCTGGTACTGATTTGTGTGGGACTGTTCCTATAGAAGGCTCCTGTGAAGATTTGCCTGAGGCTGTAAAATCTGATCACCCCATTGCTGCTTCGCTTGAGAGTGGTCGCGGAACTGTCCATGTCTCATGTAATCTGAATTGCTCACCGTCTTGTTCTAGGCAGTAGCTAGACGTGTTGGAGGGTTCGTTGGTGAATTTGCTTCCTCCTCTCCATTCGGATCCCATTAAGTTGTCTCGTACCAAAGGGTCGGCTGTTAGTGATAAGGGGAAGGCCACTGAAGAGAGCCTGAGTATGGTGGCAACCGTGAAGGGTGGCGCTGGTGTAATCCTTGATCCGGGAAGCTTCATCTGGGTGCACGGATAGGCCGATTTGCGCCGAACTTGGTGATGATGAGTTCACAGGTCTGGCACTAAGAGGTGGACGTAGAGTATACTTCAAGGAAACATATAAGCATGCGTCACAGCTGACTGATGGACCACACTCCAAAACCCGAGGAGGATACGTTGGAAGGGTGTACGGATAAGGGCTTGAAGTACCCTATGCTGGTTATGTCTCATTTGAGCTACGCTGTCGTTGCTGGGTCGGAAGTCGAGGCGGCTCGCGAGAGGGTATACACTTTAGAGCGTGTCTTCTCGCACATGCAAGCGCTATATTCTGACACGCTCTATGAAATTGAGCAGTTGAATAAGCAGGCTGAGGATAAGAGGTTGGATCAGTCAACCGTGGTCGCTGACTCAGAGGGCTCGTTTGGAGGACCTTGAGCGTAATTTGTCAGAGTTGGAGTCCGAGAGGGACGAACTTAAGCAGGAGGTGACCCGGATCTGCCGAGCAGTAGAGGTTGCGCAGGAAGTTGCGGCTAAGGCGTGTTCGAAACTGCGATCTCTTGCTGACGAGAGTGATTCGAAAGAAGTCGATTGAAGATCAGCTCGAATTGAAGTGGCATGAGCTTAGTGCTGTGAAGAACAGTTTGGTCATAAAGCAGTCTCGAGTCGCTAACTGCCAAGTTAGAGCTACTGGAGCATGAACTTGTTGACGCGAAGATGCAAGAGGAAGAGCTTTTTCAGGAGCAGGGCAAGTGTAAGTTCCGCTGGGTTGTACATGGCCAGCTGGAGTTGATGAAGGAGGAACACCCGGAGTGGGATCTGAGGCGTTATAAGAAGATGTCATATGTAGACTTGTCTGTTACATATGCGTCATCGGAGGAAGAATACAGTTTGGGCCCTAATGTCCAGGCCGTGGCGCGTGTGGACGCTACTTCTGCTCCATCTTCTACTAGACTTAGCTCTTCTGTTTGTACCTTTTTCTGATAAGAAGTAACCTTGGTGTGATTGTACCACTTTTTGTTTTGCCCTGATGAAAACAGTTTAATCCGTTTCGTGTTTGTTGTCTTTATTGCATGTTTTCATTTTGCCTTGTCGTCCTGCTTTGGCATAGACTGGTGGAATCAGTAGGACGTTGACTGGTCTGTGTGCAATAGAAAGCTTGATCACTTTGTATCGTGAACGACTCAGGGTCATTGTTGTATAGTCATGTCCGATAGTGGGCATCTTGCGGACAGTCTAGCCTGGGGTTGATTCGCCCGAGCTGTGTCTTGTCCCCAAGGTAAGCTGCTTGAGGCTCACCTTGTTGGTCTGACCAATCGGCTGCAGCTGCTGCTATGAGTGAGTTGCGATGGCCGAGTGTATGTGTCAGAGTGTTCGTGTCGAGTCATGCACCGTAAGCTTGGGTTGGCATCCTAAGTAGCTCTTATCTGGGCACTGCCCGTACGATCTCTGTATTAGTACGAATGGCCTTCGCTAATATTAGAATGTCGATCCGTTTGAGCGTGAAGACGTTGACTCAGCTAGATTCATGTTTGGCGACCAGACTGAAAAACAGTGGTCTCGTGGCAAGCCGTTGGAATCAGTTTAGGACTGACTAGGCTCCCACCTTCCGAATCGTTTATGACCGAGTAAAGTGGACTACAGATTCAGGGAGTAAAAGTTTGACGACCAGGCTGAAATGCATTGGTTTCGTGGCAAGCCATCGGAATCAATTTAGGACTGACTGAGCTCCCACTTTTTGAACCATCTACACCCTCCTCACGCAGTGAGGGCTACAAATTTGAGAGTGGAGTTTGGCAACCAGGCTGAAAAACAGTGGTCCTGTGGCAAGCCATCGAAATCAGTTTCGGACTGAGTAGGCTCCCACCTTCCAAATCATCTACACATGTGTGCATCAAGCTGCAAATTTGGGAGTTTTTGGCGGTCATGCTAAAAACAATGGTCCCATGGAAAACCGTCGAAATCAGGTCATGGCTTACTAGACTCCCACCTTCTAGACTATCTACACCCTCGCAGCGATGGCTACAAGTCCAGGTTTGGTGATTTAGCGACAACGTTGAAAAGCAGTGGTCCCGTGGCAAGCCGTCAGAATAAGTTTTGGATTGACTAGGCTCCCACCTTCTAGACTATACACCCTTGTAGTGGAGGCTGCAAGTCAAGGTTTGGTGATTTGGCGGCCAGGCTGAAAAGCAGTGGTCCCGTTGCGAGCCGTCGGAATTAGTTCAGGACTGACTAGGCTCCCACCTTCCAAACCATTTACACTTGCGCAATGGGGGGTACAGGTCTGGGCTTTGATCAGAAGCTTTCCTTGCTAGTCGTCACTAGCTAGACTTACCTGACTATGTTCGGCGATCATTGACTGCGAAGGGGGATTTGATCCCTAGCGAGTCGTTGTCACCAGCGTGAAGTGCTGATTAGACTCCAACTTCCTAAACCATCGAGATCCGCGTTGAGCTAACTAGGTTTCGAGTGATACCAAAAGCCATCGTCGTCAACTTAGGCTGACTAAGCTTGACCGGTTGGAGAGGGGTTTCTTCCATTTGAGGATGTGCGAACCTAGTCCATCAGCATGGTGTGGACGAAGTTACCTTAAATCAACTAGTGATCTATAGGTACGATCCGTACGTCTAGGATTTTTCGTGCTCATGCCAAGCATGTGATAGAATATTGTTTGAATAACAGGCTGAGCCCATGGGCCCACAAAAGAAGGGTTAGGGCTTCCTGCATGATGCGCTGCGTGTACGGCGTAGATCGCGTGGTAACACGTGTACGGCGTAGGTTGTGTGATGGTTGAATATCGGTTACTCCCCCTCAGTTGATGGGGTTGCATGCAGCGCCATAAATTTGATTGATGTGGTCTGCACAGTTTCCTCGGGAACCGCTGTCTCCTCGTTTCCCATACAGTATTTAATGTTTGGCAGTTAATGCTGGAGTACCCGCTTGGTGAACCATCATGTCTATATAATGGTGTTTTCCAATCGTTGTAGGCACTATTTTTCATGGAGCTTATCTACTGTAATGTTCTTGCTTGAAGAGAACGCTTTGGATTTTCCAAAGGCTGAAGAAAATGCTTTGAGTTTTCTAAAAGCTGAAGAAAATGCTTTGAGTTTTCCAAAGGCTGAAAGTGGATCTTCTTCTCTGGAGTCTCTAAATATTCTGACATTTGTACTGATCAGGCATATCGATAGTTGATGTTATGCGTGATCACCTGTTACGAGTGGGCACATAGTTGATCTGCTGAGGTCTCGTAATTTCTTCTCATATCGCGGAGAAGTAGTACGGATATCGTACCACTTGTGCCTTCGTGTGCTCGGCTTCCAATGTTGACCAATGGCTGATCGAAGTGTTAGTCGATGTGTGATGCTTCCGGGAGTGGTATCTCTCAATCACTTCTGTGTCGCATATGGGAAAATAGGCATCTCTTCATAGCATTGTGAGACCGTCGTTGCTTGTGGCCATCCTCATTTGCTTTCTTCCACGCGTTTTGCGAAAGTTGGAAAGGGGATGGGATGTCTCTTGAGGAAATTAGCAGCCCATTGTAAGGTCCACAATGTTGTAGTATGAGCACTTTTCGGGGTGATTTGACGGAGAATTCTGATTGCTCAGTCCTTTCAATCCCCTCTGCCACTTTGTCTTTATCTTGGGAATGGGTCGAGCGAAGTCCGTTCACGTATCTTTGTTGTCACTTGCAGATTGCTCTCATTGGAGGGTCTGCAAGTTTTCTTTGGATGCTTCTTGTAGTCGAATCGTAGTAGAATTGTCTAAACGAGTCTTTTCCTTCATGTCGCACTGTATTAAGACGTTTGCAGCCTTTTGTATCCGCCTCAGGGCGTTCGTAATATGTAGCCTTTTGTATCTGCCTCAAGGTGCTTGTTGTTACGTCTTTCCAATGATCAATAGAGTTTGTTTTCGTAATTCTTGTTTTATTTCTTAAATGATTGCAAATCACATAAGTCTTTTAAGAACTAAAACTCAATATACGACTTAACGCAAATTAACTGTCGACGGAGAGAAACTGATCTTGGCCTTGAAGTGAATTCGGGTTGCTCTCGCGGATCATTTAGCGAACTTTCGAGGCGTTACATAAGTTACTGAAGATTAAACCTTGCAGAGGGGCGGATCTCCATGCCAACGAAATGTAGGGGGATGTGTTCCCACTTGCCATGGCCTTTTCGACTCGCTAAACGGAAGAGTTTATTGCTTCAATAACGCCCAAGAATGATGTCTCTATCATCGTCTGGCCTTGCACTGGGTCAGGCTGCTCTACACGATGTAGTTGAATCTGGGAGCACTCTATCTGTTTCAGTGCAGCGTAGTGGCAGCCTCGTTCCGTAGGTTGGCCTGCACGTATTGTTCCTTCAGAATGGTTAGCAGTATACTTAACACACTGGTAAAGGGTGGAGACCACTGCTTCCATCTAGTGGAGCCATGGTCTTCCCAGGATGATATTGTAGGATGACGGTGTGTTTACCACCGTGAAGTCCATAAATAGGACCTTCCTAAGCTGCGGTTCTCCTGCTACCGTAGCTAACCTTATCTTTTCGATGGGGAAGCACTTCTCCCCGCTGAATCCGATCAGTGGGTGTTTTAAAGACGTTAGGTTTTCCTCCTTGAGGTCCATGTTGCGGAATGCGTTGTAAAACAAAACGTTAAGCGGACTTCCTATGTCAACCAGGGCTGTTTTTACTTCCCACCTTGCTATGGAAACCGGGATGACTAAGGAGGTCCATGCTGCAGAATGCGTTGTAGAACAAAACATTAAAAGAATTTCCTATGTCAACCGAGGCTCTTTTTACTTCCCATGTTGCTATGGAGACCGAAATGTCTAAGGCGTTGTTATGTGGTGTTTGGACTCCTTCGAGGTCATTGTCCGTAAAGGTCAAGGTGGGGATGGGGCTCTGAATCTTTGAGTGTCAGATGTGTATGTCCTCATCTGCGGGTTGTGGCCGCATGTCCAGTAGAGTCCGCTTGCTGGACCTATATGACTGGCTTTCATTTGGCCCAACTTCATAAATGACGTATATTATCCCTGGAGTCTCCTTCTCTATTTCTTTAACTGACTCCCCTCTATCCTTTGCTTGTTTTGTTCGTTTCCCAGACTTCAGGAACTTTTTTAGTTTGCCTCTGCGAATCCAGTACTCAACCTCATACCTCAGACTTTTGAATTCATTGGTGTCGTGGCCGCCCTCATTGTGGTACGCGCAGTACTTGTCATTGTCATGCTTGGCTGGGTCTCCGCGTGTCTTTGGGGGCCACTTCAGTTCTTCCCAGCTTTTCATTGAGTTTACTACGTCCGACGGGTTAGCATTTAGGGGTGTCACTACTTTGGATCCAACATAGTTGGACGATTTCTCCGGCCTGAACCGACCAGGGTCCGACATGTTGTTAATGCGCTTCCTTTTGTTCCATTCCTCATCTTTGCATCTTTTTTCCTCGTTCTTGTCCCTGGGAACGGAGGGCTTCTTCTCACCTTCGGCTTCCCTTTTAATGGTCCTTGACTCATCCAGGGTGATGTGTCTCTAGACGCTCTTGAGAAACTTCGCCATGTCTAGAGGGGGTTCCAGGGTGAGGTCCTCATAGAGCTTTCCCTCTTTGAGTCCCGCAGTAAAGGCCGTCACGGCTGTATCATAGTTGCACCCATCGATGAGGGTCAGCTCGTTGTTGAAGAGCGTGACATACTCTAGGAGTGTCTCGCAAGACCTCTGCTTCAAAGAGAATATGTAGTGTGGGCCTTTTCGGAAACGTTGGCTCCCGACAAAATGTGTCAGAAATTCCTTCGCCAGCGTTTTGAATGAGTCGATGGAGTTCGGCACAAGGTTGTGGAACCACATCAGTGCTGAGCTTTTCAAACTAGTGGGAAAGGTCATGCACATGACGGATTCAGATCCTTCATTAAGGGCCATTACGTGCTGGTAATGGCGCAGGTGGTCGAAAGGATCGGTGGTTCCGTCGTAGGAGTCGAGCTTCGGGGGAGTGAACTTCCTCGGAAGGGTCTCATTCATGATCTGGTCTACAAATGGTGGGACAGAGAGGCGGTACAGTACATCCAGATTGTGCGCCCTTCTGCGAAGGCGGTTCCTGGATTCGCGCCTCTCTGTCCTCGCGACGAGCTCAGTGTTACCCGTGCAACCTCCTTTAGTACAATAAGAACTAGCGAGGGCAAGGCTTTCCTGCGCTTGCTCCCTATCATCTTCTGAAAGTGGAGGTTTGTGTTGCTTCTAGTATCCATTAGCGAGTGGTGGATTATGTCGCGTGAGAACCTCCACTACCTTGGTGATCCGTTGTATTTGAGATGTCAGCGTATCGATTCTGGGGTCTGTCGTTGGCACGGAAGCGTGAGTCGACTGCCTGTGCAAAACAGGAACTGTTGAAGGAGGTGGTATAGGGACATCCTGAGGGTTCGACGTGTCCCCCGATTCTCCGTTGTTGCATGACCTAGTGGTCACCAATTCTCTGTGTTTTGAAAGAAGACGACACTTATTGTAAACTTAAGAATTTTGTCGTCCCCACGGACGGCGACAAACTGATGCAGTCGTTTTTTGCTCCCTGATTTGACTTGGTTCCTGCTAACCTGCATAAGTAACACATGAGTCACGGACCACCGTTGTGGTGCCCGATGCTAAAGTTAGACAAGGATCTGAGGAAGGTGTAATGTTGTAACAAGGAATTTGTAGCGTACCTTAGCTTACCAACCTCATGTTTTATTTATAGTGCAAGGAGTCCTGATTTTACCAAGCCATCGTAGGCGTAGTTTAGGAAGGAGATCTTCGTGGAGATCCTTATCTAATTAGGAATCATGTTGTAGGAGGAAAATTCCATGTTAGCCTTGTGCTCCTAGATACGCGAGAGATAGTTCCCAATACGAGAGCAATCCGTAGAAGGGAGTTTTCCTGTGTGAAATGCACTCTGGTATTTGCCTCCTAATTAGAAGTAGAAAGCAGTTGTAGTTGTTTGTCCAAAGCTGATTCTCGAGATACTTGCCTTAGTAGGACTTATGGGTATTAAGGATAATTGTGAGACGTGTGGGCCTAGCATGCTGTGAGAGTTCGGGTCCGCCTGGCAGACTGAATTGAGCGGGCTTAGAACTGCTTGGGTTTGTTCAATGTTGGGCTTATGCTGGGCCCATATTTCCTCGATATCGTCGTGACACGTGTATGGCTTATAGGTGTGACCGTTTTTATGTATCATCAGTGACCATTATGTTGTGTGGCTCCATAACCATAGCTTGTTTTTTCTTCTCACAAGGGCCAACCTACAAAATTCAAATAAATGAGGAACAAGCGACGACTTTCGCATTAGTGAACAAGCAACAACTTTCGCATTAGTATGCTATGGAGTTGCACTAATCTGCAGTTGTTTTCTTTTTTGAACCCTCTTACCGTGTTCCTAGATTCACCCTATTACCAACAACAACTTGCGTCATCTCTGATAATAGCGCCACCTGCAGCCATGTTGGGTCGAGTTGAAGCGTTTGTATTAATGCTATGAAAGTGAGAGTGTTACCCAAGGTTTGTAAACACGAAGAGGCATTTTAGTGGATAAACCGAAGGCCAAGGCGTAAGCCTCAACGCTTGAGGCGTAACCAATTTTAAAATAAAAATATATAGGTAGTGTAATTATTTAAGTATAAAATATATTTACCTAGTAAATATTAACAAAAATGAAAAATAAAGTTAGTGTAACCCTTTTTTAGCCTTTCAACCAGGTCATTAAAAAGGTCCATATATATTTAGATTGTTTTGGCTATTCAACAACGTCAAAAAATAAACAAACAAGGTCAAGTCCATATTATTCAATAAGATCATGTTTGTAGTTTCGGAGACAAGTAGTTTTTCAAGGGGTTTCGATCCTTCTTGATGGTTGGTTTTCTAGGGTGGCAAGTGGGTTTGGTGAGATCACTTCAACGTTAGAGATAACAAGATAGGCATCGATCTCTTTTCTTCAAGTGCATTTCATTATCTAACCAGATTGTCATTGACAAGAAGTGATTTAAGTGTATCTGCGTCCCTTTCATGCCTGTAAGTATCTCAGAGATGGGGGAGGTGGGAGAAGATGCATTTAATTATAGATTTCCACCCAATACTACTAAGATTTAGTTCTCTATTCTATTGAAAACACAGAAAATACATTAGGCAATCAAGAGAAGAGTACATAAGAGAGAGTTGAGGAAACCTAAATCTATGTTCCACCACTTTAAATATTCGCTTGCCTCATAAGTTACTCCGTCAATATGTGCCTGTTTTCATGTTCTACTTTGACAAAATGTAGTATTCTAATGTGAGAAAAACCTTGCAGAATAAAGTTTGCATGAAATTTTTCTCTTAATACCAACTGAATACGGAAAGATCGTTTCTCATTGACAAAGAAAATGCATGATCTATTGTTCTTCAGCTTAGTTACTCAAACTTGTGAATGCGTCATTCCAAGCTGTTATCATCTTTCTGTGAATTCGATTCACATATCAATTTCAAGGTTGGTTAAGGGCTACAAATCCTTGCAACATCTCTTTTTTCAATCACACTTTTTGTTCATCTCTCTGATGAATAAAATTTATAGCATATTTCTCCTGTCGTTGGCACTCCACAAATACTTTTTTTTTGCTACTAATTATCATGCACTAGACATCCTCACCACCATCTCCACTATCGCCCTGAGTCAATTCCATTAAAAAAATCATATTTTTGAATGTAAACTAATTATTTTGACGTGCAATCTTATTTTATGTTAAAAATACAAATTTTCTTAAGAGTGAAACTCGGTTAAAATTATAATCAATTGAATGTTTTCGGTCTTCGTTTGAATGTTTATTAAAATATGTTTGTTTCTTTGAAAGATATTTAAAATACGGAGACATGAAAATATTATAAATACTTAAGGCGTGAAAATATTATAAATATTAAAGTTTTAAGTATTTGTATTGATCAGATCTTCAAAATGCATTTCAACAAACATAGTTTATCAAAATCTGACAACTACATAGATAGTTATAATAATTTTCATTATCAAAAAAGGAAAATACAATATTTTCAATTTCCGCCACATGTACATTCCACCAACTATTTTCATCATTTTTCATTTTCTTTACCCTTCTATATATTTTATAATTTACAAACCTGTCATCATAGAAAATAAATCCCAACCCTTAGCATCTTTCCAAACTTTCAATCTTAGTCATATTTTATCTACAAGATTTGAAGTTTGTCCTAGTCAGCAATGAATAATAAAACATCACTCCGAATTGTAATATAGACTAGGGTGTTCATCGTGCCTTTAGTACTCAAATTGTTTGATTTCAACTTTGGCCAGGGGTATTTCAGTCCTATGCGAATATAAATTTAAGCCAAACACCCTCCCCTCCCTTCTCTATGTGATTTGTTAAATTTTTATGTTTGGCTAAATCGCAGCCGTCTTTTATCTCCAACCTACAACACCAATCTGATTTGTAATCTTGATTTTCCACAACTTCTATTTGTCAATTGGAAGGGCATTGTCTACCAGATAAAGTCTCTACCCCATACCCCAAGACACAAAAAAAAATATTTAATAAAAAAATGAAAAAGAAATGGAACTCCAAAGGCCGAAAATCAACAAGTGAAAGATGGCAAAGGAGCTTCCTTTGAAGGGGCTCACCAACTCATGCAATAGACCTTCATGGACAAAACATATGGGAGTTACCTTCATTTCTACTCAAGGATGCACGGATACGAACACGCGCGTCGTGTCGGACATGTACACGACACGCCGACTCGACAATTTTTAAAAAACTAGGACTCGGGGACACGTCAACACATCATACTATTTTTTTAATAAGTCATATAAATAATAATCTAATAAAGTGTCTTCCTAGCGTGTCTTGAAGAAGATGATATTGTTGCAAGAAAAAAATTAAAATAGAGAAAAAGTATAGTAGAAAAGAAGTAGAAAAGAAAAGAAGCAAATGAGAGAAAAATAAGAAGCAAAGATTAAGAAAAAACATATACTACTTCTATGCTCTAGTGGTTTTTTGCCCTATTTGTCTTAAATCGCAATTGAAATAGTCATTCACTTCAGATGGATTAACAACCATTATATTACGTGGTTATTTGCAAACATCTAAAAGTAAAAAATAAAACAAAGTTGATTTTTAGATATCGACTGTGTCCTGACCAAGTTCTGTATATCGGAGGCGTGTCCGACACGTTGACCACATTAACTATGTGTCTGATACTTGTCGACACGTTGACCAAGTGTCTGACACGTATAGGTGGCGCGTCAAGCGAGTGTCGTGCGTCAAATACGTGTCGAACACGAATACGACAAATTTTTGAAGAGTCTGTGCTTCCTTGTTTATACTATCCAAACTTTCTATCATTGTCCCAAAGGTAACCTAGTAAATTTTCAAAGGCTAGATTATGGATCTCCTGATAATTAAGTTGTTTCATGAAGCCAAAATCATATATAAGGCCAGGTGAACCTGATGGGGAGTTGGAGATGAGCTGTGATTCACACTCTAATGCACATTAGAAAAAATTTGGTATAAAGGTTTATTTTCGCTCAAAAGACCTTCCCTATTCCCTCTATCCCAGACAAGAAAAAAAAAAAGTGTATTACACAAATATAGGACAACAAAAATGTCCATGGATAAACACCAAACAAAGATATGAAAATATTTCATAAACATGTAGAAAATCTTATATCCTAAGACAAAAACAAAGGAAATGTAATGAAATTTTGTCCATCTACCATTATCTGTGGGAGCCAGTCAAAACATCAAATAGACCACAGCAACTCTTCCAACTAGCTCTTCGCTCTATTGGTCGTAGAGAAGTAATGTTGGACAACTGCAGATTAATTATCACAACAATAGGAAAACAAGAGGTAAGCAAACCGAAATCCACAAGAGAAAAACAAATAATGATAATAATAATAACAAGAAGTGAAATTGACTTCCAATTCACAAACAACCTGATTTCTTGAGGTCTGATTAGGTTCAAAATCTTTGGTTTCAACACTTGGAGTGGTCTCACTAACCTGAACACTTAGAGAGGTGTCACCAGCTACCTCCTCAAACTCTCTGGGCTGCTGCTCAACAATGTGGTCACTAGTTTCAAGACTTAGAGCATCGGACAGTAGCACCATTTTGTCGTTGCTTTCCTTTTCCTTAGGGGGAGGATCGCATTCAACCACCACATTTAAATCCTTAGGCGGCGGCCGCCGCCGCGGCATTTCAATGTTAACTAAATTATTATTCTCTTGCGTTGTTTTCTCAATCACAACAACTTGAGTCACTTGTTCATCAGACACTGAAACAACCTTCTTCTCCTCAGCATCGGCATTGGGAAGCACTATTTCCTTGGAGGAAAAAACAAAATCATCCACTACGGATGCAGATTTGGATTCATCTACCACTGCTACGGCTACTGGTTCTGGTTCTGGTTCCGGTTCCTCCAATAATGATGATGATTGTTCCTTCTTCACCTCTTCTTCTTCTTCTTCGAATACCACTGATTCCTCCTCCTCTTCCTTCTCTTGTGTCACAAGAGATTGAGTATTATTGACCAAACTCACTGTTTTTTCAGTAAAATCAATAGATTCACTCGCCTCTGCCTCTTTCAACTCAGCTACTAATTCACTCTGCTTTTTGTTCTCTTCTTGTTTGAATTCCTCCTCCTCTTTCAGCATCTCTACTTGCTCTTCGGCAGACGATTGACTCTTGTCAACAACGAGAGAAGCAGATGGAACTTGTTGAATATCAACCGAAGAAGCCGTAAATACCTGTTGTTGTTGTTGTTGTTGTTGTTTTGTAAATTCCTCATTTGCTAGAGGCGGCTCCTCTTCTTCTTGTACAACATACTCGATGTTGACACTAGTCTTCTTCTTAGACTCCTCTGAATCCAAATCCAAATCCAAATCCTGCTGTTGTTGTGGTTTGATTTCCTTGAGAATCTGGATGACCTCCTCCCTCTGTGGCTGTGGCTGTGGCTGTGGCTGTGGCTGTGGTTGTGGAGTGGTATGATGATCGCTTCCTCTCTTGTTGTTAGCAGATCCTTCTTCCATTGATTTTGATTTGGAAGATGACGACGATGATCCAATACTAGTAGTACCGTTGTTCTTCGAGGCACCGTTTTGGTGATGATGATGGTGATGTCGGTCAGATTTGGGAGAATCGTTGGTGGCGTCGCTACCGCAACTGCTACTGATCTCGCCCTCTTTCTCATCAACAGCAACAACAACAACTGGTCTTGTTTCTAATTGTAGCTCGTAGTAGTCTGGTTTGTG
Organism: Berberis vulgaris; assembly: GCA_963556465.1. Classification (NCBI taxonomy): domain Eukaryota; kingdom Viridiplantae; phylum Streptophyta; class Magnoliopsida; order Ranunculales; family Berberidaceae; genus Berberis; species Berberis vulgaris. Next base: position 57,976,370 of record OY747128.1, read on the forward strand.
TTTGTTTCAGATAGGGAACACCAATAGAAGAAAAAAAATGTTAGCTAGCTTTGCGTTGCTTTGAATAGTAAGTAAACAAAAGTAAGTAGAGAGAGAGAAAGAGAGTGAGTGTGTATCGCTTACCTTGTTCTGGAAAAGGAGTAGTAGATGTAGACTGGTTGTTTGGAGAATTACTACTTGTAGAGGATGAGGAAAAAGTCGTACTGTTGTAAGTTGTTGTTGTTTTGCTTTTTCTTGCAGCTTTTCTCTTCTTCGCATCTGAAACCATATTAACGATGATGACGAGATTGGGCTGGCTCACTAGCTTTTGATTCAATGATTAATGTGTATCTCAGTGTGTTTGGAGGATTAGACTGAGAGACTTAACAATCCAAAGTTCCAAACCACAAACAAGAAAGAAAAGAGAGATCGTAGTCGTGGGCCGCAGAGAGGGGAGAGAAGCGGGTGTGTTGTCGTGTCTTTCTCTCTCCCTTCTTTCCACTCTTCTTTTTTCCTTCATTTCTTCCCGTTTCTCGGGTGGTGTGGTGTGTTGAAAAAGTATTGACTTGAATAGTCACACATCAAATAAAAAAGAGTTGTCACAAATATTTATAAGAAGATGATTCACTACAATATTATTGTTATGTATAGTGGACTAAGGGGTGCGCAACATAATGGAATCTCATCATATAAAAACAAATTATACTTTTTTTCATTCTAATCAATCTACTATTATAATTTATTTATACGCATCATCATTATAATATACTACTTTCATCTTCTATTTGTTGGGCTTAGCTCCTTGTCAATTTAACTTTCCTAACTACCCCAGCTTAATAAAACATGTTATTTTTAGAAGATAAAAAAAATACTTACTTTGATTTGATAAGATGATCAAACTCAAAATTTTGGTTGCTATTGGATTTCTGCCTTTATTAAGCCTAATTTATAGGCTTGTAGGCCCATATCTTTGCCCATATGCAAGATTATGTTGAAATGGCCTTATAAGAGAAAAATGCGGCATTTTTGAAAAACTAAAGTCTTGAGAATGGGCATTTCGCAATATGGCAAATGGGGATAGGAGGGGCATTTTTAGGATTTGGTGAATGGGGGAGGGGCAATTTCGACATTTTGTGAATGGGTAGGGACATAGGCACAACGTTTGAATCTATAGAGATTCTTCTGTATGAATATGAATCGATATTATTACATTCTAATTCCTTCCTGATACCTCCCAAGGAAAATCTCGAATTGGATCCCAAATTGACGAGGGATGGGCATTTTCGTAAGTTGGCAAATAGGATGGGAGGGCGTTTTCGATATTTGGTGAATGGGAAGGGTAAGTTCAAAATTTTGTGAATATGTAAGGGCAGTGTCATAATTTGTTGATGGAGAGGCATTGTTGTAATTTAGCGAATGAGGGTGGGAGGGGTGTTGTCAGAATTTGTTGAATAGGAAAGGGCAATTTTGGAAATTTCAGTACACAGACACACACACCCCGACTTAAATTGCATATATATGTAAGGTTGCCTTGCATCCTTGTTGATGTCCTCCCCTCCCTTCTCGTAAAAACAAATCCCATAACCCACTATAATACCTTCACGACCCCCAACTAACCTCACAATTTAACCTCCCATTTCTTAATTGGTTATCCTTCATAACTAATTTTGATAATGATACCCACAGTTTGGATCATCGACCTTTCTTTAGTAAAATTTTAAAAAAATAATAATTTAAAACTCGACACTTAAGTGGACATTTAACTAGAGGCCCCCACTCTGGGGCACTCGCCTACTTTGATTTTTTGTGTTACTTTTCATCTTCTAAAACAAACCCACATTCATCTTCTCAATCTCCAATTCCTCAACTCCATTATTCACATCTTCAATCATCCATGAACCTCTCCATCTTTATATCTCTCGCTGCCTTCCTCTTTGTTCTATCTCACCCTCAACCACACTCTCAATCTATATATCTCGTTCTCAATCCTCAATCACTGTTTCCACAAATTTATTTGCTTGCTTGGGTATTTGAGTGGTTCGATTTGTTGGTGGAATTGATGAATTCTTGGGTTCATTTCTCTCTCGAAATCCTTCTATTTGTTTAGTTTTCATCAAACTCATTTCGAAGTACCTTTACCTCACCAACATTTAAAACATTTCTCTTTTCATACTAACAATGGCCATTGATGCTCCAACAAGCTCTAGTATTTGATGTCTTTGTTTTTTAGCATGAATTAAAGTGTATCAAGGCTATTGTGAAGCCATAAGCAAACTTTCATTGCGGATTTGGATTTATTGGGGACGAGCCTTGAAGAATAAATCAATACTATTTCCATAGTCTTTTCTGGAAATAGATACAAATAACAAAATACTCAATTTCAACAAACCGACTCTATTTGATTCGAAGTCGTAATTTAGAACTAAATAAAACAATATTTTTGCATTGTTAGTCAGTTCAAAAAAATTGATTCTCAAATCCCACATCGGTTTAAAAATCAAGTCGGGCAAATAACAAAAAAAATTAGAAATCTTGATCTAAATGGATATTTGAAAAATAAATTATTTTTTTTTGAAAATCTGTTCATAAAACAAAAGACTCTTTAGAGAAGCTCGAATAAACTAAAGGAAGTACGTAGTGAATGAATTTGATATCTAGAACCAAATATAACTTCTTTTTTTTCTATCTTTGAGTCTGTTTTAAAAATCGATCATCAAATCATACTTTCATTTTAAAACACGTCTTTTTTTTAACTGTTCAATTTACAAAACAAATCAAGACTCTCTTTGAATTGTTCAGTTTTCAAAATTGATCCAAATCAACACAAACAAACTGATTTTTATTTCATGAAGCTGCAAATCAGATTGACACTGTTATAAATAAAATCATAACCTTTTATCTGAAGTTCCAAATACAAAATTGTTTAGTGTTCTAAAAACTAAACACAATAACGCTTCCACCCATTTAATAGTGCTCTCAAACAAATCAATTTTGACTTCAAAGCTAACACATTTATAAACATTATCAAATGGGCACCCTATTACAAATAAAATTATAACTCTTCCTTCAAAGCTCCAAATACAAAATTGTATAGTGTTCTAGAAACCAAATTTGACAAAGATTTCGTGGATATGAGGAAAAAACATTAAAACCTACGAAAATCAATCAGATTTAACTTTAAACTCAAATAATCTACCGATGCACATCTAGGTACTCCAAAAATCGACTAAAAATTAACACTTAAATTTATGTCGTTAAAAAAACTGATATTTTTCATAAAAATCAAGATTGTTCAAAATTTTGAAATCCATTTAGTAGGTCACATCATTCTCCATTGGAGAATTACATCAAAAATAGATTTAGAGGGAGAAATCCAGGGTGGGGGCTAAATTTAGGCTGAAACATTCAGCAAGAAGTGAGATTTATGATAAACATTGGATAAGGAGTTGAAGAAAGTGTGGAAGTCGAAAGTTGAGTTGGAGAAAATGAACAATGGGTGCTTAGATCCTAACTAGTTGACTAAACCATCAAATTATTTCACAATGGACTCAACTGACTTAAATGGGTGCTCTCATCTTGAGGTGGCTATGATCCAAATCGTGGGTGTAACTATCACGACTCTTTAATTTAATATTGATTGTTACTTGACTTAAAAGACTCCCTATTTCCCCACATTAATGGAAATTGAAAATTTGTTTTCATTAGGGGGTGTTTGTGAGAATTTGAAGAAAATGCTTTGTTTCAATCTCAATGGTGGAATAAAATTCTAGGAGTTTACTTCATGGTGATACATTCAACCTTTCTTCTTTTTTTTTTCCGTGGCCTCTCTAATATTTTTTTTCTCCTTTCCACAAAATAATTCTGCTGATAATGAGTGCTTACTAAAAACATGGAAATTTGACTCTACATTATCTAGGTCATGCAATTTGATCAATATTTATTATGATAATGGTGTACATATATTTTGGTTCTAGTTAGGCCAAGTTAAATATCTTTGCGTCAATCTTATATGACACTTAATGATACACTAAAACAGTTTATCTTCTACATTGTACACGTGTCATGATGATCTCGATAAATAATAGACTCAAGTGTCGGCCTAACATTGATTCGGCCCAAGTGGTCCTAAGCCCACACATTGTAGTCCACCAGACAGACCCAAATCATTACGGTCTGCTAAGCCCACGCGTCTCACAGATGTCCTCAATACTTGTAAGCCTTGCTAAGGCAAGTATCTCGATAATCAACTTCAGACAGACAAGACAACAATACTTTGCTTCCAACTAGAAAGCAAATACCAAAGGATACGTCGCACATGGAAGCTTCTATCTATAGACTACTTTTTGATTGTGAACTATCTCCCTCGTATCTAAGAGCACAAGGCTAATAGGAAAACTCTTCTTCACAGCACAACTCCTAATTAGAGAAAAATCTCCACGAAGATCTTTTTCCCTAAACTACGCCATCGATGGCCTAGTCGAACCAGAACTCCAACAATAAATTAGACACGAGGTTGGTAAGGTAAGGTACACTACAAATTCCCTGTTTACAGCATTACGCCTTCCTCAGATCCCTGCTTGACTTTATATCGAAATGCCATTGGCCACCACAACAGTGGTCCATGGCTCACGTGCGTTCCTTATGCAAGTCAGCAAATTTTTAGGTCAAGGTCAAAGTAGGGAGCAAAAATAGACTGCATCAATTTGACACCGTCTGTGGGGACGACAAAGTTCCTAACCAATCACTAGTACCATCTTTCTTCAAAATTCGAGAAGATGATGACCACCACATCACGCAACAATGGAGAACAAGGGGACACATCAAACACTAAGACTGGCGTTATACCACCGCTCTCAGCGGTGCCGGTGACACAGGGGAAGTAGGCTCACACCCCCGCATAGGCAACAACAACGATAGACCCCAGGATAGATTTATTGTCGTCACAAGTACAGTAAATCGCAAAAGCAATAGAGGCTCTCATACAGAAGAACCCTCCACCTGCTAATGGAGATCAAGAGCAACACATGCCCCCGTCTTCGGAAGACAACAGAGAGCAAACACATGAGAGTCAAACCCCTATTAGTTCTCATTGGACTAGAGGAAGCGACACAGCTAACGCGGACCCGACCTTCAGGGTAGACAAGCTCGCCTCGCATAACCCCCTCCGCCAAGGGGCTCACGACCCAAACTTGCTAAATCGCCTCTTTGTTCCACCGTTCGTGGACCGTATCATGAACGAGGCTTTTCCAAAGAAGTTCACGCCTCCAAAGCTCGATTTCTGTGACAGGACCACCGACCCATTCGATCATTTGCGCCATTACCAACATGTAATAGCACTTAAAGAAGGTTCTGAGTCGATGATGTGCATAACTTTCCCTACCAGCCTAAAGAAGTCAGCACTGACATGGTTTCACAGCCTCCCGCCAAAGTTGATCGATTAATTCAAGACGCTGGCCAAGGACTTCCTGACGCGCTTTGTCGAAAGTTTCAATGACGCAGAAATCTAATGAGACGCTAAGAGAGTATGTAACGCGCTTCAACGACAAACTGACACTCATTGACGACTCAGCGATGACACAGCCGTGAAGACTTTTACCGCAGGCCTAAGAGAGGGAAAGTTTTACGACTTCCTCACCTTGGAGCCCCCTCTGGATATGGTTGAACTCTTGAAGGGCGCCCAGAGGTACATCACCTTGGAAGAGATGAGAACAACGAAGAAGGATATCGAAATTTAGAAGAAACCCTCCGTTCCTAGGGATAGGAAGGAGGGAATAAGGCGAGAAGACGAAGAAATGAACAAGTGAAAACGCAACGACAATAGGTCAGACCAGGCCAGGCCAGAAAAAGCTTCCAACTATCTTGGATCCAGATCGATGACCCCCCTCAATTCTAGCCAATCAGACGTCCTGAATTCCATAAAAAAACTGGAAAGATCTAAAGTGGCCCCCAAAGCAGCACGAAGACCCATCCAAACGTGACAACAACAAGTATGCTCATACCACAAGGAAGGTGGTCATGACACCAACGACTGCAAGAGTCTAAGGTATGAGATCGAATACTAGATCCGCAGGGACAAGCTAAAGGAATTCCTGGGTTTGGAGAAGCAACAAGACCGACCAAGGGACAGGGGAGAGACAGTCAAGGAGATTGAGAATGAGGCTCCAAGCATAATCTGTGTCTTTCATGGAGTCGGATCGGATGAAGACCAGTCAAACAGATCCCACAAGCAGACTCTACTGAATATGCGAATACAGCCCGCAGACGAGGACAAATGTGTATACTACTTGAGGGTGCAAAGCCCCATCCCCGCCTTAAACTTCACATACAAGGACCTTGAAGGCGTCCGAGCACCATACAATGTCGCTCTCGTCATTTCAGTCTCTATCGCAAGGTGGGAAGTGAAAAGGGCCCTGGTGGATACAGGAAGCTCCCTCAATGTCATGTTCTATAACGTGTTCCGCAGTGTGGACCTCAAGGAGAAGAACCTGACATCTCATATTACCCACTGATTGGATTCAGGGGAAAGAAATGTTTTCCGATCGAAAAGATAAGGTTAGCAGTGGTGGCAGGAGAGCAACAACTGAGAAAAGTCTTGTTCTTGGACTTCATGGTGGTAGACGCACTGTCTACCTACAACCTTATCCTGGGAAGACCATGGCATCACCAGATGGAAGCAGTAGTCTCCACTCTTCACAGTGCATCAAGTATACCGCTAACAACTTGAAAGGAACAATATGTGGGGACCAACCAACGGCACGAGGCTTCCATTACGCTGCACTGAAGCAGATAGAATGTTCCCAGATCCAACTGGAGCTCACATAGCAAGTTGAACAGAAATTAGACCCAGTAACTGTGGAAGAATCACTCCACTCACACGGAGACGAGATCCCAACAGCGGTGGCTCAACTTAAAAATGGAGAACATTCAAACATCACAGGAGAAATCCATTTTTCAACCCAGCAAAACGGAGAAGTCATTGCAGTCGGGAACACAACCCCCCGGCAATCAGTCGGTGCAAAAGACAACTCCCACACAAGGTTTACTTTTCAGTAACCTCAACGTCAATCAACAAAACTTGGCAGTTCGCTGAAGGTACTAACAATCCAGGAAGATCCATGCGAATTCACTTCAGGGCTGGATCGACCTCTTTCCACCAGCAGTTAGTCTATTCAGTTGTTTATTTTCCTTTCCATAGTCAATTTAGGTTTTAATTCTTAGAAGCTTATGTGATTGGCAATCATTTAAGATATAAAGAGAATTATGCAAACACACTTTATTGTAAGCCTAAACCGTCTTGCGATCTATGCTGTACGCGTGTCACCATGCAATCTACGTTGTACACGTAACATCTTGATCCTACGACAAACCCTAGCTCTTCCTCTACGGGCCCATGGGCTCAACCCACTATTCAAGCGGTATTTTACCGCGTGCCTGACACTAGCATTAAAACCTTAGTCACTTTTTACACAAGGATCACACCTGCATATCACCAGCTGATTTAAGGTACTCCTGTCTCTTCAAAAGGAAACTCTTTCGCATAATGCACTCCGCCCGCGGTTTAGGCTCGCACCCCCACAACAGGCGAAACTTAGTCAGTTTTGGCTGATGACGATGGCTTCTGGTTAATCCCAATGCCTAGTTCACTCTGCGCGGATGTCGATGGTTTATGAAGTAGGAGTCTAATTAACACTAGTACGCCGGGCGACGACAAAACGCCAGGGACTGTTGCCCCATTTGTGGACAACGATCGCCAAACTCGATCAGGTAAGCCTAGCCAGTGACGACTGACAATGACAGCTTCTGATCAAAGCCTAGACCCCACTGCACAAGTATAGATGGTTTGGAAAGTTGGAGCCTAGTCAATTTTGACTGATGTCGACGGTTCGCCACGGGACCACTACTCTTTTATAGACCATGGTCGCCGAATTACATCCCAAACTTGTAGCTCGCTCCGCGCAGATGTAGATGGTTTGGATGGTGAGAACCTAGTCAGTTCTGAACTGATTCTGACGGCTTGCCACAGGACCACTGTTCTTCTACAAACCATGGTCGCCGAAAACTCCCAAATTTGTAGCTCGATGCGCACGGGTGTAGATGATTTGGAAGGTGAGAACCTAGTGAGTCCCGAACTGATATCGACGGCTTGCCACGAGATTGCTACTCTTCTACAGACCATGGTCGCCGAATCCCCTCATCCCAAACTTGTAGCCTACTCCACGCGGGTGTAAATGGTTTGGAAGGTGGGAGCCTAGTCAGTTCCGAACTGATGTCGACGGCTCGCCACAGGATCATCGCTCTCCAACAGACCATGATCGCCAATTTCTTGCATCCCAAACTTGTAATCCTCTCCGCACGGGTATAGATGATTCGGAAGGTGGGAGCCCTGACTGACGTCAACGGCTCACCACACGACTACTGCTCCCATTCAAAACAATGGTCTTCGAAATAAATCACAGCTCAGGTAGCGTCTTCACGCTCACACAGGCTAACATTCTATATCAGCAATGGCCACTAGCGCCAACCTAAAAATCAACCCGCTGACACGCGGACAAACGCTACATGGAATGTCAGCCCGATCTTACGAAACTTGACTCGGGAGAAACGATCTAGCTTTGAGACAATGCATGTGTTCGGCCACCACAGTTCACTCATGCCAACAATCGCAATTGACAGTTAGATACGCAAATTAAGTCCCCAGTGGATTACCTTGAGAATGAGCTACAGCCTGGGTAGCATTACCAACTGCTAAACCATCCGTAGAACACCAACTATTGGATGTAACTAAGTGATAGTAACTCTGAGACCTCACAGAAGAACAGGTTGGAATCATCCATGACATAAACGGTCAAACTCTCAACAGCAGACGAACCACTGGCTTCCTACTAACCAAACCAGAACTGTGCAAAGTAAAACGACAAGGCAAAATGGAAAATGTGAGACTGAACACAATATGGTCACAAAGTGTACTCAAAATAAACATGTTTTTATTAACAGTTGAACCTATTAAGTACAAGTGCACAAAGTCTACTCCTCATCAAGAGGGGGTACAAAAGCATGAGAACTAAGCTTAATAGAGGAAGGAGCAGGAGTTGCGTTCGTACGCGCCTCATTTCGAGCATCATGATCCGGATCGCTTTCTTCTTCTAATGATGTAGAGACTACCACTAAGTCTGCGTATGACATCTTGTAATACGGAAGGTCCCATTCCAAATGCTCCTATTTCATCAGCGCCAACAACTCTAATTTCCCATGCACGACCCAACGGAGTTCACACTTGCCCTGCGCCTTGAGAAGTTTTTCCTCATGCGCCTTTGCTTTAGCAAGTTTACACTCCAACAGTTCTAGCTTTCCAGTCAACGCATCAAACTGAGACTGCTCTGTAGCCAGACTACTCTTAACAACGCTGAGCTCATGTTGCTCCAGTTGGAGCTGGTCTTCAACCTTCTTCGCTACCCAAGCATTGAATTCTACGTCAGCCTCTAACTGCTGCCTCTGGGCAACCCATTTAATCTCATTCATGGTGCTCTCCTCAGTAAAAGACCGCAACTCAAAGCGCATTTTAGCCGCAGCTTCCTACGCAGCCTCCAGATCACGACAGATTAGATCCAACTATTGCTTGAATCTTTCCCTTGTGGACACCACCTCTGCAAATCAGACTCAAGGGCCTCCAGACGAACCCTCTGAGTCTCAGCAACAACGGCTGACTGTTCCAGCCTCTTCTCCTCGATCTACTTTCTAAGTAGCTCAATGTCAAAAAACGCATTAGAATACAACTTCTGCGTATTCAAGAAGACACGCTCCATGGTATACACTCTCTCATGAGCCGCTTCAACCTCCGTCCCAAAAAGGCCACCTGACTCAAATGAGACATCCCCAATATAAGGTGCTTCAAACCCTTATCCATATGCCCTTCCAGCGTATCCTCTTCGAACTTTGGAGCGTAGTTCATTAGCCAGCTGTAGTGCCTGCTTATGTGCTTCCTTGAAACATAGTCCATGTCAACTTCCTGGTGCCAAGCTTGGTTGTTCATCTTAGCTACGTTCGGAGCAAACAAACTTATCCGCGCATCCGAATGGAGCTCTCCCGGACGCGAAATTACGCTAGCACCGCCCTTTGTAGTTGTCACTGCACCCAAGCCCTCTTCCGCGGCCTTCCCTTTGTCACCAGCAGCCGACCCTTTATTGCAAGATTACTCAGCGAAACCTGAGGAAGAGATGGAAGCAAATTGTCCAACGGACCCTCCAACACCCTGATATACGGTCTGGAATGAAATGGGGAACAATGCAGACTACAAGAAGGATGACCTGTATTACCGTGGCCACTGTCATATGACCTATCAGTGGAGCGATTGGACTTTAGGACCTCAGGCGAAATCTCATTAGGAACCTCCAGTAGAACGGTTTTGGACTGGTCAGCAATAGTAAAAGTCACCACAACAGCCAACATCAGCTTCTCACTCAAAGATTCAGCTTGCTCGGCACTCAAATTCAACGCACTTCAACCCCTACTAATCGCAAGTGGTCTCTCTCCCTGTCAATCACTTTAGCCTCCGCCCTGGCAGGCTGACCAGGTTCGCGCTTTTCCCTTCACTGGAGCAGACTGTTTGGGAGTTGGCTCAGTCTTAGTACGGGACCTCTTTGAACTTACAAATGAAGCGAATGTCTCAGAAAGCCCCTCCGTGTCAGACAAAGGAGCCTTAACTTTGAAAGCCTTCCGAATTTTGGAAGGGGCTCCACCTTCAGAATTAACCTTTGACATTCGAAGAAGTGTAGTATGGAACATCCTTGCGAAGAAACATAGGCAATAATCAACATACAATCAATGCAACGAGATCAAAAGATGAAGCTATACTTACGAAGTGGCCTGAACTCCCACTCAAGTGGACGATCCCTAAACTTGAAGTACTTTGAATCTGAAAAAGCCAAGAAGCAATACTTCTAAATGAACTTGACGTCGTCTGGCAACTTTCTGAAACAGGCTGGCGACGTCATCTTACAAACAGCGTGATCATTCAGTTGAGGAGAAGTCAACAACTGGATCACCCGTGGAGTCACACGGATGCCAGCATCCTTCGCTTTGATCAAAATAAAAAGAATGATCTTGTACCCATTGGGTACCAATTGGGCAGGAGGGATTCCAAAGAAATCTAAGAAACCCCAAATCTCGTCAAGAATGACATAGTGAACCAATGTGATAGCCCACTAACTCGAGGGGTCTTCAGAGTATAGAATGACAGGTCCTCAGGGACCCCGAATGTCTTTCAAATTTCATCATGGCTCGACTCGAAAATCGACTTATCTTTAAAAAACTCAGGCTGTTGGCCAAAGTTTCATCATCAATATGGTTTTGGTGAGCCATGAAAAAGGTGAACAAACTTTCAATCAAAAGAAAAACATAGCAGAGTCTCTAAAAGAAAATAAATTGAATAGTCAATCTCCGCATAAAGGAATATCTAAATAGGGATTGGTTTCATTGCTCTTCTCCACTGAACCGACGCACACTTAATTAATGAAGCGCGCTACTCAAGCAATGATTCAGACTTGATCATCATGAGCGGCGTATCTTTTCAAGAAGTGATTTAGTGAACCAATGTGATAGCCCACTAACTCGAGGGGAGTAGTTGATGATACACGAAAACAATTTCTCTTCTACAACGTACACGTGTCATGATGATCTCGATAAATAATAGGCCCAAGCGTCAGTCCAACACTGATCCGGCCCAAGCGGTCCTAAATCTGCATAATGCAGTCCGCTAGATGGACCCAAATCATTATAGCCTGCTAAGCCCACGTGTCTCACAACTATCATCGATACCGATAAGTCTTGCTAAGGAAAGTATCTCGAGGATCAGCTTCGGACAAGCAAGACAACATCATTTTGCTTCAAACTAGGAAGCAAATACCAGAGTATATGTCGCACATGAAAGCTTCTATCTATGGACTACTATCTGATTGGAAACTGTCTCCCGCGTATCTAAGAACACAAGGCTAACAGGGAAACTCCCCTTCATAGCATAACTCCTAATTAGAAAAATGATCTTCACGAAGATCTTCTTCCCTAAACTACGCCACCGATGGCCTGATCGAATAAGGACTCCAGCACTATAAATAAGACATGAGGTTGGTAAGCTAAGGTACGCTACAAATTCTTTGTTTACAACATTACGCCTTTCTCAAATCTCTGTCTAACTTTAGCATCGGAGTGCCATCGACCACCACAACGGTGGTCCGTGGCTCACGTGCATTCTTTATGCAGGTCAGCAAGTTTGTAGGTCAAGGTCAAAGTAGGGAACGAAAATCGACTACATCACCAATGTAATTTGTGAATATACCAAAAACAGTTACCTGGGAAGAGTAGATGTTTTGGATGGATTCTCACCCGATCCGGGTTTGGTCCCTAAAATTCATATTTTTTAACCAGTCTAGTCCTCGGTTTTTTGTATTCGGGTCAATTAACCGGACCGACCCAACCCTACTGAAAAGCAATACAAGGTAAGTTGAGATAGCTTATACAAAATAAAAATGTACAAAACAAGGACAAAAGAAACACAAAATTACAAAAATAAGACACTCTACCAGTTAATAATATACGACCCTTCTAAATTTCCCAAAAACTCTGCTCGAACAATAGAAGTACTCTTGATATCCAAACTATATGACCCACCTCTTGCTAATCCCCTAAAATTTGACAAGGAACTTGCCTGATTTACTACTACCAATATGAACCCGAGAGTGATAAGATGCAAGAGATTGTAGAGGGTCACTAGTCACAAGTGGAGGAACATCCCAGACCTTGCTGGTGGATATGCAGTTATCATTATTCACTCTCTCTACTTTAGAATTCCAAATAAGTGGTCCACCTCTAGCATCATTCATGACAGGAAATCTGATGTGTATAATCATCTTTTGCATTTAGGGTTAAATGGTGGTTTTTTGCTCATATCTAAATTTTACAAAGCTATTTCCATCATTTCATTTCATGGGATTACTGATAAAGAAGCAAAACTTATCAACTCCTAGTGGAGAGGATCATAAACAGCAGCACGCACACATAAGCACACAATTGCGTCCTTCCCGCCTACACCACATTGATATTGATCAAGGAATAGTTTAATCTAACTGTATTATAAATAGAAATGGGGAATCTGTGATTTGCTGTTTTGCTACTACATAGAAGATGAAGAAAGTAAAAAAGTAGACCGACCTGCTGTTTGATATTCACATAACTATTATATTATATATCCCTTAATTTATACATGTTAGTATTTCGATTATTATATTTTATAGTAATTATTTCGTTTTCATGTCTTTGTAGGAATTTGAGCGTAAACGATGAAATCATATTAAGGTGACAAGTTAAGGAACGACAATTAGTCGATTCCAACGGTGGTATAAAGCAGTCACAAACCTTAACCCGAAACCTAATTCATAACCTAAACCCAAACCTAATGCCAAGCTCAATCCTTCCCCAAATTATACATTGATGAATCATTCCCTCATTTCATCTTGATAATTTTCTATAAATAGAAGATAATAGGGTGAGAAATGAAGGGAGAAAGAGAGGGGAAGAAAAAATATCATTAGAAGATCAAATCCTCTTTCTTCACAAAGGAGAAAAGAGAAGGGAAAAGAAGAGAATTAGACAAAAATCAAAACCTCTTTCTCTCAAATTGATTCACAATCACCACCACCACCTATCCATCTTTCACTCACTCAGCAATCACCACCTCGCCACCACAGTCACCTCGCCACCACCATTACCCGAGCACCACCACCACCTCCGGACAGCACAACCGCCACCACCACGAAACAGGGGTGTGACAACCCTGTTTCGCGTCAAACCTTCACTCTGCCACCGTCCCTGTCCCTCTCCCTGTCCATCATCCATCAACCAACATCATCCATCACCACCTCCGCACGAGCACCACCACAACAGACCGAGAACCACCGCGAAACAGAGCTCACCGCGGCTCTGTTCCGCCTCGCCACAGACACTGTTTCCCCACTTTTCTCGGCCTCTCTTCGTCTCGAGCTCCTTCCTGCCTCCCTCTCTTGCGACCACCGTCACGACCAGACCGAGCATCACCGCCACCACCTCGCGAGACAGAGCTCGCAAGCAGAAACAGGGAGCCCCTGTTCCTCGTCTTCCTTCTCTGTTTTTTTTTTATTTTCTTGGTGTTTCCTCACCTTCTCTATTCTTTCGCAGGTTCTTGAGGCATTTGAAGGTCGAGGACGGTCGCGAGGAGCGAAGAACAGCACCGCGAGCGGCGCTGTCGCGCTGGAGAAGAAGGCGGAGCGAGCTCTGTCACTGTAGCAGTAGCAGCACTGTAGCAGAGGCGGGACTGAGTCAATTTAAGCTGGCTATTCACACCCCAGCTATCTGTAAGAGCCACCACAGAGTGCTTTTGTCCATTTGTCTCGGGATTCATGTTCGGACCACCTGCTGATCTCCTGAGTACCACCACATTGAGTTTGTGACAAACTAAATGGGTTGTATAAGTTATTTTGATTTATTTTACTGAATTGTGTGCTTAATTGTTAATTACAATTTATTTCTGAATTTTTGATAAATTGCTTTCACCTTTCATTTTCGAGAAATTAATCTTGATATGTTTGGTAGTTAGAATTACCCTTTTTCAATATTCAAAGCATGTGCTAAAAATATTAAGCTTAAACTTTGATTAAGTGTGCCCTAAAAAGACACTTAATACTTGGTAAGAGCGTATTTGCTTGAAATAATTTGTTAATGTTTGATAGAAACATAATATAAGTTGAATTGGATTTTAACGATCACATATTCGGTGTAAGCAAGGGATTCTCATCCCTAAAGCTTCTCGTTTTTAAATTCAGTAATTTAGATTTCATGAATTTTACTAACTCATTGGTGAGTCCAAGCCCACAAAATCCATCTCATCTATCTTTTATTTTTCTTATTTTTAATTTATTTTTAGTTTAGTTTTAAAAACACTGTAACCCCATTTTCTCTAAATTAGTTTAATTAAATTCTAAAATTCAATTTAATCCACCTTCCTCGTGGGATCGACCCGTACTTGCCGTTGTCTACCAGTTAGACACCGTGCACTTGCGGTTATTACAAGTGGGCTGAATTAGCCTATTAATTTAGCTAAATTGGCGACTTGCTCTCTAAGCTTAGTTGCTTGTTTTCCCAAGGCATCCATGGTTGTTAAACTACAACAAGCTCCTTCTCTTCTCTTCTCTTCTCCAACAATCAAACCAAGAAATAAAATCACGACACTCGCAGCCTAGAACAAGTCATTGAGTTTCCACGATTTTATTGGCTGCTGCTAGATCGATGCTACAATACTGAACCGCTGATGGCAGTATGGAGAGTTTTCTCTCTTACTGGGATGTTTTTTTTAGTCCCAAGATCGAAATTTTATTAATAGGAAAAATCATTCGGGTTTAAAGTACATCCCATTTCAAAGACATTATTACAACTATTACTACTATTATTACTAGCATAGACTCATAGTCGATGGACTCTTAAGTCCATGATCATTCTAATATGAATTGCTATCAAATATTCAAAGAGAGCTAGTTTGTGTTCCAGCCGATACTGTTAGGTTACCTTCTGCTGTCATGATAAATGTTCGCTTCTACCATTGATCATTTACGCAATGTTTTTGCTATCAGTGATTGAATTCATAAAACTAATATAGGTTATGCATTGAGTGAAAAATGTATAAACATGTCACGGACTTATAAAGTAGTACATATTGGATTTGCGAGTGATCGAGAACATTAGATCATTCAAGTGCGACTAAGAAAACTTGACTAAAAGTGTCGTTTCAAACCAACAAATTAGAAACATTGGTTAATTTCAACTGAAGCCTATATTCAACATCAAAAGACCAAAATTAAAGATATAAAAACAGATTAACTAAAATCAAACTTTCATTAATACTAAAGTCTAAGAAGGTTGAAGAAGTCCATGAAGGTGGACTTTAAAAGGAGTGTTAATTGGCTAAAATGTTGGTCATGGCTAAATTGAGATCAAAAAGGAAATGGGCGACCAAAATTCAAATTTTAGATCTGGAAATTAGTATAGTCAACTAGACTATGTGACTTTGTAACCATTTTGAACAAAGAGTCGTCCTGACTCTAAAGCAACAAGAGAGTAAAGGAGAAAAGGGAAGTCGACTACTTTTATAAAATATCAGGCTATTATGATTATTCCTATTCATCTTATGCATATTATTAATTTAAATAACTACTATTCAATAATTAGTTTTTTATTTGATATTAATACTATAAAATTGATGAAACTCAAGTTAATATTTTAAAATATAAACAACAAGATTATAAAAATACATTACATTTATAGACGTTTTCAAATGCTTTGATTAACAAAATTTGAAGTTAAGCACTCTTACGCTTCCCTACCCGCTCGCGCTTCATGTTCTGGTAGCTAAGACCCCCTCCAAATTTTCAATCAACCATGGTCTAATTGTTATGACCATTATTTTTGGCACTTCGTTGCACATTAGTTTTAAAAATGAAAATGTTACCTTCCCAGTGCAACACACATGATATCTCTAGATGATAACACACATCACGAGAACATCCAACAGTCCATCTATCTTATTCAACCTCTGCCCCTTTGAAAATGAACCACCACCACCATGCCCTCATACCTCCATGTGCCCCTCCTCCACACCTTTGACGAAACCATCGCCCCATCCCGTATCCACCTCCAATGCTACCCATCACCCGCGACCCTGCAGACTTGTCTAATTGATTCAAACCCACCATCTCACTTTCAGTTGAGTCGATTCAACCCACTGAACACCTCCAATTTGAGTTCAACCTAACCCAAATTAGAATCCACCCCCAACTTCACTTTAATCAAACTCAAATAACCCACCACCACCCTGTATCATGGTCATATAATTGGCACATAACATGGAAAAGGCATTGAAAATAATATAACCATGATATTATGCATGCCCCCATTATTAATATTAAATAATTGATGCCCCCACCCACTTTTAATATATAAATAAATAATGCCTTTCCAATTTCGTAACATTCATTTTTAACTTTTAATGAATCTGTAACTTGTAACTGCCGAGTGTGGGTTTGCTAATTGATTCAATTCAAGGCGGACACATGTTATTTGAGTTTACTAAATACTAATTTGATTCAGTTCAAGGTATTGGTGGGTTTGATAATTGAAGGTTGTGGGTCATATTCAATTGAAGGTGGTTGTGGTAGAGTATGTGTGATGGTGGCTTTGTTGGAGGTGCAATAACACGGTGGTGATAATGGTGGGATGGGGAGGTGGCTTCGTTGACGGGGTGGAGGGGGAAGGTGATGGAGGTGGGGAGATAGTGATGGTTGTTTAGGTTTAGAGAAAGGGTGGAGGTTGAAGGGAATGATTTTTTGTTTTCTTATAAAAAAATATGGGATGAGAGTAATTTTGCCATTAAGAAAGTTGGGTTGAGCTCACATAGGGATAAAATGGTACAAATAAAGTCTGATAAGCGACCAAATCCAACAAGGCAAATATATGGATTTGGAATCAGAATTGGAAAACAATTTCGATACGGTTTGGTCACAGGTGATCCGATTCAGATATGGGTCGGATATAGTTTTCTTATTAAAAAGTCGACCATAGCCGAATATACAACATTTTCTAATATCATATTGCACTTTTATTATCCTTATGCTTAAGATAAGTAAATATTATCTTTATCTAAATATAGCCAAATCATTAAAGCTAATCGGATTTTATACAACTAATACTAAATCCGAACCTAATAGAGTCATTCGGATCGGATACATCTATCCATTTTGTAATCAAAATTGGATATGATTTGAAAATTTAAGATCTGGTCGGATTCTTAACCGGATCCAGATTTTGTGTATTCGAATTGTATCCGCTCCATTTTATGCCCTAAGCCGAAGTGCAGAGGGCTTGCCAAATTTAATGCTCGGAGACCATAATTGACTGAAAATTGAGGGAGGGTATGTTGTGGATTTTCACTAATTTGGGGGACCTTAATTAGTTGAGCATTAACCTGGCGGTGGCACCCTAGCAAGAGATCGTCACCTGTTCAGAATCAGACTTAAACTCTGAAATTCTTCAACTCATTCAACCTTGCATCAGTAGTGTTGCTCTTACTTTTACTTCGAGGGAGGAAGAGATTTGGAACACTCTCAAATCGTTTGGGAACTTTAAAGCACTCGGTCCGGATGGTTTTTTATGATACATCAAAATAGACTGATCATCACGACCATACACGTAGCACAAGGACCCATCACGAGGACACAACAATCAACCCACTGGGCCAACTTATGAAGCCTGATAGAAATAAAGCTAATTCCACAAGGCCCACCTCAGAGGAGATGTAAGCAGGATCCAAATCCAAGCCCAGACGAATCAAAGCCCAAATCCAAGCCCGTCACACGTTCTCTCATTAAGAAAAAAAAATGTTACACCAACGCATCTCCATTAAGGAGACTGTTACAGAAACATCTCATTCTGTTGCGCCTCACATGCTTAAGTCGCGCAGAGAATCGACAAAGGTATGTAGACATGAACTGAGTTTTGTTCAGATTTACTTCCTTCTTCCAACAGAATTACTGACTTAAGCATCAGAGTGCCTTCGGATACCAAAAAGGTGGTCTTTGACAGTCTAACAGTGGTTTTGCAAGTCAAACTCACAGGAGGGCGATATTTGGACGCATCAGTTTGGTGTCGTCCATGGGGAACAACGAGTTTCCTCTTTCCAAATACAAAGCACACAAGTGACAAAGGTCACCACAACCTATATAAAGATCAACGACACCATCAAAAGGATTGATGCAGTCTTCAGATCCACAATCTAGTAATGATCACAACAACTCTCATGCCGACGCATCATTGACGGCTCAAGGAAAAGTCGAGGCCCAAATCACCGAACTAATAGCATCCGAGAATGAGGATCCGCTGCACACAATAGTCCATACAACCCAGCCAACTGTCAACGCTACTACCAATCCCGGGGTCGATTTGCTTATAACCCAGATGGAACATGTAACAGTGATATTGGAGAGGATCACGCAGCATCACATTCCACTAGTTCACCCAGTTCAAGCACAGCCATAGCAAAACCCCGCCAATCGAACTCAAGAAAATGGCAAAATCCCAACAGAACCCCAACAAGGAAACTTCGAAAGCAGTGAACTTCCACGAGGCAAGAATCCATTATATGAAGGGACACTTACCAAAATCCCATCCAGAATGGGGTCACCGATCCTAATGGATTATACAAATTGGCAAAACCACCATTTTCCGACGCCCTCATGAAAACAACAATGCCGAAAAAGTTCATTTCACCAAAGTTCAAGGTGTATGATGGTACTTCTGACCCGATCGATCATTTAAGACATTTCCACCACATGATGGCCCTTAAAGAGACAACAGAATCAATTTTATGCAAAACGTTCCCAATCAGGCTCACTTCAACAGCAATGAACTAGTTTAATAGTCTCCCACCAAGATCGATAGATTCCTTTCAAGCCCTGGCCACCGCTTTCATCACTAGATTTATTGGAAGCCAACGGATGAGAAAAATGCCACACTACCTACTGCATATCAGATAGAAACTCGAAGAAATGATACGGGAATATGTCACCCGTTTTACCAATGAACTGACAATGATCGACGTATGTAGCGATGACATAGCCGCAACAACCTTCAAAATAAGAATTAAAGAAAGGTCATTTCTTTGACGCTCTTAACTTGGAGCCACAAAAGGGCATGGCAATCTTGCTAAAAGTAGCACAGAAGCATATCTCCCTAGAAGAGATGAAAGCAGCCAGGAAGAAAAATGATCAATACAGAGAAAATTTCTCAAGAAAACGTTAAAGAAAGGAAGTCAACGAACAACAAGAAGGCAACAACCAATTGAAGAAACATCAAAGTAGTGGCAAGAACGATTCATGAAGACTAGAATTCGAAAAGTTGCAACCAACACGAGCTAGACACGAACGGGTAACGAACGTAATGAAAACTGCATACAAACCATACACAACTCTAAAGACAAGTCGAGCAAACATACTAAAACACATAGCGAAGTGGGATAACATTAACTGGTCGCTTTGGATGAGAGGAGACCCAGAATAAAGTGACAAAAACAAATATTGCACATTCCATAAGGATCATGGACACGATACTGAAGAATGTTACAACCTAAAAGACAAAATCGAACATTAGGTTCAAAAAGGACTACTAGACAAATTCATCGGGATGCCAAAAAACAAATCGAATGGAAAGATAAAGCAGACAACGCTGGGAGATCAAACGAACAGTCCAAAGAATTGATATACACCACACGCTGCACAACCAAGGGAAGCAAAACACACAAAGAAGCAAGGCAAACCCCTATCTCATCTATATCGGAACATGGGTACCAACGAAACACTTCATATAACATGGAAAAGCCTGCATCATCCAATCAGTACAAATTAAAGGACTTCATCAGCAATTACAAGAATGATTCGAACCACTAAACAACACGAGAGGAAAAGGCAAAGAAAAACTAAGCACCAGCCCTCAACGCAAATACTAACAACGAGCAAAAGAAGACAAAGCAAACAATATTCTGAATAAGTATAAAAGCCTTAATGGCCAAAACTGATGAAATATTCAAGAAAACATCAATAAAGATAACGGATTTAAGAGCTCCAAATTTTCGCACAGACAACAAACCGGCCGTACAAGACTATCAGGCTGTAAAAGTCGGACACACAAAACTTCTGGTCTGATCAACCACGAAGTAAAGGTTAGACACTCGAGTCATCTAAACAACAAAAACTTCAAATCGACCGAGGGGTTGAATTAACGAAGTGAAGGTTGGACACCCGAGTCACCTCAACACCAAAAACTTTGAATCGACCGAGGTGTCGAGTTATCGAAGTGAAGGTTGGACACCCGAGTCACCTAAACACAAAAAACTTGGAATCGACCGAGGTGTCGAGTTAACAAAGTAAAGGTTGTCCCATCAGAACTCCGCAGTAAAGCGTGACGACAAGTTCTGTTTGTTTACCCAGCTCGACGTTCAGGTCAATGCACGTAGATTGGTAAATGAATGGTACATGCGATTGGTAGAGAGGCCCTTGATGTCTGTGCTTGAACCGTTTGATCGTATCGACCATGGTATTGAGCAGATAATGGACGGGATGAATCATCTCGCTTACGCGGGGGTAATGGGCTCAGTTTATCGAGTTGCTCGTGATCAAGTGGCTCTTTTGGAGAGAAGGTTGGCAGCGCTATTCCGGGTATTTTCTCATGTCCATTCTCAATTTGAGCTATTGAAGATGCAATGTGCGGACTTGGAGAAAGTTGATGTGGCCGCTCCAGAATTTTTGACGGAAGCGAAGAATCTGCGTAATAAGTCTATTGCTGATCTTGACTCCTCGAGAGCTAAGCTAGATGATGTTTTTTTTCGTCTTCACGATGTGGAAAATGAGTTTTCTATTGAGAGAATGACTTTCGACAATTCGTTATGTGTGACGTTGCTGAGAGACGGGTGGAACAAATAACTATTGCACTTCGTAATGTCAAGGCAGATGCTTCTCATATGCTTTCCATCGTTGAAGAGTGGCTTGCTGCGGCCAAAACAAAATTCGCTACTACTAAGGATAAGCTTCGTGTGCTCGAAACTAAGGATTGGAAGCGAGTTGTTGAAGGGCGGGTTGAGATTTTTGATTATATCGAAGGGCTCGGGGAAGATTTGTCTAGGTATCATCATTTGGTTGGTGAAGCATTTGAGGATGATGATGCTGAGGAACCTGCTCTAGCAGTAGAGGATTCATTGCCCCTTCTAAGCATTCCGAAGCCGTTGATGCTCCCTACTCCTAAAGTCATTTCCTTTTCGGTTTCGACTTATACTGATCGTGCCATTGCTCATGTTTCGTCTCCAACTTCTTTATTGCCTTCTCCAGTTGCAACAGAGTAGTGTTTATCAATAAAGATTAACTTTTTGTTTTCTGTAACTATCGTAGCTTTTGTATCAAGCTTTTTTATAACTGCCTTCGTGTTTGTTTTTTGTTTAGCTGCTGGTCGTTGTCGATCTTTCTAATTTGTTTGTAAGTGGTTGCTTTTTCCCTGTATTTTTTCATACCATATCGATTCGTTTCCTTAGCTCGGACTTTTTGCTTGCCTTTTAGGTGACTCGGGTGTCCAACCTTTACTTCGTTAGTTCGACATTTGAACTTTTTTGTGTTTAGCTGACTCGGGTATCCAACCTTTACTTTGTTAACTCTACACCTAGGTCAATTCAAAGTTTTTTTTGTGTTTACGTGACTTGGGGTGTCCAACCTTTACTTCGTTAACTCGACACCTCGGTTGAGATGAAGTTTTTTGTGTTTAGGTGACTCGGGTGTCCAACCTTTACTTCGTTAACTCGACACCTCGGTCAATTCAAAGTTTTTGTTTTTAGGTGACTCGGGTGTCCAACCTTCACTTCGTTAACTCGACACCTCGATCGATTCGAAGTTTTTTGTGTTTAGGTGATTCGGGTTTCCAACATTCACTTCGTTAACTCGACACCTCTGTTGATTCAAAGTTTTTGGTGTCTAGGTGACTCCGGTGTCCAACCTTCACTTCGTTAACTCGACACCTTGGTCGATTCGAAGTTTTTGTTGTTTATGTGACTCGGGTGTCCAACCTTTACTTCGTGGTTGATCAGACCAAAAGTTTTGTGTGTCCAACTTTTACGCCCTGACAGCCTTGTACAACCATTTTGTTGTCCATGCAAAATTTTGGAGCTCCTAAATCCGTAATCTTTATTGATGTTTTCTTGAATATTTCATCAGTTTTGCCTATTAAGGTTTTTATAGTAATTTAGAATATTGTTTGTTTTGTCTTCCTTTGCTCGTTGTCAGCCTTTGCGTTGAGGGCTGGTGTTTCATTTTTTTTTTTTTTTCCTCTCGTGTTGTTTAGTGGTTTGACTTGATCTTGCAATTGCTGATGAAGTCCTTTTATTTGTACGGATTGGATGATGTAGGCTTTTCCATGTTTTATGAAGTGTTTCGTTGGTACACTTGTTCTGATATAGATGAGTGAGGGGTTTTCCTTGTGTGTTTTGCTTCCCTGACTGTGCAGCGTGTAGTGTATATCAATTCTCTGGACTGTTATTTTGATCCCACAACGTTGTCTGCTTTATCTTACCATTTTATTTGTTTTTCTGGCATCCTGATGAATTTGTCTAGTAGTTCTTTCTGAGCCCAGTGTTCGATGTCGTCTTTTAGGTTGTAACATTTTTCAGTATCGTGTCCATGATCCTTATGGAATGTGCAGTATTTGCTTTTGTCTCTTCCTTCTGGATCTCCTATCATCCAAAGCGGCCAGTTAATGTTATCCCACTTCGCTATGTGTTTTAGTATGTTTGCTCGACTTGTGTTCAGAGTTGTGTATGCTTTGTATGCGGTTTTCATTATGCTCGTTACCCGTTCGTGTCTAGCTTGTGTTGGTTGCGACTTTCCAAATTCCAGTCGTCGTGAATTGTTCTTGCTGCTACTTCGATATTTCTTCGATGGGTTGTTGCCTTCCTGTTGTTCGTTGTCTTCTTTTATTTCTCGTTTTCTTGAGAAATTTTCTCTTTCTTGATTATTTTTCTTCCTAACTGCTTTCATCTCTTCTAGGGAGATATGCTTCTGAGCTACTTTTAGCAGGATTACCATGCCCTTTGGTGGCTCCAAGTTAAGAGCGTCAAATAAATGACCTATCTTTAATCTGGCCACGAAGGTTGTTGCAGCTGTGTCATCGCTACATCCGTCGATCATTGTCAGTTCATTGGTACAGCGGGTGACATATTCTAGTATTGTTTCTTCGGGTTTCCGTCTGATATGCAGTAGGTAGTGTGGCCATTTCCTCATCCGTTGGCTTTCAATAAATCTGGTGATGAAAGCAGTGGCCAGGGCTTGGAAAGAATCTATCGATCTTAGTGGTAGACTATTGAACCGGCTCAATGCTATTGAAGTGAGGCTGATTGGGAACGTTCTGTATAAAATTGATTTCGTAGTCTCCTTTAAGGCCATCATGTGGTGGAAATGTCTTAAATGATCGGTCGAGTCGAAAGTACCGTCATACACCTCAAAATTTGGCGGAGTAAACTTTTTTGGCATTGTTGTTTTCATGTGGGCGTCGGAAAATGGCGATTTCACCAATTCGTATAATACATTAGGTTCCGTGACCCCTATTTTGAATGGGATTTTAGTAAGTGTCCCTTCTAATGGATTCTTGCCTCGTGGAAACTCACTGCTTTCGAATTTTCCTTGTTGGAGTTCTACTAGGATTTCACCACTTTCTTGAGTTCGATTGGCGGAGTTTTGTTGTGGTTGTGTTTGAACTGGGCTAACTAGCTGAATGTGCTTCTGCGCAATCCTCTCCAGTATCATTGTTACATGTTCCATCTGGGTTATAAGCACATCTACCCCGGGATCCGTAGTAGCGTTGACAGTTGTCTGGACTATTGTGTGCAGTGGATCCCCATTCTTGGATGTTATTGTTCCGGCGATTCGGGTCGCGTCTTCTCCTTGAGTAGTCAGTGATGCGTCGGTGGAGCGTTGTTGTGATCATTACTTGATTGTGGATCTGTAGACTACATCCTTCCATCTGATGGTCTCGATGATCTTTCCTTCGGAGAAAAGTGTGTTTCACAAATGGAAAGTTGGTCACCAACTAAAATATCACCAGCAGGCATCGTAAGCAAATGAGAACGAACGAGAAAAAAAAAGGCAGTAGAAGAAAAGAAATAACACTACAGATGGCGTAAAGAAAGAAGAAGGGTAGCCACAACATCTTTTAAGCGACTGAGAAACGAAGAGACCGCTCACAGAGCAAAATAGGGACATAATGGCACATTAAAAATATGTGTGAAAATGAATAGACAACGAAGTAACTGAGACGATCAAGCAACTAAAAGTAATCAAGGTCAGCGCAAAAGCACAATCGACATACCAACCGTCACACAATTAGTATACATGTCACCATACCCACGAACTAAAGGGGGGAGTAACTGGTGATACGTCAAAATGGATCGATTATCACGATCGTACACATGGAATAATCCTCAATCATGAGAATACAGCGCCCGATCCATTGGGCCAGCTCATAAAACCTAAAAGGATAGAGGATAATTATAGAGGCCCAAAATAGGGCCACCACTAAGGAAGCGTAAGTGAGATCCTAATCCAAGCCAAGACGAATCAAAGACCAAATCCAAGCTCGTCACACGTTCTCTCATTAAGAAGAAGAACATCACACAAAGGAAGAGCCATGCAAGGACCTAAGTTTCTTCAATTCAATAAGCAGGATAACTGAAGTTTGCTGCTATCCTCCGAGCACGAGAAGATGAAAAAGGCCAGACCCAACCCTTCTCTAGTCCAAGAAATCCTCTCTCCCCAGGGGACGTCTCAATACTCAATAGAAGGAGTAGTGGCCCCTTAGTCCACAACTTTTATATCTCGTCTGATAGTACGATAGAAGAAATAGAACAACTAGTATAGGAACTCAAAACTAGCTCCTAGGATAGAAAGAACAGAAAGGAAAGGTCGGCCCTAAGGTAGATTTTTTCTTTTACTAAGCTCTTCCCCTCGCAGAGAGTTAACTACGACCATTATAAAAGGTAAAAGGGAACTTTCGACAAAGGGATGCAACTTTAACTGAGTTTTGTCCAGATTTACTTCCTTCTTCCAACAGAGTTACTAACTTAAGCATCGGAGTGTCTTCGACCACCAAAAAGGTGGTCTTTGGCAGTCTAATAGTGGCTTTGCAGGTCAAACTCACAGGAGGACGATTTTTTGACACATCAGTTTGGTGCCGTCCGTGGGAAACGACGAATTTTCTCTTTCCAAATACAAAACACACAAGTGACAAAACTCACCACAACCTAACGAAATATCAACGAGACCATCAGAAGGAACAATCTGCAATTCAGTAATGATCACAACAACTCTCCTGCTAAGGCATCACTGATGGCTCAAGGGAAGACGCGTCCCGAATTGACGGACCAATAGCATCCGAGAATGAGGATCCGTTGCACACAATAGTCTAGACAACCTAGACAACTGTCAATGCTACTAAGGATCCTGGGGTAGATTTGCTTATAACCTAGATGGAACATGTAACAATGATACAAGAGAGGATCGCGCAGAAGCACATTCAACTAGTTAACCCAGTTCAAACACATCCACAGCAAAACTCCAATCAAACTCAAGAAAGTGGCGAAATCCTAGCAGAACCCCAACAAGGAAACTACGAAAGCAGAGAGCATCCACGAGGCAAAAATCTATTATATGAAGGGACACTCACCAAAATCCCATTCAGAATAGGGGTCACGGATCCTAATGTATTATACGAATTGGCGAAACCGCCATTTTCCGACGCCCTCATGAAAACAACAATGCCGAAAAAGTTCATTCTGACAAAGTTTGAGGTGTATGATGGTACTTCCGACCTTACCGATCATTTAAGACATTTCCACCACATGATGGCCCTGAAGGAGACAACGAAATCAATTTTATGCAAAAAGTTCCCAATCAACCTCACTTCAACAACAATGAACTGATTTCATAGTTTACCACCAAGATCGATAGATTCCTTTCAAGCCCTGGCCACCGCTTTTATCACCAGATTTATTAAAAGCCAACGGATGAGGAAAGGGCCACACTACCTACTGCATATCAAACAGAAACCTGAAGAAACGATACGGGAATATGTCACCCACTTTACCAATGAACTGACAATGATCGACGGATGTAGCGATGACACAGCCACAACAACCTTCGTGGCCGGATTAAAGATAGGTCATTTCTTTGACGCTCTTAACTTGGAACCACCAAAGGGTATGACAGTCCTACTAAAAGTAGCACAAAAGCATATATCCCTAGAAGAGATGAAAACAACCAGGAAGAAAAATGATAAAGAAAGAGAAAATTTCTCAAGAAAACGGTAAAAAAAAGAACACAACAGACAACAGGAAGGCATCAACCCGTGGAAGAAACATTGATGTAGCGGCAAGAACGATTCACGACGACTGAAATTCGGGAAGTCGCAACCAACACGAGCTAGACATGAACGGGTAACGAACGTAATGAAAACCGCATACAAACCATACACAACTCTGAACACAAGTCGAGCAAACATACTAAAACAATTACTACACATTCCATAAGGGTCATGGACACGATGCTGTAGAATATTACAACCTAAAAGACGAAATCGAACACTGGGCTAAGAAAGGACTACTAGGAAAATTACTCCTCTGCTGCTGGAGCATGTTCCTCGGCATCATCATCCTCAAACGCTTCACCAACCAAATAATGATACCTAGGCAAATCGTCCCCGAGCCCTTCAATAAAATCAAGAAACTCAACCCGCTCGTCAACAACTCCCTTCCAATCCTCAGCTTCGACCACACGAAGCTTATCCTTAATACCAGTGAGTTCAGTTGTGGCCGCGGCAAGCCGCTCTTCAGTAGTGGAAAGCATACCAAAAGCATTTGCCTTGACATCACGAAGCGTAACAGTTATCTGTTCTACTCGCCTCTCAGCAGCGTCACACATAACGGATTGCTTCAATCCAGAACAAGAAGCTTCATCGAAAGCCGTAACAGATAACTCCTTTTCCACATCGTGAAGACGAAAACAAGCCTCATCTAGCTTAACTCCCAAGGAATCATAATCAGCAACAGACTTATGACGCAGATTTTTTGCCACCGTCAAAGATTCTCGAGCTGCTACAACACCTTTCTCCAATTCCACGCACTGCATCTTCAACACATCAAATTGAGAAAGGACATGAGAAAATAATAGCAATAGCGTTGCCAACCTCCTCGCCAAAAGAGCCACTTGATCACGACCAACTCGATAATTCGAGCCCATTACCCCCGCGTAAGCGAGATGATTCATCCCATTCATTATCTGCTCAAGACCATGGTAGATATGATCAAACGGTTCAAGCATGGACATCGAGGGATTTTCTACCAACCGCCAGTACCATTCATATACCAATCTAAGTGCACTGTCCAGCATGTCGAGCTAGGTTAACCATCAGAACTGGCTGTCAGACTTAATACGAATGTCCTTCGACCCAGGCTCATTCCAACTAATCTGTGGGTCAAGGACGCAAGGATCCGGAAGCACCGAAGAACCACCTCCGGCAACAAGGAGAACAAATGGAATAACAATAATAGTGGAAAAACCAAGTTTGCCCTCCTGTCGAGAAGCATATACGGCAAAGGAAGGACTGGCAGTAGCGGGAGAAATATGTTGAATAGGAGAAGAAACTAGAAACCTAACTGACTCGCAGACATCAATAAAAGGAGAGGGAGAATGATCCCCAAGACTTCGACCGCCAACATTGCCTTTAGACTGCACCATCGCCAACTAGAGCATTTTCTCATTAATGGCTCGAGGATCATCATTAGACAACTCGGTAGTGTCCGAAACACCATAAGCAGAAAGAAGCTTCATCTCATCGTCGTCCAACGGACGAATAGTCTCCTTCTCACTCTTTCCAACGCAAGCCTTAACTCATCAGCTTCCTCAAAATTCACAATCCCCTTTTATAACACCATCGTGAGAAGAACCCGGGGGAGAAACAATATCCCGAATAGAACCCTAACGAGTCACAAGCCGAGCAGAATTACGATTTGAAAGTCGTTTCTTGCTTGGAATTCGAACAAAATCTATGGGCAATTTCCTTGAAGGACTAGTGGACCTCGCAAGCTTTTGTTTTCCGAAACAAAAACGAAAACAATGACAGGAGCATTGAGATCCGTAACATCTCGGACGGAGCTCACTTTTCGATCAATGCTAGCATCACTAACACAAGAACGAGCAATACATGCAGCATGAGCCTCAGTAAATGAAGCTCGTTCCGCTTCATTCATAGTGTATAAACCACTACGCTCCAGGATGCCATCGAAAAGAAACGCGTCAACGAGAAAATCGGCAAGCTTTAAGAATTCTGCACTTATCTTCTATTCCTCAGCTGATAAAAGAAGATTTCCCCCCCTATTGGGAACCCAAAATGATCGGAAAATCAAACGATCTCTCAACCGAAAGTAGCTTGAATTCAAGGAAGCATAGAACCAAGACTGCGACCAATCGTGGATGTCGTCACTAAGGTTCTCGAAACAATCATGAGAACGAAGGGAGCAAATCTCCCTGTTTACTAACAGACCAACCACCGAATGCAGAATCCTAGTAGTTAAAGGAATACCTGCAAGGGTAGCCCTCACGTAGGAATAGACCATCATCTTCCAACCATTGGGGTCCATTTGGGCAAAAGGAGTACCCAAGAAATTCAGATACTCCCAGAAAAACTCCGGAACAGATAATCGAAGTCCAGAAGAAAACATGCACGAATACAGTGCAATGTATCAAGCCTTTGGGTTTCAAGGGCTATCATCCGGTCTAGGCAGGATAAGCTCGAGGTCAGGTGGACGATTATAATCGGAACGAAGGCTCTCCAGAGTTGATTGAGAAACTCTATTAGGAGAATAAGGATCCTCACAAATAGTCAACGACTTACCACTTAACTTAGCACCTATAGACATTATTGAAGAGCAAATGAGCAAGGGAAATGGAGAAGATGAAGGAACAAACAAACCCTAAATTCAAAGAAGCGTGAAGAGGGAAAACATATTCACCACATTTCCTTTTATAGAGCCAAACGATGAAGAGACGACTTATGGGACAACGTGTGAGATATGATGGCGATGCGAAATCCCAAAAATGTGCGCAAAAAATGAACGGACAAGCAAATGATCGAGACACCAACTCATGAAAAGCAACTGACAGCATTAAATACAAGGCAATGATGAAATGGAAAGTTGAACCGTTACCAAAGTTAGTAGCCATGTCAGCATGCCCACAAACTAAGGGGTGAGTAGCTGATGATACATCAAGATAGACTGATCATCACGACTGTATACATAGCACAAGGACCCATCACGAGGACACAACAAACAACCCACTGGGTCAGCTTATGAAGCCCGATAAAAATAAAACTAATTCCACAAGCTCAGACAGGGCACACCTCTAAGGAGGCATAAGCATGATCCAAATCCAGGCCCAGACAAATCAAAGCCCAAATCTTAGCCCGTCACACGTTCTCTCATTAAGAAGAAAGACGTTGCACCAAGAAAGAGCTGTGGAGGGACCTACGCCTCCAAGAACACATATTTATTAATGACATTGTTAAAGAAACATCTCATTCCGTTGCGCCTCACATGCTTAAGTCACGCTAAGAACTAACTACAACCAGTATAAAAAGTAAAAGAAACTTTCGACAAATGTATGCAACTTAAACTGAGTTTGGTCCAGATTTACTTCCTTTTTCTAACAGAGTTACTGACTTAAGCATCGGAGTGCCTTCGGGCACCAAAAAGGTGGTATTTGGCAGTCTAACAGTGGTTTTGTACATCAAATTCACATGAGAGGAAAAAATAAACAAAAACGAAACACCAGCCCTCAACGCAAAGACTGACAAAGAGCAAAGGAAGACAAAACAAACAATATTTCGAATCAATATAAAAGCCTTAATGGCCAAAACTGATGAAATATTCAAGAAAACATCAATAAAGATTACGGATTTAGGAGTTCCAAATTTTTGCACGGACATCAAACCGGCCGTACAAGGCTGTGAGACCGTATAAGGCTACCAGGCCGTAAAAGTCGGACACACAAAACTTCTAGTCTGATCAAGCACGAAGTAAAAGTTGGACATCCAAATCACCTAAACAACAAAAACTTCGAATTGACCGAGGTGTTGAGTTAACGAAGTGAAGGTTGGACACCCGCGTCACCTAAACACAAAAAACTTCGAATCAACTGAGGTGTCGAGTTAACGAAGTGAAGGTTGGGCACCCGAGTCACCTTAACACAAAAAATTTCGAATCGACCGAGGTGTCGTGTTAACGAAGTAAAGGTTGGACACCCAAGTCACCTAACACACAAAAAACTTTGACTCGATCGAGGTGTCGAGTTAACGAAGTAAAAGATTAACACCCGAGTCACCTAAACACAAAAAAAAACTTCGAATCGACCAAGGTGTCGAGTTAACGAAGTAAAGGTTGGATACCCGAGTCACCTAAACATAAAAAACTCCGAATCGACCGAAATGTCGAACTAACGAAGTAAAGGTTGGACACCCGAGTCACCTAAAAGGCAAACAAAAAGTCCAAGCTAAGGAAGCAAATCAATACAGTCTGAAAAAGTACAAGAAAAAAGAAACCACTTACAAACAAATTAGAAAGAACGACAACGACCAGCAGCTAAACAAGAAACAAGCACGAAGGTAGTTATAAAAGAGCTTGATACAAAAGCTACGATAGTTACAGAAAACAAAAAGCTAATCTTTATTGATAAACACTACTTTGTTACATCTGGAGAAGGCAATAAAGAAATACAAGACGAAACGTGAGCAATGGCATGATCAGTATAAGTTGAAACTGGAAAAGAAATCATTTCAAGAGAAGGGAGCATCATTGGCTTTGGAATGCTTAGAAGAGGCGAAAACTCTTCTACTGCTGGAGCAGGTTCCTCAGCATCATCATCCTCAAACGTTTCACCAACCAAATGACGATACCTAGACAAATCTTCCTCGAGCCCTTCGATATAATCAAGAAGCTCAACCCGCCCGTCAACAACTCGCTTCCAATCCGCAGCATCGACCACACGAAGCTTATCCTTAGTAGCAGCGAGTTCAGTTCTGGTCGTGGCAAGCCTCTCTTCAGCAGTGGAAAACATACCAGAAGCATCTACCTTGACATCACGAAGTGCAACAATTATCTGTTCCACCCGCCTCTAAGCGACATCACACATAACAGATTGCTCCAATCCAGAACATGAAGCTTCATCGAAAGCCGTTATCTCAACAGATAACTCTTTTCCACATCGTGAAGACGAAAACAAGCCTCATCTAGCTTAGCTCCCAAGGAATCTATATCAGTAACAGACTTATGACGCAGATTCTTCGCCTCCGTCAAAGATTCTCGAGCGGCCACAACAACTTTCTCCAATTACGCGCATTGCATCTTCAACACATCAAATTGAGAAAGGACATGAGAAAAGAGCAGCAATAGCGTTGCCAACCTCCTCGCCAAAAAAGCCACTTGATCACGACAAGCTTGATAAACCGAGCCCATTACCCCGCGTAAGTGAGATTATTCATCCCGTCCATTATCCGCTCATCAAGACAATGGTCGATACGATCAAACGGTTCAAGCACGAACATCGAGGGCCTCTCTACCAACCGCCTGTACCATTCATTTACCAATCTATGTGCATTGTCCTGCACGTCGAGCTAGGTTAACCATCAGAACTTGATGTCAGACTTAATACGGATGTCCTTCGACCCAGGCTCAGTCCAACTAATATGTGGGTGGAGGACGCGAGGATCCGAAAGCATCAAAGAACCACCTCTGACAACAGGGAGAACAGATGAAATAGCAGTAACAGTGGAAAAACCACGTTTGCCCTCCCGTCGAGAAGCATCCGCGGCGAAGGAAGGGCTGGCAGTAGCAGGAGAAATCTGTCGAATAGGAGAAGAAACTAGAAACTTGACTGCCTCGCTGACATCAATAAAATGAAAGGGGGAATGATCCCCAAGACTTCGACCGCCAACATTGCCTTTAGACTGCTCCATCGCCAACTGGAGCATTTTCTCATTAATGGCTCGATGATCATCATTAGACAACTCGGTAGTATCCAAAACACCATAAGCAAAAATAAGTTTCATCTCATCGTCGTCCAGCGGACGAATAGTCTCATTCTCACTCCTTTCCAACGCAAGTCTTAACTCATCAGCTTCCTCAAGATTCACAATCCCCTTTTATAACACCATCGTGAGAAGAACACGGGCGAGAAACAATATCCCGATCAAAACCCTGAAGAGTCAAGCCGAGCAAAACTACGATTCAAAAGTCGTTTCTTCCTTGGAACTCAAACAAAATCTATGGGCAATTGCCTTGAGGGACTAGTGGACCTCGCAAGCTTTCGTTTTCCAAAATAGGAGCGGAAACAGTGATAGGAGCATTGAGATTCATAACATCTCGGTCGAAGCTCACTTTTCGATCAATGCTAGCATCACTAACACGAGAACGAGCAATACAGGCAGCATAAGCCTTAGCACGAGCCTCAGTGAATGAAGCTCGTTCCGCTTCATTCATAGTGTATAGACCACTACGCTCCAGGATGCCATCGAAAAGAAACGCGTCAACGAGAAAACGGGCAAGCTTTAAGAATTCTTCACTTATCTTCTATTCTTCAGCCGATAAAAAAAGATGTTTTCGCCTATTGGGAACCCGAAATGATCGAAAGATCAACTGAAAGTAGCCTGAATTCACGAAAGCATAGAACCAAGACTGCGACCAATCGTGGATGCTGTCACTAAGGTTCTCGAAACAATCAGAAGAACGAAGGGAGCAGATCTCCCTATTTACTAACAGACCAACCACCGAATGCAGAATCCTACCAGTTAAAGGAATACCTGCAAGGGTAGCCCTCGCGTAGGAAGAAACCATCACCTTCCAACCATTGGGGCCCATTTGGGTAGGAGGAATACCTAAGAGATTCAGATACTCTCAGAAAAATTCCAGAACAGGGAATCGAAGGCCAGAAGAAAACATGCACGAATACAGTGCAATGTATCCAGCCTTTGCGTTACGAGGGCTATCATCCGGTCCAGGCATGATAAGCTCGAGGTCAGGCGGAATATTATAATTGGAATGAAGGCTCTCCAGAGTCGATTGAGAAACTCTATTAGGAGAATAAGGAGCCTCACAAAGAGTCAACGACTTACCACTTAACTTAGCATATATAGACATTATTGATGAGCAAAGGAGCAAGGGAAATGGAAAAGATGAAGAAATGAACAAACCCTAAATTCAAAGAAACGTGAAGAGGGAAAATGTATTCACCACATTTCCTTTTATAGAGCCAAGCAATGAAAAAATGACTCATGGGATAGCGTGTGAGATATGAGGGCGATACGAAATCCCAAAAATGTGCGCAAGAAACGAACGTACAAGCAAAGAATCGAGACACCAACTCATGAAAAACAACTGAAAACATTAAATACAAGGCAATGATGAAATAGAAAGTTGAACCGTCACGAAAGTTAGTGGCCACATCAGCATGCCTACTAACTAAGGGGGGAGTAGCAGATGATACATCAAAATAGACCGATCATCACGACCGTACACGTAGCCCAAGGACCCATCACGAGAACAAAACAAACAACCCACTAGGCCAGCTTATGAAGGTCGATAGAAATAAAACTAATTTCACGGGCCCAGACAAGGCCCACCTCTAAGGAGGCGTAAGTAGGATCCATATCCAGGCCTAGACGAATCAAAGCCCAAATTCAAGCCCGTCACACGTTCTCTCATTAATAAGAAGAACATTACACCAAGAAAGAGTCGTGGAGGGACCTACGCCTGCACGAACGCATCTCCATTAAGGAGAATGTTATAGAAACATCTCTTTCCGTTGCGCCTCAAATGCTTAAGTCACGCAGAGAGTTAACTACAACCATTATAAAAGGTAAAGGGAACTTTTGACAAAAGTATGCAACTTTAACTGAGTTTTGTACAGATTAGCTTCTTTCTTACAACAGAGTTACTGACTTGAGCATTGGAGTGCCTTCGGCCACCAAAAAGGTGGTATTTGACAGTCTTACAGTGGTTTTGCAGGTCAAACTCACAGGAGGACGATTTTTGGATGCATTAGTTTTCAAGCAATTTTTTCAAAAGTACTAGAACATAGTTAAAAATGATGTCATCAATACAGTCCAACACTTCCTCATAAATAAACATGTCCCTCCAGCTTGGAATTTTACATATATTGCTCTTATCCCCAAATGCTCTAATCATATATGAGTCTCACAATTCAGACCCATTAGTCTCTGCAACAAATGCTACAAAAGCTTCTCCAAAATTTTAGCCAACCGGCTAAGAGTCCTTCTCCCTTCATATCTCCTTTTCAAGGGGCTTTCATCACAGGTGGCCTGATTGGGGATAACACAGGGGTGGTTCGGAAGTGATGCACCAATTAAAAAAATATAGAAGGCGAAAACATGGTTGGATCAACATCAAAATGAACATGGCCAAGGCTTACGATAGGGTTGAATGAGGTTTCTCATAGAAATTTTATGTGCCCTGGGTTCCTCAAGTAAATGATGCAGTCTCCTTCATTGTTTCTTATCTTCAGTGGCTTACAATGTCCTCATTAATGGAAAACTTGATGCTTTCATTAAACCCAGTAGAGGTATTAGACAAGGGGACCCTCTTTCCCCTTTCCCGTTCATTGTCTTGGGCCGAGACACTCTTTAGAATGCTGATGAAACCCATGCAAATGGGGAGATTAGTGGCTTTAAAGCAAGGAGGTCCTCCCAAGAAATCAATCACCTTATGTTTGCAGATGAACTCATCCTCTTTTGCAAAGTCTTTCTTGACCAACACCACCTAGTGAAGAATGTTATTAAGGATTATTCTATTGTGTCTGGTCAATTGATTAACTTTGATAAATCTTCTGCCATGTTTACCCCCAATGTCCACCATAGACACCAACGGATGATCCTTGGGGTCTTAGGTATGAGAATTGTTAACAAAAAAGAAAAATATTTGGGTCTTCCCCTAACTCTCTCTAGAAACAAAACCCAAGACTTCACCAACTTGATTGATAAAAAAATGCCTTGCTGACAGGAAATGCAAACTCTTTTCTCAGGCTTGTAGAACGTCTCTCATTAAATTGGTGACTTCTTCCAATCCCATCTATCCTATACAATCATTTTTACTCCCAACATCTATCTTGAATAAATTGAATTATTTAAATAGATCATTTTGGTGGAGGGGTACCAAAAACAATAAAGCCCCATTTTCTTGCAAAATGGGATTTAGTGTCTGCCCCTATTTTTTTTTTTTTGAGAGGGGGATGAGTTAATATTCAGTTTTCCAAATAAAAAAAATCTTGTTATACTATCCAAGCTGGTG
Source organism: Berberis vulgaris (assembly GCA_963556465.1). NCBI lineage: Eukaryota > Viridiplantae > Streptophyta > Magnoliopsida > Ranunculales > Berberidaceae > Berberis > Berberis vulgaris. The sequence continues at coordinate 58,012,359 of OY747128.1, forward strand.
GTTAGAATTTTAGAACGACCAAATGGGATTTGGTCAACACTCCTCAAGTCTATTTACATCAAAGACTGCAACTTTTTCCAAACCTATTTCACCAAATTTGGGTCCTCCTTCCAATGGAAGAGTCTGGGGAAAACTCTTAGTACCCTCACTAAAGATTTCTTGTTGACGGTTGCCAATGAGGAGTCTTTTAATAAATGGGAGGACTTGTGGTTATCTAATTTTGTCCCCTTGAGAGAGCATGTGTCTCCGACTACCTTATCTTTGTTTGATTCAGTGAGAGACCTGATTATTCAAAAAGATGGAGGACATAAAGAATGGGGAAACACCTACTATAGAACTTTTTTTTCCCTCAACAGGTAGCTAGGGTCATCCTCGACACCCCCATTAGACATTCGAAGGAACATGATGTGCTTATTTGGAAGCATGAGACCAAAGACATCTTCACTGTGAAATCGGTTTATAGATCTTTCAGGAGTGAGGTGGCTCAAAATTCCTCATCAAGTTCAACTTTTTCTTTGAAAAATATACAAAAGACTATTTCATGTGGGAGAGGTCCTTAAACAACATCATATAATAATGAGCAATGTATGCCCACTTTGCAACACAGAAAAGGAGACAACTACACATGTTCTTTTTCAGTGTCCTCTTGTTGTTCAAGTATGAAGTATTTATGATATGTCAAATAGATGGGATATAGTGGATTTCTTTCATGAGAAAGATTTTTTGGAGTTTTTATAGTACATGCACAACAAGGGGTATGAAAGGGAACAAAACATGGTTAAAGCAGCTGCTGTCCTTGATTATATTTGGGAGGCTGAAAACATTTTGGTTTTTAACACAAATAATTTAGAGTACATGTGATAACAAGATTGGCAAATAGTTTGGTTAATTTCTTGGCATGCTTCTAGTAACATGGAACAACAATAATATGATATTACTGTTGTCAGCGCTAACATACCACAAAAAGACACAAATGAGAATAATCATGTTATTTCAAAGACATTTGAGCAGACAAAAATGTCAGGTTATGATTTTATTATGTTGGTCATTGATGCTGCTTTCCACATGAACAAGGGTGATGAAGGTTTTACTTTCTACGCGACTGATGCAAATGGTAAAATAATAGGAATAAATAAATGATGGTGTATGAAAGGCATGAAAACAAGTTTTGAAGCTGAACTTGAAGGGGTCAAACTAGCAAGTGATCGGGCAATGAAGAAATGGTATAAAAATGTTGTAGTGATAATTGATAGCAAAGACATTGCGTAAGCGATCAATGACAGAAGGGAGCATTTATCATAGCAGCAGAAGGTAACCTAACAATATCGGTTGGAACACAAACTAGCTCTCTTTGAATGTATGAGAGCAATTCATATTAGAAGAAACATGGACTTAAGAGTCCATCGGCTATCTGTCTATGCTAGTAATAGTAGCAGTAATAGTTGCAACAATGTGTTTGAGATGTGATGTAACTTGAAATTTTCGATTTTCCAATCGCTCTTTTTTTTTTTTTTTTTTTTTTACCATGTCACCTTTGCACGTGCTCGCCCATTTCCTCCGCAGGCAGAATTGCTCAAAAAAAAAAAAAGACTGAGAAAATTCTCCATACTGCTATCTGCGGTTCTGTATTGTAGCATCTATCTAGCAGCAGCCAATAAAATCGTGGAAACTCAATGACTTGTTCTAGGCTGCGAGTGTTGTGATTTTATTTCTTGGTTTGATTGTTGGAGAAGAGAAGAGAAGGAGCTTGTTGTAGTTTAACAACCATGGATGCCTTGAGAAAACAAGCGACCAAGCTTAGAGAGCAAGTCGCCAAACAACAGCAGGTCGGTCTACTTTTTTACTTTCTTCATCTTCTATGTAGAAGCAAAACAGCAGATCACAGATTCCCCATTTCTATTTATAATACAGTTAGATTAAACTATTCCTTGATTCCTTCCTTCCTTGATCAATATCAATGTGGCGTGGGCGGGAAGGACGCAATTGTGTGCTTATGTGTGCGTGCTGCTGTTTATGATCCTCTCCACTAGGAGTTGATAAGTTTTGCTTCTTTCTCAGTAATCCCATGAAATGAAATGATGGAAATAGCTTTGTTAAATTTAGATATGAGCAAAAAACCTCCGTTTAACCCTAAATGCAAAAGATGATTATACACATCAGATTTCCTGTCATGAATGATGCTAGAGGTGGACCACTTATTTGGAATTCTAAAGTAGAGAGAGTGATTAATGATAACTGCATATCCACCAGCAAGGTCTGGGATGTTCCTCAACTTGTGATTAGTGACCCTCTACAATCTCTTGCATCTAATCACTCTCGGGTTCATATTGGTAGTAGTAAATCAGGCAAGTTCTTTGTCAAATTTTAGGGGATTCTCAAGAGGTGGGTCATATAGTTTGGATATCAAGAGCTACCTCTATTGTTCAAGCAGAGTGTTTGAGAAATTTAGAAGGGTCGTATATCAATTGGTAAATCCATCCAAAACATCTACAACTTCCAAATTCAATTTGTCAAATTTTAGGGGATTCTCAAGAGGTGGGTCATATAGTTTGGATATCAAGAGCTACCTCTATTGTTCAATCAGAGTTCCATCAATTGGTAGAGCGTCTTATTTTTGCAATTTTGCCTTTCTTTTGTCCTTGTTTTGTACATTTTTATGTTGTATAAGCTATCTCAACTTACCTTGTATAGCTTTTCAGTAGGGTTGCGCTGATCCGGTTAACTGGCTCGAATACCCAAGACTGAGGATCGGACTGGTTTAAAAACATAAACTTTAGGGACCAAACCCAAATCGGGTGAGACCGGTTAACTGGGTCCCGGTTAACCGACATTTCGGGCCTAGTTGATTACCCGTAAATCCATCCAAAACATCTACAATTTCCAAATTCATGTCAGGAATTGTTGCTCGGCGGTGAATATATTTTTTGCAACGGAGAGACCATGGCTGTTGATTTGGTCTTGGAAGCTCAGCCATTGGATCCACCTAGAGATGATGATGAAGCGGTGGTAGAGGTCGATTGGCCCATCTAAGGCTCCCTGTGTGCATTACGCACCCTCCCTCATTTTTTCTTCTTATCCTGCGCAACAGTTGGAGCTCTTCATTGAGAGAGAGAAGAGGGAGAGAGAGAACGATGTGTTAGTGGTGGAGGAAGACTTCCTCGCTTAGATCGAAGTGGCGTAGGCAACATTGAAGCGAAGGAAGACCAATGGAGGAGTCGATGTAGGAGCGAAGAGAGGGAGAGGGTCAAGGAAAATGAGGGTTTTGATTGGTGGGATCATGTCTTTGTGTGTTTTCTTTCATTGACTCCTTTTGGGATCTGTTTTCCGTTAAGAAGCAATGGTATTGGTTGTGGGTTTTGATTGATATGTATGAAAATGTATGTGGGCTTGGGTTAAGATGGGAATATGGGATCATTAATAGGTTGGGCTCCAGTTTTCTCTAGCCCAGCCACACATTTGGATCCAATAAAAGAAAGTATATTATTTTTTTTAAATACTTGAGTTGGGCCGGGTAACCGGCGGGTTTGCCTTTATCTTTATAGGCTAGATTTCTTGCAATTGGGTTCACTAAATCAACCTGGGAGTCACCGCCAGATTGCCCCTCCTCCCCCTTCAATCATCATCCCCTGCCTTGAATTTGTGAGGGAACCTCCTTCATAGCCCATAACGAGCATTGTGCTGTCACCGCTTGGGAGTTTAATTTTAGCTTTGCTGTCCCCCTTTCTATCCATAAACTCCTTGGATTCAGATGACACCACATCTTGAGATTCCTGCCTAAGAGATCCTCTCCCCACGACCATGCGGCTAATTTCCCCACGACCATGTTGATTAGGAATCCCGGAGCGTGAAGTGAGGCTAAGTGCTAAAAGCTGCTTTGGGAGCCCCCGCAGTTGTGATGGAGACAGGGGAGAAGTTGAGACAGAACCATGATAATTTTTTATTATTTTGTTTTATGTAGTTTGTGCTCATTACATTCTTCCCTTTAATTCTAACATAAACATACAATAATAAACCATAATTCATAATCCATGATTCAAATAAGTGAATAATATGACAATTGATTAACTCAATCCATAACAAAACCAAGACACAGAGCAAGTAGCCTTATGGAAAGTTTTCATTCAAGAGAAGTATGGGCTAGATCAGCTTGGCTGGTTTACTAAAGTCCCTTTCTCTCCTTATGGTTCTTGGTGGAGAGCTATTGTGAATCTCAAACCTTAGTTCCAAAAACATATCTCTTTCAATCTTGTTGATGGCTTTAGAATCATTTTCTGGGATGAGATTTGGGTTGGCTCTAAGCCTCTCAAAAGAGGAATTCCATCTCATCTATAGAATCTCCCAAGAAGACAACTACAACAGCAAAATGCTTCCAAGGTGCAACTAACAACTTTCCAAGTTGGAATCTTTGCTTTAAGAATGTGTTAGAGAAAATGAGATTCCCCACCTCATTCTTCTTATTGATATTTCGAAGTATGTTGTTTTTCTCTCTAGTGAGCCAGATGAGTGGGTGTGGAATATGACAAAGAAAGAAACTTCTCTGTGGACAGTCTTACTCGTTAATTGCGGGAAGCTATGGTTGTGGCTAAGCAGGCTTGCCTCCTCCATTTGGGCATAAAGTTTTCTGGATGAACTTCCTCCTAAAGCCAATGTTTTCCTTTGTACTGCAGGTCATGGCAAAATACTCACCGTGTGCTTAATAGAGGTCTCAAAATCTCTAATAAATTATGTGAGAGTGAGAGTGAGCATGTGAGAATGAGCAGGAGTCCCTGGAGCAGATCTTCTTCTCGTGTCCCTACTCTAAACAAATTTTGTCCTCATATGTTCTCAAGCTAATGTCCAAGTACCTAATATTCATTTTCTCCTATAGTGGATATCTTTCTGGCAAAGGGATAATCTCTCTCTAAGAGGCAGATGACTTTGGAACAAAGATACCTACCATATGGCATATGGGTGATTTGGAAGGAAAGAAACAGTAGAATCTTCCATTGGTTTCGATAGTTGTATTTATGTTAAACATTATTAATTAAACACTAATAATATATTATTAGACTATACCTATTAGTTACTATTACTTATTTAGATCGTTCTATTTACCGCCTCAACCTCTGCCAGCTGAAGCGTCGCGGTGCCAGAAAATCTAGAAAACTGAGGAGGGAATTTCTAAATTGAAGCTGTAGGTTCAAAAGATAGAACTTCGGGAGTCGCAACACCACTGAAGCGGAGCTCCGGGGAACATAGAAGAAAACACACCCTTTATCAAATCTTACCTTCTTATTCTGAAACTATTTTCATATATTTATTTAGACTACAAGCTAATCGACCTTTCTAAATCGAAAATTCTCATATACCTTTCTTAAATGGGGATCAAATTTATCAGACTTTCTTGAAGTGAAAGAAAGTTGCTTGTATAGCTTATGGGTGGTTGAAGATTTCTTTTATCACATTTGTTTCTTGTGTTTGTGTTGGCTGCAAATAATCATCATTGACTGATCAAAAGTAGTGCTCCACTAATCCTTATCTTATATGCTTGGGACTTTAATATCAGCGCAAACTGGGAGTTTGATTAAAAAAAAGATCATGAAAGTATAAGAAAAATCAAAGTGGGATATGTGAGCTAATTGTGACGTTATTGAGTTTCTCATTGCATATATCTAAACCTAGTTCTAATTCCAGAAAAAGGATCTTTTATTTCTTTTACCCTACTCAATTGATTTTCTAACTAAATAGTTGTCTTTTGATATTTATGGTTCAACGTGTTTATTATTTTCACTTTTCATTCCAGGCTGTAATCAAGCAGTTTAGTGGGACTGGTTATGAAAGTTCTAGTGTAATGGTTATAGATGAGGTTGAGTTGCAGAGGCACCAGCAGCTAGAAAAGCTTTATCGGTCCACCCGTGCAGGCAAGGTAGACACGGCTCGAGGCATGACATTTTTCCTTATTTGGCTGGCTAATTTTAGATCAGTTACTCCTATATATCTCTTATTTATTAAACTTTTTTCTTATATTGGCTTGACCTTATGATAAATAACCCAATGCATGTATTACTGCTGGTTAATTTTGATCTATCTTGGGATATATGCTACAATAATTTGTAATTGTGAAGAATCCTTACACCATTTTGGAGTTAAAAAATCAAGAGGAATAGATTTGAAAGCATCAATTATTATTATTATTTAATCTACATTGCAAATGAAACACCTTGGGAACACATGACCATGAAAATCACAATTTTAGTTATCATTAGGAAGGGCATCACAGTCGTGGTCTCACGTGGCTGTCTTGAAAGAGGCTGTGATGAGTGATGACCATGAAACACGAGAAATGTAGAGAAGGGAGAAGTGAAACTGTATAAAATTCCCACGTGATGCTCGCTTCCCGCCCTTACTCTTTCACGCCTTGCCTGGGTCTGGGTGGGCTCATTAAAATCAACCATGCAGTCTCCTATAAGAACCTCCATTTTCTCAAACCATTCTCTTAATACACGCTCTCTACTCTACCCGTCTGGTTTTATTTCTTCGAACACACTAAGACGGTGGTGAAGGTGCATGGTCCAGCTTATGCTTCAGCATCAAGAAGAGTTCTAGCTTGCTTGATTGAGAAGGAGATAGACTTCGAGATTGTACCTGTTGATTTGCTCAAAGGGGAACAAAAGAATCCAGAATTTCTGAAATTACAGCCCTTTGGAGTGGTACCAGTGATCCAAGATGGGGACTTCACTCTTTATGAGTCGAGAGCAATCATGAGGTACTATGCAGAGAAGTACAAATCACAGGGTACCAATCTACTAGGCAAGGATATAGAAGAAAGGGCTGTTGTTGAGCAATGGTTGGAGGTTGAAGCGCAGAACTACCAAGAACCCGTTTATGGCCTAGTACTACAGCTCCTTTTCTACCCTAAAATGGGCAAACCTGTTGACATGAAGGTAGTGGAAGAGAGTGAAGAGAAACTTGGGAAGGTGTTGGATATTTATGAGGAGAGACTCTCCAAGACCAAATACTTAGCTGGAGATTTCTTCAGTTTGGCTGACTTATCACATCTTCCCTTCACACATTATTTGGTGAATGTGTTAGGAAAGGACTATTTGATAAGGGATAGGAAGCATGTGAGTGCATGGTGGAATGAGATCAGTAGCAGACCATCTTGGCAGAAGGTTCTTCAACTTTAAGGCATAATAAAATAATCTCTTCTCTTTGATTTTACTTCTCTGTTTGGGTGTTCTTGGAAGATGGTTTCTATCCTTTTTTGCCTTTTCTTGTCTTACATTTTAATGATAATAAAATTTCAGTGTTAAAAAAAAAAAAAAAAAAAAAATCATTAGTGCAGTGTAAGATTTCTCGAGAATTATAAGTCATGAGTCGTAACACTAGGAGTTGTCTAAATACTAAGTTAATTGAGCTGACTAATCAAATCAATAAGCTGCCGGGGTTGCGTTGTAGTTTTGCTGGTATCCCTTTAACCCCTGCTAGCCTTGCTAGACTTATAGAGGTTAGGATGTAATTTAACTGCTACAAGTAAAATATTTCATCCAACATATTGTTTCCTCTTTATCTCAACCTGAATCTCCACTCTCACCAACATAATAATTGGCGCTGCCACTGCTCCTCTCTATCCAGACTAATGTCATACTTTCAACCTGTTATCTTTCCTCAATCCGCCATTGTTTAACTTGTTTTCATTAATCAAACACCTATAACACTGTCGGCCTTCCATCTCATTGAACTATTGGAACTACTTCTACAGTTCTAATACTGCCACTTCTCTCTCAGCAAAATACACATCATCTGGCAGTATCTTTTAGTGAATAATCCTGTAGATATCTCCAAGAATTGATTGCATTAATAACTGAAGAAAACATTTTCATATGAAAAAAGAAAAAGGATAAAAGGAATTTTTATTAAAAAAACCCATACTAAATAATCGAACATTTTTTTAATATAGTAGAAAAATCCCAGGGAAAAAAAAAAAACTACCATCCTTATATAACATAAAAAATTTCTGAGTTTAAGCTATTTTTTTCCATCTAAAAAAAAACAAAAAAACTAGAAACTTCCTTGAACGGTCTTTAGCAATAATCTACTTATCTAAATTATTATAGGCTCTGTTTTTATTTTAATGACATATTCACATCCTTTCCCCTTTGAAACACGTTTTATTTTTATGTTTATTTTTTTTCTTTCGGAAAGCTAACAACGGAGTTGTTTGAACTTTGAAGGATTAGATTTGTTCTCTATTAGAAGTCTCATGGCAATTGAAGATTCCCATGTTAATGAAGTTTTTGATTTCCGAAAAAACTACTGATTCCTTGTATTAATTTTGTGTATTTTAAAAGGAGACAATCTTTGTGAGAGAATTAGAATCTCGACACCCAAGGAACATTCATCATGGGAAAAAATAGTCTTCTTTTTTGTCAAATCGGTTGGCAGTTAATGTGTTTTTTGTAGGAGAGAAAGTGAGACACAAAAAATGAGCATTTTGAGGGTTTTTTTTTGTTATATTTAAAAAAAAATAGTTCAGATTTTCTAAAACCATTTTTTTTAAACATAGGGTTATTCCAACAATTTCCATTAAAAGGCCTAAAACTGAAGAAACATTACTGAAAAAATGCTACAATTGTTTAAGAAGTGAATCCAAACTTCTTGTGCTAAGGGACACCATCATATTATTAAAAGATCTATTGTATCGTGCAATGAATGTTAAATTTAAGATGTGTATCGTAGTGTGTCATGTATCGTCAAATACAATGCATAGTTACCGTGTACGGGGGAACATGGGGGTACGTGAAGTCGTGAAAAGATTCGGGGTACATTGGTTTCCATTGTACAAAATTTGAAGAGTAGGTAGAGTCAACACGCTATTTGGAGTTGCGATTTAAATTTTTTTTAAAATTCGGTAAGGTATTTAGATAAGGTAATTATTTTATATATACCAATATATTTGTACAATATAAGTATATAGGAAAAAGAGAATGTATGAATATATGGACTCAATGCATTATATTCTATGTACTGATCTAATTATGATAATTTGTTGAAAATTTGAAAGTGTTTTGGAAAACACCAACTCTTTAATAAGTGAATGACCCAAGTTTCGGATTTGCTATTCTCCTCCTATTCTCCCTCCTTTGTTCTCTTCTCAACCAATGGGTTGCTGAAATCAATCGATCAGTGTTATGAATCGTACCTCGAATCAGTAGGCGCGACCCAATTTGAAATTCAGTGGGTTGAGCTACTTGGGTATCTATGATACAATGCAAAAATTAATTTTGCATCGGGATAGATTTAGGGACATTAATTTTGCCGCTATATGTTTAGTTTGGCGAGTTGTATAGTTCTCTGAGAAGGGTTTTTGTCAAGTTATACTATGCCTTCTCAATATATCCTTTTTACAATACATATTAATACAAAACATCTTTTTTTTTAAACAAAATGATACAATGCAATGCAATGCAAAGATAAATATATGAATATATATTATATATTTAAGCATATAAAAGACATAAATAGGAGTACAGGACCTATTAACAAGAGGTCCCAAAAACACTTCTATGGACATATGACTTCTGTAGCACTAGTGTCTATCATCCATCCATTCATTCAAGCCACTAATACGAGGAAGGTTCATCCCCGCATCATCCTATATTGGTGTATCATAAGTTATTATGCACCGTATCGGTGAGGCTTAGATACGATACCCAAGTTAACATCGGTGAGGCTTAGCCATCTTGCCAAACTAAACTCTTAAAGAATTAACTTAAACGCCAAAGAATAGGATCTCGACTCCGCCTGAAAATTTCATAGACTATGTCAACAAAAATAATTGTTCCATTGCAAATTTCTGAAGGCGTTGCTAATATTTCCCAATCAGCAAATATAATGCATTGTCATCCCAAGTTCCCAACTAAATATTTGGGAATCTCCGTGGTGCCAACTATAGATCCACCTATATCCTGAATGAAGTCCTGAATTAGTATGCGTCTAGGTTCTTGGCAAAGAAAATTTCTTAGCAAAGCAGGAAGACTCGTGCTCTTGAAATCAACATTTCCAGGTTTGCCAATCTATATGCTATTTATTTTCACAATGCCAACAAAGGTAGCACAACAAAAAAAAAAAAAAAAAAAAAACAATGGAAATATCCATGTGCGAATTATTATGAGGATCGTCTGCACAATCTCACAAGTCTCGTTTAGTTTTGTGGGATAGAGTCTGCAAATCTAAACAAGGGCGAGATTCGCTCCATTAGACTCACGAAGAAGGCCTTCATGAGTAAATGGATGATATGTCTTATAGAAGAATCAGTAAAGAACATAATGGAATACACAGAGATTTGCAACAAGAATGAAAGCTTCACTATATTATGATCACAGACAGTTCGAGAGGCCTGAATCTCTCTAGATGAGCAAGTGCTCTTTGTACATATGTTTTTACAAAAATGAATCAATGAATAATTTGTCTTTCTCTTACAACTCTTATATAGGAGTTCTTTACAATCAGACGACTTGCTTATACCACTTGCTCTAATACAGACAACTTGCTGTTACACTTACTAACAAAATGTTTTTTTTTTTTTTTTTTTTTTTTGAAAGGCAAGCTGGGTTTTTAAGGATCCCATAACCTATCAACTGGGCGACCTATAGGTCAACACCCATTAGAAACAAACCATATCGCCGGCGGGATTCGAAGCTAGGACGTGGGGGTCAAACCCACACAACCCTAACCACTAGGCCAACACACCATTGGTTTACTAACAGAATGTTAACAACTTGCTAATACCACTTGTTCTAACACATACAACTTGCTAATACAACTTCTAATAGAATGCTAACAACTTGCTAATACTGAATACTAACAGAGCACTAGAATACTAACTTCTTGGATGTTCTGACATCCTGCTGATCCATAGCATGGTTCACTGTCCATTGCAATCACTGGTTCATTGCATTGCAGTCCCCATGGTTGTCCCTTGTTGTCTTACTGCTTTGGCTTACGTCTCTGATAGGTATGGTATATTGGAGGTCTATCAATTCCTTCCCCCAAAGCAAGCACCTTGTCATCAAGGTGAAATTGAGGGAATTGTTGTTGGATTAACTCAAAATCCTCCCAAGTCGCCTCAAACACCGGCAACCCCTTCCACTGTATTAAAACTTCATCAGGAAACTTGTTGTTCAGTGACTTGGATCGCATTTTCAGCACTTTCGCGGGAGCTACCATCAGTTCTAAATCTAAACTGGGGAGGAAGTGTTGCTGATGTAATACCGTTTCCTATGGCTTTACGTAATTGAGAAACATGAAATACTGGGTGAAGTTGTGATGCTGCGGGCAATTCCAACTTATAAGCCACCTGACCCACTTTTTGAAGAATCTTGTAAGGTCCATAGTATCTTGCTGCCAACTTCTGATTTTCTCTTCTTACCAATGACTGTTGACGGTATGGTCTCAATTTCAAAAACACCATATCACATACTGTGAATATAACATCTCGCCTTGACAAGTCAGCCTGCCGTTTCATCCGCCGTTGTGCTCACAGCAGTTGCATTTTCAGATCATCCAGGGCAGCATCCCTATCCAACAACATTTGTTCCACTGAAGATTATGTAGTATTCCCTTGGTCTACCTTCAACAATTTAGGAGGATCTCTTCCATACAAAGCTTTGAAAGGGGAGCATCCAAGAGAGGAATGAGTTGAAGTATTGTACCAATATTCCGCCCACATCAACCATTTCGTTCATTGCCTGGGCTTACTGGAAGCAAAACACCGTAAATAGGTCTCTAAACAACGGTTAACCACCTCAGACTGCCCATCGGTTTGGGGATGATACGCGGTGCTTCGCTTGAGGACGGTTCCTTGTAAGCGAAATATTTCCTTCCAAAAATGGCTTAAAAAAATCTTGTCTCGGTCCGTAATGATTGATAGTGGAACCCCATGAAGCCGTATGATCTCCTGTATGGATGTTTTAGCCACTACCTCAGCCGTGAAAGGATGACGCAGTCCAACAAAGTGGGCGTACTTGCTCAAGCGATCAACTACCACCAAAATCGTATCTACCCATTGGACTTAAGCAACCCTTCGATGAAATCCATAGTAATGTCATCCCATACTTGAGTTGGTAAAGGAATTAGTTGCAACAAACCTGCTGGAGACGTGGCCATATATTTATTTCGTTGACAGACATCACACTCTGCCACCATTCGAGTAATATCAGTTCTCATGCCGACCCAGTACAATTTCCTTGCCATTCTCTAATAAGTCTTGGTTTCACCGGAATGCCCCCCCCATAGGTGATCCATGAAATTCCTCAAAAATAAGAAGGAAGGAGGATGTCCGAGAAAGTACTAACCGTTCCTTTTAGAATAACAACCCTTGTCGTAGCTCAAACCCGGTATATGCACTGCTGCCATTCTGAATATCATCTCTGAGCTGACGAAGTTGATCATCTGCTTCAAGTTCTTTCTTCAATTTATCCCAATCCCTCCATTGAGGGAGCACTAACGTGGAGCATTCAGGCAAGAGCTGCACTCTCGATAAAGCATCAGCGGCGGTATTCGTCTTCCCTACCTTGTACTGAATCTCAAAGTTGTAACTCATGAGCTTAATAATCCACTTCTGATATTCCACCCCAACAACCCTCTGTTCCAGTAAAAATTTTAGACTTCTCTGATCAGTGTATACTATAAACCTCTGCCCCAGCAAATATGGCCTCCATTTGGCTATAGCAAACACTATTGCCATCAATTCTTTTTCATAAACCAATTTGTGTCTGGCTTGTTGCCTTAACACTTGACTGAAATAGGTAATAGGCCGTTGATCTTGCATTAAAACCTGCTCCCAACCCATAGCCCGAAGCATCGGTTTCAATTACAAATACTTTCAAAAAATCGGGCATTGCAAGAACATGAACTTCTGTCATATGTTGCTTCAACGCTTGAAAAGCAGCTTCGGCATCAGTATTCCATCCAAAATTGTCTTTCTTGAGTTGTTGAATCAGTGGTCAAGCCACTGTGCTATACCCCTCAACAAACTTTCTGTAATACCCCGTCAATCCCAAAAATCCCCTTAACTCTGTGATGTTCTTAGGCGTTGGCCACGCCAACATCGCCGTGATCTTGGATGGGTCGACCGAAACCCCCTACTGGAAATCACGTGTCCTAGATATGCTAACTCACGCTTGCCAAATTCACACTTCTTCCTGTTGGCATAAAGTTCATGTCGTTTCAATAATGCCAGTACTGTTGAGAGATGCTCCTAGTAAGCCTCTAACCCTGAACTGTAGATTAGAATATCATCGAAGAACACTAAGACATACTTCCGCAAGTAGGGCATGAAAATCTCATTCATTAGCACTTGGAAAGTCGTAGGAGCATTCGTTAATCCGAAGGGCATTACCAAAAACTTGTAATGGCCTTCATGGGTGCGAAATGTTGTTTTGTTCTCATTTCCCTCCTTGATTCGAATTTGGTGATACCCTGATTTTAAATCCAATTTGGAGAACCAACATGCTCCATGTAATTCGTCAAGGAGTTCGTCGATGATGGGAATTGGAAACCTATCAGAGATGGTCTCCTTATTTAATGCCCTATAATCGACGCAGAATCTCCAGCTACCATCTTTTTTTTTAACTAACAATACGGGACTTGAAAATGGGCTCTTACTTGGTCGTATGACGCCCATTGCCATCATCTCCTTAATCAACCTTTCAATCTAGTCCTTTTGGAACTGAGGATATCTGTAGGGCCTGACATTAACCGGGGAAGCTCTTTCTCGCATACAAATGGCATGTTCATGCCCTCTTACAGGAGGTAACCCTGGAATCGTGTTGAACACCCTCTAGAATCTCTCCAATACTTCCCAATTTCACCCCCAAAGGCGCCATCCACTTCACTAGCCGCATCCAAATTTCCCAATTCTATCATCACCCCCTATTTTTCCTGTCGAAAAGTCCTCCACACTGCTTTCAGAGAGATCAACGATTTTCCCAGTGTTGGATCACCCCCGAGTGTTTTGGTTACCCCCCCCCACCCCCACTTTCAAACTTCATTATTTGAGATTTCCAATTGGTGTAAGTAACCCCTAATGTTGCCAACCACTTAATCCCCAAAATTACATCTGAGCTTCCTAACCCCAAAAGTAGGAAATCTTCTTCTACCTCCAACTCTGAGAGTGTCAACCGTACTCCCTTACAAACTCCACTACCCCTTACTAACTCCCCAGTACCCATGGTTACCCTATAAGAATCCGTGGATGTCACCTTCAAACCCAATTGCTTGACCAAACTACTTGAGATGAAATTGTCGGTAGCCCCACTATCCACCAAAACCACTACTTCTTGTGCATAGATCTTACCTTTGAGACGCAGGGTTTTCGGTGCGGTCCATCCTACCACCAAATTCAGAGAAACTTCCACTCTCCCATCCACCTCCGCGGCCTCTAACTCGGCTCCTTGATCTTCGTCACCTTCCTCTTCTCCTTCCTCCAAGATCTCCTATTCTTGAGTGACCAAGACATTAAGTTCCTTCCTTTTACATAGATGCCCCGGCCCGAATTTTTCATCATAGCGAAAACACAGACCTTTCTCTCGTCGCCGTCGAAGTTCCTCATCACTGAGCTGACGATAACCCCCCCTTCCCAGATCTGCTTCGCCCCTTCTAGCGTTGGAGGCTCCCTCGATTTGCAATTGCTTTCGTGTTTCTAAAGTTTTAGGGTTCTCATTAACCCTAAATCGTCTTGAGAATGGGCTTGGGCCTGGACCCGTTCCGCCCTTTCTAGACCCTAGCAATTGGTGCTTTTCTTCTGTGCGTTGGGCTAAAGTCATAGCCCGGCCCAACGATAGAGGTTCCATAATTCGCAATTCGGCTCTGATTTGGGGCTTAAGGCCATTAACAAACTTGCTTATTGTACACCTCCTCAGGAAGCTGATCTAATGGAGCTGCGAGGGTGATGAATTGGCGACGATAATCACACACATTTCCTTCTTGTTTGAGTGCCAGAAATTGCTCACATAATGTCCATTCGGCTGTTGAGCGGAATTGCAACAAAAACAATTTTTTTAGCTCTTCCCACAGCAAGATGGGACGCCTCTTGTGCTCCCATTGATACGAGATCAATGCATCTCCTTCAAATCCAACCACTGCAGCCTCCAACCTCTCCTCATTAGTGTAATGTTGCAATTGGAAGAACCTTTCCGCCTTCAAGATCCATCCATCTGGATTAACTCCATAAAAAATCGGCATTTCAAGCCTTCTAAATTTGTTTTCCAGTTTGTGGCCATGGACACCAAACCTTTCTTCCACCATTGATACTTTATGTCCTAAAGCAGCACCTTCGGCTTCCTTGGATTGCTCCAAAGAAGAGGCCACTCGTGAAGACTCTTCACACAATTTCACTAGATGTTCTAGTTTTTGTACAATGGTAGTAATCTCTTCCTTGATTGAACCAATCTCATGGTGTACTCCATCGATCATTCCTTTCACCATGTCCACCCTTGCTGCCATGTTTGTTGTGCCAGATTGGCTGGCTGTTTTCCCTGTCATCACTTGATCTCCTGCTTTGATACCAATTTGATATGTCTTATAGAAGAATCAGTAAAGAACAGAATGGAATACATAGAGATTTGCAACAAGAATGAAAGCTTCACTGTATTATGATCACAGGCAGTTCGAGAGGCCTGAATCTCTCCAGATGAGCAAGTGCTCTTTGTACATATGTTTTTATAAAAATGAATCAATGAATAATCTGTCTTTCTCTTACAACTCCTCTTATATAGGAGTTCTTCTTACTGCCAGACAACTTGCTTATACCACTTGCTCTAATAAAGACAACTTGCTATTACACTTACTAACAGAATGCTAACAACTTGCTAATACCACTTGTTCTAACTTCTAACACAGACAACTTGCTAATACAACTTCTAACAGAATGCTAACAACTTGCTAATACTGAATACTAACAGAGCACTAGAATACTAACTTCTTGGCTGTTCTGACATCCTGCTGATCCATAGCATGGTTCACTGTCCATTGCAGTCACCGGTTCATTGCATTGCAGTCCCCATGGCTGTCCCTTGTTTTACTTACTGCCTAGGCTTACGTCTCTGATAGGTATGGTATATTGGAGGTCTATCAATGGAGTTGGAGGTTTGTTAAATGAAAGTGACGGCCTTTGGGGATGTGTTATTTAAATATGATCATCTCCCAACGGATGGTTCACAAAAGGTGCAATCAACACCAGCAGATGCAATGTGTGGATATCAATTCTTAATCTGCCACCCTTTTGCACAGATTCATTCGCATGAAGGTCCAGTCTCAGTAGATGGGTTGATGAACAACCTCTAAATCAAATTCCATACTATTTACAACTTGTCCAACAAACAAGTCAGGTATGGTGCGTGAAATGCTTAATCACGATACCCATAATTCAAGCTGGAAGCAGTGATCTCAAGCATGCAGTTGAATATTTCAAGAAAACTTTATGAGGGCTCAAATGAACTGAGTCCCACTCTTGATGAGTTACTCTTTAATTCCATGAGCGAGGAGCAAAGGAATTTGTTGGAAAGGAATTTAGTGAAGAATTGGGAAGCTCTGAAAAGTTGTGACGGTGAAAAATCTCTAGCCTCTGATGAATTCCCTTTGGCTTTTACAAATGGTGTTGGTATTTTTTGGGGAGGAATGTAATGGAGGTGGTGAAGGAATTCCATGATTTCTCATTCCTAGATTGGCACATTAATGGCACTTTTCTTGTCCTCCCCAAGGTGGAAATGGATCCCCAACATTAATCAAGCGATTCTTCCCTTTTGTTTTCTCGGAAATTTATACGAGATCATTGCTAAAGCCCTTATGAGGCGTCTAACTAATGTATTTATCTGGAGCTTTCAAGATACCTTTGTGGAAGGAAGACAAGCCCATGATATGTGTTGATTCCAGTGAAATTATTGATTCAAGGTTGAAGTCTCGTATTACGGGTTTACTTTGTAAGGTTGACCTTGAAAATTCTTATGATCGTGTGTCGTAGGAGTTTCTTCTCTATGTCATGAAAATGAAAGTGTTGGCAATAGATGGTTGGAGTGGATTTGGATTTTCCTATTTACGGTATACTTCTCTATTCTTGTGGAGGATCTTTGGTTGGATTATTTAAATCCAGTACCAGGAGACCCATTGTCTCATTTTCTTTAAAGGCGGAGCCCCTTAGTAGAATGTTTCAGAGAGCTTGTGAGCTCAACCTAGTAAAAGACTTCCAAGTTAATACGGAGGCGCCCCGAAAGTTTGTCGTCTTCAATTTGCAGATTGAAATGATCTACATCAAGTCGCGAACCTCAAATTCCTTCTCAAAATTTTTGAATGTGTTTTGGGGATCAAAGTATATTTTTTTCAAAAGTAGGATTTTGGGTATTGGGCAGGGTGCTATATGAATGACATCATTTCATCATTTGGTTGTGAAGTGGGGTTGCTACCTTCCACATATTTGGAGCTCTCCTTGGGCTTCAATTAGAGGCATAAAGAGTTGTGGAATTCAGGGTTGGAAACATTAGCGAGAAAGCGTGCTATTTGGAAGACTAAGCTACTCTCAAAGGAGGGGAAGATTCAGTGTTCTAGCCAATATCCCTGTGTGCTACTTGTTCTTATTCCATTCACTGAAATCCATGGCATGTAAGATGGAAATCATGGCGAGAAACTTTCTTTGGCTAGGATTGCAGGATAACCATGGCATTCATGCTCTCAAGTGGGATTCGGTTTGCACTGCTAAAGACGAATGTGGACTTGGGATTAGGCTATTTAAATTGATAAACCATACGTTGCCCGGCAAGTGATTCATAGATGCTGGAAAAGGAAAATGACTCCTTACGGAGAAGCATCACTGTGGCTAAATATGGGCTTGATCAAGGTGGATGACTCCCAAAGCACCCAAGAAGCTATTTTGGTTTGTGATGCGGGATGGCATAGCCTTAATCTCAAGTAAATTATTGAAGGGTTTAGCATCAAAGTTGGTAAGGGAGATTGGATTCTGTTTTGGCATGATATGTGGGTTTAGTATCAAATGTCTGGATTCACCTCCTAAATGAGTTCTGGGTAATCAATCAACTCATTTGTTCCTCTACTGACTGGCTAACCCAATGGTACAAATTGAACAATCTGTTACCTCCAGGTTCTTGGATGTGGGCTTATACTTCCACACACTTTATTTGGTGTAATATTTGGAAAGAGTGAAATGAAAGAGCTTCAAGAGCTCAGATGCACACAGAATTCAAGTTTGATTTTAATGACCAAGGCAGCTATTTGGGAAGATATCTCTTTTGACAATTCATGTTTGGATGGGGATCTTATATATTTATTCTTGTAGCTGCATTGCAAATCTAATATTTCTCGTCACTGTTTTGTTTTGGTGATCATCTCTGTCACCATGCAGTTATCTTAATAAAATCATCTTTTTTTTTGCATTACTCTTTTCTCGAAAAAAAAGCACATGTGGTTGCCAGGACTGTAATTGGGGGCCTCACTATAGATGGGCGGGTTGATGAGACTTGATAACATCCGAGTTAGTGACAACAGGGTGATTCAAAACCAATCTCTATTTTTATGCAAAGGCTAAGCTAGCAGATATGAGATGTCCTTTATGTGAAAATCTTTACATGTGATTGGCTGAATATAAGAGCTTACTTATCTTTGAGTACCCCCTCCCCTTTATCTATATTGACCTATGTAACACTGACGGCCAGTGTCCAAGATGGATATTAGGTGTCAGACACGTCAACCGGAACAAGCCTGTAAATTAAAGTATTTATTTACTTTTTCAGTAATAAGTTATATATTATTAATCATATTATTTCACTTGTAGGTCAATATTGTTACAATGTACTACTAACTTGCTATGATATGCTTGGAACATTTGTAAAGAATTGAAAATATGTGAAAAAGTTGATGATCTAAGAGTGTCCAATCCGTGTTCCATAAAAACCTTTACTTAATGAAGGAGGACATTAACCCCTAGGACAAACTCTCAAACTAGCCAAAACTCAAGCTTGATAAATTAATTACATTGTCGAGGGTTACTATGGCATACTATAGCCTCTCCAAACAATATGCACAAACTAAAGAAATCAGTTAAACACAGATAAATAGATAAGGAGTACCCAACCTGTCAATTCGAGATACCCTTCAATTTCATCTGAAGAGAATCTGCATTGTTATCGTGATACATATTGTGGATTTCAATTCATCTTTTTCTTTTTCAGTAGAATTACTAGTAATACTTTATCATATTTCATACATTTCAGGATTTTCAGAAGGATATTGTTCGGGCAGGTGAAGCATTGACAGCTGTAGGATATAAGAAAATTGAGATAGGTAACTGATTCATTCTGTCAACCAACTACCGTAATCCCAACATATCTTATGGAACTTTTGTGAAAAGACATAGCTTATGAATCTGAAAATAATTGAATGAACTAGCTTGATAAACCACTTATGTAGGCTCTTATCTGGTTAATCTTCTATGCCAACCAGGAACCAAGCTATCTGATGATTGTTGTAAATATGGAAGTGAGAACATTCATGATAATGTTCTAGCTAAAGCTGCATCTCTCTATGGTGATGCTCGTATTCATGTTGAAAAAGAGCAAGAAGACTTGGATAAACTGTTAACCACTCAGGTCAGAGATTTACTTATCTGCTTTTTGAATGTTTACTTTTAACTTGTTGGAGAAGAATCCGAGTATTGGTTTGAAGTGTATTTTTTATGTAAGCGGGTTAATTAGGTAGTATTATTTGTAATTGGGCCTAGTATAGTAAAACCCATATTAGTTAGGGTTAGGGTTAGGGTTAGTTTGCTTGCCAAAGAAGTTAGGGAGGTTATAAATAAGGCAAAGCATTAAACATTGTTATTGGTGATTGAATAAATGAAATACTTGTTTTCTGTTTATCTTTGAATTAAGGTTAATCATAGGTTTAGCTTAGTTCTAGTTTTGGTTGTAGCTAGTTCATCAATTTCACTTTTTAAATGTTTACCTAATCCATAAATTTGATAGAAGTCCTTTATATCACCATTTTTGCTGTCATTGATGTGCTATAATAAAAAAAAAAATTAATTTTTTTTTCACTATTTTTCATGAGCATATTTCTTTGCGACTAAATAGATCTAAGATTCTTTTTATTTCAACTCGGAACTGAATTACAGATGACTGACATGGCCTTAGATGAGATATTCTTTAACCTCTAACCACAAAAAAGATTTAGTTACAACTAACATGTACAAGTATGTGGAACAAATGGAAATTTTCTAATATTCCTAGTCTTGTTATGATGAACTTGGTGTTGTATATATCATTCTATCACTCTCTGTCCCCTTTCTCTCTTTAAAATAGTGGTATTCTAAGATGTTATTAAAAT
The DNA here is from genome assembly GCA_963556465.1 of Berberis vulgaris. Taxonomy (NCBI): domain Eukaryota; kingdom Viridiplantae; phylum Streptophyta; class Magnoliopsida; order Ranunculales; family Berberidaceae; genus Berberis; species Berberis vulgaris. The sequence goes on from OY747128.1 coordinate 58,032,732, forward strand.
AAATAAAAAGGTGGATCTCTTCATGGTAGTTTTTTATCACCAGGTTCTAGAACCCCTCAGAGCAATGGTAGCTGGGGCTCCTCTTGAAGACGCTCGTCATCTTGCTCAGCGTTATAGTCGAATGAGGCAGGAAGCAGAGGTGCAGGTAATTAAAAATATTTTATTATGAACAATGTTATTATTTTTTTCCGTCTCAGTTTGTTACTGTCACCGGCTGGTCTTCTCCCAGTCAATTATATGATCTTATACATTCAACTGACAACAAAAGTTAGTAGGCCGCAGAGGTTTCTAGAAGGCAAGCAAGAGCTAGGGAAGTTCCTAGTACGGAAAACTCTGCAAAGCTGCATGCAGCTGAGTCTAGAATGCTGGAACTCAGAGCAAATATGGCAGTTCTGGGAAAAGAAGCAGCTGTTGCTTTGGCTGCTGTTGAATCACAGCAGCAAAGACTGACTTTCCAGAGACTTGTTGCAATGGTAAATACATCCTGCAGATATTAATGCCTATCAGAACATGCGTTTTGTATATTTTCATACTAATTCTGACCTTCTGAAGGTTGAGGGTGAAAAAACGTACCACCAAAGAGTAGCAACAATCCTTGGTGAGGTTGAAGCTGAGGTGAATCTTCTTTTTGTTTATTTATTTCACTTGATTCTAAGAGGAAAACTTTATATATATAAACACCGCAAATTTATCTAATGCCTGCACTGTGCTGACATAGATGGTCTCAGAGAAACAACGCAAAGAGTCTGCTCCTCCGTTCACACCATCACTTGGCCATTCAGAAATTACAAAGGCTACAAAGTATTTCTTGGCTGAAGTATGTTCTAACAATCTTAGATTTCATGACTGAGAAGTTACTACTTTCTGAAGAATATTGAGGTGAAGGTTTTGTTTACTGTCACAGGCAAAACATGCATTCATTGCTGCATCAGAGAAAGAATTGAGCTTGGCAGTAGGCGACTATGTTGTTGTTCGAAAGGTTGTTTCTTGACCCATTATCTTTGTCATAGTTCTGAGTTTGTTTGTGTTGAGTTTCCTTGAGAACAATGTTGCTAATAATTGATCTCTTCTTTGTGCTCATTGAAGAAGCTTTGCATGTTGCATCTGAATTGTGATTCAAATTCGTTTTAAGGTTTGAACAACTTTTATTTTTTAGTTCTAGGGTTAGTTAGACTTTAGACCCTCATTGTTGGGGTTAATTTGACTAAAGACCCAGCTATTTTGTAATTAGGTTTTGGGCCCTGTTGTCTTAATGATTTTGCTAAAGGAATCGTGATGGGTCATTGGAATGACTATTCTCCTTTCATGTGAAAGGCAACTGAAGCTTGAAAATCTCCTGTTTTACACTTCCCTAAGCACATCTTTAGAAGAATTCAACAGTCTTGAATTTAATGGTATAGAATATTCAAGATGCCACAATGTAATTCTGATGTAATTGAGATAGCAACATTATTAGCAATAATCGTATTTTAGCATATTAAGAATTATTAGATTATTAGGACATTGTCTCCTATTAGGTTTAGGGTTTGTTTTAGAAGTTAAGTTAGTTATAAATACAAGCGTAGGATGATTATTATAATTTGGTTTTCGATGGAATAAAAGTTATTTTGTTTATTAGATAATTTATGTTTATTTTATCGTTGTTATTTCAAATTATTCCGTTGTTTAATTCTTGTTAGTTTATTTTGATTATCATTCTTTTAAATTCTATCAATTGGTATCACAGCCGAACGATTCTAGTTCTTTCAATTTGAAAATGGTTCGAAGGAAGAAAAATATTAAATATTTTGAAATCATTAAAGGTTTGAAAAAGAATATAAAGGAAGAGTCTCATCAACACTAAAGCCACCACAACCACTGCCAATCGCAAGCCTAGCCACTGCATCGCAGCCACAGTCACAGTTTAGTCGTCCTTCGACCACTTTGCCGTAGTAGCCACCATCGCACTCCCCCTCGCCCAAATCAGTCATAGTCGCAAGCCCCAGCAAGCCAGCCACAACCCTCTTGTTCCTGTCGCCGACCCCACCAGCCCAGCCACATTCATCCAGTCACAAACAGGCAACTTGAACCTACCATTCCCCTGTTTGACGAGTTCAAATTTTTTTTATTACACGTCCCTGATCTGAAAATTTTTAAGTTAGTCCCTAGTCCACCTTGCCTATTTCCACCCCAACATTTGAGGGCATCCCACCTGTGAGAGATAAATAAATAAATGAGTGACATATTATGACCCATACCCTTTGTAAATCCCAACCCACCCCCAGCTGCTAGTGATCTACACCCCACTACCCCCTTCACTATGATGCAGGTTGAGACATACTCGACTAAGACTTGATATGAAATTTCCGCAATGTACCGAAAACTGCATTAGGCACTATTGGATCCCAATGACCTTGCCTGGACATGCGAAGAGCGGGTTGAGCCCTACTGTTTGTCAGAGTCCATCCAACTTTTTGAGGAAGTTAAGGGCACCATCACACGCACTCGATTTTCAACTTGTAATTAGGAAAATAATATTATTAGCAACAATCGTATTTTAGGAAAATTAAGAGTTCTAGTATTATTAGGACATTGTTTTCTATTAGGTTTAGGGTTTGTTTTAGAATATTAGGTTTAGGGTTCGTTTTAGAATATAAGTTAGTTGTTTTGTTTATTAGTTATTTATGTTTTATCGTTGTTATTTCTAATTATTCCATTGTTCAATTTGTTTCGATTATTGTTGTTTTAAATTCTATCAGATTCTCCCTAACCCCCTCCCCTCCCCTCCAAAAAAAAGATCTTGAACAACCACATCACCGCCACGTCCTACTTTTTTTTTTCTCCACCTCTCTTAAGCCCATGCCAATAGTCCATGGGTAAATTTCCTCAATGTGTTGGTGCTGTACAACTTGATCCAGCTTTTCTAGCAAAAAGACTTCCATCACATCCACTTCTTCTCTTGATTGTTGCTTCTTTTGGTGGTGAAAGGACCAGTAGATCTCTTTTAACGCGTGGCTGTGGAAGTTGATATCAATTGTGTTGGGATGGGGCTCAAAGAGCTACCTGACTTTTAGCATTGGGTTAGGACTTTAAATCAAGTCAGTTACAAGTGGATAAAACCAGATCTGTAGGCCGTGAAACGGAGGTGATATCCACCTCTCTGTTATGGTTTCACAAAGTCTGATGTCCTTTCTTCACCCCTCCTATAATGGATCTTTGATTAAAATTTTGTTTTCTTGGTGGTTCTTCGTTCTCTTGTTGGTGTCTCGGAGTGCTTTAGTCAGACTGAAATCGATTGAGAGAAACCAAATTCATATATTTTGCTCCTTTTCTTATGGAGGATTTTTCTTGTGAATTCTTAAAGCACAAATAACAATGAGCATGGAATCAGACAATTTTGATGAGAATTGAGGATGAAAGAACCAAGCAGGGGGGATCTGATTTTTGGGTTTCAGAGCCTGAAAACCTAGCTTTGATGATACCATTAACGAATCAAGCTTTGATGAGAAAGGGAGAATCAATCAATTGAAGACGAAAGAGTCAAAACAACTTTGGTGGCCTCCTTAGATAATCTGAAAGGAGTCGGCACGCGACAAAATTTACAAAATTCAACGAGCTTTACAAAACAGCTCGAGACAATGAAAACGATAAAATAAAAACTCGAACCAAAAAAAAAATATATATATATAAATAAAAACTCGAACCAAAAAAAAAAAAAATATATATATATATATATATCAGGAAAAAACTATTTATACAATTGAAAATAGCGAAATATACAATTGAAAATAGCGAAATAGGAAAAAACCCGTTACATGGCTAAAAATATATCCAAACTCATTTACAACCAAGAAGACTAACATTGTTGCATACTTATCTAATATGATAACAAAAAAAATATAGTCTACGACACGGCTCCGCTACCTAGAACATCTCTTCTGCCTACACTCCAATAAGAGTACACCCACATGCCAAAGAAAGGCAATGCAATTTAGCTAACGCTGGTATGAGCAGACCCTAAATACAAAACATAATGCACAATTCTAGGATGTCATGCTGACAATACATAGATATTTCAAGGTAAACCTAGATGTAGTTGACGTTGAGATGCATGATGCAAATGGAAGAGATCCTACATTCTAAGCTTTTCTGCCAACAACCATGATCCTTTCTTTCTTTCATAACATTTCATCCATTATCATAAACCACATTAAATGCACATGCAAATTACATAGTTATCATAGCCATAACTTTAATTTCATACATACAAGTTAGGATTAAGAACTTGTGTCTAATTCAACTCCAATCTCATGGTCCGATGTAAAAGCTAATAGGGCAATTCTCCATCCTCCGTGTTACCACATAATACACTTGAGATAGACCATTACCTGTACAATTTGGTTAAATAGTCTATCTCCCTACATAAAAAATCTTCAATTCTAAAATACATTAAATAATAACTCATCAAAGCATGAGTCTATCAATAGATTCATCATAATTAAACGCCTAAGGTAATAATACGTAATTGAAAATGGTAAAGCAAGAGAGGATCTTAAGCACAAGGTTCTCACATTCCACAACGAAGTACCAAAAGTACTAAACTTAAGTGAAATGTAACAATTCCAATAACTAAATAAATATCATAACATTCGTATCTCGAGATAGACTTTCACATGCAAACATGGTTAGTTGACGTGCCTCCATACAAAAGCAATTTACTATAACTAAGAATAGGAACCCTAAACATTTATTTAGAAGTTCACGTATCACAACTGATAGATGTCTTGAGGTAGATCATCACCTGCAAACAATGGTCAGTCGATCTACCTTTCTGTGAGGCACAATTATTCAAGGAGCAAGCATCACGAGGCAAGTATCTTAAGTTACTTAAATGTCGTACCCTGTTACTTCTCACGTGTCGAATGTGTCTCACCATGATATACCCCCATAACGTGTATCACCGAGTGTGTATCTCAGATGGGGTGTCATCTCTAAAATACACGCTCTACCTCAAACGACTAATCACACGGGCTAAACAAATAATTACATAAACAATTGCGCGCACCGGAAGGAGTCATGCTCTATTTAACTCTTCCCCTACCTCTGAGGAACACCCCACTGTGCCCGGGGTATGTCATGCATAGTGACTTAATTTTCCCTTATGGAAACTCCCTAGGAACACTCATCACTTTACACCGAGATATACCTCGCATGATGGCTTAGTTCTCGCGGGAGGATAGGGTTCATATCAGATATCCGCACTATGTATGGAATCAGGCCATTTTAGTAGGCCGTGCCTTAGAAGGCAACATCACAAATCAAAAGTCGGGGTAGGGTATAAATATAAACACTAAACAATAAAACACATCATAAAATCCATACATTCACCACTTTCATTGGTTACCGTTCTCAATTCTGGAATAGCATTAACCATTTGAGCAGTACAATTTTAATCATTTGTCAGCATAATTCATCAATAAATAGTCTCATAAATAATTAGCAAATGATATTCCTTCTCATTCTAATAGGCAATATAGTCATATTCCACAACCTCATGCGTGAAAAACCATAAGAGTAATAAAATTAAACATCTCCAAAGCATCTCATCAGCAGATATATAAAACGATGTCATACATATTCCAACCTCATGTTACATTATTCACAGGATGAGCATACACAACACTAGGTAACAATTTTAGAAAATAATGACAAAATCTGAACAGTTCAGCCTACGATTCCTGTTAGGGTCAAAAATCAACATTTACAATACTTAGTATGACATCGTCACCATAAATGTACATACCTCATATATCTGCACCACGTTTCTCATACTTGGTAAATAAATGCACTTACATACTATGCACTATTCACATGTCTAAGTCATATCCATCAAGCCTCACTATATGTGACAGTTCTCTATAAGTATAGGTTCATCGTCATACATAACATACATGAATTTACAGAGAAAGACCTTGGGTATAAACATTCCAATGTTAAACTGATATTATTAAGAGAAATACCTTAGGTATAAACATTCCAATGTTACGCTAAGATATTATTAGTGTACATTAAACACAACAGTCTCATCGTCTCCTATTCTAAATCTTACATACTACTGAAACCTCACGCAATCCAACCAATTTCACATGAAATCAACTAAGAAACAATCACGAAAAGCATCAAAACTGATTCGCATAGTACTTACTCATTGAGACTTCGAAACCCAAATCAAAAGGCTTTGAAAACTCAACTCAAGACGACCCGTAAAATATACAAAATAACATCTAACTCAAGTAATAAGTGGTCCAAGCAAAGTAACGAAAACCATTCATCGGGGCTGAGAAAACCCAACTAAATTAGCCTCAAACAAGCAACTTGTTCTGCTAGGACAAACTGACTTGTTGTCACTCAAATGCACATAACTCCCACACTGAAACTCGGAATTTAGTAAAACATGATATTCTGAAAAGTAGACTCAAATACGAACTAACAATTTAGGTCTCACTTCTTAAACATTTTTGAGTAAAATCAGTTTTCAAAATGCTGTACGTTGGCAAATTGACACCCTGTCACTTTGGAGGCTTAACTCCCTCTACAAAAATCTAAATGTGATTCCATGATATAGCTCATCATCTAGATCCATCCCATTAATTTGCAGAGTCAATTACAAAAAACAAGGTATTTGTTGAAACAAAGCATAAAAGATGTGTTTGAAACAAAATCGAGCTTCAAAGTTCAAAAGCCAAATTAATGGTAGCTATTACTGTTATAAAACTCTCAAATACTCATCAAATATTATATCAACACTATAATTCAACAATTGATTCCATGCCAAATTCCATTCAAAACACGTAATTACTCCATTATGCTATGCAATTCATGTCAAATATACAAGAATCTTAGATTAACTCAGATAAGAACTTCAAGCCTACAAAGGAAAACACAAACACAAACACAAACATTAGGACCTGAATTTATGGAAACCTAAACCCATAATCCAAATTATACACATTCAATCAAGAAACCTCGAGAATATGACTTTATACTAACTTGCAAACTTGATTAAAGAGAAATCTCAGAAAATCAAAGTTTATAAAAACCCTACTCACCTATTCCCAACTAAAAACCACTCTCAAAATGCACCCAAGAGCCTCCCTCTCAAAATCCTACGAATTAGACTCCGATTTGGCTTGACTTCACCTCAAAATTGACATGCAATAATTGGAACAGCTAAACACCATCTTGATCATCAACTCACACCATCTTGATCATCAACTCACAGCTCCCTCCACTCAAATTGATCTCATATCACCATAGTTCACCTACAATTAGAAATCCTTGTTCTACCCCCTTCAAAAATTCTAGGATCCCCATGAAAACCCCGTCAAAACTTTCGATTCGAGCATGGAGCAGTCTTTCTCTCAAAACATGAAGAATGAAGAAAAAAATGGAGACGATGAAGAAATACATACTAGTGGTGGCTATACACACCCATGTGGTTTTACCGTTTTACTTAGCATATTAAGCTAATAAAGGTCAAATGGGACCAAAAACAATATGGCAAGAAATTTATACTTTCAAAGAAGAAAAATAACTAATCCAAGTGTATCCACACGTATAGGGTCCGTCAAGGTCACTAAAACTAAAGCAGGTACCACAACCTGCACGAAATAAATAATTATCCGAAAGCTTGGACAATACAACAGACACTCTCAAGGTCTAATAGCATGACCAAACTCTAGAAAATTAAGTGTCTTGGCTATGTACCAGAGATACCCTGAGTCTCACATCGAAAACCATATATCTTCCTGCACATGTATAACAAAATGGATAGTTGATCAAACGAACCAACGATAAAGAACAAGCGAAAAGGACAAACATACAGGGGAGGAAAAAACAGGGCTTCACAAATATAATTTGCTATGTCAATTGTTCGAGTATTGACTAGAATTTCTAATATCTGGTTCGGTCAAAGGAACGCAAATAATAATAATTAAAAAAAATTGTGTACTGATCAGGTTTCACATTAGAATATATAATTAAAAATTCGATTATAAGGTAACAATTAAGTGTTAAAATAGTTAACTTATTCACGTGTTTGACTAAGTTCTTGTGAGGATAATAGGATTGGATGTCCTAACTTCATTTCAAACAGAGACTTACACATTAGTCTTATTGAATGTTTGGATTTTCAATAAGTCAATTACATGGTTTCCTGTCTCCTTTTAATTTTATGCTAATGTTTGAAGTAGATGTATAAGGTGGAGTATTATTTAGGAAATGTTTAATAAATGTTTTATCTCTTTGCACTCAAATATGCATGAATTATTCCTTGTAATTAAAAAAGATAGTATAATATGTTTATTTAAAATTTTGACTAATTCGATGGGGTACGAGTATAATACACGAACTTGCTAACTATGGTGGGGATGATTTGAAAAATTCTGAAGTATATTCTCCTGATTGTGACCTTGTGAAAAAACACATGGTTTGGTTTTCTCCATTTTATGGGTTGTATTGGGTGTTTCCGAGAACCATTGTAGAGGTGCTGCATGTTTGGAGATGTCGAGCATTCTTAAGAAGAAGAAGGAAAAGTGGTATGTTCTCTGTATGTGATCGATTGTGGAGTGTAGCAAGAAAGAAACAAGTGAATTTTGTAAGATCATTTCTCGACTACAAACCAAATCTTGATGGATGTTTATGCCTTTTGTGGAATATATGCTCTCGTCATTGTAGGTTCAAGGGGGTCTGTTTCCATGATTTTGATGTAAATTGGCAAAATATTTGGAGTGCAATAACTCATTTTCTGGACTCCATATAAAAGACCAAGTGTTTGTTCCGTTTGAGTTCCTGCATCATCAGTGACAGTCTTCATACTTTCTAAGAGTAGATATAATCAAAGATATTGACTTCATGGTTCAAAATAATGTTATCAAGTTGGAAGGGAGCAAAGGAGAGTCACCTTGTTTTCAGTCTCAAAATCTATGATCATCTAGACTAGCGTTTGCGGACGGACATAACAAACATTGAAAATGGGAAAGATATAATGGATGTAGCAGATGAACTGAAGAAAATGAGAGAATGATTTGTGGTGACATTCATGGATAAGTTCAAATTTATTGAAAGTTTTCGAGAAAATTTGGGTATTTTTTCCTAATTTAAATATAAATTTAATCTGTAGATATATTAAAATATTGAATATTTCAACCCATATATTATGCATTAATTTTCAGCAACAATTTAATTGTTTTTAAATCCTCCTCGAATCTCAAGAATTTTTTTATTTTAGCAACTATTGAATTGTGGTCCTTAAATCTGACTTGAATCTACAAAATCTTATTATTGTTCTGACTTTAGGGTGTGTTTGGTTGCATGGAATCCTATGCCATGGGAATCCATGAGGGGGACCACCTAAATCTAAGCTAATTTAAGGTTCACTCACCAATCCACTATTTGATTTTGTGATCAATGGTGGGAATGAAAGTCCTATATGAACATGAGAATTACACTCCATGATCCCCCAAAGCATGTGATTTCCATATCCATGGGACTTCCATTGATCACAAAATCAAATAGTGGATTGGTGAGTCAACCTCAAATTAGCTTAGATTTAGGTGGTCCCTTCATGAATTCTCATGGCATAGGATTCTATGCAACCATAGACCATGGCCATTTGACTCTCCTCGAATCGCGTAATTATGTTTCTCTAATAATTTTCAGCAACCACTTTGCATTGTATCTCTTAACTCCTTTTCGGTAAGTGGGTGAGGGTTAAGAACCCACATCTCTTATAATCAGAGAAAAATACATCGTTTCATATATTTTTCCATTTACATTATCAAATATAATTTTATTCAGTCTTCAGCAAAATGGAGCTAGGGGTGATCTCGACGTATGTAGAAGGTATGAAGCTTGCGAGGTGATCCGTTGTTGCATTTAACTCCCTAAACACGTGAACAACTTCTAATTGGCTGGCCTAATTTCCTTTGTGATCCCTTATCCTCCTTGAATCTCACTATTATTATTATTATTATTATTATTATTATTATTATTATTATTATTATTATTATTATTTATTTTTGTAACCATTAGATTATGGCCCTGAGATGCTCAGAATCTCACAATTTTATTTGTTTTCTTTAATAATTTTCAGCAAACACTGATTATACCTTATATCCTCCTCGTATCTCATGAAATCATTTCTATCTTTAGGAAGTGGTCTATACTATTTTCGATGTTCAGAAGATTAGCAGGTAGATCATTTAGCCCATTTCAAATGACGTGTAACAGTGGCCTTGATTAAGAAGACTAGTAACTACTGTTGGATAAGATAGCTGAAACCTTGTAGCTGTTCCAGAGGGGAATAACTCTTCTCGTTAGTTAGTTTTCAGTTTGCATATCACGATCTTGTTGATTCTCTGTTGCAAATGACCATTCTTAAAAGTTGCATTATCTTTGCCAAGATTTTGGCTGCTTATGTTCCTCAACCTATGAGTAATTGGGAGGAATGTCCATGTTCCAGAAGTATTTGGTTCTCAATTTCTAATCAGATGGTTCCACACGTGGCGCCTCTTCCTTTTAGATATAGTAAATACGAATATAGGTCCCCTGTTCTTTAATTCTATCCTCGGGCGGTTATCAATTTACTGAATTGATTTTATGCAAGCATTGCCTTTGGGGATTGTTAAGTTTTATTGATATATTTATTTATTTATTCAGGTGGCTCCATCAGGATGGTCAGAAGGAGAATGCAGAGGTAAAGCAGGATGGTTTCCTTCAGCATACGTTGAGAAACAACATAGGATTCCAAACTCTAATATGGGCACTGAAGCTGACATCTGAAGGACTGAAACCGGAACTGATTATTGGAACTCAACTCGATGTACACAAGCTAGATATAACCTCTCTTGAAACTGTTTTATGTGCACGTGTCTTTAATGTTTGTAATACTTTGTATATTCCAAACCTATCTGGTGTAAGGATCCAAGGCAGCAAAATTTATAACCGGTAGATGAGCAAACGGATATAGCTACTTTCACACCTCCAATGGAAGTTTTAGTTCTTCATTGTATCTTTTGATGGCACATTTCTTGTACTTCGACATGTAAACATCCCCTAAACTGCTGATTGATTGAAGCTGCTGGGCATGTTCCTGAACTCAAGATTCCCATGTCTCGGATTCAATCACTATATACATATACATGTGGGTCTGTGCGCATAAAGGTTGTAATTGGCAAACTTCATTCAGAGTATTTGACATTAATATAACTCGAGGTTGTGTTTGATTGCAAAGAGAAAATTTTCAGGTGAACAGTCTCAAATGTTCACCACACAGCAAATGTACCATTGACATGGCAAAAGGACTTGTGACCATACCTCCCTGATCTCTTTTAGAAAACCTAGGAGCAATAAAATTTTATTTCAGCTGGAAATATTTATTTTTTTAATTTATTTTAAAAAGGTTCAAATTCCAATTGTTTTCATGAAATTTTAGCCAAGATTTTAAGTAAATGAGTTTAGCTCCACAGCCTCCTAATCTATTTTTGGAAGGAATACTATCTAATGTAGTAATCTCTGTATGCACAAAATGGGAAGTTCACCTCAAAGGCTTTTGCAAGAATATAATACATCGACCTTATGGTTAAAAAAAGAAAATCAAATCTTTATGGACAAATAGTAGGAAAATAAAAAAAGAAAATCAAATCTTTATGGACAAATAGTAGGAAAATTAATGGAGAGAAGGGAGAAAGAATAGAACTTTGTAAGGTTCAGGATTATCTTATTTTGAAGTAAATATATGTTATTCAAAACTACTACTTCTTACAACAAGCGGACACACATGTTATGCATGCATATTCCTTCTTCTTGTTGTAAAAAAACTTGTACAATGTTCACGTGACTCGATTTATCTATTTTAAATTGGAAAATATTATCTTCCACAAACACACGGGGAGGGGGGACAGGGGCGGATTTTGGATTACAGACAAAGGGGGGCAAATAATACACAACTATTTTACTATACAACTAGACAAATATACATGGAGTGAGGCTAGGAAATCAGGTTTTGTAATCATGTTTTATAACCAGGATGATGTGACATTGCTAGAAAAGGTTTTTTACAACCTCGAGATACACAAACACTTTGGGAATTTTATCGTTCTTTTAAGATCACGCCACGTCATCATGGTTACAAAACATGGTTGCAAAAACATGGTTTCCTAGCATTTTCGATATACATGGCATGATTAATTCAACTATAGCTAGCAAATGAAGATCTTACCTTTTTGAATTGGAGAAAACAGAATTAAGCATGGTGGTATAAGATGAGAGTTGGCGAGAAACATACATCTGCTTTCTTTCTAACTTTTTGGCGTTGAGGCAAACATAACAGTACAATCTAAGTCCAAGTAGTAGTAGCAGCAGTAGCCTAGGTAGTGTCTATTCGCTGAACTTGACTGGATGGAGAGCTTTCTCCTTAGGGCTAGCTCAGACGAAGCAGACAAACAACAACTTTTGAAATCTTAAATTTATAATTTTTTAATCTAAAATAAAGAGATTAAATAGATAGAAATTAAAAAAAATCTTTGAAATGTATAATTTCCCTTTCTCCAATCCCCAACTCAATTAATGGTGGGAATTAAAATAGAGAGAAATTAAAAAAAGAGATGGTGGGTGAATAAATGGGAATTAGAAAAGGAGAGAGAGAGATTAAATAAAAGAGAAAGAGATGGAGTAGGATTGGGATTGGTGAATGTGGAATTTAAAAAATAGAAAATAAAATCCTTTATTTTAAAATGATCTGGAGGTAATAGTCAAGATTGTATATAAAGAGGGGCAATCTAAAAATTTAAAGGGGGACAAGATAAAACATACAAGTGACTTAATGAGATTTTTCAAAAATATAAGGGGGTCAATTGACCCCCTTATCCAACACATACATCCGCCCCTGAGGGGGGAGGGGAGTTATAATCTTTCTCCAGCTAGTATTAATTTTAATCTAAAGTTGAATTATCAACATTTTCATTTTATTTCTTTAAATATAATGAAGTTGTAAGCATGACATGTGTCATGTTTATTGTATCTACATAGCTACATGGTGAGCTAGGCAGTCCCAAGTACCCCTACACCATTTCACCCGTCCACAATAAGCACCAGTCAAAGAAGGACAATGAGTCATGAGGCTAACCATAAGCCATACGGTAAATATAAAAAGGGGATTGACAGTTTAGGGACAATAATGGTTTTTTACTAAAATAGGATGACCCACTACATTTTTGCTTACAGTTAAGAACAATGCTCTACAAAACAGGATGGTGTTTGAGGTGGGAGATAAAAGACGACTGAGATTTACCGAATTGTAAGAATCTAACGGATCACATAGAACTCAAAGCACCAAGAGTGCACGGGTTTGATTCCCATACCCAACATTTTGATATTTATTTATTTTCTTTAATTGTTGGTGGTGGTGATCATGTTTTGACAAGTTTTAAATTTTTATCGTGCCAACAGCACGGGGAATACCCTAGTCTATATTACAAATCAGAATGGTGTTTAATATTGGAAATAAAAGACGGCTGAGATTATCCCAATTATAAGAATCTAACAGATCCATAGAACTCAAAGCACCAAGAGAGCATGGGTTCGATTCTCATACCCAACGTTTTGATATTTATTTTTCTTGATATTTAAATTAGAATTAATACCCTAGTCTATATTACCGATCAGGATAGTGTTTGAGGTTAGAGATAAAATACGGCTGAGATTTACCCAATAATCTAGCGGTTCATATAGAACTTAAAGCACCAAGAGTGCATGAGTTCGATTCCCTTACCCAATTATAATTTATCTTGATATTTAAAGTTGAATAAATTATATTCATCATGTTAACTTTTATCGTGCCAACGACACGGGGAATACCCTAGTCTATATGACAAATCAGGATGGTGTTTCCGGTTGGAGATAAAAGATGGTTGAGATTTATCCAACTATAAGAATCTAACGGATAACATAGAACTTAAAGCACCAAGAGTGCATGGGTGCTATTTTCATACCCAATATTTTGATATTTAAAGTAAACTAAATTATATTTATCATGTTAAACTTTTATCGTGCCAATAGCACGGAAGATACCCTAGTTCTCATACAAAACAAAACCAACTGAAACTCATCATCACGAACGAAAATTCAAGTTGTCTCTCTCTCTACAACGGTTACATGCAAAATCGCTCAAATTGAACATCACAAATGCACGAATTGAACATCTCCACTTTTTAGTATGATTTTCACTCCATAAAAAGGGTTTTAGTTGATAAAGGTTGGAAAATTTTGAAATTAGAGATTCAAGTAATAGTTGGTGAAGATCATTAATTAGTACATTGAAGAAACGTCAGAGATTTTGAATAACAATCAGCAATCAAAGCCAAATTTCAATTTGAGGTAAGATTCAAAATGATTATTCAGTGAATTACATGAAAATTGCTTTTATTTGTCTTGAATCAACACAACTAACTAGATTATACAAAATTTTCCCGAGAAACTAGGTAAATCAATAGAAATTTCAAAATCTAGGGTTAATGGTAGATTTCTTACCATTAATTAAATTAAATGGTAAGCAAGGGTTTTGAACAATTCAAAAGATATGATGCCACATTGACAAAGATTAAACCATTGCATAACATACATTTAGATGGTAGGCACTAGTTATTAAACCATTTGAAGGCTACAAGTAAAAATGAGAAATTATAGGGTTATCAATGAAAGTCTACCATAAATTGTATGGTGTCCATTGTTTTAACTTGCTTAAATGCTATGATACTCGACCTCAGAATATTTTTTTTCCACTTTGGTGATGGTGAACTCGACATGGATGAGTTTCTTCATTGACTCAATGGGCTACAAGCATAGGCATCATCCATTGGTTTTCTTGAGGCTCATCGATTGGATCATGATGGAAGTTGATGGTGATGATAGAGGAAAGAGAGGAAGAAGAAGTTTGGTGAGATAAGAGTAGGGAAATTTGAGCAAAAAATCGTCATGTGCTAATTAATTGTTGACCAGACTGTTCAGACGGTCAATAAGAGTTAAGTGACGACAAGGGACTAAACTCAAATAAGAAGGGAGTCAAAGGCATTTATCCTATTATAAGAAGGGAGCAACATCAAATTAACCCCTCCCCAAAAAAAGACATTCAAGGTAGGAACCCACATTCTCCGAAGTCACGTAGTAATTGAAGTTAAAAAAAAAAACCTTAACTTTGGCGGGACTTGAACCATAATCTCGCATACCAAACACAAGCAACATGTATAAAATGAATGATTATTGATATGGCACTAGAGTAATTAAGACACACAACACCCTATGTCGCACAAGCCTTGGGAAAGGGTTGTCCACACGTTAGGTTTTTGCGAGGCATTCCCGTGTCAATTTGGGTTTGGATAGTGTCATTGGACCAATTTTTGGATTGAATATTGACATAAGGTATGCAAGGCTTTCTACCTCCCAAACCACCTATTGGGGATACCTTAGGTTTGTGCAAGGCATTCCTATGTTGAATAGGCTTTGGGCGAGTTTTTGGATTAAATACTAACATACAGTATGCAAGGCTCTCTACCTCCCAAAACCACATATTGTGGATGCTCATACAAATGATGTTAAGGGTAAATATATAATTTCCAAGACCAATAGAAATGGTTGTGCTCATGAGAAGTAAAGATACAAATTTATCAGTAGGTGTTGTGGGGGGTATATGACCATACAATGTGGCAAGACAACTCATGAGCAAGGTCAATTTCCATTTCCATTCCCTTACTACTTTCTTTTGCGTTGTTGTTTTTTGTAATTGGGGGGCCAAACTTTAGCATCTCGCATTGGGCCCCCAAAACCTTAGGGTCGGCTCTGTCTATATTCTATAATTGTGATGTTTACACCCCCACAAAAATTCATAATCAACACCATGTTGCCTACCCGCATCTCAATGCTCAATTCTTTGGTGAATCACATAAATGGAATGGTAAGATTATAGTTTTTCTAGCACCTTTTATCCTTGCCCAAGGAATATGATTTCGTGAAAATGTCAAAATTTTCACGAAAATTTTCTTTTTCTCGAGTATCGAAATTTTTTTCAAAATTCGAAATATTCATTTCTTTTGTTAGGCCAATATCAATTTCACTACATTTTAACCTTAGTTTAGTATTAAATTTTTGGTTGGGATCTGGATACACAAATTCATCAAACCCAAGTTATAAGCCTTTATATCTAAATCTATTTAACGGTGGAGATTTAGTAATAACTTGGCTTGAGATATTTTTCTAAATAGATTGATTCAAATTTAGATACAATCTTTCCACTAAAATGGAAACCGAAGTTATTACAAAATCTCAACTTGGCTTGAGATATTATTCTTCTTTGATTATCTTAATTGTTTTCTTCCCGCGACAAATATGTCGTTCCAATATTTTTCAATCATGAATAGTTATTTTTTTTTGGGAAAATGACTTTAAGGCCTACTTTTTCAGAAAATAAACCATTTAGATACCGTAGTTGATGTAATGGCTGATTTATGTCTATTTTTATACATTTATGAATAACAATGACGATTTTATTAACCCAAGTTAACTCATAAAATTATAAGATGTCTTTACCCTTCCTAAACAAAAAGAAAACCTATTTTTACACTTTTATGACCAACAAAGACTCTTTTACTAATTATTCTAATTATGATCAACCAATTGTTGGTTTGGTTAGGCTATATAAGTTGATGATTACTGATGATGATACACCAAAACGGTCATGACCCTGAGCCATACACGTGTCATGATGATATCGAGGAATTACGAGCCTCAATGTCAGCCCAACATTGATCCAGCCCAAACGTTTCTAAGCCTGCCCAATGCAGTCCGCCAAATGGACTCGAACTCTTACAACTCACTAATTCCACGCGTCTCACAATTATCCTCAATACTCGTAAGCCTTGCTAAGGCAAGTATCTCGAGGATCAACTTCGGCCAAACAATTACAACAGCTCTCCGCTTCCAACTAGGAAGCAAATACCAGAGTACATATCACACAGGGAAACTTCCTCTTATGGATTACCCTCTGATTGAAATCTATTTCTTGCGTATCTAGTAGCACCGGGCTAACATGAAAATTTCCTTCTACAACACGACTCCTAATTAGATAAGGATCTCCACGAAGATCTCCTTTCTAAACTATGATATCGATGGCTTGGTTGAACTAGAGCTCCTGCACTATAAATAAGACATGAGGTTGGTAAGCTAAGGTACGCTACAAATTCCTTGTTTACAACATTACACTTTCCTTGGATCCCTATCTGACTTTAGCATCGGAGTGCCATCGACCATCACAACGGTGGTCCGTGGCTCACGTGCGACCTTGTGCAAGTCAGCGGGTTCGCGGGTCAAGGTCAAAACAGGGAGCGGAAAATGACTGCATTAGTTTGGCGTCGTCCGTGGGGATGACATAGTTCCTAACCTTTTACTAGCATCATCTCCTTTAAGGCTGAAAACCGAACTGATGGTTCGATTTTTCACCTAAACCGTAAATCGAACCGACTTAGGTCGGTTTTAAAATTTTCAAACAGAAACCGAACCGAACCGACTAAAATCGAACCAAAACCGAAATAAAACCGAACCGACCGACTATTTTAAACCTATTGTATTATTTATATATAAAATATATATTATTTATTATATATATTTGGTCGGTTCGGTTTGGTCGGTTAAAATCACATAGAAACCGAAAACCGAATCGACCACTTCGGTTTTGAATTTTTTGAAACCGAAACCGATCCGAACCGAATTTAATCGGGTCGGTCGGTTTAATCGGTTTGATCGGTTTTTTGTTCATCCCTAATCTCTTTTCGAAATACAGAGAGATGGTGACCACTAGATCACGCAAGAACGGAGAACAATGGGACACGTTAAACGCTCAGACTGGCACTGTACCGCCGCTTTCAGCGGTGCCGGTTACACACGGGCAGTAAACTCACCCCCCAGCACCAGCAACAACAATGACGGACCCCATGATAGATTTGTTGTCATCTCAAATATAGCAAATCGCCAAAGTGGTGGAAGCTATCGCACAACAAAACCCTCCACCCGCTAATGGAGACCAGGAGCAGCACAGGCCTCCGTATCCGGAGGACGACAGAGAGCAGGCACAAGAGAGTCAAACCCCTACTAGTTCTCACTGGACTCGAGGAGGTGGCGCGATTAACGTTGAACCGACTGCCAGGGTAGAGAGGCTCGACCCTCAAAACCCCCTCCACAGAGGAGCACACGACCCAGACGTGTTATACCGTCTCTCTGTTCCACCATTCGTGGACGTATTATTAACGAGGCCTTTCCAAAGAAGTTCACACCTCTGAAGCTCGACTTCTACGATGGGACCACCGACCCATACAACCACCTGCGCGCATTACCAGCATGTAATGGCCCTCAAAGAAGGATCCAAATCGGTGATGTGCAGAACTTTTCCTACTAGCCTGAAGAAGTCATCACTAACGTGGTTCCACAGCCTCCTACCGAGGTTGATCGACTCCTTCAAGATGCTGGCGAAGGAATTCCTGTCGCGTTTTGTCGAAAGTCAGCGTCTCCAAAAAAGCCCACACTACATACTCTCTCTGAAACAGATATCCAATGAGACGCTCAGAGAGTATGTCACGTGCTTCAACGACGAGCTGACACTCATTGACGGTTGCAACGACGACACAACCTTGACGGCTTTTTAATCGCGAGCCTAAAGGAGGGAAATCTCTATGAAGACCTCACCTTGAAACCCCTTTTGGACACGATGGAGCTCCTCAAGAGCGCCCAAAGGTACATTACCTTGGAAGAGTTGAGGACCGCTAAGAGGGAAACAAAAGGTGAGAAGAAGTCTTCCACTCCTAAGAACAGAAATGAGGGAATGATACGCGAGGATGAAGAAAGGAGCAAGTAGAAGCGTAATGACAACAACTCAGACCCTGGCCGAGCTAGGCCAAAGAAAACATCCAACTATGTTGGATCCAGAGCCGTGACCCCCCTCAATTTTAGCCTGTCGGACGTTCTTAATTTTAGGCCTGGGAAGATCAGAAGTGGGCCCCAAAGCAGCACGGAGACCCCTTTAAGCGTGACACAACAAGTATTGCTCGTACCACAACGAGGGTGGCCATGATACCAACGAATGCAAGAGTTTGAGGTATGAGATTGAGTACTGGATCCGCAGGGGCAAGCTAAAGGAATTCATGAGCTCTGAGAAGCGACCAGAACGATACAGGGACCGGGGGGAGTTAGTCAAGAAGATAAAAAAAAAGGAGACTCTGGGCATAATCTGTCCTTTATGGGGTCGAACCGAATGAAGACAGGTCTAACAGGTCCCACAAGCGGACTCTACTGAAGATGCGGACAAAACCCACAGATGAGGACAAATGCGTTTGCTACTCGAGGGTGCAAAGCCCCATTCCCACCTTGACCTTTACAAACAAGGACCTCGAAGGAGTTCGAGCGTCGCACAATGACGCCCTAGTCATCTCTGTCTCCATTGAAGGTGTGAGGTAAAGAGAGCTTTGGTGGACACAGGGTGTTCACTCAACGTCCTATTCTACAATGCGTTCTGCAGTATGGACCTCAAGGTGGAGAACCTGATGTCCTTAGATTACCTGCTGATGGATTCAGCGGAGAGAAATGTTTCCCCATCAGGAAGATAAGGTTAGCAGTAGTGGCAGGAGAGTCGCAACTGAGAAAGGTCCTATTTTTGGACTTCATGGTAGTAGACGCGCCATCTACCTACAACCTTATCTTGGGAAGACCATGGCTCCACCATATGGAAGCAGTAGTCTCCACCTTTCACCAATGTGTTAAGTACACAATCAACCACTCTGAAGGAACAATACGTGGGGACCAACCTACGACACGAGGCTGCCATTATGATGCACTTAAGTAAATAGAATGTTCCCAGATCCAACCGGATCCCACAGTGCAATCTGAACCACGACCAGGCCTAATGACTGCAGATGCATCACTCCACTTACACGAGATCCCAACAATAGTGGCTCGCTTCAGATAAATGGGACAATCAAGCGGTTCAAAAACAATCCGCTATTCAACTCAGCAGAACAGAGAAGTTAATGTAGATGGGAGAGATTAACTCCCTCACAAGGTTTACTCTTCAGTAACCTCTGTGACATCAGCGAAGCTCAACAGTCCGCTGAGAGTATCAACAATCCAACAAGGGCCATCCGAATTCACTTCAGGGTCGGGTCAATTTTTCTTCGTCAACAGTTAGTCTATTTCAGTTGTTTATTTTCCTTTCCATAGTCAATGTAGAGTTTTAGTTCTTAAAAAATTATGTGACTTGCAATCATTTAAGAAATAAAAAAGAATTACACAAACACACTCTATTGATTACTGGAAAGATGTAAGAATGGGCGCTCAGAGGTGGATACAAAAGACTACATACTATAAGCATCTGAATCTACTGTGACATAAAGTAAAGACTCGCTTAAACAGTTTGACGTCAGAGAGAGCAAAAGTACCCAAAGTAGGCAATGTGAACTTTTCGATGCACACTATCTGCGAACAACAACACAACTCCTACGGACGCAATCCACAAATATGGTCTGAGGTGGTACAAAATTGATAGCCAGGGGCCCCACGACAAGCCACAACCAAATACGACAAACTCACACACTCGATCCGGTCGACTGTGTAAACTTGGGACAAGTATCAGGTTGACACAGGTCGAGTGCACCTTCTCGCTACAGGGATGAGAGGGGCGTCCATAAGTCAAAGGCCCAATCCAGTAGACCAGGTCCAACTCCTCTCTGTTTCGAGATCCCAAATTCTAGTGCAAAGCGAGACAACAGGGTTAATCGAGAAGTGGTGGAGGCAACCACTCAAGAGTTGGGCGCTGGTGTTATCTCTGAGATTAAACGCTCTATAGTAGCGGCAAGGCACCAACACATAAACGACAAACTCTTCCCTTGGAAGAGAGTGCAAAATTTTCTCTGCAATATGAGAGGAAATTACGAGATCTCAGCGAATCAACTACATGCCCACCCAGAACAAGTGAGCACTCATAACAACGATTATCATCGTGCCCGATCGATGCAAATGTCAGAACATTTGAAGAATCCAATGATGGAGATCTCCTTTCAGCTTTTGAAAAATCCAAACCATTCTCTTCAAGCAAGAACATTACAGGAGATACGCTCTGTAGAAGATAGTGCCTACAACGATTGAGAAACACCATTATATAGACATAATGGTTCACCAAACAGGCGCTTCAGCATTAAATATCGTATGGAAAACGAGGAGTCGACGGTTCCCAAAGAAACTGCACAGACCACGTTCATCCAATTAATGGTGTTGCACGCAACCCCGTCAATCAAGGGGGAGTGACCGATATTCAACCGTCTCGCAGTCTATGACGTACACATGCTACCATGCGATCTACGCCGTACGCGTATTATATTTCGTGCAAGAAACCCTAACTCTCCTTCTACGGGCCCATGGGCTTGACCCACTATTCAAACAATATTCTACCACGTGCCTGACATGAGCACTAGAAATCCTAGTCAATTCTGACACACGAATCGTACCCGCAGATCACCAGCTGATTTAAGGTACTGCTTCTTCAAAAAGAATTTCGTCCGCATAATGTACTATGCACTATGCTCGCGTACATAGGTTCGCACGCCCTCAGCAGGCAGAGCCCTTACCTAACCAGGTAAGCTTAGTTAGCCTCGACTGATGACGACAACTTCTGGTTCATCTTGACACTTAGTCCGCCTAGCGCGGATCCCGATGATTTAGGAAGTGGGAGTCTAATTAGGCTATCATGCGTGGTGACGACAACTCGCCAGGGACCATTTCCCCCTTCGTGAACAATGGTCGCCGAACCCGATCAAGTAAGCCTACCTCGTCATGACTGACAACGACAACTTCTAATCAAAACCTAGACCTGTAGCCCCCACTACGCGGGTGTAGATGGTTTGGAAAGTGGAAGCCCAATCAGCCCCGAACTGATTTCAACGGCTTGCCGCAGAGCCACTGCTTTTCAGCCTAGCCGCCGAATTACCAACCCTGAATTTGTAGCCCCCACTACGCGGGCATAGATAGTTTAAAAGGTGGGAGCCTAGTCAATCCCGAACTGATTTCGATGGCTTGCCACGGGACCACTGTTCTTCTGCATGGCCGCCGAAAACCCCCAAATTTGTAGCTCAATGCGCACGGTGTAGATGAATTGGAAAGTGGGAGCCTAGAATGGCCCGAAGCCGAGCAGCATAGCCCGCTTCTGAATCATTCGCGGAACGCCCACCATTTGACATGACTATGCAACAGTGACTCTAAGTTACTCACAATGCCAACGGTCAAGCTCTCAACAGCAGACAGACCACTCGACTTCCTATTGAGCTAACCGGCCTATGCCAAAGTAAAATGACACGGCAGAACGAAAAAACACAATAAAGATAACGAGCCAAAAATAGATACAGAACGTACCTAACATAAACCGATTTTCATTAACAGTTGAAACAAAAGGGTACAAATATACAAAATTTACGACTTATCAGGAGAAGGTACAAAAACATAAGAGCTAAGCTTAACGGAGGAGGGGACAGGAGTTGCGTCCACACATGCCATAGCTTGAACATTAGGGTCCGGGTCACCATCTTCGTCTAATGATGCAAAGGCAACAGACAAGTCTACATACGACATCTTCTTATAGCAATCAAGATCCCAGCAGCTCCTCCTTCATCAACGCCAGCAGCTCCAGTTTGCTGTGTACGACCCAACGAAACTCGCACTTGCCTTGTTCTTGCAGAAGCTCTTCCTCACGCTCCTTCGCATCAGCAAGTTCACCGCTCCAACTTGCCTGTCAACGCATCAACCCGAGACTGCTCTGTAGCCAAAGTGCTCCTCACAAAACTGAGCTCATGTTTATCCAATTCGAGTTGGTCCTCGGCCTTCATTACCTCCCAAGCATTGAACTCCACATCAGACTCCAATTGTTATTTCTGTACAGCCCAATCAGCGTCCTTCAAGGCGCTCTAATGCGCCTCAGCCGCAGCTTCTTGCTCAACCTTCAAATGTCGGCCAGCCAGATCCAACTCCTGCTGGAACCTGTCTCTCGCGACCCTCTCCTCTGCTAAACCAGACTCAAGGGCATCCAGATGAACCCTCTGAGCCTCAACAACAATGACCGACCGTTCCAGCCTCCTCTCCTCAGCTTGCTTTTTCAGTAGCTCAATTTCATAAAGCGTGTTAGAATACAACACTTTCATGTGCGAGAAGACGTGCTCTATTGTGTACACCCTTTCACGAGCTACCTCAACTTCATTCCCAGCAACGGCCACCTGGCGCAAGTGAAACATCCCGAGCATAAGGTACTTTAAACCCTTACCCATACGCCCTTCTAGCGTATCCTCCTCGGGTTTTGGAGTGTAATCCATCAGTCGGCTATAACGCCTGCTTATATGCTTTCTCGAAGCATAGTTCACATAAACCTCCTGGTGTCATACCTGAGTGCTCATCCTTACTAAGTTAGGGGCAAACAGACTTATTTGCGCAACCGGATGAAGCTCTCTCGGATGAGGGATTACTCCAGCACCACCCTTCGTAGTCACCACTGTTTCCAAACCCTCCTCCACAACCTTTCCTTTGTCACGAACAACCGACCCTTTAATGTGAGATGACTCAACAGGATCTGGAGGAAGGGAAGGAAGCGAGTTGTCCAACGAACCCTTTAACACCTTGAAATACGATCGGGAACGAGACAGTGAACAATGCAAACTATGAGAAACTTGGCATGTGTCACCACAGCTAGTATCAGATAGCACACCAGTGGGACGATTAGATTCCAGAACCTCAGGCGGATCCTCACAAGAACCTTCTATCGGAACGGTCCCATGCGGATTGGCACCAGCAGAAGCCACCATTGCAGCTAGCATCAACTGCTCACTCAAAGCTTCTGCTTGAACGACACTAAGATTCGACATGTCTTCAACCCCTACTAATCACAGGTGGTCCTTCTCCCAGCCGGATACATTGGCCTCCGCCCTGACGGGTCGATTGGAGCGGATTGTTTTGAAGATGACCCAGCTCTAATGCGGGACCTCTTCAAACTCATAAAGGAGGCAAGCGTCTCAGATGGCTCCTCCATATCAGACAAAACAGGAGCCTTGGCTCCAGCGGCTTTCCTCTTCCTAGAAAAGGCCCCATCTTCAGACTTAACTCGCGATATTCGATAAAGAGTGGGGGCCACGTGCCACTTGTCCTATAGCCTACTGTGAATGAAGTTGTGAATGCATATGGCATCCACCACATTCCTCGTTGGCAAGCTGCAGAATGTCTCTACAGTGTTTCGCTCCTCTTGGGTAAGAGGAGTAGTGGGAAATGGTCCTACAAATAAACAAGTACATCAGCAAGCATACAATCAGTGTAACGAAATCAGAAGAAAAAACTACACTTACGAAGTGGCCTGAACTTCCGTTTGAGCAGACGACCCTTGAACTGGAAGTACTTTGAATCTGCAGGATCCAAAAAGCAATACTTCTGCTAGGACTTGAAGTCGTCAGGCAAATTCTCAAAGCAAGCCAACGACGTCATTTTACAAACAATGTTATTGTTCAACCGAGGAGAAGTCAACAACTGGATCACCCGCGGGGTCACACGGGCGCTAGCTTCGTTCACCCTAATCAAAATGAGAAGAACAATCCTGTGCCCATTATGCTCCAACTGGGCTGAAGGAATTCCAAGGAAGTCCAAGAAGCCCCACCTCACATCCTAAACAGGAACCGACTCCAGTTTGAAGCATCTCGCGGTGCAATCAGATGAACCCCACTGTTGGCAACATTGGCGTCTGATCATCCTTCAGAATAGTCAATGGCAAGTCCTCAGGGACCCCGAACTTTGTACGAATTTCAGCAAGGTCAGATTCAGAAATCAACATATCTTCGAAAAACTCAAGGCCCCTGGCTAAGGTTGCATCATTAAGAAGGTTTTGTTGAGCCATAAAGAAGATTAACAATCTTTTCAATTAAAAGATGAATAGAGCAATATCTTTAAAAGCAAAGAAAATAGAAGACTTAAATAGGGATGCGATTCCTGCATCTTCTCCGTCGAAACGACGCACGTTCAATTAATGAAGTGCGCGGCTCAAGAAACGACTCAGACTCAATCATCATGAGCAACGTATCTTTTGAAGAAATGACTTAGCGAACCAATGTGATGTACCACTAACTCGGGGGGATTAGCTGATGATATACCAAAATGGTCACGACCCTAAGCCATACACGTGTCATGATGATCTCGAGGAATTACGGGCCCCAACATCAGTCCAACACTAATCCGGCCCAATCGGTTTTAAGATCGCCCAATACAGTTCACCAAACTGACCCGAACTCTTACAGCTCGCTAAGCCCACGAGTCTCACAGTTATCCTCAATACTCGTAAGCCCTACTAAGGCAAGTATCTTGAGGATCAGCTTCGGACAGGCAATTACAACAGCTCTCCACTTCCAACTAGGAAGCAAATACCAGAGTACATATCACACAGTGAAACTTCCTTTTACGGATTACCCTCTGATTGGGAACTATCTCCCGCATATCTAGGAGCACAGGGCTAACAGGAAAATTCCATTCTACAACACTACTCCAAATTAGAGAAGGATCTCCACGAATATCTCCTTCCTAAACTACGCTATCAATGGTCTTGTCAAACCAGGACTCCTACACTATAAATAAGACATAAGCTTAGTAAGCTAAGGTACGCTACAAGTTCCCCATTTACAACATTACACCTTCCTTAGATCCTTGTCTGACTTTAGCATGCCAACGACCACCACAACGATGGTCCGTGGCTCACGTGCATTCCTTATGCAGGTTCGCAGGTCAAGGTCAAAGCATGGAGCGGAAAACGACTGCATCAAGTGTCATATTATTTATACAATCACTCTCCAAAACATATCTATTGGAGCCAGAAGTATCTCAGCGTTATTATTATTATTATTATTATTATTATTATTATTATTATTATTATTATTATTATTATTATCGATGCGATCATTTTTCGCTCCCTTCTTTGACCTAATCCCGCTGACTTACAAAAGTAATGCACGTGATCCACGGACCACCTAGGTGGTGGCCGATGGCACTCTGATGCTAAAGTCAGACATGGATATGAGGAAGATGTAATGCTATAAATAGGGAATTTGTAGCATACCTTAGCTTACTAAGCTCATGTCTTATTTATAGTGCAGGAGTTCTGTTCTACCAGGCCATCGTAGGCGTAGTTTATAAAATGGATCTTCGTGGAAATCCTTCTCTAATTAGGAGTCGTGTTGTAGGAGGCAGTTCCCTGTTAGCCTTGTGCTCCTAGATAAGCGAGAGATGGTTCCCAATCCAAGAGCAATCCGTAGAAGGAAGTTTCCTTGCGTGGAATGTGCTCTAATATTTGCTTCCTAGTTGGAAACGTAGAACTGATGTAATTGCCTGTCTGAAGCTGATCCTCGAGATACTTGCCTTAGTAGGGCTTACGGGTATTGAGGACAGTTGTGAGACGTGTGGGCTTAGCATGCTGTAAGAGTTCGGATCCGCCTGGCGAACTGAGTTAAACGGGCTTGGAGCCGTTTGGGCCGAATCAGTGTTTGGCTGATGCTGGGGCCCGTAATTCCTCGAGATCATCATGTCATGTATATGGCTCAAGGATGTGACCGTTTTTATGTATCATAAGCTATTCCCTCGAGTTAGTGGGCTGTCACATCGGTTCGCTAAGTCATCTCTT
The DNA here is from genome assembly GCA_963556465.1 of Berberis vulgaris. NCBI lineage: Eukaryota > Viridiplantae > Streptophyta > Magnoliopsida > Ranunculales > Berberidaceae > Berberis > Berberis vulgaris. Next base: position 58,059,493 of record OY747128.1, read on the forward strand.
GAAAAGATACGTCGCTCATGATGATTGTGTCTGAATCATTGCTTAAGCCATGCGCTACATTAATTGAACGTGCGTCGATTCGGCGAAAAAGTGGTGGGAACCTAATCCCTATTTAGTTCATCCATAGTGCAGAGTCTGACTCTTTTATTCTCTTTGCTTTTGAAGATACTGCCATGCTCATCTTTTGATTTGGAAAAGATTGTTCGTCTTCTTCATGGCTCAACAAGACCTTCTTGATGATGCAACCTTGGCCAAGGGTCTGGCATTTTTTGAAGACAAGTTGTTTTCCAAGCCCGACCTCACTGAAATTCGTACAAAGTTTGGGGTCCCTTCCTGCCATTGTATATCCTGAAGGGTAACCAGACGCCAATGTCTCCACCGATAGGGTTCATCTGCTTGCATCGTGGGATGCTTCAAACTAGAGTGTGTTTTCCTGTTCTCCACATGATTTGGGAATTCTTGGACCTCCTTAGGATTCCTCCTGCTCAATTGGGGCCTAATGGATATAGGATTATCTTCCTCATTCTTATCAGGGCAAAGGAGGTCGTCGTCCGCGTGACTCCGCAGGTAATCCAGTTGCTGACTTTTCCTCGGTTAAAGAGTAATGTTGTCTGCAAGATGACGTCATCGACCTGTTTCATGAATTTGCCAGATGACTTTAAGTTTTGGCAAAAATATCATTTTTTAGCCCCTGCGAATTCAAAGTACTTCTAGTTCAAGGGTCGTTCGCTCGAACGAGAGTTCAGGCTGCTTCATAAGTGTAACTTTTTTTCTTGATTCTACTATACTTGATTGCAGTTTGGATAATCGTTGCCGGTGTTTCTTTGCAGGACGGTTTTCCACTACTCCCCTTACCCAAGAAAACAAAATACTATAAAGACGCTCTGCGGTTTGTCAACGAGGAACGTGGTGGATGTTATAAGTGTCCCCAACTTCATCTGTAGTGGGTTGTGGGACAATTAGCACGTAGCCCCCACTCTGTACCGAGCATCACGGGTTAAGCTTGAAGATGGGGCCCTTTCTAAGAAGATGAAGGCTGCTGGGGCCAAAACTCCTATTCTGTCTAACGTGGAGTAGCCGTCTGAGATGCTTGCCTCTTCTGTGAGTTTGAAGTTGTCCCGTGTCTTAACTGGGTTGCCTTCAGCACGACCCTCTCCAGTGAGGGAAGAGCGTGAGTCTGATCGGCCCATCAGGGCGGAGACTGATGTATCTGGCCTGGAGAAAGATTACCTATGGTTTGCAGGGGTTGAATACATGTCGAATCTTAGTGATGCGCAAGCCAAAGCTTTGATTGAGCAGCTAGTGCGGGTTGTAATGGTGGCTTCCACCGATGTTGACTCGCGCAGGACCGTTCCAATAGAAGGTTCCTACGAAGATCCGCTTAAGGTTGTGGAATATGATCGTCCCGTTGGTGCGCTATCTGATAGTGGACGTGGTAGCACATGCCAAGTTTCATGTAGTCCACATTGTTCACCGACTCATTCCTGACCACGACTCAAAGTGTTGGAGGGCCCTTTGGATAACTCGCTTCCTCCTCTCATTTCAGATCCCGTTAGGCTGTCTCGCAATAAACGGTCGGTTGTTTGTGACAATGGAAAGGCCACGAAGGAGAGCCTGGGAACAATGGCAACTGCGAAGGGTGGTGCATGCGTGATTCCTGATCCAGGAAAGTTTCATCCAGATGCACGGATAAGCCTGTTTGCACCTGACTTGGTAAGGATGAGCACTCAGGTCTGGCACCAAGAGGTTGATGTGGAGTATGCTTCGAGGAAGTATATAAGCAGGCGTTATAAATGGCTGATGGATTGCACTCCGAAACTCGAGGAGGATATGCCAGATGGGTGTATGAATAAGAGTCTTAAAGTACCTTATGTTGGCTATGTCTCACTTGAGCCAGGTGACCGTTGCTGGGACGAAAGTCAAGGTGGCTCATGAGAGGTTATACACCATGGAGCGTGTCTTCTCGCACATATAAACGCTGTATTCTGATGCGCTTTATGAAATTGAGCGGCTACAAAAAAAGGCTGAGGAAAAGGGGCTGGAGCAGTCACCGTGGTTGTCGGCGCTCAGAGGGCTCGTCTGGAGGCTCTTGAGCGTGAAATGGCAGAGGTGGTGTCCGAGATAGATGGACTCAAGCAGGAGTTGAACCGGGTCTGCCGAGATGCGGAGGCTGCGTAGGAAGCTGCGGCTGAAGCGCATTCTAAACTGCGGTCTCTTACTGAAGAGAATGCTTCGAAGGAGGCTGACGAGGCTGCTCAGAAGCAACAATTGGAATCTGATGTGGAGTTCAATCCCCGGGAGGCAAGAAGGCTGAGGACTAGCTCGAATTAGAATGACATGAGCTCAGCACTGTGAAGAGTAGTCTGGCCACATAGCAGTCTCGGGTTGACGCAGTAACAGGCAAGTTGGAGCTGTTGGAGCGTGAACTTGTTTATGCGAAAGCACTAGGAAGAGCTCTTGCAGGAACAAGGCAAATGCGAGTTCCACTGGGTTGTACACGACAGGCTGGAACTACTGGAGCTGATGAAGGAGGAACATCCAGAGTGGGATCTCGGCCGCTATAAGAAGATGTCGTATGGAGACTTGTTTGTTGCCTTTGCGTCATCGGACGAGCAGGACAGTTCGGACCCTAATGCCCAGATCGTAGTGTGTGTGGACGCGACTCCTGCTCTTTCCCCTGCTAAGCTTAGCTCTTCTGTTTTTGTACCTTCTCTTGATAAGGAGTGAACTCTGTATTCTGTACTCATTTTGTTCGACCGTTAGGCTTCACTTGGTACACCGAAAAGTAATGCTTTTGCATTTTTTTACGGGCGGTTACACAAATATAGGTGTTTGGTATGATTTGCAAAAAATTGTTTGTGGAATTCTAATTCCACGCCTACGTATCTTGTAGGTAGGTGGTCCCGCAAATCTTTACGGGTTAAAATCTCTCGTAAAACTTTGCAAGTCTCACTCTTTCCTTCAACTTCTACTTAGACAGTCCAACTTTATAAGGAAACAAGTTTTTTTAGAACTCTTAGCTTGTATGGAAACTGTGAATCAGGTAACTCACGTATTTCCTTCTTTTTTTCCTTTATCTCATTATGGTTTTCAGATATTGTGTATCCTTCGGTTTTGGTTAACTCTTTTTCTCTTGCTCCGTTTTTGTTTTGTTTTCAGCAAACAATTACTCTTTGATTAGATTTTCAACAGCATATATCTAGAAAAATTCGATCTCTTCCAGGTATGTTATGTGTTGCTTGTGTCATATTTACTTGAGAATACACCCTGTCGGTGTTGGTGGCTATGGAGCATGAGTTGTTCTGCTTGACTGTTACGTTTGCATGAAATCAGGGATCCAATCACATGGCTGAGGAGGGCCCCATTGCATTGCATTGCATGGGACACTCCATTCATCCATATTCCACCAACATAGCTACTCCAACCTCACCATATCCTTCTATTTTAAATGGTTTCAAGGAAAAGGGAATGCCTTTGCAGGGGAAGGTGTGGACCTGCATTGTTAAAAAGAACGAAACTCTTATTTTTTTAATAGTAATAGCTCATATAATTCTACAATATGATATATTTCATCATCAACATGTGTATGATGGTCATATATATATATATACCTAGCCAGTAGCACAATACATATACTTGGATACAAAGTAGTAAATAATTAAACATAGCATGACATAGTACTGGAACACATGAAAGAAAGAACATAAGGTTACAATGACATGGTTGCCATATATCCATGGGTTACCAATACAGATAGGAGTAAAGCAAATATTTCTCTTCATTTGATTCAGATGCTCAGTTTTGGGTAGGGAGAGTGTCACCATTGAAACTTGTTCAAAGACCCCATTAATTAATTAAGTTCATATTATTATTATTATTATTATTATTATTATTATATCCATGATTCCAACAGATCAAGGCATGGGATACCATATTGAATATTCACTTTCCTCAAGCTATGGACTTTACATGTGTTTGTTTTTCCACACCATTTTTTATGTCCTGAATCTGGCTTCATGTATGGAAATTAAATAATGAATTTTTTTAGCTCTTTGTAGTTAAATAAAGAGTAGTCTTTATATTGTATTATAGTATGTTTTATCATGAATCCATTTGTGATGAGATCCTTCGTCATATAGTGATGACATGAAAATTGTTCCAACTTACCCTTGTGATTTGATGCTATAATAGAATATAGAAATATTTTCTATAATAGAAATATAGAAGTATTTGCTATAATAGAATGTAGAATATTTGCTAGAAGTATTTTAGAAGATCAAGTAAGCTAGTTATATCCTTTTAACTATAGTGAATAGGAACCCAATATTTCCACATCTCGTTAAAATCACCTTGAATTAGTATTTTGTTGTCCATGGATTTGATCACACTAGGTTCCAAGTTGATCAAGTAAGCTAGCTATATCCTTTTAACTATAGTGAATAGGAACCTTATATTTCCTTTTAACATGCCATTCTGTTTAGAGTCATGGAGCTCAAAGTGATTGAAGGTTTGTATGGAACCAGGGTTCTGTAGAGAAAAGTGATTGCAACCAAGTATGGGGCTACCCCATAACATTGGTTTTGCTCAATCAAACATCACCACCCATGGATGTTTTCTTTGGAAGGAGATTACAAGCTTAAAAAATTGTATGGAGGAAATCATTTCTTTTTAAGTTCATAAAAGCGAAACCGAGATCACATTAGTTAGCTACATATTTCTAAATATGCAAACTTCTTAGAATTTGGTTTTTTTTCAAGTGTGTACCTAGATCAAACTTAAGCTTGGTTGAAGGACTAATGTAGATATTTGTTATATAATGTAGATGTCAGACCCTTACGATGAAAATTTATTATAAAAAAAATTATTGTTGTTGCGGCAACCCATGCTACAATTGCTACCATTGTACCAACAATTTACAACACTATTCCAAAAGAACCATATGTTGATAAAGTTGCTCAGCGAAGAGTTTATTTGGACTCTATCATTTTTAATGACAATAAGTGTCATGCAAATTTGAGAATGAGTACAGATGTCTTTCTTCAACTATGTAGCTTTATTAGAAAAAATGGTGTCTTGAAAGAAACAAAAAATGTTCAGGTAAAAGAAATGCTTATGCGGTTTCTTCATTTGATCGGTCACGATGTACGCCATAGTGTGCTCGTGGGACGATTTTTTTGTTCTGGGGAAACGATTAGTTGACAATTTAATGAGACTTTAATGGCTATTCTATCTCTATACAAGTGTTTAGTAGCTGATCACGCTGAAGAGATACACAAATATGGAATCCAACCTGAGATTGGTAATGATACTCGGTACGCAACCTATTTTAAGGTAAGGATAAAAATAAATTTTAAGTATTTTTAGTTCGTTAATAGACATATTACTTTTACTTACCTAAATTATGTGTATATACTCTTTTAGGATTGTATTGGTGCTTTAGATGGAACACATTGTAATGCAACAGTCCCAGAAGAAGAACAAGATAGGTTTAGAGGTCGAAAAACTAAAACGACAAAAAATGTGTTAGCATCATGTTCTTTTGACTTAAAGTTCACTTATGTTCTAGTTGGTTGAGAAGGCAGTGCACATGACCAGAAAGTGTTAGATAATGCCCATTCTAGGTCAAACCCATTCATTGTCCCACAAGGTATATAAGACATTATATTAGTTTATTCTTAGATATAATGTTTAATTATAAAAGATTTTTTATAATATAATATATTTTCTTTATAGGAAAGTATTATCTCGTGGATGCCAGATACACACATGAACCAGGTTTCTTTGCTCCATTTAAGAGTACTCGATATCATATAAGCGAGCATAGAGGTCGGACACCAGAAAATGAAAAAGAGTTGTTCAATAAACGACATTCAAGTCTTACGAATACAATTGAGAGAGCTTTTGGGGTACTAATAAAACAGTGGCCCATGTTATCTGCCGATTCTTTTTATCCATTCAAGACACAAGTGAAAATAGTGATGGCATGTTTCATTCTACACAACCACATAATGGGTGTCGATCCGACAGATCCATTACTTGAAAATGTTGACCGAAAACTTGAAGCATCTATTGGTGGGGAAGAAGAGGCACCAATCCCAACTTCTCAAGATATATTTAGAGCAACACAAATTAGATGGATCCAATTTAGAGATAATCTGGCCAAAAAAATGTATGATGATTACAAACATTGACAAACTCGAGCATGAATAATTGTTTTTATTCCTAATTGTTATTAATTGTTGAAGTATGGATTTTATTATTCATCTTAGTTCTTTAATAACAATGACATGTAGAAATTTTCATATGGTTCATGGAGTTATAAATATCACCCCATAATTGTTATTTTGTTTTACTCATATAGTAGTACTGACAACATATATGGAATATTGGGACTGCACGATGGATATTGTCATGATGGAAGCATTACTTGAGCAAGAAAGGAAAGACCACAAACATGGAAACTATTGGGATCCATGTGCATATACTGTCGTCATTCACGCGATGTCTCAAAAAACAAATAAATATATCAAAAAAAAATATTGAAAGTAGGTTGAGGACAATGAAAACTGAATATAGAAATTTTCTTGAGCTGAAAAATAAGAGTGGTATGGGATGGGATCCAGTTAAGCAAATAGTGACTGCATCCGAGGATAAGTGGAATGAGATTTTTGCAGATCTAGTTAAGTTTGCCATTACTTTTTATTGCCTTTGTTATTGGTGGTCAATTCATGGTTTTATTTTTTAATGATAGTTGTATGGCTGTAATTATTTGACTATTTTTTATTTATAAATATTGTTATATTTTTTCTTGTATGATATTTCAGAAGGCCAAGAAAAAGTTCAAGCATTTTCGAACTAGAGGCCTAAGTTGGAATTTTGGTAACTTGGCAATTGTTATAGGAAACCATCATGCTACGGGAGACTACTCAATTGGAAGAATCGATTGTGTAGATATTGACAAGCTTGATGCTGGTGAAGATATCCCTAATATTGATACATATGAAAACTTGGATGATATTGATGAAACTGGTAATGTGCTGCCTCCTTGCAATAAAAATCCCACAACGACAGAAAAAAGAAAGCATGGACAGAAGAAACACGACTTTGAAGAAGTGAAAGAAATGGTCCAAGGTTTACATAAAGAATTAACAAATCTTACAAAAGTTGTGGATCCTATTTCTATTGACAATAAATTACGAGGAGAGATGATGAAAATTGAAGAATTTAGTAAAGGTTATTTGTTGGCTGCAATAAAAATTATAAGAAGAGACCCCGTGGAGACAGAAATGTTTTTTCTAAGTGATATGGAAGAGAGAAAGGCAATTTTTGAAGAACCGGGGGAGCAAATTGGTGATATTTGAATTGGTATTTTTAGTTTTTATGTGTTTGCTTGTGTAGTCGTGAACAAATAATTTTAGTTAGATTTTCATTGGTGTTTGATAGCATATTTTGACATTAAATTATTAGTCATTATTGATAAAAAAAAAAGTATGTATGTAGATCTGTATATTATTATTATTATTATTATTATTATTATTATTATTATTATTATTATTATTATTATTATTATTATTATTATTATTATTATTATTATTATTATTATTATTATTATTTAAGAACTCTTTTTATAAAACTAATGAATAATAGTAGTGGGGAAGAATGAGTTAATTATAATTGTTTTTCAATTTTTATGTAGTTGATGTTTGCATAAATGCAATATCCAGGCCAACCAAGCAAACATTGGGTGTATGCATTATTTTTCATTAATTGTTACCAAGCAGTTGTAAAGCAATGCATTGCAAATTAATGCATATGCAAACTAATGCAAATGCAAAATTTTGCACAATGCAAAGTTTTACGGTGTACCAAGCAGAGCCTTAATGAAAACAGTTTTACCCATTTTGTACTTGTCGCCTCTATTGTATGTTTTTTGTTTCGCCTTGTCGTATTGCTTTGGCACGGGCTGGTTGAATCATTAGGATGTCAAGTGATCTGTCTGCTGCCAGGAGCTTGACTGTTTTCGTTGCAAATGACTCAAAGTCACTGTTGCATAGTCATGTCCGGTGGTGGGCATATTGCAGACAGTTTAGCCTGGGGTTGATTTGCCCAGGCTGTTGTGTTGTCCTAGAGGTGAGCTGTTGGAAGCTGGCCTCGCTTGTCTGACTGGTCGGCTGCAGTTGTTGCTATGGGCGAGTTGCGATAGCTGAGCGTACACGTTGGAGCGTTTGTGCCGAATTAGGTCTAGTAAGCTCAGGCTGACACACTAAGTAGCATTTATTTGGGCATTGACCAGATGATCTATGTGTCGGTCCAAGTTGTCTTTGTTGTTAATAGGATGCCAGTCTGTTTGAGCGAAAAGACATTGACTTAGCTAGATTTGATTTTGCGACCGTTGTTTCGTAGGAGAGTGGTGGTCGCGTGGCGAGATGCTTGGGGCTCCCACCTTCCGAACCATCTATGTCTGAACAATGTGAACTACAAGATCAGGGAGTAAGGATTTAGCGACTATGCTGAAGAGCAGCAGTCTCGTGGCTAGCCGTCGACATCAGTCAAGGACTAACTAGTCTTGCACCTTTCGAACCATCTACACCTGCGCGATGGGGGCTACATGTTCGAGTCAAAGAGGTTTGGCGACCAGGCTGAAAACAGTGGTCCCATTGCAAGTCGTCAGAATCAGTTCGAGACTGACTAAGCTCCCACCTTCCAAATCATCTGCACTTGCACGCATCAATCTACAAATTTGGGAGTTTCGTCAACCACGCCAAAGAGTATTGGTCCCGTGGCGAGTCGTCGGAATTAGTTCGTGACTGATTAGGCTCCCACCTTCTAGACTATGTACACCCACTCATGGGGCTACAAGTCCAGGGTTGGCAATTCGGCAGCCACGCTGAAAAACAGTGGTCCCGTGGCGAGCTGTCGAAATTAGTTCGGGACTGACTAGGCTCCCACCTTGCAAACTATCTACACCCGTGCAATGGGGGCTACAAGTCCAGGGTTGATAATTCGGCGGCCACGCTGAAAAGCTGTGGTCCCGTGGCGAGCCGTCAGAATCAGTTCGGGACTGACTAGGCTCCCATCTTCCAAACCATTTACACCCGCGCAGTGGGGGCTACAGGTATGAGATTTGATCAGAAGCTTTCGTTGTTAGTCGTCACCGACTAGACTTACCTGATCGGGTTCGATGATCATTGACCATGAAGGGGGCAACGATCCCTACCGAATCGTTGTTACCAGGCGTGATAGCGCAGATTAGACTCCCACTTCCTAAACAATCAGGATCCGCGCTGGGCGAACTAGGTTTCTGGATGTACCAGAAGTTGTCGTCATCTGCTTTGGCTGACTAAGCTTGCCCGGTTGAAGAAAGGTTCCGCCCGTTTGAGGGCGTGTGAACCCATGTCCTCTAGTATTGCGCACTGTGTGACCAACATTACCATAAATCAAATAGCGATCCGTAGGTACGATCCGTGCGTCAAAGCTAATTTGTATTTGTGCTCGTGCTAAGCATGTAGTAGAATACGGTTTGAATGGTGGGTCGAGCATTTGGGCTCACAGAGGAAGAATTAGGGTTTCCTATACGGTTGCGCTACGTGTACGGCATAGATCGAGCGGTGACACGTGTACGGCGTATGCTGCAGGACAGTTGAATATCAATTACTCCCCCTCAATTGTTGGGATTGCGTGGATCCCCATTAATTGAACGAAAGTGGTCTGCGTAGTTTCCTTGGGAACCACCATCTCTTCACTTTCCATACGGTATTCAATGTTTGACAGTTAATGCTGGGGTGCCCGTTTGGTGAACCATCATATCTATATAATGGTGTTCTTCCGTCGTTTTAGTTACTATCTTTCGCAGAGGGTATAACTTGTAATGTTCTTGTTTGAAGAAAATGCTTTGGGTTTTCCAAAGGTTGAAGGGAGATCTTTAGCAATGGAGTCTTCGAATGTTCTAACATTTGCACTTATCAGGCATGATCATAATTGTCATCATGCGTGGTCACCTGTTCTAGGTGGGCATGTAGTTGATCTGCTGAGATCTCGTGATTTCTTTTCACATGATGGAGAAGTAGTACGAATTTCCTACCAAGGGAGATGCTCTGGTGTTACTTTGTGTCACCTGTGTCCGCGTGTATGCGGTTCCCGCTGCTAATTTATGGCTGATCAAAGTGTTAGCGGATGCGGCGTGTTTTCGAGTGTGATAGCTCTCAGTCATCTTGGGTACCGCGCATGTGAAAAGGGTCCTCGCTTGACAGCACTGTGAGATCCTAGATGCTTCGTCGCTTGTGGCCATCCTCATTTGCCTTCTTCTATCTCATTCGGGAGGCCGAAAATTGTTTGAGGATGTCTGCAAGGGGGTAGGATGCCTTTCGAGGAAGTCAGTCATCCGTTGCAAGGTCTACAACACTATTGTAGGGGTGATTTGACGGAGTAATTGACCGCTTAGTCCTTTCAATCCCCTCTGACATTTTGTCCTTGATATTTAAAAGGGATCGAATGAAGTCCATTGAATGTCTTTGTTGTCACTTGCAAATGGCCTTCTTTGGATACCTTTACGAAGTTAGATTGTCTAAGCGAGTCTTTACTTCATGTTGCACTGAATTCAGATGCTTGTAGTATGTAGTCTTTTGTATCCGCCTTAAGGCGCTTGTTGTTACATATTTCTAGTAATCAATAGAGTTTGTTTTCGTAATGATTGCAAATCACATACGCCTTTAAGAACTAAAATTCTACATTAACTACGGAAAAGGAAATAAACAATCAAAAGACTAATTGTTGACTGAGAGAGATTGATCCTGGCCCTGATGTGAACTCGGATGGCCCTTTCTGGTCGTTAGCGTTCTTCAGCGAATTGTCGAGACATGTTGGCGTTACAGAGGTTACTGAAGAGTAAACCTTGTAAAGGGGTTAATCTCTGCACCGACGGAAGGTCAGAGGGTTGTGTTCCCGTTTGCATCAGCCTCTCCGTTTCACTTGGCTGAAGAACTGATTGCTCCTGTATGGCTTGACTGTGGAGCCTCCGTTGTCACTCGACCTGGCATTGGTTCAGGCTGCTCTGTAAGATTCAGTTGGATCTGGGAGCACTCTATTTGTTTCAGTGTAGCGTAATGGCAGCCTCGGGCCATAGGTTAGTCTCAACATATTGTCCCTTCGGAGTAGTTAGCGGTATACTTAACGCATTGGTGAAGGGTGGAGACTACTGCTTCCATCTGGTGAAGCCATGGTCTTCCCAAGATAAGGTTGTAGGTTGATGGCGCGTCTACTACCATGAAGTCCAAAAATAGGACTTTCTTAGCTGCAGCTCTCTTGCCACTGTAGCTAACTTTATCTTTTTGATGGGGAAACATTTCTCCGCTAAATCTAATCACCGGGTGACCAGAAGATATCAGGGTTTCCTCCTTGAGGTCCATACTGTGGAACACATTGTAGAACAAGACGTTGAGCGAGCTTCCTATGTCCACCAGAGCTCTCTTTACCTCCCACATTACAATAGAGACTAGGGCTGAACAAAAAACCGATCAAACCGATTAAACCAATCGAACCGATCAAAACTAAACCGATTGGTTCGGTTTAAATTCGTTCGGATCGGTTTTGGTTTTAAAAAATTCAAAACTGAAATGGTTAGTTCGGTTTTCAGTTTCTATGTGATTTTAACCGACCAAACCGAACCGACCGAATATGTATAATAAATAATATATATTTTATATATAAATAATATAATATGTTTAAAATAGTCGGTCGGTTCGGTTTTGGTTTGATTTTAGTCGGTTCGGTTTTGGATCGGTTTTGTTAATGATCAGTTCGGTTTGAAAATTTTAAGACCGACCTAAGTCGGTTCGGTTCATGGTTTAGGTGAAAATAGAACCGATGGTTCGGTTTTCAGCCCTAATAGAGACCGAGATGACTAGGGCGCCATTGTGCAGCGCTCGGACTCCTTCGAGGTCTTTGTTCGTAAAGGTCAAGGTGGGAATAGGGCTCCGAATCCTCGAGTGGCAGATGCGTCTGTCTTCATCCGCGGGTTGTGTCCGCATCTCTAGTAGAGTCCTCTTACGAAATTTGTACGACTGGTCTTCACTCGGTCCGACTCCATGAAGGACATAGATTATCCTTGGAGTCCCCTTCTCTATTTCTTTCACTGACTCCCCCCGGTCCCTGGTTCATTCTTGTCGCTTCTCAGAGTTCAGGAATTCTTTTAGTTTGCCCCTGCGGATTCAGTACTCAACCTTATACCTCAGACTCTTGCAGTCGTTGGTATCCTGGCCACCCTCCTTGTGGTACGCGCAGTACTTGCCGTTGTCGGGCTTGAAGGGGTCTCCGAGCTGCTTTAGGGGCAACTTCAGATCTTCCCAGTTTTTCATGGAGTTTAGTATGTCTGACAGGCTAGAATTGAGGGGTGTCACGGCTCTGGATCCAACATAGTTAGATGTTTTTTCTGGCCTAGACTGACTAGGGTCTGACTTGTTGTCACTGTGTTTTCTCTTACTCCTTTCTCCATTCTCGCGTCTCGTTCCCTCATTTTTGTCCTTAGGAGCAGAGGGCTTCTTCTCGTCTTCGGTTTCCCTCTTCACGGTTCTAAACTCCTCCAAGGTAATGTGTTTCTGGGCGCTCTTGAGGACATTCGTCATGTCCAGAGGGGGCTCCAAGGTGAGGTCTTCGTAGAGCTTTCTATCCTTGAGGCTCACAGTCAATGAGAGTCAACTTGTTGTTGAAGCGCATGACATACTCTCTGAGTGTCTTCTTAGACTTCTGCTTCAGAGAGAGTATGTAGTGTGGGCATTTTTGGAAACATTGGCTCCCAACGAAGCATGTCAGGAACTCCTTGCCAGAGTCTTGAAGGAGTCGATCGACCTCGGTTGAAGGCTGTGAAACCACGTTAGTGCTGACTTTTTTAGGCTAGTGGGAAAAGTCTTGCACATCACCGACTCAGATCCTTCTTTCAGAACCATTACGTGTTGGTAATGGCGCAGGTGATCAAATGGGTCGGTGGTTTCGTCGTAGAAGTTGAGCTTTGGGGGAGTGAACTTTCTCGGAAGGCCTCATTCATGATTTGGTCCACAAATGGTGGGACAGAGAGACGGTACATCACGTCCGGATCATGTGCCCTTCTGCGGAAGGGGTTCTGAGGGCCGAGCCTCTCTGCGCTGGCGGCGGGCTCAGTGTTAGCCGTGCAACCTCCTCTAGTTCAATGAAAACTAGTGGGGGCTTAGCTTTCGCTCTCTGCCATCCTCCGGAGACAAAGGCTTGTGCTACTCTTGGTCTCCGTTAACAGGTAGTGGATTTTGTCGCGTGAGAGCCTCCACCGCCTTGGCTATCTATTGTATTTGAGATGACAACATTTCAATTCTAGGGTCTGTCATTGCTATCGTCGACGCAAGGGCATGAGTCTGCTGTCTGTGCACGACCAAAACCGCCGAAAGTGGTGGTGCAGCGCTGACCTGAGTGTTTGTCGTGTCCTCTTGTTCGCCGTTGTTATGTGATCTAGTGGTCACCATCTATTTGGGTTTCGATAGGAGACGGTTCTAATGAAAAGTTAGGAACTTTGTCTTCCCCATGGACGACACCAAACTGATGCAGTCGTTTTTTGCTCTCTGCTTTGACCTAGTTCGTTGACCTGCACAAGTAACACACGTGAGCCATAGACCACCGTTGTGGTGGCCGATCGCACTCCGATGCTAAAGTCAGACATGGATCTGAGGAAGGTGTAATGTTGTAAACATGGAGTTTGTAGCGTACCTTAGCTTACCAACCTCATGTCTTATTTATAGTGCAGGAGTCCTGGTTCTACCAGGCCATCGTAGGCGTAGTTTAGGAAAGAGATATTCGTGAAGATCATTATCTAATTAGGAGTCGTGCTTTAGGAGGGAAGTTCCTTGTTAGCCTTGTGCTCCTAGATACGCGGGAGATAGTTCTCAATCCAAGAGCAATCCGTAGAAGGAAGTTTCCATGTGTGGAATGTGCTCTGGTATTTACTTCCTAGTTGAAAACGTAGAGCTGTTGTAATTGTCTGTTCGAAGTTGATCCTCGAAATACTTGCCATAGTAGGGCTTACAGGTATTGAGGACAGTTGTGAGACGTGTGGGTTTAGCTTGCTGTAAGAGTTCGGGTCCGTCTGGCAGATTGAGTTAGGCGGGCTTGGAGCCGTTTAGGCGGATCAGTGTTGGGCTGATGTTGGGGCCTGTAATTCCTCGAGATCACCATGACACGTGTATGGCTCAGGGATGTGACCGTTTTTATGTATCATCAATTATTATTATTATTATTATTATTATTATTATTATTATTATTATTATTATTATTATTATTATTATTATTATTATTATTATTATTATTGCCCGCTATAGTTTACAGCAATGATTAGTCATAGCTTTTGTTGTTCTTGATAGTCTCATCAATTTCAATTGTCACTTGTTGAAAAGATTTTGACAGCTTTGATGTATCCCAATGACAGATAGTTCAATCCCTTCTATGTTTCACAAATATCGATCCTTGTAGGAAACAAAAAACTTAAGTATTATTCATGTAGACTAATTTTCTTGATTTTAGGGTTGTTAACGATCTGAGTTAAGAGGTAAACAATGTGATCTCTTTATAGCTGAAATCAGGCCAAAAAATAATAATAATAAATAAAACAAGTTTGTGGTATTTCTGACTCTATTAGATGTGTTTTGAAAATGTGAATTGACGAAAATCATCAACTCATTAGTCTAACCTAACAGATCCAACGTTTATTGAAGTCATGCGGTTTGCAACATTGAATAACAAACTGATGACTCTGTATTTAAAAAATTAAACCGTTTAAGTTTTGAGGCTATTGATGAGCGAGTTAAGAGATAAGGATTATTTTCTACTTAGAAGTGAAATCGTCCCCCTTCCCCACACACAAAATAATAATAGTAATAGTAATAGTAATAGTAATAGTAATATATAACAATAACAATAACAATAATAATTAAAATAAATAAATAATAAGAATAATCTGATACTTCTTGCCCCATTAGATATGTTTTGGAGAGTGATTGTAGAAATAAAATACCAAAAATCATCAAGTTAAATAATCCAATTCAACCGGGAATTGGTTGGTCACAATTAGAATGATTAAGAAAAGAGTCTTTATTGGTCATAAAAGTATAAAAGTAAGTTTTCTATTTTTTTGAAAAAAAAATGTATAAAAGTTTTCTATTTGTAAAATGTAAAAAATGTAAAAAAAAAAAAAAAAAAAGTTTTCTATTTGTTTGAAAGGTAAAAATGTTTTATAAGTTTATGAGTTAACTTTGGTTAATTAAATAGTCCTTGTTGGTCGTAAAAGTATAAAAGTCATTTTGCGTTGTTTTTCACACTTTTTTTTGTGAACTACGGTATCTAAACAGTCCATTTTGTGAAAAATAAGGCTTAAAAGTCATTTTGCGTTGTTTTTCACACTTTTTTTTTCAAATTGTATTTGAAGCTTAATTGGTTTCTTAAAAATTATAATAAATTTGAAATGCCAACTTAGGGATAATGATGACGTTCAACAATGTTGGTCATACTAATTAAATTGTATAAGCTTGTATTTACATGATTATGAACCTTGAACATACTAACCTTAAAGGAAAGATTGTTAAGATTCAATTCTCATTTTAGTTAGGATACTATATCCAAATTTGAGCCAATTTACTCGGGAAAATATCTCCAGACCCTTAAATTTTTGTTATATAAGTGATTATTATGCAATGTATTATTTGTATAACATTATGATTATTGTGGTATTCTTTATGTAATATATAAGAATTCAAAATATTTAAATTATATTAATTTTAAAATTATAATTGAAAATTAGAAATATTTCTTCAAGTCAACTTACTAAATTACCTGGAAAACGAATTCAGAATCCTTGTGCTTGCCAAGAATGCTAAAAACCAATACTTGTAAGTTGTAGCCAATCAAACCAAACCGATGAAAGAAAGGGTAGAGTGTGTGTGTACCGTTGGGAAAGTAGGAGGTAGGGTGGGGTTTTAATTTCAATTTCAAGTCTGAAAACGTTTTCTTTCGTTTCAAGTTTTTATTACTTTTCGCCTCTCAGATAGATTCGGCAAACCTCTTGATTTTAATCTCTAGATTCGTTCCGTGTTCCCCCTTCCTTTAACACATCCACAGATGAGATGACACAACAAACACATACTAGAGGCACTAGAGTGGACTGTTGTTCTGTTCTGTTCTGTTCAGTCAAAGAGAATCAAAACAAAACCTCGTCTCTCTCTCTTTCTTTCTCTTCCCCCAAAGAGGAACAAAACTAGGGTTTGTGTCTTCTGCTCCTCCTCAGTCCTCACCTCATCTCAATGTCATGTCCTCTACAACTCAATGTGAACACTCATTTGCAAGGCAGACCTTACAAAGACGACGACGACGATGATGATGATGATGGTATAATAATCACATTTTCTTTCTTTTTTTTTTCTTTTAAGCTATGTGTTGTATGTTTTTATTTTCATCTATACTACATCCTGCTGTTCTTCTTCTTCTTTATGGTGCTATTATAACAAGGGTTCCTCAGTAATG
Source organism: Berberis vulgaris (assembly GCA_963556465.1). Classification (NCBI taxonomy): domain Eukaryota; kingdom Viridiplantae; phylum Streptophyta; class Magnoliopsida; order Ranunculales; family Berberidaceae; genus Berberis; species Berberis vulgaris. The sequence goes on from OY747128.1 coordinate 58,076,023, forward strand.
TTTTCCTAGTTGCTTTTATTCCCTTTACAAGCCTAGTTAGAATTTTCAGGGTTTTGTTGTTGTTGTTGATGCTCCCTCCGCATTCAGCTGATAGTTTTAACCTTTTAATAAAAAAAACGTGTGCATTTGGTTATTATTATACAGTTTGTATCTTCATCTGTATCAAAAAGGAACCAGGTAGAAGGGAGTTATAATTGTGTGTGACTGTTGGAACTTGGAACTAGATGGTTCTAAGAGTTAATTCTGGCTGGTCTATGATTTTGAAACAGGGGTTTAGGGGTTGGTATTTGGCAATGGAAATGGTCTGCTCATAGTAAAGAATGCAATTTGAGTTTGATTTGTTGTTAAAATTGTTATATGTATAAACATCGAGACTCATCGTTTGATTGGGAAAGGTCCACTGTGATGAAAAATTATAGTGTCTCAGGCAGGCATGTGCACGCCATGTTGTTTGTTGACCATTTTCTGTTAAGTTGTGTGTTGGACACATGTATGTTATTTATATGCTTGGCATGTATGTGCAATGTGTGTTCTAATTCTAAGACTCCCTATGGGTTGACAACTTTTCCATCAATTCTGAGTTTAGAGAAATTAGTTGTTTCACACCCAATATTTAGGATTCCCAAATATTCAGGGTTGGTCAAATATGGATTATTTGCTACTTATGACAACATAAATTAAAATTACTTTGGCACAAGGCTAGGTTCGAGACCCGACGGTGGCATAGTTACTTTCTTATGGTGTTGACCTGTAGGTCGCACCTTGTTGATAGATTATGGGATCCTATAAAAACCCAGCTCGCTTTCCAAAAAAAAAAAAAAAAAAATATGCTTTGAATTATAGAAATTAAAGTCTTCCTCCAATCACAATTGATGGTGAGTTGGTTACTTAAGTGGCAATCTTTAATCCTATGTCCTTTTATATATTAAATTGGAGACATCTTGTTTAGCTAGGAATTCAATGTTGAGTCTGAATGCATAAGCATGAACTAATTGTGTAAGGGATATGTGTGGCTAAAAACTTAGTTTTCTACACCCGATGTGAACCTTGATTAAGATATTTCATTTTGGATAACATACTCGAGTGAACCGTGAACTCTATTCGGTGGAGCATAAGTTGAGTTTCAACATGATTTCTATGACTATGAGGTAAAATGAAGGTGTCAGCCTGCTTCATTGGAACTTTGTGGGCAGAGATATCAGACGTGGGTTTAAAACTGACCCTCACTGAGTTAATAGACACATTGCACAGCCTTAATTACACCGGTATCTGGCCGGTTTCAAGCCTGAACCTGTCCATAGATGGTCCCACTTATGAAATGTTGCCCAGTCTGACTGTCAATTTGGATGACCTTCATCATCTGCTATTCCAAACTGTCACATTGTGATTCTGATTTTTGTTCAGTTCAAGGAAATATGATTTATTAATGATGTGTTTTTCTCAAGCCTTTGTTTTTGGTTGTTAGGTTCAGAGATGGCAGTGATGCATGCTTTAAAGATTTTTTTGGTCTAGCAGCATTTTTCATGAGAGAGATTCCTGGTCTGATTGCTCTTGGAAGATATGAACTAGTACTGCTTGTCCGAAGTAGGGAATGAAGCCATTGGTCCGTTTAGCGTATACACATTGTATCATACTTACAATTCTGTGGTAGGCTAGACTATTGTGCATTTTTGGGGGACTTATCCGCCTTTTCGTACAAGTGATTTTGTTTTACAAATATGTCATATGATCTGTACATGACCTTGCCCATTACAGACCTATTACTAGAATTTAAATATAGATTCAGTTTAGTCTAGCCCTGTGAGTAAGGTTTGTGAGATGCTCTTCAGAAAATCAAATATTTATGTAGTAATCAAACCAACTGATAATAAGAATTCAAAACTCCATTCCCCAGAGCAAAGAAACTGGTCTCTTCAGTTTAGGTTTTTTTTTCTTTTAATGCTTTAGGTAAATTGGGTTCAGGTCTTAGTACTGGTCCATGGTGTTACTGTTCACATGCGTTACCATCTAAAAGGATATTTCGCCTTCAACTAATCTCTGTTATTACTTACAAGGTCAGATCTGAGATCAGATCTCTGTTTGTTTGTTTTTTTTTTTATATTTTTTATTTTTTAAGGGGTTCTTACATGTTGAATTCGTCTCCATAGGATACATGTTACCTAGATATTATTGTTTGAGTATTCTTTAGCTAAGCTCACGTGTATGGTGTTCTCACTGACCAATCAAATTGCGCCTTAGTTCAGTACTTTCGACAGTTTGGATTCTGTTGTTGAATGTTGATTGACTTCAATGGCTGAGAAGCGCAGGGTTAGTGAACTTTCATTTACTGCCTGACCTATGACATAAAATTGCAATTGTAGATTGCAGAGTCAAGTTCAGATGCATGTGTTTAAAGAGTTTAAAATTGTGGTTTGCTCATCTCAACCTTTCTCGGTAAGAATTGAAAACTGGTTCCACTTCTCATTTATGGAGGCTGCACTTGATTTTTGTTGGCCAAGGACCTCAAAACCTTGATAGGAATAGACAAGTGCCCAGGAAGAGTTTCTTCTCAGAGGCCATTGAGCCTAATAAAAATGAAGAACAGGTGCCAATAAGTGGTGAAGGGAAAGTTACATATTGGGACAAATTGAGGATGGTGATGAGCTCATGGCAAACAGATTGGACTTGTGCCCTTTGTTTGATGCAATACATATTGGGATGAAGTTGGCTTGAGTAGCCTCACGACAACTAAGGTGGACTTGTCATCTAAGAATATAAGGAGTGATCTATTCCCTAATAGTAATGAGACCTTTTAGAGAAAAATCCTTCACCACAGAAGTCCAATATGGGGGGTTCAAAATCGTAGTATTTAAGTTGATGACAATATCGTTGCTATGTTTAGTGAATCAAGGTGCGCACATGTGCCTACCGCGCCAATAAGTGATATCAAAGCCAACGATTTGGCTGGGGCTTGGCGATAGTTTCCTCGAGATGTGGATCTTCGAGATGTTGTAGATATTGCCAAGGGATTTTCCTTACAATTTAGGTGGAGGTGATCTACATGTTCCTCGAGATGGTTGAAATTCGGTTCAGTGGAGGTGTTCCGAGTTTTCCTCGAATTCCTCGAAATGTGGTTCCTCGAGACGGTTGAAGATCGGTTCGTTGTTCCTCGATATGGTTGAAGATGGATGCATTGTAAGATGTGATAATTCGCCTCAATGTGGAGATTGTTGGGATGAAGCTGACTTGAATAGTCTCACATCAAATAAAGTGGAGTTGTCATTTAAGAATATAAGGAGTGGTGAACTTAATAGCAACGAGGCTTTTTGGAGGAAAACCCACACCACAGAAGCTCGGGATGAATGCTCAAAATCGTGGTGTTTAAGTTGGGGGCAATATTGTTGTTATGTATAGATGACCAATGTGCGCCCACTTGCCTAGCGCGCCAACAATACATACTATCTTTTCTGACAATTTTTTCTTATTTTTTTAATGTAAAAATCATGATAAACATTTGGTATATTATGTCTTCCTTCTTGGGTTGCAATATTATGTTTTGGTTGAGGTCCAAGGGAATTGCGTGTCCATATGCATGAACACTTATTTTGATACCATGACACTACCGACATGTTAATTTTAATAGGGACTAATGTTGATCAAAAGTACACATAGGTTTACTGCACTACAAAATGTATAATTTTTTTTTTGGTAGAACTACAAAACGTATAGTTGATCACATGAATTCTTGACCAAAAAAAAAAAGAATTCTTTGGTTAACTGGGGTATACATGGGAAATCAATTTAAAGGGATTAAGTAACTGTCAAAGGATGATTAAACCCATACATGGTTGTTGAATTTGAGAGTTGACGGAATGAGTTTTGAAGTGCGTATTGGCGATGAGGTTAGACTTTGCAAGGACAATTAGACTATTGCAATAACTTCTTGCCTTTCTTTTTTGGTAGCAACTATTTGGCACCACAGATTCCTCTTACCAACACCACCTATCTAATGTTTTCTTTTCCACACAACTCCCTTTTTATCCCACACCATAGTCCTCTTCCACACCATCCATAAAAGGCAAAATCTAAACTTTTCCCCCTTTCAACAACAGCAACAACATGGAAGGAAGCGATTGATTGCAAGGGACGGTGAGAGACGACCGACTACGGCGAGAGATAGATGAAATGAGGCTGCGATGGTGGCCATTGCAACGGTTGCACAACCACAATAGCCATCATCATCTCACTATCTCTTTTTCTTGCACAGGTCATTGCCCCTTTCCGTCTTCTCCTTGCTCTCTCCCTTCTCCCACTCTCTCTTTTTCTCGCACAGGTCGTTGTACCTCTCCTTTTTTTCCCTTCCCCTATTTTTTCTATTTTTTTCCTCGCCCTTGTGGCGGCCTCTGATGATGGGTTCCCCACTCGTAGATTTTCCTCACCCTCGTGGTGGCCTTTGTGATGATGGGTTCCTCGTTCACAGCGGCTTCTGCAAGTGAGGAACCCATCACTGCAGAAGCCGTCGCGAGGGTGAGAAAAAAAAAGAAAAAGGCAAGGGGAAAGAGAAGAAGAGGGAAATGGGCGACGGCAGAATCGAGGTCGAGATCTTGATCAGACTGGACTGAATCTTGTAAAGGCTTCAGTTCTTCTTCGACTTCGTCTTCCATTTCGATTCGAGGGAATGGAGAGGATATGTGAGGTACTTTGGGGTGCTCTCGGATGGGGAGGGAAAGAAAAGTGAATATAAGATGTTGGAAGAAGATGATGTGGGAAAAAAAAGGGTGGTGGTGTGGGTTAGCAGGTTAAAAATTTAAAAAAAAAATAAGTTGGGTGGTGTGGGTGAGAGAAATCCGTGTTGCCAAAATATTGATGCCTTCTTTTTGGCATGTATGTTTTCTTTACTCCTCGAACAAGAACAACTTTCATTTTCAAAAGTTTATCACGAGAATATCGATTAATTGCAATAACTTCCAACAACTAGGAGATTAAATTTGTGTGTGTTCTATTTTATGTAATTTCATTTCATGTAGAATTTTTTTTGCTTCAGATTAGTTTTTTTTATTACATCAGTTCTAAGTAGTTTTACTTGGGACTTAGCTCACCGGTGAGGACAAGCTGGTCTGAGTTTAAGATTTTCTGAAGATTGAATAGATAAAAAAATGTTTCTTATTCAACTCAATAACTTCAGAACGAGTACAGAGAAGTCAATAAATACTCATTACAAACAGTGTATTTTACAACAATATCTTATCCAAGGATGATAAAATGGTCATGTATGTGATGGGGACTTTCCAATCTTCTTAGAGCAACCTTGGCCGTTTAGACTGTGGAGGGAGACCTTGAGGAGATTCGATTGATGCAGTAGTTATAAACCATGTAATATTGGATTAATATTAGATCCACACCAAGACCTTATGTCAGCTGTCAATGAAGAACAATTTAATTAGTGCGTACCTGAAGCCATTGATGAAGAGTATCCATACAACAATCCTCTCAAATCAAGCAATACACAGCGAATAACTCTTTCACCTCTAGAACTATTTTTTTATGTTTCTCAAACTATATACATAAATTAGGATTGGAGTGAGAACCTCAGCCGTATATATAGAGCCCTAATTCTAATATTACAACAAAGCTTAATTTGATATCTACATAAATAACCTCCATACTCAATTTAGTAACACATGTCAAGATATAAAATATGTAATTAGAAACGTGTTTAGAACCCTAGTCTTGTTTCTTAATGATCACAACTAATCAGGCCTAATCAAACACTACTCACCTATAGCTTGATAATCTAAAAAGTATAACAATATGAACTATGTAAGTCCACCTTAACAAAATTTTCTAACAATTTTCCACTTGGAATACATAGATCAACCATAGATTATACATTGTAAAACTTTATGAGCCCAAAACTTGACTGTCAAGAGTTGTGAGTGTCGTTTCAAAATAGTTTGGTTCATTGAAAATATTTTATGGGATCATAGCGATTTTCACCACATTTATCGTGGTTGGACCTATCCATGGTCATAAATACAAATACAATCAACGAAATAGATAAAAATATGGATGTGTAGCATTAAAATGACATGTAATGTGATCCATGATCATGTCCATTTCAATTGGTCTACCTAATGATTCAAAAAATTTTATCACCTTATTCTACTTAATCAAACTTTATATGCGCACCCATAATTGAAATGTAGAAAACTTTATTTCAAAATCATCATTCAAACGTAATGATAATTATGAGTTCACCAAACATGACAAAATATTACAAACTCTCACTAATTAGGTACAGTAGAAGGACAAACCACTCCAATACGAGTAACATGCTCTTTGAAAAACTTTAGGTGGTAAGCCCTAAGTAAGTGGATCTACAATCATGAGAGTTGTACGAATGTGCTCAATTGCAATTTGATGATTTCAAACTCTTTGTTTAACAACAAGATATTTAATTTCAATGTATTTTGATGCTCCAAAAGTCTTGTCATTATTGTAATAAAAAACAACGGTTTTGTTATCAAAATAGATCTTCATCGGTGTCTCTAAGAACATCGTTATGTGAAGCCCTAAAATGAAGTTTTGTAACCAGAATGCATGATATGATGCCTCATGACAAACGACATACTCGGCTTCCATCATGGATGAAGCAATGAGTTGTTGTTTGACACTTTTCCATAAAATGACATCACTAGCTAGCATGAAAATATAACTTGATATGGATTATTTAATATCAAGGGAACCCGCAAAGTCTGAACCGAATACCCAACCACTTCTAAGTGATTAGATTTTTTGTATGTGAGCATAAATTCTTTTGTTTTTTGCAAATACTGCATTACTCTTTTAGCCGTTTTCTAATGATCCATGCCTGTATCTTTCAAATATATGTCAAACATTCCAACTGTGTACGAAATATCTAGATGTGTACAAATATGAGCATGCATGAGACTCCCCACAGCAGATGCATAAGTGATATCCTTCAGTGTGCCTTTTCTAAATCATTATTTGAGCTTTGGAGTAAACTTAACTTATCACCCTTAGCGATGGGTGCATCATCTGGTTTACAATTGTGCATCTCAAATCTATTTAGCACTCTTTCAACATAAGCCTGTTGTGATAAGCCAACCATACCACGTGATCTGTCACGATGAATCTCTATGCCTAACACAAAAGATGTTTCACCAAGATCTTTCATTTCGAAACTCTTTGAAAGAACTCCCTTGGTATCATACAACAAGCCTATTTCACTACTAGCTAGTAGGATGTCATTAACATATAATACTAGAAAAAACAAATTTGCTACCATTAATCTTACGATAAACACACTGATCAATCGGATTTTTCTCAAAACCAAATGAGAAATTATTTGATCAAAGTTTTATACCATTGATGAGATGTCTACTTTAAGTTGTAGATGAATTTCTTTAATTTCCAAACTTTATGTTCTCAGTCTTTAATCTCAAAAACATGTGGTTGCTTCATATAAATAGTTTTTTCAACATTTCCATTCAGAAATGCAATCTTAACATTCATCTGATGTAGCTCTAAATCATAATGAGCTACAAGTGTCAAAATAATTCTAAAACATTCTTTCGTAGAAACTGAAGAGAAAATTTTCCTTTTAAGTAAAGCCTTTTAGCAATAAGGTGTTACAATCCACCCCCTTATGGCCCAACGTCCTTGTTGGCACATTTTCCCTTGGGTCTGGCTTTGATACCATTATCTAATGACTCGATCTATATGGTACAATATTGTCTATTTTGGTTCCACAAACCTGTGCGACTTTAGAACACGTTGTACCAAGGGGATCCAACCTCACACATCTTCATCTCTCATCCAGGCGATGTGGGACTATAACACCAAACTGGCCAGCCAACCTCTGAGCCTGCCCACACACAAAGCTAGGCCTCAGAGCCTACCCACAAAAGAAAGTCCATCAGCCTAAGAGCCCGCCTACACAAGCCTGTTACAATATTGTACAATATGAATCGGGTCATTACAAAATGGTATCAGAGTCTGACCCAATTGAAAGTGTACCAACGAGGACGTTGGGCTCCCAAGGGGGTTGACTGTGATACCCTTGTGTGAGTGAAACTGAGAGGAGGGTGCGGGAGAAGCCCAAGAGCCCATGGATCCCAAGAGGGTTGGCAAACTAAAAAGGGAAGATTATAATCTCACATTGTCTAGGTGAGGGACGGGGTGTGCTATATATATGAGAGTTTGGATCTACAAAGTATTACACATTTTAAAGTTTGTGCTGGTTAGAACTTTGATACACGTTATGTTAGTCGGGGGTTGTCTGTGAGTTTTGAGCTTCACAAGGAAGCATAGTTACTCATTGAAATTTGTTCATGCATTCATTTATTCCATGAGCATATATTTTACATATTTTATAAAAATGTGATCCATGTTGTGCTCCTACGTGATTTTATTTATGTTCATAGAAGGCTTTGACTACATCTCAAACACCTAGAGAGTAGAGGGCATATCGAGTACGACATCGATTGGTTTAAAGTGAGTATAATCGTCATATATTTGAGAACTAACATTTCTTTATCTGTTATGAAATAATTTGGTATAGTTAAAACTCTTGCCTTGTTCCCTGGCATAAGCGAGTCCTTTATATTACCGTCTCACATTCCAGACGTAAAAATTGAAATGGTAATTGCTATATCCAGACGTTAAAAGTGGAATGCTAATTGTTATATCATCATCTCACATTCCAGACGTTAAAAGTGGAAGGGTGAATATTTATTTACCGTCTCACATTCTAGACGTTAAAAAGAGAATGAAAAATAGTGTCTTCCTAGCATTGAAATTTGAATTATAAATTGTGTTAATCGTTTGATCTTGTATTACTTTATAATACTCACTGAGCTTGTGGATAGCTCACCCATTTCATGATTTTGGTTCTCATGTCTTCTGCTAGAGGTGGTCCACCATAAGCTAAAATCTTTTAGAGAGGTTGAGTTTTGTGTCTTATGTTTTCAAAGTTTGTACCGTGGTATGTGTATTTTGTGCAAATGTTGTGAGTTGTAACTTAGGGAATTATTCCCTTTGTTTGGATCAGAGTTGATGTTGCTTGAACAAGTATTGCATTTCAGTAAATAGTGTAATTTCATTTTCAATATGTTATTTTCAAGTCATAGGTATATTGATTGAATTTTTGTTGTTGATATTACGTCATTTTAGCGGAGGGTCCCACTTTATCACCTGGTATGAGGTGTTACAATAGGGGTCTCCAGTTAGGTTCCTCACGAACTCGAAATCTATCTCATCATGAGTTGGTTCTTGAAAGGATAGCTGCAAACATAAACAAACAAGTAATATTAGTTGTAGTTACATTATTATTGGACTTAGCTATCAACATGTATGTATGTCTACTTAGTTGATATGGTTGGTGCAGTTTAATTTACATATAGGTCTATAAGAGTTGCTAGCAACAAATTTAAGTTGCATATTAATCCTCCTGAATAAACTCTGTTTTGGATTTGAAACCTAAAACTAATGTCTCGCATCATGCAAGTGCTTCTTGATGCATCCAAACTTGTTCTCCTCGAGATCTAATATGCAAAATTAGGTAACATTGCCAAAGACTTGTTTGGCGATCGAAGGCGCTCTGATGCGTAAGTCAGTTAACTGTAAGAGAAAGTGAACTTGGACAGAGTATAGTTATGATGTGTTTTCGTTCCTCCAGCCTCTTCTTCCTCTTTTGCCTTAATAAGAGTAATTAACTATGTACGTGACTTAAGCATGCATGGCGCAATGAAGGGGGACGTTTCTCACAATGGTCTCCTTCTTTTGAGATACGTCATTGGAGGAGAGATTTCCGCCATGACTTATCTCCTTTGTAATGTCTTTGTCCTTTGAGGGGAAATGTTTGTTGGGCTTGAGATTTGGGCCTTTAACCTTGATCCTTGTTCGTTACTAAATGCCTCTTTGGCCTTTAGTGATTGGACATGTTATCCTTTTTTGGTTTGAACCTATGTCCCTAATGAGGGATGATTTGTGCCACGTGCACGGCCGCGATCGAATAACTATTTGATGTATACCCCTCCTAGTTAGTGGGCTCGCTTGCGTGGCCACTAACGCTTTGGCGGTTGATTATCAAGGTTCATCGTTACTTCTCTGCGCAACATTAAATGTTGTTAACAGCTATCGACTCAATGGCCATGATTCGGCTTCTATTCCATTACGTCGTCAATCAGCTTGTTTTGGCGTGATTTTAGGGTTTCGTACAACCATAATGTCCTACACGATCTCTCATTAGTTGTCTTTTCGTTGCCCAACCATATATAAGGGTGTTAGAGAGCTGTGCTATTTTTTTACGCCATTTTTATTTTCAGAGCCTATTTGTTCCCCTTCTTCTTGCTTTCTAAGTTATCAAACTCTTTGTTATGTCTCTCAAGAGATCTCTAAGTGACAATCGTTTGGCCCGCTATGTGGCCTTATTTGATTTTATGCTGGCAACCCAAGTTACCTTGGATGACCTCCGTCGGACGTATGATGTATTCTATTCCATTTGACTTGTGTTTCATGTTACCAGGAAGTGATGGTAGCTCCATTTAGCCAAAGTCTAGTTACATAGCATGTGCCTTGGAATGTTCAGGGATAGTATTTGTTTCCCAATTCGGGCGATCATCTGGGCTTATTTGGATTTGATTGGTATTCCTCCTGCTCAATTGGGTCCCAACAACTGGGGGGTTCTAGTTGGAACTTTGGTGAAGTCTTTGCGAGATGGGATTCGCCTGAACGAGAATGTCTTGCATTCTCTGATGAAGTTGAAGGTTAATAAGAACGTTGTCTGTTTTCGTTGCTTATCTTGGCAAGCCGAAAGATGACTTCAAGTTACGGCAAATGACTTGGTTCTATGCTTCTATGGAATCTGGGTATTTCAACTTTGACCGCAAACCATTATGGGGTCGTCTAGGATCCCCTTGAACCTGAATAAATTGCAACTATCTTCAGAGGAAAAGGATACAAGAAGTCGATTCCTTTTCCTTCATTGGTCGGCTCTTGAAGATGTTCTCGAGTGGAAGGTCATTGAACAAAGTGGCCTCTACGACCTTAGTGCTCAGGAATGATCGTTGATTGTAGGGGTGGGCATTTAGGACCGAAAACCCGGACCGAACCGACAACCGGACCGATCGGGTTGGTTCGGATTGGTTTTAATTAATTATAAAAGTTTCGGTTGTAAAAACCCGGCCCGACCCGAAGTTTCTGGTCCGGGCCTCGATTTCCATTTCTGAAGCCCGTCAGGTAACCGGCCAGACCCAGTTTAAATAGTTAACTTAAAATAGTTTAAAATACCCTAACCTAAGCCACCCATCTCATTCACAGCAACAGTCTCCGATGAAAAACCCATCTCTGCGCCAAGCAACACCGGGCACTGCAACTCCCCTTTACTTCTTCAGTTCATACTGACCACCACCAACCTTTCCCCATTTCTCAGTTCGTCGTCGACCACCAATCTCTCCCCCTTTCTTAGTTCGTTGTCGACCATCGACTTCTCCCCTTCCTTCTTTCTCTGTGTATGTCCCTTCTCTGCTTCAAACACCAACAACCAGTGAAGAGTGGATCTGTCCTTCGAGGCTGAACCTAGATGGAAGGCAACAAAGGTGTCGGTTACATCCTGACCAGCTAGATCCAGAGTGGCAGATTGCCTCCTGGATGAACTTTGTACTAGTTGGTGATTATAGATCTTCCCTTGGATTGAAATCCTACAATAAATCTCAGTTTCTCTCTTATTAATCTCTAATCTTGATCATATCTGATCTCAGATCTTGATCAGATATGATCAAGATCTGAGATCTGGACATTTTTCACTGATCTACATACTCTTAGGACCGAGACCGGCCCAAAACCGACCCGTATTTCGGTTAACCGGTCAACCCGGTTCGATTTCGGGTCTCATAAACACCGACCCGAATTTCTCGGGCCGATTTTTGGTTTTTACATTTTGGGACGGTTACCCGTACTTGCCCAGCCATAGTTGATTGTTTATGAACTCGACTCTGGTGTCACTATTGTTCAACCTGCACCTCCTGTTAGCTATGGTGGTCAGGGTGCGGAGCTGACCACGAGGACAAGGAGTCCTCCTATTAGCATTGGTGATGCTAGTCTGACCACGGATAATAGGACTCATGTTAGCGTTGGTGGTAATGATTGCCCTTCCTCTTGTGGTTTATGGGAAGAGCTAGGAGAACGATTCCCACCTTGCTGCTCAGGAAGAGAAGAAATGAAACAGGCTATGGCGATGAGTCACGTGAAAGTTTCACATATTCGTGCTCCGCTTTGTGAATGAAATGGACCTCATTTCTATTGCTGGTGTGGCAGACCTAAGCAAAGTTTCAGAAGAAGAGGCTCGTGTCATTTTGAATAAGATGACACAACTTGTGCTGAAGAAATCTCAGGATACAAATGCGAAGCTATTTTTGGACGACTTCGAATATGATTCTGCTTTTTATGAGGGTCTTGCTGATTGGGGTCAGAGCTCCAAGTCTCTTCCTCCTCCTCTTGATGATCCAAGTCTAAAATAGTTGTCTGATTCTCCTCCTTTTCGTCCGGTGTCTTCTTATGTCGTTCCTGATTAGTAGGGGAAAGTCGGTGTGTTTGTCATTACTCACTACACCAAAAATACCCATCAGCAACGGTTTGGGACCATGGGGGTAACCTATTGTCACGGCTTAGAGGCCTGGCCATTTGAAGCGTCGCCAAATCACCATTGACGGCTATAAACCGTGGCAAAACATATTAGCAACGGTTTTATGTTCGAGGACGCTTGATTATTTTCTGCATTTAACCACAGTTTAGCCACGGCTACCCGGCATGGCTATATGCTCCACGTTCCCTAACCGTGGCAATATATATCACTTATTTTAAATTTCTTTGGTCTCACAACCGTTGCAAGCATAAAGGCCACGATTTTCAGCCGTGGCAAGCATGAAGGACCACGGTTTTAAGTCGTGGCACGCATGAAGGACCATGGTTTTAAGCCGTTGCCAGTCAAAACAAAATTCAAAAAAAAGAAAGAAATCTGGTTTGTTGCAAGGGTTTGAAACCGTTGCAAATTAATATAATCGAAAAAAAAAATTACATTTTTTTTGCTGCTGCAGCAAAATCACAGCCCCACACCTGCAAAATCGGTCCTTACTAAGATCGACCAGACACTTGCCATGTGGCGTGTACCCGTGCCTACGACACGGCTACCTTGTCATGCCTCCGGCACGAATAGGATTCCACAAACTATATGCTAGATAAATACAAAATCAACCGTAAAATGGAACCTTGGAATTGCATTCAAATGAAGCCAAGTATCTATTAAATTCACGTTCTGCACCAACAAGATACAAATATTATCAAAAAAATAACTTCCTAGGCAATTAAGCCTAGATGTGTATAAGAAGCGAAGCTTTGTGACCACCTAAAAGAATGATAACAATAATGATAATAACTTATTACCTGGAATCATATTTTAAGATTTTGCCAAGACCTGCAAGCAAATCAAGGCAACAAGACTAACATCATGTATAATTAATTCATAGGGCTACAACAATTCCGACATAGCACAATATTTGTGAAAAGAAGAATAATCAAATTTTGTAGATTGGACTGTCAATCATTTTGAATTCACTCAACTTTGTTTAAACTACACATAAAACATATAAATGCAGCAAATTAAAATCTGGGTTCTGTTTTAAATTGTTTATAGGTAGGGTGTTTGCCTGACAAGCTCCGAGCTTATCAATGCTTATCCACTTAATAAGCTGCAACTGCCTAAAAAACTTCCCTTCACGATCATACAACTGGATGGTAAAAGGTTAAGTGCGATAATGAAATTCAGAAAGTTCATCATGCCTGAGCAGGGTAACTGATGTACTTCAAAGCTTCAATCCCCATGGCTGGACCAATTGTGTTGGTAATGCCAGCACTCCAATAGCTCCACCATGGAGCACCACCACTGCTACTTCTCAACCAAAGCTTTAACACTGCTCGAGAAAACAACAAAGTGAAATATTGTTTTAAGCTTGAACAACTAAGACTATCTTGTTCCCGAAGTGAGAGAAGATCAAAAGATTCAATAAAGTTGACTTACTTATAAATGACCAGATCAAACAGACTACATTTTGTCCAAGGCTAGAAAATGAAAGATGCTCAAAGCGTTTTCCATCAGTGCCAAATTTCTTGGTTGACCTGGAATATATACGTGTCAGAATACCCAGCTATCAATCAATATACAATTCCACACAACTAGCTTACAAAAAAAAAAAAATCTACATCAAAGTCAATGATTTCTCATATTAAGTTCTCTAATTTCTTCCATCAATTGTCGCACTGAGTTATCTAAAAAAAATTCTTAAGCACTTACTTAAAAGGAAAAAAAAATCATGGATAGTAGCATTTTCTTGGCTTTGGACTTCTTTTGTCACTGAAAACTACCATTGTGGATGGCTTCATCCTCTTAGAACTTGATTACTTAGATTGGTGCAGTATATGTGTAGCCTATTAAAAGATACAAATATTTTCAAAATAAAAAAATATTGTAGTTATAAAACACAAATTAATGATCATCCTATATTACATGTGATGGTATGAACGTACTTTCCATAATAGCTATAATAAGCTTCACAATGACATCTGTCTCAAATTTAGTTCTGATGAACTTATTGTTGAAGGCAATGCGCATAATAAGGAGCTATTTATCATTTAGGACCATATGCATGAACCAGAATCATTTAAATTTATCATTTAGGCACGAGCTGAGCTCACCTAAAATAGCTAGCCAATACTGCCTTTTATGGCTAATAAAATAGATTACTATAGAGAGGAAGAAAAAAAAAACAAAAACTATATGGTTGCAATGCACGAGTTTTTTTACGAACATCCCCTAAGGATGGCTTAGCTAACTAGATAAGAATGTCACTACCATGAGGATGAAATTTCAACAACATATCATACTGAAGACTATATTAGAATATATGATTGTCGTTACACAAACTGATGTTGCTTTTGACTTCAATCATCCATGGGTATGGTAATAGCTATAAATGCTTAACTTGCTAAGCACGATCTGAACGGCCTAGGTAGTTGATGTGGCAGATTGGATAATAGATAACAATCTTGAAAATGATATGTAGGAACAAAGTTGTTCATCGACAGTATTCAGTGTACATGTCTGAGGACTTAGCATCAAGATAACATTAGATAGAAGGGTTAATGAGGAATACCAAAGATGCTATCTGAACTTGTGGGTCAAAATGAGAAAATGTTTGCTCAGGGATTTTCAACATTTCATTAACCAGGTGTCGGTTCTTCATAGCATAGGATCCAAGTAAGCGAATGAACCATCCCCATGCTTGGACGGTTTGAATTTTTCTTCCATGGTCTTTTACCATTTCTTTCATCTCTGAAAGAAATCTTTTCTTAATATCTGTAACAAGACCCTGTTCAAATAAAATGAAACATGCTTAGAAAACATAAATCATTGACCAAACATCTAGTAATAAAATACATACTCATTCAATCAGGTATGATCAGATGTCTTTGAGTCAAAGGAGAATATAGCCATGAAGTTCTGAGGGAGAAAATTCTAAGTCGCTTATGTGACGAGCTTGCATTTGACAGGGATGGCAGTTAAGAAGAATTCTAGAGAATATCCCAAGGTGGTTATTGGTTCAGCTTTAGTGGCACCTTATATGTCGAAGATTGTTAGAACATTAGCTAGGCATATTTCTTGATTCCAGTGGATGGCCATATGGACTGATAGCATAGCATGGAGGCATATATAGGCAAGGAAAATCAGTTGCTATAATATGTTATCCCTTGTTTAGAATTTTCTGCTTTTCATTCCTAGATTTGCAAACTTCAAAACTTTCGATCCATAAGTTGGATTTCCGTATACATGAAAACTCTTGAGAAGATCTATAACATGAAATCCACAACACTTTCGGCACAAATATAAAAACATTGGTTATTCTTTTACATGGTAATCATGATGTACAACTTAACTAGTTTATAGTTCATTCGGAAAATATAAATTTATTTTAGTCAATGCATTAGGTAAGGAACATATACGACTGAAATAGATGCCATGCACACGTGCATCACTAGTAAGTAATGATAGGAAGCATTCAACAAGTTTCAGACATAAAAGGAAAGACTATGAGGAATACCTTAGAAAGAACCAAAGGAGGAGGAAGTAAAATAGATCTTATCTTCAGAAATCATCTTTCTGCCATATCCCTTTCCCTTTTATCAATGCTAAGAAGTCTTTTATATATCGTAGGAGCCCACATATTTGATGTCTCTCTCATCTTTTGACTTAGTTGAGCAACCAACTTTATCACAGCCTACAAAGACAACCAAAAAATTAGAAGACATCAATACAAACATGCCAACTGGGATGTTGTTATTTCAATTGATGGACATAACTTATTAAGCGAACTTTAAGTCACTAAAAGGAGGTCTTTTCTGGAAGGTATTGGGTTCAGTGAGTAGTCAATAAATGCCTAATTCAAGGTTGTGCAATCATGTACTTCAGTTTGCTCAGTGATAGAATTATATTTAGTACCTGTGGTTATCCAGTCATTTTTTCTCAGAAAGAATGTTTAAATTTATTCAGTGGATGTGATAACATGTTTGAGGCGTCGAGACAGACCTGTATAACACAACTTAACTGTAGCATGCACAAGATGACGGAATGGAGGAGGTTTTTGGTATGGTACAGAAAATCCCAAGTTGGGGTATTTCAAAAAGTGGATGAACCTGATTATACGCAGTTGAATCAACTTCAGAAACGTCATTTACTACTATTGAACTAGCAGAACATTAGTTAGAGGGAGCGGAAATTAGAAAAGTTGAAGATACTCTTTTGTTTTCTTAAACCTACTTGACAGGAAAGTTTGTTAGTTTTGTGACTTGTCTTTTGTTACATATTGAATTATCTTAAACAAACATCAATAACATAGTCAGTTTTAAAGGTCAAGGGCATGTGGCTCTTTCATTCCTATGCATTCTAATGGTTTGGAAAGAGCATCAATCTTCCATATGTAGAATGCATTACCAAATATCAATTTATCTTTTCCTCCTAATTTTTCAATATCATTTTCTTTTCTTTTCCTTCTTTCCCTTCCTCCTAACTTGCAAACCAAGCTCAAGTGCCTTTTGTCCACTTACTAACACCAATGCAGCAGCACCATCACTGTTTATGAATGTATGTTTAGTAAACAGGGCAGTCTCATTTACCAAATATACGACAAATGGCTATTTGGCATCTGAAACATAATCCACCAAGGGCAAAATCAATTAACCCAGTAACACAAACCTTGTGAATCAAGGTACAACAGAATTATCAAGGAAAACGCGAATGATAAAGAGCTTCAAGTTTGAATATTTTAGAGTGGGAAATTTTTTATTTGATTGCTTTATAAGAGAGCTAGGCATTTCATTTTGAACTAATAGGCTCACAAGAGAGTTAAACTAGCAAATAAACCATTACAGAACAATGCATTCATAGGAGAGAGTAGACCTTATAATAGATGCATTTCCAGCAGTAACAGAACCACCAACTTCTTTGAAACTTGGTCTGAGCTTCCTTAATTTTGCAGGATCAAACTGAAGGAAAAAAAAAGTGGTGACAGATCAGCATGTGAATCGTGACACATAAAGCAAGTAGATTGAAATCAATAAATCAAATTGACATGACATACTCCCTGATTACATTGTGAAACTTACAACAAAATATCTCTGCAGAAATCTCTTGAAAAGCAGCATCCAAACATTTTAATCATGATTATCAAACAAAACTGCCCTAATACTCAAATACAACCAAATGCTAATACGCAAATACAACCAAATGCTAATGCGCAAATACAACCAAATACAGGCCTGAAAATCTCTTCCTATTTCAGAAACATAACAGTAATCAAAACCATGAGTTTTGTTTGGTCTGTCGCATTGAAGGTTCACCAATCAACATGGCAGGAAGTAATAATTCCATTGATTCCAGGCAAACAGAACTTGAGAAAGCTTAAACATGCATTTGGCTATAAATAATGTCTCCAAAACAGGCCACTAAAAAAATACTTTAAAGTCATTCTAAAGCAATAGGTTATGAAGATGAAGGCAAACAAATTGATGTAGTGGGTAGCCTTAGACACAACTCTTTTGCGAGAAGAGCTTATATAAAACTTGATAGCTGGATATATAAAACTTGAAAGGATTCTTACCATCTCAATTAGTAGATTCAAACCAAGTGATTTATAAGATGGCCAAAATCCAGTTGTTAAAACTGTGACTGAAAATTCAATCCCAGGCCTGAAAATCCAGTTGTTAAAACTGTGACACCGAACATATACCCGTGTCATTGTAACGTAGCATCAAAGTAACACGTGAGACATAATGCTAATACAACCAAATACAGGCCTGAAAATCTCTTCCTATTTCAGAAATAGAGCAGTAATGAAACTGATTTCTCACATGCATTCAAAACCTACAAATCCTATTTGACAATAGAACAAAACCTTTAAAGAAGTTCAAAAGCAAAACAGCATGTCAAGTAGTGGAGTTTCACAACTAATCTGTACATGCAACAAAGGAAAACAGCAAAAACAAAACAACAACTGAACAAAACCTCTAAAGAAGTTCAAAAGCAAAGCAACATGTCAAGTAGTGGAGTTTCACAACTAATATGTACATGCAACAAAGGAAAATAGCAAAAACAAAACAAAACTGTGGAGAGATCAAATACAAGCAAATATTTGTACTCAAAACAACTTAGAGAAACATTAAACCTCTAAATCATTCAGAAACAAAGCTGCATTCAAGATTTGACACTAATCTCTAACATGCATTGCAGAAACCCTATCCAAAATCCACCAAAACAAGTCAGGCTCTACTCTAAACACACTAAAATGAACAAAACCACTTCAAATTAGTTCATTAAACACCTCAAATTTCAGGAATACAAAGCAAGCATCTAATACCACTATGCTTCTCAAAATGTCAGGAGTACAAATATGCTTCTCGACTATGGACTGAGACTCTCTGTTGAATCTGCAGGGTGTGGGGTAAGGGTAACTATAAAACTGACCTCTACTTCTGTAGTAGATTCAGCTTGAGATTGGTATCTGTTTCTTTTTAATTCTTATTTCATTATTTGACTTTCTAAACTTACTAATTTTACACTTTATTTTTCATTGTTAATAGAAATATCAACAATTAATTTACAAACAACAACTTAAACAAACTTCAGAGATGAACCAGGTATCCAACTGCCCCTATTGAAACAAAAAGCATTCGACTTCGCCTCATCGTGTTTTCATGAGACGGATATTAATGAAAACCCTTTTCAACACAAAAATGGTTGCAAATGGATCATCAGAACTAGTTTACACTAAATAAGTAAGAGACGGTGCTTGAAAGACAATAAATCGCATAACAAACATCTTTTTTACCTTTCCTAGTACTTCATCCTTGTCAACCAAGGTCGGTGGTCTTCCTCTCCCTCTAGAAACCTCAACCTGCAGAGATGACCATGCTAGGAAATGTAAAAAGAATATAATGAAACTTAACACAAAAATTGATAAAGGTAAACATACCCTCATCCCTCCTCCTTTATCTGAGCTTGGGACCGGTAATGTAAAAAAGAACCTTTACATTGGCGGAGTTAAAAAAGGGTTGTTATAAATTTAAAAAACATAGGTAAGTATATATATATATTCAACAAGAAAACAACACTACTAAGATTACATATTTGGGACTACCAAATCCAAATTAAAATTACAGATTTGGGACTACCAAAACCAAATCAGCCAGGAGTGTGTAAGTCAAAAAACAAAAATGAACGTATCACTACTAAGTACTACAGTATTGCATGCAAGTCCACAAAAATAGCAAGCATCAAGGATATCGTTCAAGGTTGTAATACCAAGGTAGTCGTAACTGTCAATCATCAAGTTCCACATGATTTTTACACCATACGAAGAAATCACCAACGTCCAAATCCCCCATCATGTCTCCTTTTGGATCACTCTTGTAAAGTTTCACCTCAGTCATATATTTGAAGCATAAGGAAAGTCTGATCTCTGTTGCAGGGGTCAATGATCCATGGCAATCGCAAGAGAATCGATGGATAGGATCAACAACCTCTTTTGCTATCGCAATTACATTCTTATGCCAATCACAAACTTTGTAAGTCCTTGACACTGAAGGAACATGATTGCTTGGAGAAGGAAACCTCGCAACACCTTGAGAAGATGGTGGTAATGGAGATGGAGGTAATGGATTTTCTGGTTGCCTTGTCGATTGTGCACGGGATGAAGGTGTATCTTCAGTTCTTTGTGTCCCTCATTGTGTTCCCTCACTTGTTGATGGTCTCACATAAGTTCCATTTTCAAGTCTCTCTCGTATCCATTGAACATTTTCTTCCAATCTATCATATTTTTGGCTCAATTTTTTTACTTCCAATGTTTTATCCAAAAACAATGAACGAGCAGGAAGTGAAGCATCATACTTCCTTTTAGGGACGGTGGCTCCAACACAACGAACACGTCCCCTTTCTTCTTGGCCAAACACTTGGCTTAGAGGATCATTATCAATAGTGAGGTCAGTGGTACCCTGGGTTGAAGATTCTTGCAAGGCGGCCTTTTTTGCTTTAACTTGTTCCTTAAAAAGAATGAAAAAATAAAATAACACAGGACACAAATAATATTCAAACAACTACAAAGTAAATTAAGAATTGTGTATAAAAGACATCATTGGGCACATACCATATATAGTTCAGCACTATGCGTGGGTTTTCCATCCTTTCCCGTGTGACAAACAATCCATATATCAGTGCGTGTGACTGGTTCCCCATCAGGGTTCTTCTCAACCTATATACTTGAAAGATTAGTCTCAGCCAATATAGTTAAATGGTTATTATTGTACTAGTAGCTAGAAACTCAATTACCATTTCATACTCCACTTCTGCAGCACTCTTTTGGCCACCCCCCCCCCCCCCATACATACTTTGAAGGCTTTTTGTTTTTGGCATTTTGGGCTCTAATTGCCTTCGCTTCAGGGGTGCTCTCATAGCGAACAAACTCCTTCCAATCCTCCTCTCTTACACCATTTGGAACATGCTTCTCTTGTTCCTCAATGGTAGGATACTTATCCAAATAGTCCTTCCTAAGATCTGCCTTGAACCTTCTAAAATATTCTGGCATTTTCAAATGCACACTCCTTTTCACATAATTGGGGATGTCGTATTCACGCTGCAAATAAGCCATTGAGATATAAGTTGACAATAAAATAAAACATTATGAAAATCAATGATGTAAAATCTCACCTTGAGGGCATTCCACACATCCTCTTTGTAGTTGTCAGTAACATGGTGCCAACCCTTGAATTTGATGGGAACAAATGTTTCAACAAGCTTTCCAATGCGTTTATTGAAATTTCTAGCACCAGGTCCAACTGCTAAACCATGGACATTGAACTTTATGGTCTTTTTAACTTCACTGTCATCATTTGTAGATGTAGTGACATCATTGGTGGAGAGATTGCCGCGAGTACTACCCATTTCTATCAATGACATTATAGATATTAACCATTATCAAACAAAAAGAAATAAGAAACAACTATATACACTACATTTATAGATAGTTTCCTTCCACAACATATCACCACAAATAGATTTTTATAAAGCATTGGAAAAGCCAATTTGAATACTTAGCTACAAAGCTTCCCTTTCCCAACTCAAAAGTCAAAATAAGAAACAAAGACAAAATAATTGGTCTCAACCAAAGAGGATGACTAAAATAGCAGTAGAAATGCATCAAAAAAATATTGTAGCATAGTCAATTAAAGTTCCAGTAAGCTCTTCAGGTTGGGGTTGTCTTTCAAGATGTTTTGATACACAGTGGGAGTTTCCTTTTTATCGACATTAGTGTTCAAGCCTCTTTGAGTATGTAGAACTACATGCCACCCGTCATTTGCTCGATCTTTCGAATAAAATACCCCACTTTCTTCTTGAGCTAAAATGAATGGATCCTCTTCCACCTTTCTTTTGTCTTTTAGCTTTGACAAGTTTACCATCTCATTGTTCCAAATTGGGTCCACCTTATATGCATTTTTCTTATCTTCCACTTTGACCCAATCACAATAGAAGATTGTTTCTTTGAAATCTATGTAGTTTAGCACCAGTATGTCTCTAACAACTCCATACCATTTGACTAGTTTGTCCTTTGGCCTCTTATCTTTCTTTCTAGCAACAAAAGGAGCAATGGCATCCATGGAGACACCACTATCTTGTGTAACCAAACATTCATCCGAAGAACTTGTCGCAAATGTGAAACCATTTACACAATATTTTGGATATCGGGTTGCCAAAAATTGTGGACCATTGGCTAACCTCCAAAGTGTGGTATTTGTTTCCCCAGCCTTCTCCAACTACATTATAAAACAAATCATCTTAGAACTGAAATCTGAAAAAAAAATATTTTATATATATATATATATATGAATAAATACACATTATAAAATACCTCATTACACAACCAAGGAATAAAATCAGTGGCTTTCTCAACGAATTTCCTTGACCCTTTTTTTTACTTTGTGTAGCCAACTCCATGCAATATTCATTGTATTTTCTGCACAAGTTACCATATTATCATAATTCTAGATTTCTAGTTATTAAAAAAACTAAAATATTATATATCTTACTCTTCCCAATCACTCGAATCAGCGAGTGCATTGAAAACCCATCATCGAGCTTGTTTAAATTGTACATTATTTAGCATACAGTTTTTTCCTTTATCCAATGGTTGTTCATCGGCATACTCATCATCTACATCAAGTCACTCCTCTTGACTGTGTTTGTGAGTTCCGAACCGTGGCTTTGTCATATACTCCATGCAGTATGTAACAGATTCATCTACAAGGTATGCTTCTGCTATTGATCCTTCTATGTATCTGAAATTTTTAGCATAGTCTTTGTATCGTTTCATTAACCTATCAATCATAAATAAAATGATAAATTAGTATATAATATAATAAGATAACGTGATGACGTGCACTAAAATTAGAAAAGTTATTTACTGCTCAAAGGGATACATCCATCGATATCGAACTGTACCACCAAGCATCGCTTCCTCGGTTAGATGAGCCATGCCATGCACACTTATAACAAAGAATGAAGGCGGGAGCTCCTTTTCAAGTACACAAATTGCCTCAATCACACCTTTGTGTGCCAACTGAAGATCTGTTTTGTTGATTACTTTAGCAAATAAGATATTAAAGAATAAGCTAATTCTTTGAATAGCAATTCTTAAATCTTTATCCTTCTTGTCACGAAATACATGTCTAAGCAAAACTGGAAGTAAATGTTGCATAATGACATGGTAATCATGTGACTTCAGTCCTCTTAGCTCCAGGGGATTGCAAGAACGCAATTACTCAACTTGGATGAAAATCCACTCGGCAATTTCAACTCTTTTAGTGTATTCATAAATACTTTTTTTTCTTTCTTGGTCAAGGCAAATGATGCTTTTGGCATTGAAGTTTTTCCCGTTTCAGTGTCATGGCTCAACCAATATCTCTTATGAGTACCCATGTCTTCCATATCTTTTCGAGCATTCTCACCATCCTTTGCTTTCTTAGAGACATTCAACAATATGTTCAATAAGTGTTCAATGACATTCTTTTCAGTATGCATCACATCAATATTATGTCGTAGCTCAACAAACTTCCAGTACGGCAAATCAAATAAAATGGACCTTCTAGACCACGGTGGCGCAATGTTATTGGTTGGTTCATCATTGACGTTATCATTATCAACATATTCTTGCGCTTTTGACCACCAACCCTGCCTTGTGTAGAACTACCTTCCAAAATTTCCACTATCCTTCGTTCAACTTCTTCGTGAGATAATCGTCGTGGAGCACGACGATGTTCAACATCTTTGTTGAATCCCTTGTCATCTCTAAACTTGTGTTTTGTAGGTAAAACACGTCGATGGCCTCTATAGCATATCTTCCGACTGTTTGAAAGATGTTCAAATTCTACATCATCAACACAAATAGGGCATGCATTATAACCATGAACATTACAACCAGCTAGAGTCCCATTAGCAGGAAAGTCATGGATACCCCAAAACAACATTGCTTTCAACCGAAAATTGCTTTTAGTACACACATCCCAAGTTGAAACACCATCTGCCCACAATTCCTTCAACTCTTCTACTAATGGCTTCAGGTAAACATAAATATTCTTTCCGGGTGCTTTTGGCCCTGATATTAACAAGGTTAACAAACAAAACTCCTTTTTCATGCATAAAGAAGGTGGAAGATTCAAAGGTGCTATTATTACTGGCCAACAACTATAAGCATTACTTAGATTTCCACGTGGGTTAAAACCATCAGTCGATATTGCAAGTCTCAAATTCCTACTATCAGAGGCAAACTCTGGCCATCTCATATTTGTTGAAGTCCATTGTGTTGAATCACATGGATGTCTCATCAAATTCCCATCTGAACAAGCAACCTTGTGCCAAGTCATTGCTTCACCAATCCACGGTATGCTAAAAAATCTTTTCAACCTTGGAATTAATGGAAAATACTTTACAACCTTTTTAGCTTCTTTCCTGTATACCTTGCCAGATTCGTTGTCATCATCATCCACATAAACCTTATACCTACCAGAACCACATTTTGGACAAGTAACCATACCCTCATATTCTTTCCAATAGAGTATGCATCCATTGGCACATGCATGTATTGTCTTGCATTCCATCCCCATATCTTTAATTGTGTTTTTCATGTTTGGGTAGTTATCTGGCAAATTACAATCATCCGGCAATAAGGTTTTTAGCCATTTTAACAACATCGTCACACTATTACCACTCCAACTAAAACGAGTCTTGAAATTCTGTAATTCAATAATGGTGGACAACGTGGTCTTATCCTTAGAACACCCATTGTACAAAGGCACAGTCGCTTTTTCCTTATACTTTTGATACTTCTTGTTCATAACTGTCTCAGGTTCACAAGAAAGTTCCGGACCACCTTCTGGATTACCGCCAAAAACATTCTTCGACGGTGTCATTCAAGTCATTTATCCCATCATCAGCCTCCACAGTTTGCATGTTGAGGAATACATCATCAACTAGGTCGCTCATCCTAGGATATTCAAAGGCATCATCAGGTTCAACCACTTATGTCATAGGTACATCAATCACCTGCTTGTTTATATTCTATCCATGATGTATCCACGTGACATAATTGGTATCAATGCCATGGCTTAACAAATGAACACCTATGTCGTCAACACTAATGTTTCCCCTCAAGTTCCTACATCGAACACATGGGCAAGGAAAAAGACTCTCTCCATTTGCATTATCCTCAACAAACTTTTGGAATTGTCTAACGTCGTATATATACATTGCACTTCCTCGTTTGTTCATCCATGACTTATCTAAAGGAATTGTTGACATTTCTACACACCAAAAATTAAAAGATTAACTTTACTCAAACACTCATGAAAATTAAAAGATTGAGAGTGACACTTTTATGAGGATAATCTCCATAGAAACCATACCATGAGGAGGCTATCTTCCCCTTAATCATCTCCCTTTGAGGCCCATGAATTGGCATAGGAAGCAAATTAGTTTACTAGAATAATATCTAAGAGTGTCTGCTTAATCAACTAGTATTCAATAGACATGGAATACATGGGAGTACCCTACTACCTCCATCTTTCCAATTAGTTTCAGTTCATCAGAGATTTAATATCCTGAGGAGTCCAGCTATGTAATTGCAATTTTTGCTCCTTGAAGATTGTGTAAGATTGGTTCGACAAGTTAGGTTTCAATATTACAGGGCAATGTTCAAAGGGTTACATGCTTCATAGCTTAGTTTTTTCTAGGATTTAAGTTGAATGTACCAGTCGTTGTAGATTCAACTTATAGGTAACTGGTCTTGCCATGGATTCCATGCAACCAAAAAAACCTTTAGTTTTGTTCTACACATTTAACATAACGGAAATGATGGAAATTAAGCAGGAAACTAAACAAGAAGTAGTGCTGAACTATTGCGAATTTACTTGTTGAATATGTAAACAGTGTTGAACTATTAAGTAGGAAACTAAACAAGATTTTGTACATCATACAAGCTATACCTTTTTTTCTTGAACTGGTGGTGCAGCTTTGGCCTTTGCAGGATCTTTTGGTGGCAATCCTAACTTCCGCCTTCTTTCTGCCTGCCAAGCCAAGATAAACAGTTAGATTTGACACTACCAATTGCAGCCTACACGCACACATATATAAGCTAAACATTGGTTTAGATTAAATTGAGATTGTCAAAATCAAGAATATATCCCAATGGCATCCAACAATGTGATTGTTTAGAATCATTACCCCAAGATGGTGACATTGAGGAAAGGCAGGGTTTACATGAGCCGAAGATGGAAACTCTCGTACTTCTTTTTAAATTTAAAATTTCATAAATTTTGTCCATATATTAGTGTTCTATTTATTTATTTTTTGGTAATTAGTGTTATGGGAAAAAAAATAATGTCATTTTTCAAATTAGACCAATGACCAATATTGAATTATAGAATTTTTTTAAGCATTAATAGCACATTACCATACTAGAATAGCCTAACATGTTTCAAAGACACGAGGTGCTAAATGTACTGGTAAGAGGGGGGTTGGAGGAGCTTGTTGGACTGAATTCAATAGATCTATGGATCAGAAGGGGCTTTGGTGGCACAATTAATATATGAAAATTTGTTTGTGAGAAAATCATTTAGAAACATTGGGCGATGAATGGTGATACATAAGAGAGAATGCGAACACAAGGGTTTCTGATTGAACAGCTGTATTCTAGACCAGTGGAAGTAGTTTGGTGTCTGGGGTTGGAATTATCAACCTATTCCAACCACTTAGGGATCTTTAGTTACATTTCAATGGCCATGCTTCAACTGCAGGAGGGACTAAACCAATATTTGTTACTATATAATCTATTAGAGGTTATGTTGGGATTCGCAAAAAAGAAAATGTGAGATCCATTTGTAAATTGGTCTAGAAAATATTGGTAAAGTTGCTTACTATTTTAGCAGACCAATCTCAAGGGAGTTTTTGAAAAACAGAAAATTTGTCATGTATAAGGTCTACTATACTGTCCATACTAGATATATGCTCAAGTAAAAGAAGGCCACCCAAAATAATAATGATAATAATAATATTAGTAATAACAATAATAATAAGGGTTAGTTGTGATTTACACCCATAATAACCAAGACTAACAGTTTTCGTCCCTCGACTGTTAAACACCTCACGTGCCTAATTTTGTTGACAAAATTACCCTTGAGTAAAGAGAGGACGAGAGGGGGAGGTGGCAACGGCACTGGATGGCGATGAACCGATCATAGATGGGGAAAGATAGGGTCAGCGGCTGGCAGTGGGGTGGTGGTGAACTGTTGCTGCAAAGAGAGAAAAAGAAGAGGGGAGGGGATCTGGGGTGGTGACAAATTGAATAAAGAAGGAAAAAGGAGGGAGGGTGGCCAACTGAAATCATACCTCAATAAAATAAGAATTCTCTGCCGCATTAAATGTGTTTATGAAGTATGAACTTAAACAAATTATTCTTCAATCATACCTCAATAAAAGATAAGTTGAGAATTCAACATATACCTTATCCTCTTCGAGTTTCTGACGGATCTTCTCCCTTGTTTTTTTCTGACGGATCTTCTCCCTTCTCTACAACAGGAAAATGAATCTATTTTAGTTTTAGGGGGCAAACAAATAAATTGCACAAAAATGGGTGAAGTGAAACAAGATAATGGTGAAGACTGAAGACAATAAAACATTTTTCAACCAAAAATATTTTTCGTATCAAGACAAACTGTTTTCTTTCATTGTCTTCCTCAATCCGCTTTGCTTCAAGAAGCTCCTTACCTATACGAATTCTCTCTTACAAATAATGGTACTATTAGGTTAGACATTATTAATGCCTGACCAAAAATATCAACAAAATCAACAGAATGCAAAACTCTTTCAAATTTTGTCCAAAATATGTCCTAGAACTATGCATCAACCAAGTTGAAATCCTAAAGAGGGAAAATCAAAAAAGGGAAAAGTCTAATACATCTTAAATAGTCAGTAGGTTATAGTGATTACTCAAAAGCATTAGATGTAAAGCCATTAACCTACTAATATTTACATCCTCTTCCATTATGTTTGCTTTTTTTTTCATTCATTTTTTAAATGGCCTTATATAATATACATCAAGTAACTACATTAAAGTTGGCCATAGATCAATAGAGCTTATATAAACACACCTATTGAATGAGTGAGACAATCAAACTTGGGAAGTCAACTTACAATGTGAAAAAGAAAGTGCAAGTAAGAAGAGAAAATGTCAATAGATTCTGTCAGATGCATTAAATCCATAACTATGCAACTTCCCAATCCCATAATAAAATTTTCATCCGGAAAGAAAAAGACAAGTCATTGGTGAACCATAAAATGTCAATGCTCGGAACACCAACAATTAAAGCCATTTTTATATTAAAAACACGCTTCATTTTGTTACTATCCAAATGACCCAAAAAAAAACTTGCACTGTGTATCTCAATTTCTGTCAGCTGATTGATAGATCTAGTGTGTAGTACTTTCAAATAGTTTGTTTGAGAAGAGCAGCTCAGCCGTAGGTCTTCAAATTTCTATCAGGAAGTAGTGCTGAACTATTAAGCAGGAAACTAAACAGATTCAACAAACACAAAACAATGTTGCAATCCAAACCAAACATTAGTCAGCAAGAAATCACGAATCGAAACCAGATCGAATTGAATCTCAAATCGATCGATATCGATAACAACACACAGTATAGTAAGTGCAAAAAAAAACCCAAATAAGTGCAAAAATTACCCAAATAATCGCAAACAATCAAACAACCCAAATAACAGTAAGTGCAATCAAACAATCACAACAATCACGAATCGATTCAATACAGTAAGTGCAAAAAAAAACCCAAATAACACATAAATCACGAACCTCTTTCACTTCTTCTTCTTTCTCTTCACGCTCTCCTCTGCTCCTCTCTCACACTATTTGATTTTCTAACAAACCCTAAAATGAAAATGGAAGGAGGCGGGAGCGCCAATTTTTTCGCAAGTGAAAGTGTTTTCGCAATGGCGCCCCAAATCGTGAAATGGATGTGAGCCGTGGCAACACAGGTGTTTTCGCAATTACACAGGTGCATTTCTTTTTATAGCCACGGTTTGTGGGCCGTGGCAAATAAACTAACGGTTTTGAGCCGTGGCCATCTCCGTGTAGCTAATCAAGCCTTTTGGTGTAGTGACTGGTGTTCCTGTTACTAAACGAGTGACCAAGGATGGAGCCTCGATCATCCCTGACCCTTATGTGCTCCACTCACAAGTCAGCTAGAAGGAGCCCGTTCCTGGGGCTATCGATGGTTGGTTCTCTAGGTATTCGGAGGTTGACGTGTAGAAGAGTGCACATAACCATATCAACTCATGATATAAATGGTTGATGAATAAAGTTCTGATGCCTGTTCTTGTTGCTTGAGAACACCTTGACAAAGGTGTGAAGCAAATAATGGAGGTAAAGAGTTCACCTCATTTTTTTAACTTTTTTATTTGCTCTAAACAAGGGATGTCCCATCTCACTTATGCTGGGATGATTGGATCCGATTATCAGGTTGCCCGTGAATATGTGTATGCCTTGGAGAAGAGGTACGCGCTACAGCTGTTGTAACTTTTTGATGCTCTGACTCATGTGGATAACTTGAAGGAGAAGTATGCTTATTAGGATAAGATGACTGACACTTCTCATGATATTCTCAAGGAAGTTGAGCCTGTCAAGGATAAATATGCTTCTGAAGTGGCTACTGCAGATAAGAAAATGGATCGCCTTCGTGATCAGTTATCTACTACGGAGAGTGAGTTGTTCATCACGAAGGTAGCTTGTGATCAAGCATTAACTTTGGTTGACTCTCAGTTTGCTCTCCACGAGACCGCTGAGAATCGAGTGGAGCAACTTACTGTAGAGCTCGATTTTGTTAGGGAACAACTTATTTCGGAGAGAATCATTAAGGAATAAGCATCCAAGCTCTCTGGATTTGAAGAGGAGCTTGTTCGAGCCAAACAGAAATTGTCTGTACTTGCAGATCAGTCTAAGTCTAACACATATCCAGTAGAGTTCAGTGAAGTTGTTGCTGGCAGAATTGATCTCCTTGACTATATGGAAGTGGATGAGGGTGGGACCTCGCCAAGTACCATGCGATAGCTAGCTACGTCTTTGAAGATCCTTCCACCCCTTTTGCGGATGACGAAGTTCCTGCTCTACCTCGTCTGAGTGACCCGATTGATGATGATAATTCTTCTTCTTTTCTGGTTGACCTTGCCAACAATGATAAAGCTTCTTCTCCTCCGACTGACTCTACCAATGATGATAAAGCTTCCTTACCCCCAACTGTTCCACCTGTAATCTCACCTCCTGATGTAATTGATTGAATTATCAATGAAGTTCTGGTTTTTTTGCTCAACTATACTTGTTTGTCTCATTTTTTTTGTCTTCCTGACTCGTAATAAGTGTTGCCTGACTTGGAAGTCCGAGCTTTGTAGATACTCTAATCTAACTTTGTAAAGACTTAGAATATATAATAGATGTAACCTAACTTTGATGTCTGAGCTTCATAGATACTTAAATCTAACTTGGTAGTTTAGACATAGAAGATATGATAGGTGTAACACATGTCATCGTCGATTATTTTCCTACTTTAGTAGAAAAATATCTACTTACTTTGTAGTCCTAACCAGCTGAATACACTTCGTTGTCTGACTTGGTGGTTGGACAAGAAGATTTTTGGGTAGTTGTCTAACTTAGTTGTCTTGACTAGCTTTGTCCAACTTGGTGATCGAACATTAATATTTCTGAGTAGTTGTCTTGACTAGCTTAATACACTTCATTGTCCGACTTGGTGATTGAACAAGAAGATTTTTGAGTAAATTCTAGTCTGACTTTGGTGTCCTAACTAGTTGAATACACTTCATTGTTCGACTTGGTGATCGGATAAGAAGATTTATAAGTAATTCCTAGTCTGACTTGGGTGTCCTGACTTGTTGAATACGCTTCATTGTCCGACTTGGTGATCAGACAAGAAGATTTATAAGTAATTTTCTATTCTGACTTGGTGATCGAACAATAAGATTTTATAAGTTATTGTCTAGTCTGACTTGGATGTCCTGACTAGTTTAATATGCTTCATTGTCTGAGTTTGTGATCAGACATGCATTGTTTTCAAGTAATTTTCTAGTTCGACTTGGATAACCTAACCAGGTGAAATTACTGGAGTAAGAGACGAAAGTTTCTAGAATGTAATAGTTTACTGATTTTAAGTGATCTACATTCCATGGCCTCTTGAGTTGCTCTCATTTGGATTTTCTAACCAATATGTTCATGGTCTGTTGATTTTGACAACTTTGTATGGCCCTTCCCAATTTGGGTTTAACTTCCCCGCACCTTGTCCTTTTGTGTTTACCTGGATTTTTTTGAGAACTCAATCACCTATTTTGAATGTGTGGGGTTTGATTTTCTTATTGTAATAGCTTACCATTTTCTGTTGTAGGCTACCATTTTGATTGAAGCTCTGTTCCATTTTTCTTTGAGAAGATCTAGTCTGACACGCAGTGCTTCATTATTGTATTCTATTCGGAACTGTTCAGCTATGAAGGTTGGCATGCCAATCAAGACTGGTACCATTCACCTCAAATTGCCTCAGACCCATAAGTTAAGGCGAATGGTTTTTCCCCGGTTAGAGTTCTTTTTGTTGTCCTATAGGGCCCGCAAATTTTCTGGCAATTCAGCTACCCATAATCCTTTTGTTGCTTTAAGTTTTTTCTTGACGGCCTCCAGGATTATTCGGTTGGTGACTTCTACATGTTTGTTAGCTTGCGAATGAGCAGGTGTTGAGAAGTGGTGATTGATGCTCAAGTTCTCACATTACTTCTTGACCTTTTTGCCTTCGAATTGGACCCATTGTTAGTGACAATTGTTCTGGGTATTCTGAATTTGCATAAGAAATTTAGATCCAAGCTTCTCCTATTTTTGATAGTGGTTCTACTTGTACCCACTTTGTGAAGTAGTCGACTGCTACAACAAGGTACTTCTTCCTATCGAAGAGTAGAAGTGGACCTACAATATACATTCTGCATTGTGCGAATGGCTACGAACTACTCATTGGGATAATGTTTTGTCCTGGCATGTGTGTATGGAGCAAATCGTTGGCATTTATCACACAACCAAATAAATTCTTTTGCATTGTTGGCCAATAATACCCTAATGTTAGGGCTTTCTGAACTAATGTTTTGCTTCCAAGATGATTCCCGCATATGCCAAAATGGATTTCTTGAAGAATATGACTTCACTGGGTGATAGACATCTTAGGAGCGAACCTGTGGATAATCTCTTGTATAGCCTGTCACTTATTAGCATGTACTGTGTTACTCTGTTCCGCAGCTTACGAGCCTCCATCTTGTCTATTGGCAGAGTTATGTTTTGTATGTATGCTAGAATTAGAGTCATCCAACTGTATTCCTAATTTGTTGTAAATACTTCGTGTGCGTCATTCTCCATGATTGAAATTTCTTGTACTGTGATAAGGGGACTAGTGACTTCTTTTGTACGTGACGCTCCTTTCGCCAAGTTGTCTGTTTTTTTGTTGTCTTCCCTTGCACAGCGTCGAATGATGATTGCTTTGAAGCTTTCGATTAGGTCACTTGCCTTTTGATGGTATGCTTGCATCCGTGCGTCTTTTACTTGGAATTCGTCGTTCAATTGATTGACAACCAGTTTTGAGTCAGTGAAAACATTAAATTCTTTTACTTCGAGGTGTTTAGCTAATTGTAGTCCGGCTATTAGCGTTTCATGTTCAGCTTCATTGTTGGAGGCGTTGAAACTGAATTTGATGGATTTTTTCAAATTCATCCCATCTGGGGTGTATTGGATTATTCCAGCTCCGCTTCCTTTCTCATTGGATGCTCCATCACAACGTAGGATCCATCCTTGAGTGTGGGCTTTAGCGGTTTCTTGCTCATTGTCATTGTTCAGTTGATACTTGCTACTGCCTGTGAATTTGGTGATGAAGTCTGCTAGTGCTTGAGCTTTTATTGCTATTTTTGGAGTGTAGTTGATGTTGAACCAATCGAGCTCTATCGCCCAATTCATCATTCTGCGGGGCAGCTCTAGTTTGTGCAGTACTGACCAAAGTGGATGTTCGGTCATTAAAGTTATGGAATGAGACTTGAAGTAGGGGCGCAACTTTCTGGAAGATACAACCAGCGCCAGTGCTAATTTCTCTAAGGCTGGATAGTTACCTTCTGCGTCCGCCAATGTTTGCTAATGTAGTAGACTGACTTTTGTATGCCCTTTTCCTCAGTATCATGGCGGAGCTGACTGCGTGTTCCGATACTAATAGATACAAGTATAACATCTCGCCTAGCTTTGGTCTTGAAAGTAGTTCTTAACCCCCCATGTATGCCTTTAGGTTTTTGAAAGCTTGTTTGCATTCCTCATTCCATTATAATGTTTTGTTCCCTTTCAAGATCTTGAAAAACATGAGGCATTTGTCTGATGATTTGGAGATGAACCTATTCAAGGATGCTACTCTGTCGTTAAGGCTTTGTACACCCTTGATGTTGGTGAGCGATTGCATGTTTAACAGTGCTTGTATTTGTTTCGGATTAGATTTGATTCCTTTTTGGTTGACCATGTACCCAACAAAATTTCTCGACTCTACTCTGAATGTGCACTATTTTTTATTGAGCTTCATTTTGTACTTGTGGAGTTGGGAGAAGAGTTGTTGTATGTATTTGATGTGGTCATCTTTGTATAGGCTCTTAACTAGCATATCATCAATGTATACTTCCATGGGCTTGCCAATTTGATCTTTAAACATTTTGTTGACCAGACGCTGGTACGTTATTCTCGCATTCTATAATCCGAACGACATCACCAGGCAGCAATACTTACCACTTTCTATTATGAAGGATGTCTTCTCTTTGTCTAGTGGATGCATTTATATTTAATTGTAACCAGGATATGCGTCCATGGAGCTAAGGAGTCCATGTTCGGAAGTAGCATATACTATCTGATCTATACGTGAAAGTGAAAAGTTGTCTTTTGGGTAGACTTTGTTGAGGTCTGTGTAGCCATGCAGACCATCCACTTCCAATTTTTTTTAACCAGAACTGTATTGGCTAACCAGACTGGGTGGTGGCACTTTCTGATCATTCTCGCATTCAGTAAGCGATGCACCTCATTATTGATGGTCTGATTCCACTCTGGGGTGACTGGCCTTCTTTTTTGTCGGATTGGCTTTTTGTTCGGGTTGATTTGCAGCCTATGTGTGATGATGGAGGGGTCAATATCAACCATGTCCTTCATTGTCCAAGCGAATACGTCCTGGTTGTCTTTCAGCGGTTGGATCAGTTGTTTGCTCAACTCTAGGTGAAGTTTTGTCCTGATCCGAACGATTTTGCTGCCTTCTGCACCATCAAGGTGGATTGGTATCATCTCTTCCTCCGATTGACCAGTGTTCAGCAGACCATGTGGACTGCTCAGAGCTAGGGATGGCAGTGGGGCTGATTTTCACGGATATTCGCCCCACCTGCTCTAGATGGGGCCAATTTGGATGTACCTTAATCGACTTCAGAGCATATTTGGGGATCTAAATTGTATTCGTTGCGGATATGGATTTGGCCAAATCTGTTCCACGGATATCCGTTTATAGAGCGTTATTAGTAAAATACCCTTAAAACCCCTAAACCTAAAAAAAATCTCTTCTCTCATCCTCTCTCCATCGAGCAGATACAACCCCTTGCCTCCTCTGCCACTGCACGCCTCCACCAAGGGTTCATACCTCCGTTGCCCATCGTCTCCAATGAGTCTTTCGTCTTCTTCATTTTTTTCTTCTTTTTCGTTACTGTATTTCAAAATGGAATAGGTTTGAAAGTTTGAACAATTAAAATAGAGGAAGAGAACCCACGCGATCGTGTCTCTCACGAAACTTTCCATTTTTTCGAAATGCTTCGTTTCGTTTCCCTTTTATTCTCCCCCGAAATTTCTCCTCTACCTCATCCATACCATTGCCACAATTTCCTCCCTAAACCCTAATTCCTTCCACTTCCCCTTTAGGGTTCCTCTTCTTCAAATATCTCAATCAATCAACCAATCTATGGTCTTGGAATAGAAAATCTCAATCGAATTGAATTTGATATTCTCATATATGCATGGCTTCTTCTCCTCCGAAGGCATTATAGACCTCAACTACCATATCCACTTTCTTCCTCAACTACATCGATTTTACTTCTCCAAGTCAACAATGAAAATTTAGTAGCCAGTGTACTGTGTTCCTAGGCCTTTGATTGTGTTTCTCTGCAAGCTTTCACGTGTCATCTGTCATTTGATTAGTGAGTTCAATTTAACTTGCATGGAAGAAATGTTGAGTTAGGAAGTTGATGAGCGGTGCAGTGATCTGTTGAGTAGAAGATAGTTTATTTGTTTTTTTCGATTACTCGGGGCAGAGTGGATATCCGCCAATCCGTTAGGAGCGGGGGTGATTTTTCAAAAATTATATAAACGGATATTCGGGTTGGATTTGGGGATCCACGATCCCCAGCGGGGCGGGGCAGATTTGCCCATATCCACCCCAATCTTCCCTGTTGCCATCCCTAGTCCGAGTTGCATCCTCGTCTAGGAGGGATTGATCCATCTATAGTTGGTTGGGCGGCTGTTGTGATGGCTCCATTAGTCCTGATTGTGATCAATATTTATTGAGAGATGTCATCAAGATGAAACATGAACTTAAATGACTAAATTTTATCTCTTCAGGAAACATGTCATCAAGATGCTCCGTAAGAGTCAAGATTTCTTCACTCACGATCCCGCTAAGTTGGGGGCAATCCCACTTAGGCATGGTGGGAAGACGATCCTTCCACGAGGCTCAGGCCGTACCCCAAAGGCTAAAGTGATCGTATATCCAACACTACAAAAAAAATAAACATATCAATATATTAGTTCAATATCTGGAACACTAAAAAGATAATTGACTGAACAATTAACCCGAAAATAGTACCTCCAAAAGCAGCAAATATCCAGATATTTGTTTGGTACCCGATCTACTAGCACAACCAAGTTGACAATATAAGAACACCAAAGTACCAACTCCCATTTGAACTTCCCAACATCATCCAACTTCAAGTATTCAGTGCAAACCTTGGTTCCAGTCTTATCAGCAAAGATAGTCATGCATAGAAGAAATAACAATTAACCCCATGTAACTTGTTTCTTTTGAAAAGAATCACTTGTGCTTACTTTCCCACAACAATGCTCCTTAATAAATTTCATCTCCATGAAGCTAAGATTTTTCTTAAAACCATTAACCAACAGTTGCACACATTCATTTGGCTTCATTTGAGTTTTTTTTCACCATAACCGGCTTACCAACAATCGGCAAATGAGTGATACGATAGACATCATAGATGGTGATGATTATTTCTCCAAAAGGGAGGTGAAAAGTGTTAGTCTTAGATTGCCCACGCTCGATAAAAAAATCAAATTTTCACCCTATCGATATGATCCTTACAATGGTTGTCAATGGTCAGAGACCACTCTTATAGACCATTTTAAATTATTTCTTTCAGCTCATCACTCAACTTCCAAAGTATAAAATTCTTATATTGATGTCGACATCTCAACTCGCCTCATTCCTACATAATAAGAAAAACTAGTTACTATCCAAATAATGTAAAAACAATAAGTAATGCATATTTAAAAAAAACTTCAAAATATTATAAATACCTCCTCACCAAACCAAATGGACTAAGAAACATTATTTGGATATTTACAATAAAGCCCCAAAGGAATCAGGATGCAAGTCGGATATTTACAATAAACTTCTGGTCTGATCAACCAAAAAAGTAAAGGTTGGACGAACGAATCAACTAAGGAAAACAACTTCGGGTCGACTAGAGTGTCGAACCAATGAAGTAAAAGTTGGATGAATGAGTCAACTAAGTAAAATGACTTCGAGTCGACTGAAATGTCGAGTTAACGAAGTAAAAGTTGAACGAACTAGTCAACTAAGTAAAACGACTTCGAGTCGACTGAAACATCGAGTTAACGAAGTAAAAGTTGGATGAACGAGTCAACTAAGTAAAATGACTATGAGTCGATTGAAACGTCGAGTTAACGAAGTAAAAGTTGAACGAACGAGTCAACATAGTAAAAACTTCGAGTCGACTGAAATGTTGAGTTAATGAAGTAAAAGTTGGACGAACGAGTCAACTAAGTAAAATGACTTCGAGTCGAGTTAACGAAGTAAAAGTTGAACGAACGAATCAACATAGTAAAAACTTTGAGTCAATGTAAACGTCGAGTTAACGAAGTAAAAGTTGGACGAACGAGTCAACTAAGTAAAATGACTTCGAGTCGATTGAAACATCGAATTAATGAAGTAAAAGTTGAATGAACGAATCAACTTAGTAAAAACTTTGAGTCAACTAAAATGTCGAGTTAACAAAGATGAACGAGTTAACTAAAATGATCTCGAGTTGATTAAAACATGCAAATAGCAAAGTAAAGGTTGAATGGATGATTTAGCAAAGTAGAAAAAACTTTTGAGACAACCAACCAACTCAAAGGAGACACAATCCGTTGTTGATCAAACAAACAGAGCAAACAAACGGAGGAACAAGTCAGCACAGGCCAGGAGAATCTTGGATTAACTAACATACCAGATTAACAAAGTGGAAGACAAGCAAGCAAATCAGGTTTCCACAAAAGCTCCGAGACAGAAAATGCAAGGTCCAAACATGCGTGCTAAGCATAGGAAAATTCAAATCAGCAAATGACTGCTAAGGACATAGTGGTAAAACATCAAAGCTCAAATACGAATCGCCACAACAACAATGGACGAACAAAGTCAACAAAAATAAAAATTAAGGAAAAAAAAACACCAGTCATTCAGTCAAAATCTATTCTATTACATTCAAAGGTAGTAATAAAGAAGACTAAGGGGAAAGATTTATAACATCGGCAACAATACCATCAGTAGCAGCCGGGTCATCGACATTAACTCTTTCTTCAAGAGGAGGAGGTGGTGGCTCTCCAACCATTGGATCACCCAGGGGATCTTCAGAACATCCTTCATCCTCGAATGTCCGACAGACCAGATGACGATATTGAGACAAGTCGACACCGAGCCCAAAAGCCAACGAGGCACGGATATCCTCAAGTTCCCTCAGCGACAACCGCGCAGAATTCGTAGTCTTCTCATGCTCTATGCACTGCCCTTCAACAAATCCAGTCGGCAAAAAACATGAGAAATGACCGAGATGTGTCCAGTTAATTTTCGTTCAATATGCGCTGCCAGGTTGCGAACGACCTTACAATCTGACCCCATCACGGTCGCATAAGTAAGGTGCGTCATCCCCTGCATAAGATGTTTGAGGCCCTCGTCAATATGGCGACGTGGCTGTCACACGGGCATAGGAGCTCTATAAGCCAACCGCCCATTACAGTCACCTACAAGGTTGCGAACACTGTCCTGCACATCATCCTCGGAAGGCTAAAAGGTCTCCCCGAGAACAGTAGGAGTGGAACGAGACACAAAAGGAGTAGTAGTAGTAGTAGTAGTAGTAGTAGTAGTAGTAGTAGTAGTAGTAGTAGTAGTAGTAGTAGTGGGTGATCCCAAGGTCCCAGCCACGACCATTATAAAAGGTAAAGACAACATTTGACAAAGGTATGCAACTTTAACTGAGTTCAGTCCAGATTTACTTCCTTCTTCCAACAAAGTTACGGACTTAAGCATCGGAGCAAGTAATGATCACGACAACTCTCCAATTGACAACAATGCATCACTGACAACTCGCGAAAAAGAAGTAGCCCTGATCGTCGGACCAATAGCACCCGAGAATGCTGATCCGCAGCACGCAGTAGCCCAGACAACCCAAACATTCGGAGGCGCTGCCACTGACCCTCAAGTGGACTTGCTCATGGCCCAGATGAACTACATGACAAAGATGCTGGAAAAATTCACCCAGGAATGCATTCAGCCAGCTGACCCTATTCAGGCACCGCCCCAACAAAATTATGCCAACCGAACTCAAGGAAGCAACGAACCCCTAGCAGAACCCCAACAGGGAAATTTCGAGAGCAGCGAGCTCCTCCAAGACAAGACTCCCTAGTACGGCGGAGCGATTGCTAAAATCTCGTTTAGGATTGGAGTCACGGATTCCAACATACTGTACGAGTTAGCCAAGCCTCCATTTTTCGACGCACTCATGAAAAAGGCAATGCCAAAAAAGTTCACTCCGCTAATATTCGAAATGTACGATGGTACCACCGACCCAACAGATCACCTGAGACATTTCAACCACATGATGGCCTTAAAAGAAACCACAGAGTCGATCCTATGCAGAACATTCCCAACCAACCTCACTACCACAGCTATGAATTTGTTCAACAACCTACCAGATTCATTGGAAGTCGGCGGATGAGGAAATGACCCACTACCTCCTGCACATCAGACAGAAGCCTGAAGAAACGATACGAGAATATGACACTTGTTTCACCAACGAGTTAACAATGATTAATGGATGCAGCGACGACACAGCCGCTGCAATTTTCATCGCCGAACTGAAGAGAGGCCCCTTCTTCAACGCCTTTAACCTGGAGCCTCCAAAAAGGCATGGCGGTCCTGCTAAAAATAGCGCAGAAACACTTCTCCCTTGAAGAAATGAAAGCTATGAGAATGAAGAATAAGCAAGAAAGGGAGAACCATTAGAGGAAACTGGAAAGGAAAGAATAAAGAAAGCGAGATGATGTATCACAAGAGGATACTAGCCATTCAAAGAGGCATCGAAACGACGAACGTATTGAATCCAACCAGCGAGAATCCAGGAAATTGCAATCGGCACGGCCTAGTCATGAGCGATAACCAGTGTGGTGAAGAAGTAGTACAAACCATACACAGCCCAAAATCAAGCCAGGCCAACATCTTAAAACACATAGCGAATTGGGAAAACGTCAACTGGCCACCCGGGATGAGAGGAGACCCGGAAGGATGGCACAATAGCATGTACTGCTCTTTTCACAAGGATCACAGACATGATACCGAGGACTGCTACAAGTTGAAAGAAGAAAGCGAGCATTGGATCCAAAGAGGACGACTGAATGAATTCATCGGAATACCAAAACAAACAATTCAAAGGAAAAGTAGATACTGCCACCACAGGATCAAACAAATGACCCAAGGAATTGATATATGCTCTACACTACATCCACCTCAGTCAAGAAGCATCTCCCACCTGAGTAGATCTATATCGAGGCGGAAAGGTCAACGCCCTGAAGACGGCTGCACTAACCAACTTGAAGACTCTACCAGCGCATAATAATTCCAACCAAAGTTAAAAGGAATTAGCAATGAAAAACTCTATCAAGCTTTAGCAAGCAATGCCAAACGGGGAGCAATAACGGACCAAGCAAAGGAGGTCATAAATTAAACGAGAAGAAACAATAGAGGCACGAAACACCAACGCGGGGATAGACATCAGTCACACAATAATAAAAGAAGAGTCGCTCCACAATGTAACGAAACTAGGGGTGGGAAAATGGGTAGAGGATCCGCGGGTTCAAACCGAACCGGACTGTTTTGATCTAAACAGTCCGGATTTTAATTTTATGTTTTTAGATACGGTTCGGATCGGTCCGGATCCGTTATAAAACGGTCCGGTCCCGAATCCTATTTTTTAAAAAGAAACGGTCCGGGTTGGAACCGTTTCAAATCACATTTACTAAAAAAAAAACCAAAATATTGTACTTTAGGTTTCTCCCAAAAAAACCTAAAATCACATCGACATTGAGGCAGTAAATGGCGGTGGAGTCGACATCGACATCGACTCTAAGGGTTTCTAATGGTGTCTATTTCTCAAGAAGAAGCAGCAGCAGCGAGACAAAGAAGAAAGCCACCACCACCACCAGCAGCAGATGGTGGAGACGATGAAGATGACTGGTTCTTGGGCGGAGGTAGAGGTGGAGTCGGAGACGATGAAGATGACTGGTTCTGATTCTTGGACGGAGGTAGAGGTGGAGTCGGAGACACCATTAGAAACCCTTGGAAACGAACGAAACTCTCGTAAACGAAGATAGCCACCACCACCAGCAGTGTTTGAAGAACCAGAGAGACCAAAACCAATGTCTCCAAAGAAGAGCTTATCAGATCTAATGAACGCAATTGGTTTCTTATGGTAGATCCAACAACTCCACAATGTCCACCAGTTCCGATTCAAGCTCCAATGCTAGTGGTGGTGGTGGTGCTAATTACATCCAACATATAGTTTCAAAGACAAACACGCCTGCAGGTGTGGCCATCAAGTATGGTGTTGAGGTATAAATCTTATCTTTTCTACTCTCTCTGATTGTGATTTTTACAATGATTCTTCTTTCTTTTGGGTTTCTAATAGTTCTAATTATCATTTCACTTTAAGGGGAATCGTGAATTTTCAATGTTTGAAGAAGTCAGATTACTAGAACTGTATGTCTAAATCGATGTATTATACACTCCTAATTATAAGTAAACACCTAGCTGTATAGAACTCCTAATCCAATAGCAGAATGGGTTTTAACCCCTTGAGAAATGTCCTGTCCTAAAGTAAAAAATTGTACAAAACAAACATTGTGTTGTTGTGAATATTCCAGGAGTTGTTGAGATTACAGTTGGGATGACCCTTTATGTGCTTCGATTCAATGTCCATTATATTGGAATTTGACGCCATGAGCAAAAGTTTAGGTTCCTATAACAATGCTTGGGATTTAACGTTCGTCAAATTGGAAAGAAGATCAGTGCTTTTCAACCCCATTGAATTGTCTTGGAACTTGTTGGGCTGTGATAACCCAAAGTTTCTTGGTAGGAGGAACATGATTTGGTGTTCTTGTTGCAATTTTGTTGTACATTTTTCATTTTGGAACCGTAGGAACCAGACCGTTCCAAACGGTTCGAGTTAGGTTCGGTCCCAATGTTCAAAATAAGGGAATCCGGACCGGACCGGATCCGTTAAATTTAAACGGTCTGAGTTAGGTTCCTCAAAATTTGGAACCGATCCGGACTGTGCCCACCCCTAAACGAAACTACTTTAGACAAATGACCGCTAGAAATGGTCAAGACACCCAAATAGGAGAATCAATAAAGTTTCAATTTCGGAATCGACATCCCACAGAGACGAACAACTTCAAAGCGAAGATATGCGAAACAATCAGCGTATAAAGCCCAAAAGGAATCAGAACGCAAGTCGGATATTTGCAATAAACTTCTGGTCTGATCAACCAAAGAAGTAAAAGTTGGACAAATGAGTCTAATAAGTAAAAAGACTTCGGGTCGACTAGAGCGTCAAAACAACGAAGCCAAAGTGGACGAACGAGTCAACTTAACACAAACTTTGAGTCGACTAATACGTTGAGTTAACAAAGTAGAAGTTGGGCGAACGAGTCAACTAAGTAAAACGACTTCGGGTCGACTAGAGCGTCGAACCAATGAAGCTAAAGTGGACGAACGAGTCAACTTAACACAAATTTCGAGTCGACTGAGACGTCGAGTTAAAGAAGTAGATTTTGGACAAACGAGTCAACTAAGTAAAACGACTTCGGGTCGACTAGAGCGTCGAAAAGCCAAAGTGGATGAACGAGTCAATTTAACACAAATTTTGAGTCAACTAAGACGTAGAGTTAACAAAGTACAAGTTGGACGAATGAGTCAACTAAGTAAAGCGACTTCGGGTCAACTAAGTGTCGAACCAACGAAGCCAAAGTGGACGAACGAATCAACTTAATACAAACTTCGATTCGACTGAGACCTCGAGTTAACAAAGTATAAGTTGGACGAACGAGTAAACTAAGTAAAACACCTTCGAGTCGATTGAAACATCAAATTAATGAAGCCAATGTGGATGAATGAGTCAACTTAACACAAACTTCGAGTCGACTGAGATGTCGAGTTAACGAAGTAGAAGTTGGACGAACAAGTCAACTAAGTAAAACGACTTCAAGTCGATTGAAACATCGAATTAACGAAGTAAAAGTTGAACGAACGAGTCAACCTAGTAAAAACTTCGAGTCGACTGAAACGTCGAGTTAATGAAGACGAACGAATCAACTGTGTAAAATGACTTCGAGTCAATTGAAACATCGAATTAACAAAGCCAAGGTTGAACGGAAAATTCAATATAGTAAAAGAAACTTTGAGACAACCAAATCAACAAACCAACTCGAAGGAGGCAGACTCCATTGTTGATCAAACGAACAAAGCAAACAAACGGAGGAGCAAGTAAGCACAGCCCAGGAAAACCTCGGATTAACTAACATACCAGATCAACAAAATAGAAGACAATCAAGTAAAACAGCTTTCCACAAAAGCTCTGAGACAACAAACACAAGGTCTAGATTGCATACTTTAGCATAGGAAAATTCAAATAAGCAAATGACTGATGTAAAACATCAAAGCTCAAATACAAACAGTCACAACCACAACAGACGAACGAAGTGAACAAGAAGAAAAATAAAGGAAAAAAATATTGTAATTCATTCAAAATCTATTCTATTACATTCAAAGGTAACAATAGAAGACTAAGGGGATAGATTTATAACATCCTCAACAATACCGTCTACAAGAGTCGGGTCATCGACAGGAACTCTTTCTTTAAGAGGAGAAGGTCGTGACTCTTCAGACATTGAATCACCCGGAGAATCTTCAGCGCCCTCTTCATCCTCTAAGGTTCGATAAACCAGATGACGATATTCAGACAAATCGACACCGAGACCC
The DNA here is from genome assembly GCA_963556465.1 of Berberis vulgaris. NCBI lineage: Eukaryota > Viridiplantae > Streptophyta > Magnoliopsida > Ranunculales > Berberidaceae > Berberis > Berberis vulgaris. The sequence goes on from OY747128.1 coordinate 58,119,879, forward strand.
TCAATACAATCCAGAAGCTCAGTCCGACCATAAACAACGCACTATTAATCCACCACCTCCATAACATGGAGCCCATCCTTAACAGAAGCAAGCTCACTTCTTACCACGATGAGTTGACCCTTAGTAGTAGTGAGCATAGCAAAAGATTATGCCTTGACCTCGTCAAGTGAAGCCAGTAATTGTTCCACCCTTAAAGTGATTTATCATGGCACACGCGGCCTCATCATGAAGCGCCTTCTCAACGGAAAACTTTTTCTCCACATCATGCAAACATGTTTGGATGCCATCTAAGTCATCCCTCAAGGACCCAACCGCAACCACAGACCGATCCCGTGCACCCTCCACCTCGGCCAACAAAGTCTGAGCAACCTTAGCCGCTTTAATTCGCTTAGAGCATCGCTTTTTTAACGCGTCGTATTGATAAAGAACGTGAGAAAATACCAATAACAACACAAATAGCTTCCTCTCCAGAGAAACCCCAAGATTGTGATTAACCTGATGACTCAAACCCATTACCCCCGCGTAGGCAAGATGGGTCATCCCGTCCATTACAAGCTTGACACCATCCTCAAGATGAAGATTCAAATTCAGCACGGGCATCGAAGGCCTCTCCACCTACCGTTTGTGCCATTCATTTATCAACTTGCGTGCACTATCCTGCACGCCAAGACAAGAAAACCAATAGAACTTCCCATCTGATTTGACATGAATATCTTCGGAGTAGGTTCCTTCCAACTGACCCGCTGGTGAAGAATGCGAGGATCCGGCAGTATGGGGGAACCACCACTCTCAGCCGGGAAAGAAGAAGAAACGACAGGAGAATCTCCATTACTCCCTTGTTGCTTAGTAGAAATGGAACGAATAGCGTTCCCAACGAGAGAAGAAGAACCAAAATGGGTTGTGGAAAGCGGAATCTCCACCTCTCCATCAATAGGAAGGGAATAAGAACGAAGAGACTGTCCCTTGGGAACCCGATCACGATTGCCAAGCTCCTTAGACTAGACAACAACCAACTGGAACATCTTATCATCCAAGGACTTAGGGTCCTCATCAGAACACTTAGCAGCATCAAGGCCGCCATAAGCAGAGAGGAGATTTTTTTCCCATCATCCAGTAGGCGAATGGTACCATTCTCACTCCTCTCCAAAGCCAACTTCATCTCTTCTGCCTCCTGCAAAGAGCTACAGTCTTCTCTCGAAGGTTCTTTATCAACAAATCCCAAGTAAAGAGTTATATGACGCACAAAGTCAACAAGCTGTTTCTTCTTCAGAACACGGTTAGAAGTCAGAAACAACCACTTCGATGGACTAACAGGCCTCAGTACTTTTCTCTTCCTAAAAGACGATCCGGTAGCACCACTGACAGGAGCATTGAGATTTGTAACGCCTGAGCTCACTTTTCGATCAACGACAATGTTATCACCTTCAACAGCGGCAACAAGGGCAGCAATCTCTGCGGCTTGCCTTTTGGTTAGCAGAGCCTGCTCGATTTCATTCATGCTGTATAAACCACTCAACCTCACCATATCATCAGTAAAATAGGCGTCCAAAGAAACTACTGAAAGATTCAGGAAACACTCGCTGATAACCAACTTTTTAGTGGTCAATTGTAGATTCCGACATTTGACAGGAATTCGAAAATACCTTACTGTCTGTAGACCCCGTAAATCGAAATAGCCAGAGTCGACAGATGCATAAAACCAATCTCGAGACCAACCTCTGATCTCATCATTGAGATTGCCAAAACACGTAGGAGAATGAAGAAAATAAGTGTGATTGGGTTTCACGCTAAACCTCACCAAAGAATGCGAGATTTTAGTACTTAAAGGAATACTAGAAGGATGGCCCTGGCATATGTGGAAGCCATAACCCTCCAACCGTTTGGGCCCATCTGAGTAGGTGGAATACCTAGAAAATCTAGATAAGACCATAATAGTTCTGGAACTGGAAATTGAAGACCGACATAGAACGTGCGAGGATAAAGCACAATATATCCCTTCCTCTAGCAACAAGGACTGTCGTTTTCATGAGGAAGAATGATCTCAAGGTCGGAAGGCAAAGCATAGTTGGAACGGACACTATCCAAAGTAGCTTGAGAAACCTTCTTCAGGAAAAATGAGCCTCACAAGTAGCAAGTTGATCACCGTCCAATAGATCATCGACAAACATAGAAAATAGGGAAGAATGGACTAAAATAGGCAATAAGATAAAAGGAATAACACTAACAGCAAAGATGGCGTAAAAAAGGAAGCAAAATAGACACAACACCTCTTTATACAACCGAGCAATGAAAAAGATTGCTCACGGAGCGACATATGGGACATAATGGCGCACTAAACTCCCAAAAAATGTGTGTGAAAATTAACAGACTTCGAGGTAATCGAAACGATCAACCGACCAAAAATTATTAAACATAAAGTTCAGTGCAAAAATGCAATCGAAATACCAATCGTCTCATAGTTAGTGGATACGTGAACAAACCCACTAACTAAGGGGGGAATAGCTGATGTTACATCAAAATAGACCTATCATCATGACCGTACACATGGCATAGAAACTTATCACGAGAATACAGTGCTCAATCTATTGGGCCAACTCATAAAGCCCAGGAAGAATAAAGCCAATTACAGAGGCCCACAAAAGGCACACCATCAAGAAGACGTAAACAGGGCTCGCGTCTAGGTCCAAATGAATCAAAGCCTGAGTCCGGGTCCAAACGAATTAGAGCTCGGGTCTAAGCCCAGCGCAAGTTCTCTCATAAAGAAGAAGAACGTTGCACCAAAAAATAGCCATGGAGGGAGTTACGCCTCCACAAGCGCATCTTCATTAAGGAGGAGACTGTTACAAGAAACATCTCCTTTCTTTGCGCCTCACATGCTTAAGTCACGTGGGGAGTTAACCGCAGTCATTATAAAAGGTAAAGAGAACATTCGACACATGTATGCTCCTTCTTCCAACAGAGGGTCCGATAGAAAATTTGCTTCCTTCTGTCCTTTCGATTCTACTGAGCTAGCTCACAACAGATGATCACTTGCTGGTGACAAGGGGAAGGCGGTGGATGAGGGCCCAGGTGAGGTGAAGACTGCAAAGAGTGGTGCTGGTGCAATTTCGCATCCGGGATAGCTTCATCCAAACGCGTGGATGAGTCTGTTTGCTCTGGATGTAGTAAAAATGAACAACCAAGCCTGGCACCAGGTGGTTGATATTGATTATGCTTCGAGGAAGCATATCAGCAGACGTTATAGCTAGTTGGTGTACCGCACTTTAAAGCCAGAGGAGGATGCGTTGGGAAAGCGTATGAATAAAGGGCTGAAACATCTTATGTTGGGGATGTCACATCAGAGCAAAGTGGTCGTTGCTTGGACAAAAGTTGAGGTAGCCCGCAAAAGGGTGTAACCATGGAGTGCGTCTTATCTAATATGCAGAAGTCGTATTCTAGTGCACTTTTTGATATTGAAACACTGAGAAAGTAGCTTGAAGAGAGAAGGCTGGAACAATCGGTCACTGATGCTAAGGCCTAAAGGTTCTTCTGACAGCCCTTGAGCCCGATTTAGCAGAGGCGGTGTTTGCCAGGGACAAATCCATAGAAGAGATGAACCTGGTCCGTTGTGGCTTAGAAGTTGCGCATAAAATTGTAGCTAAAGTGCACTCTGAGTTGCGGTTTCTTATTGAGAAGAATACCAAGAAGAAATCTGAGCGGGTTGTCCAGAGGCAGCAGTTAGAGGCTGATGTTGAATTCAACGCTCGAGAAGCGACAAAAGCTGGGGAGCAGCTCCTCCTGGTGCAGAACAAACTTAGAGCACTTAAAGACAACTTGATTACTAAGCAGTCCCAGACTGACGCGCTGACATGCAAGCTGAAGCTGCTGGAGCGTGAGATTGCTGAAGCAAAGATGCGCGGGAAAGAACTTCTCAAGGTGCAAGGCACATTTGAATTTCGCAGGATCGTGCATGGGAGGTGGGAACTGCTGACATTGTTGAAATAAGAGCATTCGAAATAAGACCTTTCTTACTACAAGAAGGTGTATTTAGCCAATTTCGGAGAAATCTCTGAGTTGTCAGAGGAAGAGGGAGACCTAGATAATGACACTCAAGCAGAGGCATGCACGGACGCAACTCCTGCTTCTTCTCCTGTTAAGCTTAGTACCCCTGTATTTGTACATTCTCTTAATGAGTAACTTTTGTACGTCGATACCTTTTGTTTGGATTGTTAATGAAAACAAGTTTTTTTCGTGTATACTTCGTACTTTTGTTCTATTCAGTCCCCCTGTTGCATGTTTTTTATTTCACCTTGTCGTGTTATTTTGTCGTAGGTTTTGTTGGGTTAGCGGAAGCCGCGTGGTCTATCTGCTATTGAGAGATCGACCGTTTATGTCGAGAGTAACTTTGACATGTACTTCCATGAGGTCTCAGAGTCCCCATCCCATAGTTATGCACAATATTGAGTATTCTGTATGATGTGGATGGTTTGGCAGTAAGTTATTTTACCCAGGCTACAGCTCATCCTCGAGGTAAGCCGTCAGAGGCTCAAGTTGTATATTGGACCGTTGGTTGTGGTCGTTGGCATGAGTGAATTGTTATAGTCGAACACATGCATTGTCGTTTGTAGTTAAGCAAGGTTTCTTGGCCCGAGTTAGGTTTCGTAATCTCGAGCTAGTCTCCCATGTAGCATTCGTCTGCGCTTAGCGGATAGCTTTCGGGTCGGCTAAAGTGGCCATTGCTGATGATGATACACCAAAATGGTTACATCTCTGGGCCTTACACGTGTCATGATGCTCTCTAGGAATTACGAACCCCAGCGTCAGCTCAACACTGATCCGGCCCAAGCAGTTCTAAACCCACCCAATGTAGTTCGCCAGATGGACCCAAACTTTAATAGCTCACTAAGCCCACACATCTCACAAGAATCCTCAATACCCTTAAGTCCTGACCAGGCAAGTATCTCGAGTATCAGCTTTGGACAGGCAACTACAATAGTTTTCCACTTCCAATAGGAAGCCAATACCATAGTACATTCCACACAGGGAAACCTCCTTCTACGGATTGCTCTCGGAACATTACACGTTCCTCAGATCCCTTTCTTGCTTTAGCATCGGAGTGCCATCGGCTACCACAACGGTGGTCTATGGCTCACGTGCGTTACTTGTGCAGGTGAGCAAGTCAGTAGGACTAGGTCAAAACAGGGAGCGAAAAATGACTGCATTAGTTTGGCACCGTCTGTGGGGACAACAAAGTTCCTAACCTTTCGCTAAAATCATCTTCCTTCGAAATACAGAGCGATGGTGACCATGAGATCACGCAAATGAAGAAGAAGGGGACACATCAAACGCTCAGGCTGGCATTGTACTACCACTTTCAACAGTTCTAGTTATGCACGGGCAACAGACTGACACCCTGCACCGACAACAGCAACAACGAACCCTAGGATAGATATATTGTCATCTCAAATACAATAGATCGCCAAAGCGATGGAGGCTCTCGCAAGACCAAACCCTCCACCTTCTAATAAAGACCAAAAGCAGCATGGGCCTCCATCTCCGGAGGACGGCAAAGAGCAAGCTCAGGAGAGTCAAGCCCCCGCTAGTTCTCATTGGACTAGAGAAGGTTGCGTGGTTAACGCGGAGCCGACCGCCATGGCAGAGAGGCTCGACCCTCAAAGCTCCCTCCGCAGAAGGGCACACGACCCAGACGTGTTGTACCATTTCTCTGTCCACCATTCGTGGATCGTATTATGAATGAGGCCCTTCGAAGACGTTCACACCTTCGATGCTCGACTTCTACGCCAGAACCACCGACCCATTCGACCACCTGCACCATTACCAGCATGTAATGGCCCTCAAAGAAGGATCCAAGTCGATGATGTGCAGGACTTTCCCCACTAGCTTGAAGAAGTCAGCACTGACATGGTTCCACAGCCTTTCGTCGAGGATGATCGACTCCTTCAAGACTCTGGCAAAAGAGTTCCTAACGCGTTTCATCGGGAGTCAACATTTTTGAAAATGCCCACATTACATATTCTTTCTAAAACAGAGATCCAATGAGACACTCAGAGAGTATGTCATGCGCTTCAACAACGAGCTGACACTCATTGACAGTTGCAGCGATGACACAACCGTGATTGCTTTCACCGCGCACCTGAAAGAAGGAAAGTTCTACGAAGACCTCACCTTGGAACCCTCTTTAGACATGATAGAGCTCCTCAATAGCACTCAGAAGCACATTACCCTAGAGGAGTTGAGGACCGTAAAAAAGGAAATAAAAGGTGAGAAGAAGCCCTCCACTCCGAAGGACAATGAGGGAAAGAGACGTGAGGGTGAAGAAATGAGCAAGAAGAAACGTAGTGACAATAGGCCAGAGAAAGCATCCAACTACGTTGGATCCAGAGCCGTGACACCCCTCAATTCTAGTTTGTCGAACGTACTAAACTCCATGAAAAAACTAGGAAGATCTGAAATGGTCCCCAAAACATCGCGGAGACCTTTCCAAGCGTGACAACAACAAATACTGCTCGTACCACAAGGAGGGTGGCCATGATATCAACGACTGCAAGAGTTTGAGATACGAGATTGAATACTGGATCCGTAGGAGCAAGCTAAAAGAATTCTTAAACTCTGAAAAGTGATCATAATAATCCAGGGATCGGAGGAGTCAGTCAAAGAAATAGAGAAAGAGACTTCGGGCATAATCTATGTCCTTCATGGAGTCGGACCGAATGAAGACCAGTCGCACAGGTCTTGCAAGCAGACTCTACTGGAGATGCGGACACAACCGCTGGACGAGGACAAGCGCATTTGCTACTTGAGGATTCAAAGCCCCATTCCCACCTTGAACTTTACAGACAAGAACCTCGAAGGAGTCCGAGCGCCGCACAACGACGCCCTCGTCATCTCGATCTCCATCTCAAGGTGGGAGGTAAAAAGAGCTCGGGTGGACACAGGGAGCTCACTCAACGTCTTGTTCTACAACGTTTTCCGCAGTATGGACCTCAAAGAGGAGAACCTGACGTCTTCAGACTACTCGCTGATTTGATTCAGCTGAGAGAAACACTTCCCGATCAAGAAAATAAGATTAGCAGTAGTGGCAGGAAAATCACAACTGAGAAAGGTCTTGTTTCTAGACTTCATGATAATAGACGCACCGTCTACCCACAACCTTATCTTGGGAAGACCATGGCTCCACCAGATGGAAGCAGTACTCCACACCCTTCACCAGTGCGTTAAGTACAACGTTAACCACTCCGAAGGAACGATACGTGGAGACCAACCTACGGCACGAGGTTGCCATTACGGTGCACACTGAAACAGATAGAATGTTCCCAGATCCAACTAGATCACACGGAGCAATTTGAACTAGGGCCAGGCCGATTGACTACTGACGCATCACAGTCAAGCGACACAGGAGGAATCTGCTCTTCAACACTGCAGAACAGAGACTGAGGCAAGCATGAATACAACCCCGACATTCTGTCGGTGCGGAGATTAACCCCCTTAAAGGTTTACTCTTCAGTAACTTTTGTAAACGTCAGCGAAACTCAACAGTCCGCTGAGAATACCAATGATCCAAAAGGGTCGTCCGAATTCACTTCAGGCCCAGGATCAATTTCTCTCCGTCAACATTCAGCTTATGTTAGTTGTTTATTTCCCTTTCCATAGTCAATGTAGAGTTTTAGTTCTTAAAAACCTATGTGAAAAGAAATAAAGAAATAATTACGAAGACACACTGTATTGATTACTGGAAAGATGTACCAACAGGCGCCTAGAGGTAAATACAAAAGACTACATACTACAAGTATCTGAATCCAATACGACATGGAGTAAAGACTTGCATAGACAATCCAACAACGTGAGAAGATCAGAAAAAAAGCAAAGGTATCTGAAGTAGGCCATGCGAACTCTCCGATGCAAGCTATCGGCAAGCAACAACAAAGATATTCAAACGAACTTCGCTCGACCCCTTCCCAAGATCAAGGACAAAGTGGCAGAGGGGGATGAAAGCACAGAGCGGCCGATTGCTCTGTCGAATCACACCAGAAAAGTGACCTATACAGACCTTACAACGAACAATAGACTTCCTCATAAGGCATCTTACCTCCTTGATGACTTCCTCGAACGGCTTCCGGCTCCCTAAAGGAGATAGAAGAAGGCAGATGAGGATGGCCGCAAGTGACGAAGTAGTCAAGGTCTAACAATGTTGTCAAGCGAGGACACTTTTCACTTGTGCGATACTCAGGGTGAATGAAAGATACCGCCCCCGGAAGCATCACACATCCGCTAACACTTCGATTAGCCATAAGTTAGCAGCGGGAACCGTGTAGATGCGAGCATAGCGACACAAGGTAACACCAAGGCTCTCCCTTGGGAGGAAATCCGTACTACTTCTCCGCAATATTAGAAGAAATTACAAAATCTCAGCAGATCAACTACGCGCCCACCCAGAACAAGTGACCACACATAACGGCGGTTATCATCCTTCCTCATCAACGCAAATGTCAGAACATTCAAAGACTCCAATGACGGAGATCTCCATTTAGCCTTTGGAAAGCTCAAAGCATTTTCTACAAGCAAGAGCATTACAGGAGATACGCTATGCAAAAGATAGTGCTTACAACGATTGAGGAACACCATTATATAGACATGAATACCGTATAGGAAAAGAGGAGATAACGATTCCCAAGGAAATTGCACAAACCACGTTCATCCAATTAATGGAGCTGCACGCAACCTTATCAATTGAAGGGGAGTAATTGACACTCAACCGCCTCGCAGCCTACGCCGTACACATGCTTCCGCGCGATCTACACCGAACACATAATGCAATTGAACGAGAAACCCTAGCTCTTCCTCTGTAGGCCCATGGGCTTGGCTTGCCTACTATTTAAACAATATTCTACCACATGCCTGGCACGAGCAATAGAAATCCTAGTCAATTCTGACACACGGATCATACATATGGATCACTAGCTGATTTAAGGTAGTTTTGTCCACACAATGCACCATGCTTGTGGAGGTAGGTTCGCATGCCCTCTAGCAGGCGAAACCTCTCTCCAACCAGGTAAACTTAGTCAGTCGAGGCTGATGATGATGGCTTCTGGTTCATCCCGACACCTAGTCTATCTAGCGCGGATCCCGATGGTTTAGGAAGTGAGAGTCTAATCAACGCTATCACGCCTGGTGATGACAACTCGCAAGGGATCATTGCCCCCTTCATGGTTAATGATCGCCGAACCCGATTAGGTAAGCCTAGCTGGTGATGACTGGCAACGAAAGCTTATGATCAAAGCCCGGACCTGTAGCCCCCACTGCGCGGGTGTAGATGGTTTGGAAGGCGGGAGCCTAGTCAGTCCCAAACAGATTTCAACAGCTCCCCGCGGGACCACTGCTGGTCAGTCAGGCCACCGAATTACCAACCTTGGACTTGTAGCCCCCACTGTGCAGGTGTAGATAGTTTAAAAGGTGGGAGCCTAGTCAATTCCGAACTGATTCCGACGGCTTGCCACATGACCACAGCTCTTCATCGTGGCCCCCGAAAACCCCTAATTTTGTAGCTTGATGCGCACAGGTTTAGATGATTTCGAAGGTGGGATCCTAGTCAGTCCCGAACTTATTCCGACGGCTTGCCACGGGGCCACTGTTTTTCAGCCTGGTCGTCGAAGCCCTTCGTCTTGAACTTGTAGCCCCCACTGTGTAGGTATGACGGTTCAAAAGGTTGGAGACTAGTCAATCCTTGACTGATGTCGACGGTTCGCCACGGGACCACTGTTCTTCAACATGGTCGCCAAATCCTTATTACCCGAACCTGTAGTCCACTATGTTCAGACGTAGATGGTTCGGAAGGTGGGACCCAAAACATCTCGCCACGCGACCACCGCTCTCCTTCAAAACAACAGTCGCAAAAATAAATCTTAGCTCAGTCAGTGTCTTCACGCTCAAATGGACTGGCATTCTATTATCAGCAAAGCCCACTCACGCCGACACATAGATCGTCCAACCAGTGTCCGGATAGATGCCACATAGAATGTCAATCCGAGCTTACGATGCCTGGCGCGGTACAAACGCTCCAACGTGTACGCTCGGCTATCGCAACTCGCCTATGACAGCAGCTACAGTCGACAAATCAGACAAGTGAGATAAACCTACAGCAACTTACCTTAAGGACAAGACACAACTCGGGTAACGCAACCCTCGGCTAAACTGTCTGCAACATCCTCACTATTAGACATAACTATGCAACAGTGACTCTAAGTCATTTGCAACGCAAACGGTCAAGCTCTCGACTGCAGACAAACTACTCAACTTCCAATTGATCCAACCAACCTATGCCAAAGTAAGATGACAAGGCGAAATGGAAAACGCACAATAGGGACAACGAATACAAAACAAGCACAGAACGCAGTCAAAATAAAACTTTTTTCATTAACAGACGGAGCAAAATGGGTACAAGTATAGAAAGTTTACTCCTTATTAGGAGAAGGTACAAAAACAGAAAAGCTAAGCTTAATGGAGAAAGGAACAGGGGTCGCGTCCATAGCGCCATGGCCTGAGCATCTGGGTCCAAACCGCCTTCTTCGTCTGACGATGCAAAGGCAACGGACAAGTCTACATACGACATCTTCTTATATCGGCCAAGATCCCATTTCGGATGCTCCTCTTTCATCAGCGCTAGTAGCTCCAGCTTGCCGTGTACGACCCAGCGGAACTCGCACTAGCCTTGTTCCTGCAAAAGCTCTTCCTCTCGCGCCTTCGTGTCAGCAAGTTCATACTCCAACAACTCAAACTTTCCAGTCAACGCATCAACCTGAAACTGCTATGTAGCTAAACTGCTCTTCACAACACTAAGCTTGTGCATCTCTAATTCGAGCTGGTCCTCGACCTTCCTTGCTTCCTGAGCATTGAACTCCATATCAGACTCTAATTGTTGCTTTTGAGCAACCTAATCAGCCTCTTTCAGGGCATTCTCTTCAGCGAGATACCGCAGTACAGAACGTGCCTCAGCCGCTGCTTCATGCATGACCTCCATGTCTCAATAGGTCTGATCCAACTCCTGCTTGAATCTGTCCCTCACAGACACCGCCTCCACTGGATCACGCTCAAGGGCTTCCAGACGAACCCTCTGAGTCTCAACAACCATGGCTAACTGCTCGGACCTCTTCTCTCTAGCCTATTTCCTCAGCCGCTCAATTTCATAAAGCGCATCAGAATACAACGCTTGCATGTGCGAGAAGACACGCTCCATGGTGTACACCCTCTCACGAGCCGCCTCTACTTCTGTTCCAGCAACGGTCACCTGTCTCAAATGAGACATACCCAACATAAGGCACTTTAAACCTTTATCCATACGCCCTTCTAGCATATCATTTTCGGGTTTTGGAGCGTAATTCATCAGCCAGCTATGACGCCTACTTATATGCTTCCTCGAAGCTTACTTCACGTCAACCTCCTGATGCCAAACCTGGGTGCTCATCTTTATTAAGTTCGGTGCAAACAAGCTTATCCGTGCATCCGGATGAAGCTCCCCCGAATCAGGATATGCATCGAAACCACCCTTTGCAGTCGCCACTGTTCCCAGGCTCTCCTTCGCAACTTTTCCCTTGTCACGAACATCCAACCCTTTAGTGCGAGACAACTTAATATGGTCTGGAGGAAGCGAGATATCCAAAGGACCCTCCAACACCTCGAGCTATGGCCTGGAATGAGACGGTGAATAATGCGGACTACAAGAAACTTGGCCTATGCAACCACGACCACTGTCAGACAGCACACCAACGAGACAATCAGGTTCCAGAACCTTGGGTGGATCTTCACGGGAATCTTCTATTTGAACAGTCCTGCACGAATCAGCACCTGCAGAGGCCACCATTGCAACCCTCATCAACCGCTCACTTAAAGCTTCCACCTGCACAACGCTGAAATTCGACATGGCATCAACCCCTGCAAATCGCATGTAGTCTTTCTCCCAGCCAGATACATCAGCCTTCGCACTGATGGGCCGATCAGTCTCGCGCTCTTCACTTACTGGAGTGGGTCGTGTTGAAGACAACCCAGTTATGATGTGAGACCTCTTCGAACTCACGAAGGAGACAAACGTCTTAGATGACTCCTCCACGTCAGATAAAACAGGGGCTTTGGCCCCAGCGACCTTCCTCTTCCTAGAAGGGGCCCCATTTTCAAGCTTAACTCGCGATGTTCGGTAAATAGTGAGGGTCACATGCCAGTTGTCCCACAACCCATTGCGAATGAAGTTGGGAACGCATATAACATCCACTACATTCCTTAATGACAAGCCATGGAACGTCTTCATAGTGTTTTGTTCCTCTAGGGTAAGGGAGTAGTGGGAAATCGTCCTGCGAAGAAACGCGAGCAACGATTAGTATGCAATCAAGTGCAACGAAGCTAGAAGAAAAAGTTGTACTTACGGAGTGGTCTGAACTCCCACTCGAGCAGAACCTTGAACTGGAAGTAATTTGAATCCGCGGGGGCTAAGAAGCAATACTTCTGCCAAAACTTGAAGTCATCTGGCAGATTCACGATGTAAGCTGGTGATGTCATCTTACAGACGACGTTACTCTTCAACTGAGGAGAAGTCGACAACTGGATCACTTGTGGAGTCACACGGATGCCAGCTTCCTTCGCCCTAATCAAAATGAGAATGATGATCTTGTATCCATTAGGCCCCAACTGGGCCGGAGGAATCTCAACGAAGTCCAATAATTCCCAAATTACATCCAAAATGGGAAAGTGTACTCCGATTTGAAGCATCCCCTGGTACAAGCAGATGAACCCCGCCAGTGGCAACATTGGCGTCTAGTCGCCCCTCAGAAAAGACAACGGCAGGTCCTTAGGGACCCCAAACTTCATACGGATCTCAGCAAGGCCGGATTCAGAAAGCAATCTATCTTAAAAAAACTCAAGACCCCTGGCCAAGGTTGCGTCATCAAAAAAGTTTTGTTGAGCCATGAAGAAGATGAACAAATTTTTAATCAGAAGATGAACAGAGCAATATCTTCAAAAACAAAGAAAATAAAAAAGGTCAGACTTCGCACAACGAATGACCTAAATAGGGATTAGGTTCCCGCCACTTTTCCACTGAGCCGACGAACGTTCAATAAATGCAGCGTGTGGCTCAAGCAACGATTCAGACTCAATCATCATGAACGGCGTATCTTTTCAAGAGATGACTTAACGAACCGATGTGATGGCCCAGTAACTCGGGGGGAGTAGCTGATGATACACCAAAACGGTTACATCCCTGACCTTACACATGTCATGATGATCTCAAGGAATTACGGGCCCCAGCGTCAGCTCAACACTGATTTGCCCCAAGCGGTTCTAAACCCGCTTAATGTAGTCCGCCAGACGGACCCGCACTCTTACAGCTCGCTAAGCCCACACGTCTCACAGCGATTCTCAATACCCGTAAGTCCTGATTAGGCAAGTATCTCGAAAGATCAGCTTCGGAAAGGCAACTACAACAGCTCTTCACTTCCAACTAGGAAGCAAATTTCAGAGTACATTCCACACAGGGAAACCTCTTTCTACGAATTGTGAACTATTTCCCACGTATCTAGGAGCAGAAAGCTAACAGAAAAGTACCATCTTACAACACGACTCCTAATTAGCGAAGGATCTCTACGAAGATCTTCTTCCTAAACTACGCATTCGATGGCCTGGTAGAACCAGGACTCCTGCACTATAAATAAGACATGAGGTTGGTAAGCTAAAGTATGCTACAAATTCCTTATTTACAACATTACACCTTCCTCAGATCCATGTCTGACATCGGAGTGCCATCGCCCACCACAACCTGCATTACAACCCGCTCCCCCTGTGTCGTCGGTACTGCTGGAAGCGGTTGTATAGCGCCAGTCTGAGCGTTCGATGTGTCCCCCTGGTCTCCATTGTTACATGATCTGGTGGTCACCATCTTCCTGAACTCTAAAGAGAGATGATGTCAATGTTTTGCCAGGAACTTTGTCGTCCCCACGGACGACGCCAAACTAATGCAGTCAATTTTCGCTCCCTGCTTGACCTTGACCTGCATAAGGAACACGTGAGCCACAGACTACCGTTGTGGTGGCCAATGGCACTATGATGTTAAAGTCAGATAGGGCTCTGAGGAAGGCTTAAAGCTGTAAACAGAAAATTTGTAGCGTACTTTTATTCACCAACCTCCTGTCTTATTTATAGTGCAGGAGTCCTGGTTTGGCAATGCCATCAGTGGAGTAGTTTAGGGAAAGAAATATTCCTGGAGATCATTATCTAATTAAGAGTCATCTTGTCGAGGGGAGTTTCTCTATTATACTTGTTCTCCTAGATACGCGGGAGATAACTTCCCATTGGAGTGTTTTCCATACGCGGAAGTTTTCACGTACGGCGTATACTCTAGTATTTGCTTCCTAGTTGAAAACAAAGTATTGTTGGCTTGCCTGTCCCAAGCTGATCCCCGATATACTTGCCTCAATAGGTCTTACGAGTATTTGGGATGGCTGTGAGACATATGGGCTTAGCATGACACAATAATTCGGGTCCATCTAGCAGACTGCACTTCGCGGGCTTGATGCCAGTTGGGCGGCATCAGTGCTAGACTAATGCATGGGCCTGTTATTCCTAGATATCGTCATGACAGGTGTACGGTGTAGATGAAAAGACGTTTTGGTGTATCATCAAGTTGGTGTTTGTATATTCAATTTCATAAAATAAACCCCCATTTTTAGTTGTATGGGAAAACATGAACTGAATATAAAATGTGGAATTTTTTTTTTGTTTACCAAAATCTTGTGGAGAATTTTTTTGCATATCTAATTGATTGGAGAAGAAACGTTGATGTTTTTGTTGAGTTCAATTTGTTGTAACAATAATTGATGGAAATAGAGTAGGGAGGAGGACGTGGGAGGAGAGAAAGAGTAGTGAGGAGGAGGAATGGTGGCGGTGTTCTACATAGAAGATGGGTAGTTATTAATTCTTTTTTTTTTTCATTTATGAACTACAAAATTTTTATGGAGGTTAACATTACATATCTACGTAATTTTGATGAAATTCATCAAATGTGCAATAGTTAGGGTAGTTTGGTTAATAAATGTAATTGACCTGACATGTTAAAAAATGAGGGTCAGACTCAATTAAAATTTTAAATGAATGCCAAACTCTATATATGAAAAACTAATGAATGGCAAAAAAAAAAAAAAAAAAAAAAAACCAATTTCACTGGCATTGGAGACGGTCTAAAACATTGGGCTATCGGACCCAAATAACCCCTTTCAATGGCAAAAGGAGACCCAAGGGCTGGCAAAGACGGAAGAGCAGATTGAAGTCGGTTCTGAAGTTCTTCATCAGCAACCAAATAATCGTCCTTTTTTTTTTCTTTTTCTTTTCTGCCCAAGAGAGAGAGCGAGAGGAAGTGTAGGGAGAGGTGAGTTGAGAAGATGGCAGCGGCAGAGGGTGAAGAAATGATTAAGGCTTCGATTGGTGTTGGTGGCCGCAAGGAAGAAGAAGCAGCAGAGGAAGGAGAGATCGTTGGAGACGAGGTGTCGTCCGTGTCCTCGGCGGTAGCTCTTCAACCTCATCTACTGGAGCACTCTTGGACCTTCTGGTTCGACAATCCCTCTGACAAATCTAAGCAGGCTGCTTGGGGAAGTTCCATTCGTCCCATTCACACCTTCTCCACCGCCGAAGAGTTCTGGAGGTACCTTACCTATCATTACCATTCATTCATTATTTCTGCTACCCAAGATTGGATCGTCCAACAGCCTAGGGTTTAATGGAAGATATCAATCAATCTTAGATTCAAAAATTAGGGTTTATCGTCTCCAAAGCAAATTTTACTCACTGGATCCATCCATTTTAGTACTAGTTGTGTTCCACGTGATTTGATTGCTATCCTCTCCCAAATTAAATTGATATCCAAATGGGTGGAAATATGTGCTATATTTTTTGTTTTTTTTTTCATTTTTCTTTTTTTAGGTATTAGTCCAAAAACTCCTTTTTGCTATCCGGTGGAACCACTCAGTTTTCATTGTAATTAAGGACCCTACATGGATAAAAACTATATCATTTTGAGAAAAATCAAAGACCATCGGTTTCAGCTCATCTCGACATGTGTGCCACACTAAGTAGTCTAAGTGGGATAAAAGGGAATTTTTCTGTTAATATCAGTGATGGCCCACCTTGGGTGCAGCACAAGACGGCTTGGTTGGCTGGCTAGCGTCCATTGTCCAAGACTACCCAAAATGGTGGTCTTTAAACATTCACAAATACTGTATTTAATGGTGGAGACCTAAATATGTATCTCGAGAAATGCTGTCGAAACGGCCTGAAACTTTGTTTCTAGTGTTAGTACGTAATTTTCCTATAACTTTCAGCTCAAACGAATTAAAGACAATTTTTTAAACTTAATAGGGTCCTTAATTTACAATGAAAGCTAAGGGGATCCTCCTGGATCAGTAAAAACAATTTTTGTCCCTAAACTCCCATTGCCTCTTTTTTTTTTTTTTTTTAAGAATAATAGAATTTTGCTGTTGATAGCTTACTATGATAGATTTGTATTGCACAAAGTTCTTGGAAATCCTAAAAGATGATGATATGCAAAATTTTATCTGCGCATAAAGCAAACCAGAAAATTCATCTGCTCTGCTTCTCTCAGTCTTCTTTCAAATTACTGTGCATGTTTTCATCTGTTCATATATATTGTCCCTTTACATTGTTATTGACACAACTTTTTCATATATCTACTTGTTTCATGTATTCATAGCTCGTCCTCTAGATGGCAAGTGCCAAATTTTTAACTAGAGATAAACATATAAGAAGCTGTCCTTTTTTGTATTCTCCTAAGGAACGTAATAGAAATTTAACATACAGAGTATCATGAGTCATACAACAAGCATGAGTTTATTGTAGAATAAGGTATTATATATATGCAAGTATGAGTGGGACAGGGTGCTTCAGTGGTAATTGGTAGTTTGGGTTGTTTTGTGGTTGGGGGGGGGGGGGGTTCCAAAGCTTGTAATACTATTTAAAATTTCCGGAGCCTCGCTTTTGTTTCTAATTGTGTTACATGACTTGGATAGTAATGGATGTAGTATAATATTACTTCCCATGTGTAAATTGTATAATCTAGTTGCATATAGATGATTATATCAATTACCATTTGCCTTGAAATTCTGCATAAAATTTTAGTGGTTCTCACATTTGCTGAATTGGACCATGAATTTTTTTTTTGTGTTGTATCTATCTCATCTAGTACTTTATTCTCTGTCATACGTAAGTCATATGTAAGCCAAATCGATGTGGTAATGCCTATCTTATAAACATTGATATAGGATGATGCACCCTGTACAATTGACATGGATGGATAGATAGATGATAGGCATTGATTTGCTTATATGTGTTCCACACACAAGTCATATATGATTTCGGGACCTCCTTGCTTGAATAAGTTGTATTTATGTCTTTTATATGCTTAATTATATATTATATATGCTTACGATACATGATTCGTGACAATAAGCATATCTTAAATTCAGGTTTCCGATGCATGATGCAATACTCATTTTGATAACTATACCTGATTATTTAATTTGTAGCCCTTGGATAGACCCCTTGACCCTATGCCATTTTCCGAGAGGGTCACCTATCAAATACTAGTAGAGTGTGTGTACTGCATAAAATCAATGAACTAATTCTCGAAAGTTTGAGAGACAGAAGTTCCACGCTTGAGTATCTCACTGAAATTGTTTGCATGTGTAGCATTTTGCCACACTTATTGGCCTTCTAGAGTAATATACTATTGTGGAGAATAATGACATGGCAAGTGGTTAAATCCATTTGCTTTTCTTTTTGCAAATACTGAGATGATGTGAACTTTTTTACGTTAGTTCAGCTTCGACATAGTTCTGCAAACATGCAGGCATCTCATGCGGAAATCTAATGCTAAATGGGATTTTCAAATGATTATGAAGTTAAACCCCGCGGACATGCTTCTTCAGTTTATTTTCGTGCTATAAGATGATTTTGCCTTGTACCAACCCTAATTCCACACTCCACAGTCATCATCTATTTGTGGGCTTGACAACAATAAGGTCCCTGGTTTTCATGCATTGTGTAAATTTGACAAAAAAAAGCCATTCTGAATTTACATCAGATGTACTGAATTTTTAGCAGTGTTATTGGTTCTTCTCAAAGCCTACCCAACCACATACTGTTGAAAGTATACACACACATACACAAATTCGTTGTATTGGTAATCTTTCTAAGAAAATAAACTTGATTCTCGGGGAAAGCCAAATGGGTATGGGAAAGACTGCCGAGTGCTACTTAATGGCCATTATGAAAAGAGCAAAACGATAGGATACAATTGTATTTAGATTAGCATCTTGAATTGGGGCCTGGCGTGGAATACTTTTTTTAATGTATATTTCCACTCAATTGTGTTTGATGGGTTGCATAGTATGCAAGGCCAGTTGTTTGTACGCATACTTTTTCAAGCTCGTGAGTCTTTCACATGCCAGTTTTGCCTTGTTTGTTTTTGTCTGCTTGCTGAACTTAACAATGGTAGATTGTTAATTATTTGCAAGTTATTTGTTCACACACACATGCCCAAGTGCCCGGCCTTGGGCATGTGCGGGATGGTCGACCGCACAGAGCCTCCAAATTCAAAGTCTCAATTTATTTTTTATTTTTTAAGAACTTCTAAAATTTTATATATTAAAAATAATCTGCACTTCAAAGGCCACATATTTTCATTGGCCCAATTGTCCCTGTCTATGTAGTTAAAACAATGATATAACGCCGATATAACTCTTAACGTGGGTGAGCTGCCACGTTATGACACTATCACGTTATGGTATCACAACTCCGATATAACGACGTTACGTGGTCGTTATTGCGATAACATTTTTTTTTCAATAACACCGTTTTAACTTTTGTTATAATATATTAAAAAAATACTCATTTCATTCTCGATCGAACCAGAACCCTAGACTCATAGGAAAGAAGGATTAGAGCTCGCCGTCGCTAATCGCCAGAGAACTAGACCCTATCGTTTGACAGATAATGAGATAAGAAGGGAAGAAGACGAAGAGTCGATCACACTCTATCTTGCGATCTCACTCTCATACTAAGGGAAGATGTTTTTTATTTAGGTTTTTTGTTTTTGAATTTAATGTTATGAACATGATTTACTTTTTTGACTATAATACATTAATATTTTGTGGAGGTATTAAAATATGTATTTAAAAAAATATTCCGTTATATATCGGTATATCTCATTATAACCTATAACGCTCTTGGACCGTTATGGGTTCATCATCCGTTTTAAAACGGCATAGGTCACTGCTCTTTACCATTTTAGTGGAGGTCAGAGGTTTGAGTTGGTTCTTATGATACACTTTTTATTTATTTATTTATATTTTTTTAATTTTAGAGAAAGTCATAGGTTTAAGTTACTCCATAATCCAAGATGATACACTTGTTATTTTCTTAAATACGTATATTTTCTTAAATACGTATATGTATTTCCCTTGTATGCAAAAAGGGTCCCCCAAATCCAAAGTGCTCCAAATTCAATTATTTTTAAGAAACACATTATGCATTGAATATTTAGTTTTGGTTTATATGTGAAAAGGGCCCCCAAATACCAAGTGCTCCAAAATTTAATTTCTTAAACACATTTAATATGAAATTTTCACTGTGTAAAAGGGCCCCACTCTAGTCCTCGCCTCTAAACTCCTAGGACTGCACACATTTATCAAGACAGTTTTATTAGCACACACAAAGGCCCCCGAGGACATTTTCATGGAAGTTTAATTTACTTTTTCAAATTTAATTCATGTTGATGGTTATTTTCTAAGACAATAAACACTATACTGATCACAGGTAGATTGTTACTTGTTAGAAGGTGTTTCTCAGCTATTGGTCTTACTCTAGTCTTACTCTTCTGCTTTCAGCCTGTACAATAATATACGCCATCCAAGCAAATTGGCTAATGGGGCTGACTTCCATTGTTTCAAGAAGAAAATTGAGCCAAAATGGGAGGACCCTACTTGTGCTAATGGAGGAAAATGGACCATAAGTTTTTCAAGAGGGAAGGCCGATGCATGCTGGTTATATACGGTATGCTTCAGATTCTGCAAGGATGACCAATTTGACTATAGACATGTATACTCAGATGGCATCTTTAAGCTTGTGATATATTTTGCATTTATTTTTACTAGCTTTTGGCGATGATTGGAGAACAATTTGACCATGGTGACGAAATATGTGGTGCTGTTGTTAATGTCCGGCCTAAGCAGGAGAAAATAGCTTTATGGACCAAAAATGCTTCAAATGAAGCTGCTCAGGTAACTCCCTCTCTAATGCATTCAAGGTAGTCCATTTAAGTTTTCTTTAAGTGAAAATATTCATTACATAATACATTGCGCTCTGTCAATAATTCAATATCTCTGCCCCATCGCATATGCCTTGGATTTTCTTTTGTTATGCTACTGCACAAGGTATTCCGAACTTAATATTTTGATTCATTTCACTTGAGGCTTTAGCTTCTACAGTAGTATTTTATTGATACCTCACAGTTGAACCCTAATTTTGTTACTTGAACATACTTCATGTGATTTGATAACTTTTTTTTTTTTTGGGAATCAATAAAACAGTAAGATTGCATTAAACTGTAAACAAAAAGGAAAAACATACACCAACTGTCACTGAGGGGGTCAACTAGCCACTTCAACACTACAGCTCAATTACTAAGTAAATATCCTATCACAGTTAAAAATACACATATGAAAGGGGGTAGCCATTTCTATCATGATCTGTGTTTATCTACCTAAAAGGATAAAGCTGTTTCTGATAATGCTTTTATACAAATATTATATCTAGGAGGTTCATTGTGCAGCCAATTTTTAATTTGGTGGATTCTCAGGCTGTGTACCGTCAATCCACTTTCTAGATAGGTCGATCAGAATTCATAAGTGAATTCGTGACCCCCGTTATAGGCCTAGCCAAAAAAAAATTTCAAGACCTATTACAAGTAGGGGTGGGCACGAGATGGGATGAGATGAGATATACCCATCCCTATCCC
This sequence comes from Berberis vulgaris, assembly GCA_963556465.1. Lineage (NCBI taxonomy): Eukaryota > Viridiplantae > Streptophyta > Magnoliopsida > Ranunculales > Berberidaceae > Berberis > Berberis vulgaris. Next base: position 58,140,943 of record OY747128.1, read on the forward strand.
ATCCCGTTCATACGGGATCGGGACGGGACGAGATCAATGTGCTGCCTGTGACTGCTGCGAAGATTATCATCATATAAGAGCGTGAAAAATAACTTTCTTATAATTAGATATAGATGTGACATGCAAATATAAGGGTAGCCACTAAATCCCCTAACAATGAAGTCGAGTAGGCTGACTTTTAGAAAATGACATGATAAGTGGGACCCACTAAGAGTATTGTGTCGCTGTGATGACCTTCCAACTGATTTTACAATTTCATTACTGTGGGAAACAAAATTCATGGTTCCTTGACAAAATGACATTTCATCTTTTGTTAGGGAAGAAATATAGACCTATTGGTGATGCTCTAACATATTCATAATGGTTTACCATTAATACATATATCGTAATTAAAAAAAAAAAAAATTTACAGCCTGGGGCATCTCAAATTCTTGGCTCCGCCCCTGAATGTTCCATTCTGAATATGTATTACTAGTTAATTGTTATTTTTCATCTTCACCTGGGTATTATCCATATTTGAAAGTTAAATAATTGGAGCCACTTTTATTGGGAATCCAAACAACAGTCTGCTATCTTTTTCTTGCTTAATGAATATTTATTTCTTGAAGTAACATTTCTGTTACCACTGCAAACACCATGAGTTTCTGTCAGTCATCTGTAAGTTTATATGAATAAAAATAAATAAATAAAAATATTAATAATAAATATTAAAATTTTAGCTCGGGACGGGATGGGATTGGCGGGATTGAAAATCTTCATCCCATTCCATCCCATTCTAGATCGGGACGGGACGGGATCGGGATGAAATTATTCAATCCCATTAAGACCCAGAAAAATCGGGACGGGATCGGGATCGCGGGATTGGATGCCCACCCCTAATTACAAGTAAAAAAGGCTATCCCTATTGAAATTATTTGGTTTCTCTTTTCAAATGACAACTTTAGTTGACAGCCAAGTCCCATTTGTGGGAGAGACTCCTTAAGTCCCTTTGTGAGTAAGACCAAGAGGAAACCCACTGAAAACAATTGGAGGCCGTAGGGGGATGGGTATTAGCTTCATTGTAGAATGACATCCAAGCTGCAGACTGCAGGAGAAAAGGGCAATGAAAAATGTGATCAATTGTTCGTTGGTTAGCTTTGCAGAGAGCACATCTGGAAAGACAAAGACCCCTTTTACACATTGCGTGTGAGCCAATCAAAAAGTTATCTTTTTAATCAAAGACATGGTAGAATTTAAGCTATGGAAAGATAACGACTAAAGGTCCATCTTTGCTAAAATAAGAAGTTTTGTTTCATTTAACTGCATCTTCATTCTCGACTCATCTAGGGAGGCCTTTAGCCCATATGATCAATAAGTGACAACTTTGAGAATCCAATGGCTCGACACTTTCATGTACTCAAGTTTACTATGGTGAACAAAATAATAAGAATCTGAGTATAGAGTGCAACCCTTGCAGGCTTTTTTTCTTGCCTGTTTTCCATGTATATGATGATAAATCATGACTAAAATCTTTTATGGTCATTGTAGAGCACAGAACTTAACTTTCTAAGTTTTATGAAGAACTTGAAATTCAAGCTAAACATTATATACTTAGATGTGATCCTAGACGTTTTCCCAAAAAAAAAAAACATTTTCCAAAATAGATGTGATCCTAGAGGACTCCCAAACTTTCTTGTCATTTGTGACTCACTAAACATTGAGCTCAGACAAATTAACTAACACAACCACTAAATTCTCCACATTTAAGTCTGAAGTGATAAAATAAGTTTTAAGAAGGCCCACTTTCTACAAAGTGGGCCAGGTAGCACCCACAATCCTTTGTTCCCTAAAACTCTGAATGTTTAATCTTCAAAATTTCTTCGTTTCCATCACTTTCTCTTGTTAGATTTTTCTTAGGGTTATCTAACTTTTGCCTCCTAGTATTACGATCAATGTATTGTTTAGACCCAAACTTGTTCCGCCTTATTTTTAGACCTCAATTTTGATTATGGATGAATGGTAAATTTGACATTAATGTGAGAAAAGAAAACATTGCACCTCCCTAACTCTAATGCAAAATTTCGCTTTACCCCAAATTTATACATAATAGATAGACACTTATCCCCCGAGATCCTGAAACACATCACGAGGTCTAAATTAATCAAATGTGCATCTCGAGGCAATTTTAGTGCGTTTATATTAAAAATATACTACATGCCTCTTAATGCAAAATGATGACCGATATTAAAATTAAAAAAACACATCTCGAGAAAATAAATGGATCTAATAAATAAATGATATTTTAAAAACTAATTAACAAAGTATTATTTACCGAGATCGTCTATTTAGCCTCGAGATGCATGTTTTAAAAATTTTTAAACTTGGTCCATTAATCTAGTTCTGAAATATGTGTGAATTAAAAAAAAATGTTTTTTAATTTGAAATCTTATTTTCTTAAAATGCGTGTTGTAATTTTGCACATATTTAAAAAATATAAATTGATCGTAAATTTATACCTTGATATGTGTTTTTGGATCTTGAGGCAGATAAAGGGTGTTTGTATAAATTTTGGGGGGGGGGGGGGGGAGGGGGACAATATGAAATATTGCATTAAAGCTAGGGGAGAGGCAAGGTGTTTATTTCACTTCATGAGTCAAATTCACTATTCATACACAATTAAAAATTGCGGTCTAAAAAAAGGAGAGACAAATTTGGGGTCTAAAAGTTAAATTGGTCAAAATACTGAGGGGCCAAAAGGTAAATAACCCTTTTTTTTTATCAAGTACACCCATCTCCCATTGTTTAATATTTACTAAAGGTCAGAATCATGTGACTTGTTTTTTAGCTAGTGTGAGAGGTTTTAGTTATCTCATTCATGGTTCTAGTTCTAACTTGAGGGACTAGTGAGTTTGCGAGTTCATTTGCACTCCACTTATTTACTTAGATCGTATTGATCTATTTTGATAGACTCTTTGTTTTACAATTTATTTCTTTTAGGGATCATTAATAAGTGATTAATTAATAGCAAACGGTACAGGATGAAACATACGTGTATGATACTTGAACCTTCCGCCCTAATGAATTATAGTATAACAAAACTCTTAATTATACGACCACCTTTTTATCTTATGATGCACCCAAAGTATTTCACCTTTTGCTTAATTAGCCCATAAGTTGTGACTAGGGATGACAACGGGGCTGATTGGGGCAGATTTGGACAAATCCGACCCCGTCCCCGCTAGGGATTGTGTTTCACCGAATTCGCCACGAATAACCGTTTATTTTAATTTTTTTTAAAAACATCTCCGTTCCGCATGGATTGGCGGATACCCGCTCTGCCCCATTTAACTGTTTATTATCTGTTGTTTATATGGTGGATAACGGATCCTGGTCCTGGCCCGCCCTCTTTAGCTTGGATAATCTCTTCAAACAACAAGGTTCCTTTTAAAGCAGCAAGTGCTTCAATGCCAAAATTAGTCCTGGAAATTTTTGAAGAACAGGTCAAACAATTAAAGATGGCAACTGGAAATTTTTAACGAAGACAAAATTGTATACTGAAATAAATAAGAGAGTAAACAACATTCCTATCAACTAGAAACAAACAATGATTTGTTTTGACCTCTTTGATATGTTTGAGTTGTTGGGTGGATTTGAAGCTTTGCAAGTTGGGATTTTTGTGAAGGGAGGGAGATGAGGAAGGAGAGGGTTGGGGTTGTTTTAGTTATGCGAACATTGTGGGCTGATTCTGCGCCAAACTTAGCAGCAGCTGAGAATGATGTTGGGGGGAGCACATCTACAATGCCACCATCTGCTTCAGGTGGAGGGGATGAAGAGGAAGATCTTCATATGTTCCGCTGCATCTTCGCAATTGATCGCCATCAGCAGATCATGTGTCTGCAGCTGCTGCACCTTTGAATGACAGATCTGCAAGGGTTGGGGTTGGTGGGAAGCGTTGGGGAGGTCGTAGGGAGCAAGATTTAGGGAGATTTTGGATTTGGTTGTGGTGGAGGATGGAATAACAAAAGTGAAGAAGAAGAAGAAGAAGACGCACGCAGGATATGATGGTGGGCAGTGGAGGAGACGGTGGTGACTGGAGCAGCGAGTGGCGAGGGGTTCTCTGCCGAGAGTGTGATGGAGAGAAGAGAGGGAATGAGGGATAGAATTTAGGTATTTATGTTATAAGAGCATTTTAGTAATAACACAGATAAACGGATATTCACGGGGCGGATATGGCCGAATCCATATCCGCCCTGAATCTGTGACGGATGCAATTTGGATCCCTAAATCCGCTCCGAATTATGCAAGGAAAACCAAAATCCCCCCATTCGGGCGGGGCAGATATCCATGTAAATCCGCCCTATTGCCATCCCATTTTCAGTTTGATGTTTGTGAATTTGGACTAGATTGTGGACCTAGCACTTGTTTAATTCAAAACAAAATAAAGTTCATAAGAAGAAAATTCAGTAAGATATTTTTCTGTGGTTTCATATTCCATTTTTTTGCAATGAATTCTTTAAGATGTTGGTCATCCTCGTTTTTTTTTTGGGGGTACAGATCAGCATTGGAAAGCAGTGGAAGGAATTTCTGGACTACAATGAGAGCATAGGGTTCATATTTCATGTAGGATTTCATATATAATTATGTTTGCAAACATGAGTTACTTCTTAGTAAGAACTTAGTATATGATACTTTTATCACAATTTCAGGAGCAAAGAAGTATGACAGATCCGCTAAGAACAAGTATACTGTATGAGCTGAAGTGCTTTTCATGCTTAGCAAACACCAACTGATGGTGGAGGTCACCAACTTCATAGTCTCTATTCTATTTCCCTCCCCATGCAAATTGTTTGTGTAGGATATTTTTTCAAACAAACAAAGTCTAAGGAAGCAAAAAATCCAAAAGGATGCCCTAATGGTTTTACTTGTGTTGTTTCTTGCAGGTTTTAACATTATTATGAGCTGGAAAAATCACATGGTTTTCTTTGCTTCAAGAGGAGCCTGCATAGTGGATGAATAGATGCTTAATCTGGACAATTACTGAATACATCGTATAAGACTTTGTATGATTTCTTCATGATTTTGTTATAAGATCTTCAAACTTTCCATCATTTTGATGCGGATGTTTACTTGGGGCATTGGGAATCTGGTGTGGTTGGTGATGAACTGATCAATTGCTTACATTCGACTTGCCTCTCTTTCTGCGTAAACCTTGTACTTGATCATCTTCACATTCTAACCATCTAACCATTTTGAGATGGGTCAGGATCCTGGGGCTTGCATTTAGGACCCAAATCTGTACCCAAATTCATAGCCCCAGATTTCAGTATCTAGGCCTATAAATAATTTTATGTGGTTTCTTAAGTTACTTAAGTTGCCTGGAGCTGAGCTGTGCTAAAAACAGTATTGTTTCCTATAGTGAAGGAAACGAAATAGCTGGCACAAGCAAAGCTGAACCAAAAACTGCAGAACATCATATTATGGAATAAGGCCTCAAGTACGAGTGATATTTGGAGAAAACAAACCGTACACTATGTAAATCATATATGAACCATTTTTCTGTCGTATGAATCTTTGATATCGTCTTTATGACTTCCACATTTATACCCAAAGAATAACTTACTGCATTCCATCATGGCTGGTAGCTTTTAGTTTACAAAATTTCTATTGTAGCATTCAAAATTTACATGCATTCATTTTGACATTAACCTATTTTTTTTCCTTGGCCAACCTTTATATCAAGTCCAGGTTATTTTGGTCTTGGCTTGTATCAACAATTCACTATTTGCTGGATAATCAACAGTGAACATAAAATCTCTCAATCATATGGCAAGACAGCAAAAAAAAGATAACCATTTTGCATAGGTTATAACATGCATCCACAATATTGTAACCGTAAAGGAGTTGCATTCTATAGTATCAGAGAAGCAACATAGCAAATTTTAAATGTGCAAAACAGAAAAGTTGCAAATTATTAAAGGGTTATTTGCATTTTGCCCCCTATTATAAATGTCTTATTGAGTTTTATTTTCAATTATTAATTGTATTGTGTTAACCCTCTATGACTAGCAGTCAACATGTCTTTACTGTCTATTTTTAAAGCAAATTACCAAAATACCTCTAAAAATTAAAGGTTGAGATTGAATCTTTCATATCTCGAACATCTTATCTCGAGAGGTTCAATTGAAATTGTAATCGTATTTCGAGAAAAATTTAATAGTAGATTTTTTTTAAAATTGCATCTTAAATGCCTCATCTCGAGGATAATCTAATGGTTCAAATTTAATCTTACACACATTTCTAGGTACATCTAACATTCCAAATTTAATTGTGTGCACATCTCGAGGCAAATCTAATGATTAAGTTTGCATCTCAAGGAAAAAAATGACAATATAAATTTATTCATACACACATCTTGAGAAATTTGGCGGTCTAATTTAATCGTTTATGCATCTCGAGAAAAGTCTGGGGTGACCTTGTATTAGCTATTTATTATAGGCGACATACTGCAAAATACCAAAAAAAACTTTAACCTATTCTTCCTCTTCTGTTTCATAGCTCCGCCATCATCGACAGAGGAGGAAGAAGATGAGGAATGAGGAGGGGCTGTGAAACGGAAGAGGAGGAAAGAGGAGAGGAGAGAGGAGGAGGTGTGGTTGTGAAACAGAGGAGGAAGGAGGAGGGAGGAGGAGGAGGATGAAGGAGGAAGTGAAGGAATAAGGAAGAAGAGGGAGGATGAAAGGGGAGCTAGTTCAATGGAAACTACAATTGAGTATTAACACTGCATAATGTAAGAGATTAAAAAGGTCAAGTGCTTCAATGGAAATCGGTGCTTCATCCTCCCTCCTCTTCCACATTCCTCCACTTTCTCCTTTCTCTTCCTCCTTCCTCATTCCTCATCTGTTTCACAACCCCTCCCCCTCCCTCCTCCTTCATCTTCCTCAAGTTAAGCTTGAGTTGCAGGTCATCTTCATCATTTCTCATGTCTGTTTTGTTTCAGGGGGCAAAATTAAATCAAATTTATTTTATGGGATTAAGTTACTGCCAGTAATTTATTATATGGGAGCAATTTATTCAGACATCAGATATCATCGAGATGCATGCACGAATAAATCTGAACCGATTTTCCTCGAGGTGCATGTTAGATTGTTAGATTTTCCTCGAGGTGTGCGTTAGATCATTAGATTTCTTCGAGATGCGTATTGGATCGTTAGATTAACCTCGAGATGCGCACAACATAAAATTTGGACCTTTAAATTTACCTAGAGATATGTGTAAGATTAAATTTGGACTGTTAGATTATCCTCGAGATGAATTGTTTAAGATGCAATTTTTTTAAAAGCAACTGTTGGATTTCCTCGAGATATGATTACGATTTTCGTTAGGCCTTAGGATTTTCCTCGAGATGAGATGTTTGAGATATGAAAGATTCAATCTCAGTCTTTGATTTCTCAGGGGTATTTTGATAATCTGTTTTGAAAATAGACGGTCAAGACACGTTGACTGCTAGTCTTAGGGGGTAAATGCAACATGATTAATAATTGGGAGTAAAGCTCAATAAGGCATTTATAACAGGGGAAAAATGCAAATAACCCATTATTAAATTACAAATTTCAATCACCCAAGGAAGCTGAAAAAGGAAAAAAATAGAATATCAATTATCGATGGTCTCGAACCGGTTTGAATTAGGACGGTCCGAAACCGAACCATCCCATCCCAGTTCAATTTTAATTTATTGTTATTATTATTTTCTTTCTTTGAATGGAAACTATTTATCTAGGCAAACACAAACTGGTTGAAGACATGATATTTTTGACATAGATGTTTCTTCTGTGTTGCCCGTTGTTAGCCCAATTCGATCAAGAAGTAGAAGGGAAGAGAACATCACTTGTTGATTATGGACTTGAAAGGGGAAGGGGAAGAAGAGGTTGGTGGTGTGGTTGCATGGTTGAATGTGTTGAAGGAAGAAGAAGTAGAAGCAGGCACAGATTCACATGGGGGCACTTGGCCCCACTGACTTTTGAGAAATTTTTTTTATTTGTCTCCTAATTAGTTTTTTTTATTTGTCCCTCTATTCTCTCTTTTCACTTCAATCAGGACTTCATCCTTCAAATCATGTACATATCAAATTGAAACTCTACTTTTAGAGTTAGAGATAGAGGTTAAATCCCTCAAATCTCTCAAAGAAACCAAAATCCACAGTTTCTTCTTCACACTCCATCGATTGGACAAGATGAGGGAAACCCCCATATTTCATCATATTCAAATATCTATAACTATTGAGTTATTTGAACTCATCTTCACAAGATCCAGTAGGGTCCAAACCACCTTATTCTTCTTGTTTTAGATACCAGGTGCCTTCATTAATCACTGTGTTGGTCATCTCCACAAAAAAATCGTAAGCAACCCAATCTCCTCTTCCTTTTCTTCATGTAGTAATAATCAATGATTCAAACCCTTTTCTTATGTTATGTTTCTAGAAGTAGTAATAAATCTTCAATGAATATAGTAGTAATTATTTTCAATGACTGTCTTTGTTGGTGTATTTTTCAAAAAAAAATTCATGTTAAAGTAATTAATTTTTATATTATATTTAATTAATTATGACATCAATCCTTCCCCCCCCCCCCCCCCCCCAACAAAAATCCTGGCTCCGTCACTGAGTAGAAGAGAGGTTGAATGAATGAAATCCAACTGAATACAATTTTTAAAAAAGTAAACACACATTGTTTAAATTTGAGATGAAAAGAAACGAAGGAGGAGGAGAAACCATGAGATGAAAAAGTATATGACATTGTGGATCTAGAACAGTGAAAGAGGAGGTGTTATTTCATAACCCAAGAACGACCTTCCATAATGATACCATCCACCTCGGCAGCAACAGAATTAGTAAGATCAAGATGATTCGAGTCCTTGCCCCCGCAACACATCTTCGTTTTTGCTTCTTATGTTCAATTCCTCCTCAGATCTGAAAGAAGGCAAAGGAGAAGGTAAGATGATAAGAAAGAGATTTTTCTAAAGCAAAGCAATGCCATGTTAAGGTTGTAGTGGGGTGGGGTCTCTTTCTTGGGCTTTGGTTTGGGTTTCAGGACCAAAAACAAGACGAATCAAGAGGAATCTTGGGCTTTGGTTTAGGTTTGCTACACTAATCGGGATGGTCCGGGATGGACCGGGAGTGCATTTTTAGAACTGATCCCATCCCAACTCCAACAGGGACGGAATTGATGGATCAGGATTGTAGCCCACCCCTAAAATTTAAGTGCAATTGATTACCCTTGTTGTTAACTGTGATGAATAATATCACTTGTGAAATTATACTTGAATATATGAAAACTAAAAATAGAAAATTACCTTCTTCAAGAGCTGGGTGTGAGGTTTACAGAATGCAACAACAATCCCTCCTGTTCCTATTGTTTTCTCAAATCTTCTCCCTTGTCTGTATTCAATACAAAGCTCTTGATTCAACCCACAATTAACATGAAAGGCTAATGAACACGGGCTCGGAGCATTCGATGACACAACCATCTTGATTTGATCCGCAAATATAACATATTATTAAATCTTTATTTAATATGACATAAACCCTAGATCTTAACTTCATGAATTATTATGCAATATTTAAACAATCTCAAAGAACTTACCTGAGTTCATCACTTAGTCTTCAATGATTTTCTGGAAATCAATATTCAACAAGATCTTCTGGAACTTCGTCAAGGAAAAACTAGAGTTTCTCTCTCTTAGCCTATATACTAAATTATGTGTTTATTGTTATGATGATTCAATGAAGCAGACATCATTATTTACAGGTAAAGATAGGACCTAGTTTCCTAATCCGATTACTCAAGTTCAACCATCCGTTAAAGTGTGAGATTGAGTAGGAAACAAATTTCTTCTAAAACCACAACTTGACTATTTCAGTAATTCTTATTAAATCAATATTCCTAATATGGACCATAGCCATAATTAGAAATTAAATATGATGATACATCAAAATAAACCGATCATCACGACCGTACACGTGGCATAAAGCTTCATCACAAGAATACAACGCCAAATCTATTAGGCCAGCTCATAAAGCCCAAAAGGATTGTGGTCAATTATAGAGGCCCGAAATAGGCCCACCTCTAAGGAAGCGTAAGCAGGATCCGAATCCAGGCCCAGACAAATCAAAGATCAAATTCAAGCCCGTTATACGTTCTCTCATATAGAAGAAGAATGTTGCACCAAGAAAGAGTCGTGGAGGGACCTATGCCTCCACAAATGCATTTCCATTAAGGAGGAGACTGTTACAAAAACATCTCCTTCCGTTGCGCCTCACATGCTTAAGTCACGCAGAGAGTTAACTACGACCATTTTAAAAGGTAAAGGGAACTTTCGAAAAAGGTATGCAACTTTAACTGAGTTTTGTCCAGATTTACTTCCTTCTTCTAGCAAAGTTGTTGACTTAAGCATCGGAGTGCCTTTGGCCACCAAAATGGTGGTCTTTGGCAGTCTAACAATGGTTTTGCAGGTCAAACTCACAGGAGGATGATTTTTGGACGCATCAGTTTGGCGTTGTCCGTGGGGAACGACAAGTTTCCTCTTTATAGAACACACAGTGATTAAGATTCATCACAACCTGACAAAGGGCCAGCCAACCATCAGATAAAATAATGCAAACCTCAGATCATGACAACTTTCCCTCCGATGACTACTAACAGCCGGAGGAGAAGACACAATCCGGATCTCCGAACCATTAGCATCCAAAAACGTGAATCCACTATACGCAATTGTTCAAACAGCCCAGACGATCGTCGGCACTGCCACGGACCCTCAGGTAGACTTGCTCATGGCCCAGATGAAATACACGACGGAGATGCTGGAGAAAATCACCCAAGAACACATTCAGCCAGCCAACCCAGCTCTTGCACCGCCTCAACAAAACTCCACTATCCGAACTCAAAGGAGCAACGAAGCTTTAACGGAACCCCAACAGGGAAACGTTGAGAGCAACGAAATCAACCGAGACAAAACTCCGCAGTGCGGCAGAATAGTTGCTGAGATACCGTTCAGGATCGGAGTCACGGATCCTAACATATTATACGAATTGGCCAAACCACCATTCTCTGACGAACTCATGAAGAAGGCATTTCCAAAGAAGTTCACTCCGCCAAATTTCGAAGTATACGATGGCATTACCAACCCAACTGATCACCTAAGATACTTTCACCATATGACGGCTCTAAAGGAAACCACAGAGTCGATCCTGTGCAGAACGTTCCCAACCAGCCTTATTTCCACAACAATGAACTGGTTCAACAGCTTACCGCCAAGGTCAATAGATTATTTCCAGGCCTTAGCCACTGCTTTCATTACCAGATTCATCGGGAGCCAACGGATGAGGAAAGGAGCCCATTACCTCCTGCACATCCGACAAAAGCCGGACGAAATGATACGAGAATATGTTACTCGTTTCACCAACGAGCTAATGATGATTGATGGATGCAGCGACGACACAGCCGCTGCGACTTTCATTGCAGGATTGAAGAGATGTACCTTTTTCGATGCCCTTAACTTGGAACCTCCAAAAGGCATGGCGGTCCTGCTGAAAATGTCACATAAACATATTTGCCTCGAGGAAATGAAAGCTGCGAGGAGAAAGAATGAACAGGAGAGGGATAACCATTTGAGGAAGCAAGAAAGAAAAAGATGAAAAAGACGAGATAGTGGATCACGGGAGGACAACAGTCATTTAAAGTAACATTGAAGTGACGAGGGCACATAGTCCAACCAACAGGAATCAAGGAAATTGCAGTCGACACGACCCAATCATGAGCGAATAACCAGCGTAATGAGGAAGGAGTATAAACCATACACAACCCTAAAAGCAAACCGAACCGACATCTTAAAACACATATCAAACTAGGAGAATGTCAACTGGCCTACATGAATTAAAAGAGACCCGAAAGGACGACATAAGAGCAGATATTGTTCTTTCCACAAGGATCACGAGCATGATACCCAAGACTGCTACAAATTAAAAGAAGAGATCGAACATTGGATCCAAAGATAACGACTGGACGAGTTCGTCGGCACATCAGATAAGCAGTTCAAGGGCAAGGAAAAAATGGACGCTACCGCCACGGGATCAGAGGAGCGATCAAGGGAATTAATATATGTCCTACACAACATTCGCCTTGGGAAAGAAACACCTCCCACTCGAACAGACAGATATGAAATTCGAAAGGCCAACACTCAAAAGACCTCAACAACGGAGATAAATTCGGCCAAAATCAATTGCAAAGGAACTAACAATCAACATCAGGCCACAACAAGCAGGGCCAAACAGGGAGCAACAACCACGCGAGCAAATAATGTCATAAATTAAAAGGAATAGTAGAGGCATGAGCGCCAATGCAAGGGTAAACAATAAGCAACGCAAGAATAAAAGAAGAAACACTCCATGATGTAACGAAGCCACTCTAGGAGAACGACTGCTGAAATGGTCGAAAAACCAATAAAGTTTCATTTTCGGAATCAACATCTCACAAAAGCAAAACAGCTTCATAGCAAAGCTACAGTAAACAATGACCGCAAAAGCCCACAAAGAATCAAGACGCAAGTAAGATATTCACGATAAGCTTCTGGTCTGATCAACCAAAAAAACAAAAGTTGGACACCCGAGTCAAACTGAACAAAAACTTTGAATCGACCGAGGTGTTGAGTTGGCGAAGTAAAAGTTGGACTAACGAGTCAACTAAAAGGAAATGACTTCGAGTTGACTAGAGTGTCGCACAAGACGTAGCAAAAGTTGGACACCCGAGTCAAACTGAACAAAAACTTTTAATCGATCGAGGTGTCGAGTTAATGAAGTAAAAGTTGGACGTACGAGTCAACTAAAAGGAAATTACTTCGAGTCGACCAGAGTGTTACACAAAACGAAGCAAAAGTTGGACACTCGAGTCAAACTGAGCAAAAACTTCGAATCGACCGAGGTGTCGAGTTAGTGAAATAAAAGTTGGACGAACGAGTCAACTAAAAGAAAATGACTTCGAGTCGACCAGGGTGTCGCACAAGACGAAACAAAAGTTGGACACCCGAGTCAAACTGAACAAAAACTTTGAATCGATCGAGGTATCAAGTGAACAAAGTAAAAGTTTGACGAACGAGTCAACTAAAAGGAAATGACTTCGAGTCGACCTGAGTGTCGCACAAAATGAAGCAAAAGTTGGACACCCGAGTCAAACTGAACAAAAACTTCGAAGCGACCGAGGTGTCGAATTAGCGAAGTAAAAGTTGGACAAACGAGTCAACTAAAAGGAAATGAATTCGAATCGAACAGAGTGTCGCACAAAACGAAGCAAAAGTTAGACACCCGAGTCAGAGAGAAAACAAAAACTTTGAATCGATCAAGGAATCGACTAAGCGAAGTAAAAGTTTCAAATAAATGAAACGACTTTGAATCAACTAGAGCATTGCACCTTGAACGAACGAGCCAATTGAACGAAGCAATTTCGTATCACGACAAGCTAGCAAAGCAAGATATCAGGCAAATAATTCAAAGGATAAAATACACAAGCAAAGCAACCTTCAACAACAATTCAGAAACAACAAGTACAAGATCAAGGCATGCGCACTAAAGCATGGGAAAAATCAAACCCCCGAAAGGTTACTACAAACATCTGTGAAACATCAAATGCAAATTTCAAGACAACGACAAGTGAACAAAGACGATAAAGGAACTAATTCCATTCATTCAAAATCCGCTAAATTACAAAAGCAACAACATAAGATTAAGGGGAAACATTTATAACATCCTCGATAATATCACCCGCAGGAGCCGGATCAATAACAAGGACTCCTTTCAAGAGGGGAAAGCGATCCTTCAGCCATTGGGACACCCGAAAATCTTTAGCGACATCTCCAACGACCTCAAAAGTATGATGCACTAGAGGACGATACTGGGTCAAATTGACATCAAGACCCTCGATATAATCCAAAAGCTCAGTCTGACCATCAACAACGCGTTGCCAGACAAAGTCTATCCTTAATAGAAGCAAGCTCACGTCTTACCGCAATAATTTGGCCCTCGGCAGTAAAAAACATCACAGATGAATCAACCATAAACTGATCAAGCGAAGACAACAATTGCTCCACCCTTTCTTAGCAATATTGCGATTTTTTGAGTGTTCTATCATGGCCCACACGATCTCATCATGGAACGCCTTCTCAGTAGAAAGCTCATTCTCCACATCGAGCAAATGTGTGCGAACGCCTTCCAGATCAGCTCTCAGATATTCGAGTGCGGCCATAGACCGATCCCGTACACCTTCCACCTCGGCCAATGATGCCCGAGCAATTTCAGCCACCTTGGTTCGTTTAGAGTATTGCACTTTTAACACGTCATACTGGTAAAGAACATAGGAGAACACCAAGAGAAGCACAAAAAGCTTTTCTCCAAAGAAACCATAATATTGTGATTGACCTGACGACTCAAGCTTGTTCCCCTGCATAGGCGAGATGAGTCATTCCCTCCATTACAAGCCTAACACCATCCTCAAGGTGAATGTCCGGATTCAGCACAGACATCGGGGGCCTATTTACCGACCGCCTATGCCATTCATTTATCAGCTTGCGTCCACCATCCTGCACACCAAGACGAGAAAACTAATAGAACTTCCCATCCGATTTAACTCGGATCTCCTCAGAAATAGGTTCCTTCCAACTGGTCCGCAAATGAAGAACACGAGGATCAGGTAGTATGGAGGAACCACCACCACCCATGGTCAGAAAATACGAGGAAACAACATGAGAACCTCCATTACCATCTCGTCGCTCGGCAGAGACGGAAGGAATGACAGCCGAAGGATTCAAGTAGGCTGCAGACGGAGGAACCTCCATCCCTCCGTCTGCAAGAGGGGAAGGAGGACGAGACCGCAACTCAGAGGCCAGACCTCGACTTCCAAGTTCTTTAGATTGAACAACAGCCAACTGGAACATCTTTTCATCCAAAGACCGAGGATCTTCTTCAGAACACTTGACAATGTCAAGATCACCATAAGCAAATATAAGCCTTTTTTCACCATCATCCAAGGGACGAACAATATCCTTCTCACTCCTTTCCAGAGCCAACCTCAACTCTTCTGCCTTTTGCAGAGAGCAGCAGTCCTCCCTCGAAGGATCTCTGTCCATAAAATCAGAATAAAGAGTCGTGCGACACACAAAATCAACAAGTCGTTTCTTCTTCGCCGCGCGATCGGAAGATATAAACAACCGCTTCGATGGGCTAACCAGCCTCTCCACTTTCCTCTTTCTAGAAAGATCGATAGCAGTACAAATAGGAGCATTGAGATCTGTAACATCAGAGCCCACTTTTCGATCGACGACCACTTCATTACCGACAACACAACCAGCAATCTCCGCAGCCTGCCTCGCAGTCAACAAATCCCTTTCAGTCTCATTCATGATGTATAGGCCACAACACCTCACCATATCATCAGTAAGATAGAAACCAAACGGGACCACCGAAAGCCTCGAGAAGAACTCACTGATAATCTGTTCCTCAACAGTCAATTTCATATTTCGATGTTTGAGAGGAATTCGAAAATACCTTACTATTAGAAGACCATGCAAATTGAAGTGGCCAAAACCAACAGACGCATAGAACCAATCCCGTGACCAGCCCCTAATGTCGTAATTAAGGTCACCAAAACACTCAGGATAATACATAAAACAGGTATGGTTGGACGTCACGTTGAACCCCACCAAGGAATGCAAGATTCGAGGTGTTAAAGAAATACCATAAAGAATGGCCCTAGCATACGTGGCAACCATGACCCTCCAGCCGTTCGGCCCCATTTGAGCAGGAGAATACCCAAGAAGTCTAGATACGATTAGAACAACTCTAGAATAGGGAACCGGAGACCGGCATAGAACATGCGAGGATACAGTGCGATATAATCCTTTCCTCGTGCAATAAGGACTGTCGTTTTTGTGAGGAAGAATGATTTCAAGGTCCTCAGGCAAAGAATAGTTGGAACGAACACTATCCAAAACAGCCTGAGAGGCTTTGTTTGGAAAAAAAGTGAGCTTTACAAGCGAAAAACTAATCACCAACTAAAATGTCACCAATATGCATCATAAATAGGAGAGAACGAACGAGGAAAAAAGGCAGTAGAAGAAAAGAATTAACACTACAGATGGCGTAAAGAAAGAATAAGAGTAGCCACAACACCTTTTAAGTGACTGGGAAACGAAGAGACCTCTCACAGAGCGACATACGGGACATAATGGTGCATTAAATATATGCGCGAAAAGGAATAGACAACGAAGTAACCAAAACGATCAAGCAACTAAAAGTTATCAAGGTCAGTGCAAAAACACAATCGACATACCAACCATCACACAGTTAGTGGACATGTCACCATGCCCACTAATTAAGGGAGAGACTAGCTGATGATACATCAAAATAGACCGATCATCACGACCGTACACGTGGCATAAAACACCATCACGAGAATACAACGCCCGATCCATTGGGCCAGCTCATAAAGCCCAAAAGGATTGAGGACAATTATAGAGGCCCAAAATAGGCCCACCTCTAAGGAAGTGTAAGTGGGATCCAAATCCAGGCCTAGATGAATCAAAGCCTTAATCCAAACCCGTTATATGTTCTCTCATAAAGAAGAAGAACATTGCACTGAGAAAGAGTCGTGGAAGAACCTACGCCAACGCATCTCTATTAAGCAGGAGACTGTTACAGAAACATCTCCTTCCATTGCGCCTCACATGCTTAAGTCATGCAGAGAGTTAACTACGACCATTATAAAAGGTAAAGGGAACTTTCGACAAAGGTAGGCAACTTTAACTAAGTTTTGTCCAAATTTACTTCCTTCTTCCAATAGAGTTATTGACTTAAGCATCGGAGTGCCTTCGGCCACCAAAAAGGTGGTCTTTGGCAATCTAACAGTGGTTTTGTAGGTCAAACTCACAAGAGGGCGATTTTTGGACGCATCAAAATACATTTTTAACAGTCTTCCACTTGGTCCATATGGGAATCAAACTTGATGATTTAAATAAGAAACATAAGGCCACATTCTATACTGAATGAGTTTTTTATACATGGTTTTCATACTACATTAATCAAATAAAATATTGATGCGAGTCATAGCAGTTCTACATTATCGATACCCAACATAATTCCTTCTAAGTACCATGACATCAACATTTATTAAACCATGCCTATAAATGAAGAACTGTTAATAATGGTCCAATAGTGTTTTCGGAAAAAAAAAATATTTATTTTATCATTCATTCATACATATTATGCCCTGCCAGATTCGGCTCAGCACACGCAAAGGAATAAAAAGTAAAGGCCTTGGGCACCCACAGAATAAAGAGCGCGCCACAAAGTATTATCACTAAATCCAAGGCATCAACTCTATTATTATTCCGCTGTTGTTCATCAAAATCGGTCAATCAATTATTAGTCAGATCAATCAATCTGACACTAGATCCAGACCACCAGGCGAGCTAAGTAAGTCAGCACACCCAAGTCAGATTTACACACCCAAAATATTATTTTGACCAAAGCTTAGTCATCTCCAACGGATTACAATAACTTTTGGTCCTCTTTAATACCTAGCCCGCTAAAAGCAACAATGGGTTAAAAAGTGGGAGGTTAGTCAGCGCTCGTAATACCTGACCACGACGGCTTGCCAGAGACCATTGTCCAACTATAGATAATGGTCGTCGAACCTAACCAAAGCTTAGTCGGTTTCGACTTCTGACGATAGTTTCTGGTGTGCTCTGACACCCAGTCTGTTAAATTAAACGGGTGTCAACTGTTTAGAGAGTGGCAGCTTAGTCAACTCTCTGATGCCTGATCAAGACGACTTGCCAGGGATCATTGTCCAAACATAGGCGATAGTGACCGAACCCGACCAAAGCTTAGTCGGTGATGATAGACAACGATGGCTTCTTGTCTGCTCGAAGCCTAGTCCGCAAATAGCGGGTTTCGACGTCTTAGAAAGTGAGAGTCTAGTTAGCACTCTCGACACCTTATTAAAATGGCTTGCCAAGGGCACTACTCATACGCAGACAATGATCGCTGAACCCCAACCAAAGCTAAGTCAGTGGCCGCTGATGACGATGGCTTTGGTCTGTTCGAAGCTCAGTTCGCTGCACACGGATTACGACAGCCTAGAAAGTGGGAGCTTAGTCAGTGCTCATGTAGCCTGGTGAATACGATTTGCCAAGGATCATTGGCCAACTACAAACAATGATCGTCGAACCTTGCCAAAATTTAATCAGAACGACTGACGATGATAACTTCTAGCTCACTCCAATTCCTAGTCCGCTATGAACGGATCAAGATGTGTTGGAAAGTTGGAGTCTAGTTAGTGGCCTCGACGCATGATCAAGATGGCTTGCCAGGGACCACTATGGTTGTCGAAACCTGACTCCGGTTTAGTCAGTTATAACTTGAGATAACAACCCCTGGTCCAATTAAGCATATTCTATGAATAGCAAGTAAAGACGAGTCAAAAGTCCGGTCATAGTTCTGACAACTCGACCCAGACAACTCGCAAGGACTACTGTCCGATCATCTACAACGATGCATGCACTGGGACCACAATCTGACTAATTTGCTTATAACACCAACAACAACTGCTGGTTCAATAGACAACCAAGCTGCCAAATAGAGGGTGTATTACATTCCCCGACTCTAAAAAGCAGTCGACCAGAATTGCTTCTAAGAAGTCAGAACTCTCAACAGCGGATCAATCATAAAGCTTCCTAGCATAGCAAAGCCTCTCGTCTGATAATTACTGTCGAAATAAGACAAAATAAGAAAAAGCCAACAGAAAAAACAAAGGAAAGCAAACAGGGGCAAAATATTATTCATTTACAAACCGAAAAGAAAATACAAGGTTCATTCCTCATCAGGAGGAGAGTCAGATACAACAAGACTAGACTTAGTAGGGGAAGAAGCAAGATACACATCTGTAGGTGTTGCCTTTTGATCCCCCCTCATCAAGGTCGCCTTCTTCTTCAAACGAATCGGAGGCTGCTCCAAACTTTGCATACACAATCTCTTTATAATAGGAGAGATCCCAGTTGGAATGCTCCTTCTCAGATGCAACAGCTCCAACCTTTCATGCATGAATCTGCTGAACTCAAACATACCTTGGGACTTGATAAGCTTCGCCTCGTGCCCTCTTCATTCAGCGAGCTCCGCTCCAGTTGTTCCAGTTCGCCCGACAACATATCAGTCTTGGACTGCTCGGCACCCAGCTTATCATTGATGATATTCAGCTCACTCTGTGCCAGAAGGAACTGCTCTTCAGCGGTCCGCGCACTATTGGCATTGAATTCAACGTCGACCTCCAACAGCTGACATAAAGCAATCCATTCAGACTTCTTCTTGATCCTCTCAGCATGCAAAGCCTGCAGTTCAACTTGCACTCCAACCACAGTCTCACGAGCATGCTGCAAGTTACGACAAATAAGGTTCAATTCATTCTCGAACCGATCCCTCGTGGACATTGCCCCCGCCAAGTTGGACTCAAACGCCTCCAAGCGAACCTTCTGAGCTTCCAACCTAATAAACCAGGACTCTGCTAGCGTTAGAGTATGACTTCTGCAAGTTTGCAAAGACTCGTTCCATGGTATACACTCTCTCATGAGCAGCCTCAACTTCAATTCCAGTTGCGACCACTTGATTCAGGACTCTGCTAGCGTCAGGTATGACATCCCCAACACAAGATGTTTCTGCCCTTTATCCAAACGTTCTCCTAGTGTCTCTCCCACTGGCTCAGGAGCGTAATTTGCCAGCCAGTCATTCACCTGTTGATATGCTTCCTTGAAGCTTAAGAGATGTCAACCTCCGGATGCCAAACTTGGTTATCATCCTTACCACATCTGGAGCAAACAGACTGATTCGGGTATCTGGATGAAGATCATTCGAAATCGGAATCACCCCAGCACCGCCCTTGGCCATCTTCACTGCATTAGGGCCCTCATCAACAACCTTCCTTTTGCCCGCAACAATCGGGTCATTTCACGCACCAATTCAGAATCAGCTAACGAGGAAGAAGGAAGCGAGTTATTCCTTGGACCTGTCGTCAACTCAATATGAGGACGTGAACAAGATGGAGCGCAGTACAGGAGATGAGAATGGGACCCTTCACCATGGCGTCGATGATCGGGCGACTCTTCAACCAGGTTCATGATCTAGAGAAAGCCAGAGCTCAAAGTCTTTTATTGAAAAGGGACGACCGTCTGAAGCCTCTATGCTCGCTTGCAGCAACATTTTATTTAGAAACTCCGCTTGCTTGGTGCTCAGTTTGGTCACATCCTCCATGCCAACCATTTGCATATACTCCATCTCCAAGTCAGAAAGAGAGATAGGGGCCACAGCCTGAGCATCATTTGCTTAATCACTTCATCAGGAAGTTGATTACGGCCCGCTATTAAGGAAAGTACAAGCTTTCGAATATGAAGATTAAACAAAGTCAAACGCACAGAAGGCAATACGGCAAAGCCGGGATTATCGCACTGCCGGCTCTCCTATCGAGCGAGGATTGCCGACATGGTGGATTGGTGTGGTGGCTGGAAAAAAAGAGGAGGGGAGAAGGAATGTCGAAAAGAAGAGAATAACCCCCAGAGAAATTAGGGTTATTGGGTTTTATAGAAAATTAGGGTAATTGTGTTGGGTTAACTGCACCCCCGTCTCCGCTCGTCAATACCAAATTGCTTATTATCACCTCGAACTCCGCATTAATCCGTTAACGCTCTGAATCCTGAAAAATACAAAATTTAAATAATTAATATAAAATAGATTGTCAAAGTGAATAACAAATATAAATTAGGTGGTATTATGTGTAATAATTAGGTGAATATCAAATACCCCCAAACCTATATTTTGCTAGTCCTCGAGCAAAACAATAGAAATAAAATTCTAACTCACTTTCGCAGGAATCATCGGTTGCACTTACCTTAAACGTGCAACAAGGCTTTAAACCCCTAGATTACCTCTAGTGGACGAGTTATAGTCTCGTGAGGGTTTCCAGAAATGTTACCCACAAACATTATGACTCAATAAATTTCCAAAACATGGTAACTCGATCTATTATCCTCAAAGTAAGAATCTAATTGCCAAAAAAAAATTGAAAACAGCTAACAGTCTCACAATAATATATCAAAGAGTCTCACAACAATTTAATAATACCCAAAGGTTAAATAAATTTCATCAATTATTCCCAACTCGAAGTGTGTGTGTGTGCATGGCCTTATCAACATAACTTTATTTTTCTCAACAAAGATACAACTAGATAACATTTGAATTGTACGCTTCGACTACAAATCTCTCTTGTCACTCATAAATGAATCACTCAGAGATTGGTTAGTTATCTCTCAGTTTATATGTGAGAAAGAGAATAATATATGGAAAGAAAAACATCTCACATATAATAATCATGAAAAAAACGGACTTTTCAAAGAATGAAATGAATATGATCTCATGGACAGGAATATCAATTACTTTGAGAACGTTGAATCACACGCCATAGTTCTTGTTTATTTAATCTCCACGTCTATGAACCAAACTTTTACTTAAGATTAATTAGGTATTTATTAGGTTGTAATGAGGCTAAGATTTTGGCTAACAAGAATGGAAAAGGATACGAGAAAATTCTCTGAGAATGGATACACCCTTTAATAAGCACGTGGGGCTCTGAAGAATAAACCAATGTTGCACACCATTAATTTTTCTTCCTTCGAAATTCTTCTTCATATATCTTTTTTTTTCTTCTATACATGCTTTCCCCTTCTGCACAATAAAACATTTCAGTCCCGAGGATTCAAGGAATATTTAATTTCAACTCTTTTTATTTGCCCATTTCAAAAATACATCAACCATACACATTCTCAGAGACATTGGGTAAGGATAAAAATAATATGGAATATTATTCCCTAACTGGAGTAGGTACTGGAAATGGGGTTAGCAAAGAAAAAGTCTATTTAAAGGCTCAAAGGGCTGCAAACGGATATTTATCATTATGTAGGCTAAAAGGCCAAAGAACGGTTCAAAGAAAAAAAATGCCTATATCACTTCTTAAGCTCTAGTCGGTATTATGACATCTTAACTAAATAAAACAAGAAGTTCTAGTGTAATAATTCAATTTTAACACCATTCTCAAAGCAATCAATAAAAGAAACAAGAATAATGAGATCATCAACGAGAAAATGCGGACTTAAGAAAAATCAGAGTTTATTTAATAACCCTCAAGAAAAATAGAATGTCTCAAAACTCACAAGGGTTAAGTCTCCACTATTATTCTAAGGTTTTCTAGTTAATATCTTACTGATTAACTTCAAATCATGCTAACTTGGCTTATAGTGCAAGAATGGTCGAGTCGAAAAAATATCATGAAATATATTTAACTTAAAGATAATATCAAACCTTATGTTTTCCTATTGATATATAAAAATGACAAGTGAAAGCGTGTATTCCTCAAATTTAAAGGCATACTTGAAAGCACATCCTCTTCATTGGAAAGAAACTTAGATTTTGAATGCATTTTCAAATCGAAAATTTTCACACAGTCATAATTAACTATGTATTCAATGGAGATTGAGTAGAATACAATAGTAAATTGTGAAATAAATTTTAGTTCAAAATTTTTGAAAAATGCAGAAAAACTCATAACCCTCACCCCCAAACCTAAACCAAACATTGTCCTCAATGTATAAAATGATGATCATGACAAATGCAGGAAAAAGAAAAGATGAGAGTTAAAGTGATATTACCATGGGAAAGTTTTTATCAATTTCAACGAAATCTTCCACCAATGAACGCTTAGAGACATAAGAACTGTGGACTCATCATGATAAATTGATAAAAACAATACAGGACACAAATGAAAAAATTTAAAAAAAATTACATGTATCAGTTGTAAGTCAATTGTTACGGAGCTAACGAGTATGAGTGGAATGCAACTAGAAAGAACTCGAAAATCAATCTAGACTAACCATAATGACACAACAGAAGCTAGGCTGCCTCCTAGGAGCGCTTGGTTTAACGTCGTCAGCCCAACATATATTCTCCCTCATGAATGATATATCATGAAGTGACGAGGAAGAACATAGGGAACATTCACCTCAAAAGGGTTAAGGAATTGTATACCAACAGCCTGAAAAGTTGAGGATCAGTCCACTCAAAAATAGCAACCACATGCGACACAAGATATACTAGCACATCCCAAAAGTTGCAAGGACACCATCTAAAATCATATAGAAATTGTAAAGAAGCTCGCATTCCTTGGAAGTCAGTAGGAATCTTAAACATGAATGGGTCGCAAGTAGTGATATGCAACAAAGGATCCTCCCTTACTCCTAAAATGGAACCTCCTAAGTCTGGTTCCAAATCAGAAGATTGAATAATTTCTACATCAGGATGGTGAAAATTGAAATCCTCACTCAGGAACATGGGATCCACATAATTAGCCCTGGTCAATGGAAATGTGATGCAGGTAGATGTAACTATAGATATATCAGGTGGTACAGGCTCATCACATGAATCACACAAAGATTTTGGGCTGGATAGCTCAACAATACCCCCAACCCTAGAGTTGACACTACTTATGGATTGCACTCTTGTACTAGATATATCTCCCGACTTCTTTGGGACAACCTGTTTTGAATTCAATATAGATGAAATAATAACAGGCAAAGTATCATCAGTACCTGAAAACGCATACATGAGGGTGTCAGGTAATTGTTTAAGGTCAAGCTTAGGTGGCTCAACTGATGGGACTAGTTTTGACTCACTGAGTGGAAGAGGCTCCACTTTAGATTTCCATTTATAACTAGGATCCACAATGGGGACTGAGTCAAGCAAATAATTGACTTCCCTAATGGAATCATCAACATCAAAGTCTAAACTAAAATGAGTCAAACAAGCCTCTAAATGGTCATGTGTATCATGAAAACAGTCAAGGGGAGACTCTAAAGAATGTTCACAGTTTGATTCTATGCATGAGTCACTAGGAAGGCATATGTCTAATGAGTCAACATGGGAAGGAGATGTCTGTAGTGTCTCATAATCTACAGGTTCATCAATAAATGAGGCTTTATCAGCCTTCTTGTGAGAGGAGGATGCAACCTGTATAAAACTGGGTGAGGATATAATAACACTTATGTCAGGCATTCCTACCTGATTGTCAACCAGTTTTCCACTCCTAAGGGTAGTAATGGATTGGACATCTTCACTGTCCTGCTCAGATGTGCCACTAATTTCAAATTGACCATTTGGGTTGGAAATAGGTTGGCTAGGGACTTCCTCTGACTATATCTCAAGACGTGACTCAGCTATCTGACTCAAAGTCATCTCAAGTTTCTTGATAGCTTGAGCATTTTGTTGAGAAGTAGCTACCAATTCTGTAATGTCCTGAGAAGTTTTCTCCAACATATCTCCAGTTCGCTACATAAAACGAGTTAAGGCGTCCTCTAAACTAGATGTGTTAGAAGGAGGAACAACTCGATTAGGTTGAGGCTCACTAGCAGGAATGGAAACTTGAGGAGTCGGGGGAGTGACAATAGAGCCTCCATGGTACTGACCATGGGCCCATGAGAAGTCAGGATAATATGCTGAACCTGAGTTGTAATAATCTGAATATGGATCATAATCAGGTTGTCGCATGGCATTAAATGCATTGACTTGCTCAGGAAACCAAGATGGATAATCATTGAGGTTCATTTTTTTTATATTTTTTTATGCAAGCCTAACCTCTATATGAAGATGACCTAACTCTAAAAAAATAAAAATGGGAAAACCTAATCATGACCTATATGATGCGCAAGTAAGATAAATGGCAAACGACCCTAGATAAGTACCTAGCAATACAATAATTCAGATTGCCTTCGGGTACTGCGCAGTTGATAGTTATAGCCCCACGAAAAGTCGAGGTTTCTACGAAGCAAATTAATCTCGTGAGAAACTAATTTACTAGGTAGAGGCTGTAACATCTGGTAATCCCTACAAGCACTCCTTTTTATTACCTATGTTTGTTACTAATCAATGGCTGAAATCCATTTTAATTAGCCTATCCGCGGGAGAGAGCACGGAGTTTCCCAGCATCAAAAATATCTTGAAATCTAATTTCTCCTACCTCCTTTTCTACCTTCAGCTTAAAGTGTAATGCCAGTTTCAGAACTATTCCAAGATTGGATATGTTCCTTCACTTGACTACTTTAAACTTTCAAGTTTCAAAAGAGGGGTCCTATGAGCGTCTTGTCCTAATTTATCTTGCTACAAATTTTAATAGTGAGGGCTTAGGTCCCTAACCCTAAAATAGATGGTGGTTAACCTATCCACGGGAGAGAGCACAGAATTTTATAGCATCAGAAATATCCTCATTCTATTCAAATTTGCATGCAATTCTAGCTAAAAACAAAACAAGCAAAACACACAGTAATCCACTCATAAACCGCGTGCAGATGCGGTGGGAAGAAGTTACCTCCGGCGTGAACCTCTCTTGGGTTACTTGCGACGCCGGGTAGAAGTCGAGTTGACGTCGATCAGAAGTACCGTCCACCTGACGGCTCGCCGACTTCTGAGAGTGTTCACGTGATAGCAACCTGTAAACAATTCAAACCCTGTGCTTTTTGTTTTGTTTTCTTTTTGTTTTTTTTTATGCAACCTGTAATATATGCTTCCTACCTGTTAATACCTACAAAAATAAAAATAAAAAACAAAAACAAGTATCAAAACTTCTAAGACTTAAAAGAAATAACTAAAAAATAAAATCAACCCTATCCTAAAAGCAAAAGCAATCTATATCTGACCTAAATTTTTTTTTTATTATTATTAACCTAAACTACAAATGAGTGAAAATAAACTCTTAAATTCAATTACACCGCTACAGTCCTCGGCAACAGCGCCAAAAACTTGATGCAAATTTAACTAACCTAAATAAATAGGTTAATTTAACCTAGTCTTAATAACTGCAAGTGCACAGTGTCTAATTGGTAGACAAGAGCAAGTACAGGTCGATCCCACAAGGACTGTGGGTGCAATTAAATTTCAGAGTTGACTTAAACTAATTTAAATGGGGGTTACAGCACTCAAAATATCTAAACTAAAAATCAAATTAAAAAGCAAAATAAAAAGTATTTAAGAATATGAGAAGGGAAACCAAGGCATTGAATCCACCAATTCAGTTTTTCAAGTTATTTTAATCTAACTTATTATTTTCTAAAGCGAGAAGCTTTAGGGATGAGAATCTCTTGCTTGCATCGATGACGTGATCGTTTAGAACAATTCAGTTTTAAAATCCAATGTTACAATTAACTTTAGCATAAATTATAGACTCCTAGCATTGAGTGTCTTGTTAGCACACTCAATCACAAGTCTAATTTATTAAGTTTCAACTCCTAGCATTGAGTGTCTTATTACGACACACTCAATCACAAGTCTAACTTAACCAATTAAAACTAATGCTTTAAATATTAGTAAAGAAAACTCTAACTACCGACTAGTCTAGATCAAATTCGATATAATCGGTGAAAGTAATTTACTAATACTGAGAAATTAAATGTATTTTGCAGTTAAGCACATAATAAAATAAAAAGTCAAACTAGAACAAACTCTTGAAACCCAATTGGTTTCATCTTAGCCTTGGCGAAGGGTTTAGCTATCCATGGTAGCGGTGGTCACAGCATCAGTGGAATCCATCTCAGCATGAACTCGCATCTCAAGAAAATGCTGCAAATGCACTGTGGTGGCTCTTACAGGATCTCAGGGTGCCAATAACCAAAACTGATTTTTTAATCAGTTTTTCTCCCGCCAAAGTCGCGTGGTTGTCTTCTCCAGCGAACCGCGCTCTGCTCCGCCGCTGCTGCTTCGTTCCGATTCTTCTTCTTCAGTGAAACTCCCCTGCAAGAAAGAGAGATGATGTGAGAGACACGAGAGAAAAAAAAAAAAAGGAGAGGAGCAGGGGCTATGAAACAGGGAGGCGCTCCCTATTTCTGCTGCTGCTGCTTGCGAGCTCTGTTCGTCCGACGTGCTCAAGTCCTTGCAAGAGAGAGAGGGCCGGGAGATGGCGGTGATGGCGAAGCTCGGTGGCGAGGTAAAGATTTGACGTGAAACAGGGTTGTCACACCCCTGTTTCGTGGTGGTGGTGGTGGTGGTGGTGCTCTAGTGGCGGGGCTCGGTGCTTGGTTGCTGGACAGGGAAGGTGACGAGAGATGGATGAAGAGATTTGTTGCTGTGTGGCGTGATGGAACAAGGAGAGGAGGTGGTGTCTGATGGTGGTGGCGGCTGTGGTTGTTGGACGGTGGCGAGGTGAGGTGGTGATGGCGGGATTATTAGGGGAGAAGGAATGTCGAAGAAAAGAGAAGAACCCCAGAGATATTAGGGTTATTGGGTTTTATAGAAAATTAGGGTAATTGTGTTGGGTTAACTGCACTCCCGTCTCCGCTCATCAATACCAAATTGCTTATTATCACCTCGAACTCCACATTAATCCGTTAACGCTCTGAATCCTGAAAAATACTAAATTTAAATAATTAATATAAAATAGATTGTCAAAGTGAATAACAAATATAAATTAGGTGGTATTATGTGTAATAATTAGGTGAATATCAGTGAGCATGCTGACGTGGTCACTAACTTCTTGACGGTTCACCTTTCAATTTCATCATTATCTTGTATTTAATGCTGTCAGTAACTTTCCGCGAGTTGGTGTCTCGATTCTTTGCTTGCCCATTCATTTTTGGGATTTCAGTAGTGATCATGTTTTGCACGCTGTCCCATAAATCGGCCATTCATTCCTCCGCTCTATAAAAGGAGATGTGACAACTTCATTTTCCCTCTTCACGCTATATTTGAATTTAGGGTTTGTTCATCCCCTCGTCTTATTTGTTTTCGTTCCTTCTCACGATGTCTGTTGGTGATAAGCTAAGTGGTAAGTCGCTAACTCTGTGTGAGGCTCATTATTCTCCCAACAGAGATTCTCAGTTGACACTCGACAGTCTACGTTCCGATTATAATCTTTCACCCGACCTCGAGATCATTCTGCCTGGACACGATGATAGTCCTTGTAATCCGAAGGCTGGGTACATCGCAGTGTATTCGTGCATGTTTTCTTTTGGTTTCTAGTTTTCGGTTTTGGAGTTGTTCTTGGAGTATCTGAACTTTCTGGGTATTCCTCCTGCCCAAATGGGTCCCAATGGTTGGAAGCAGTGTTCTAAAAATCGCTAGGCGCTGGGCGGGCGGCGAGCAGGTGCCTAGCGCCCAGGGGCCTAGGCGGGTGCCTAGGCGGGCGCCTAGGCGGCACCTAGGCGGTCTTAGGTTTTGTATTATTACTTTAATAATTTACAAAAGTTAAGCATAATACATTATCAATTACATCCAATTTAATGCCAGTATACATATGCAAAATTTTAAAACATGAAAAATTACCAATAGTGAACAAAATTTATTAAAACTCAAATGACTGAAGTTGGTCATGATGGGTACTTTATATAAATTTGAATGTGTACTCTTTTATTTTTCTTCAAATTGCATAAATAACCTCAGTTATATTTTTATAAAATCTACATTAGTAAAATTGGTACCGACAGATCATTCGAGAATTCCATTAAGTAATCATCATTTGCTACATTTAGACATATACTGAATAAAAAATAATTAAATAGTTTATTATTAAAAAGTAGGAAATAAAATAAAATAAGAACACAATTAGCCATATTAAAAATTTTAAAAAAATTAAAAAAATTTAAAAAAAATTAAAAAAAATAAAAATCTCCCAGACCGCCTAGAGTCCGCCTAGGCCGCCTAGAGTCCGCCTAGACCCCGCCTAGGCCGCCTAGACCCGCCCAGACCCGCCCAGCCCGCCCAGCCGCCCAGACAGCCCGCCCAGCCATTAATCTGGGCGGTTTTCCACCTTCTAGCGCCTAGGCGCCGCCTAGGCGGCCGCCTAGACCGATTTTTAGAACACTGGTTGGAAGGTGATGGTGTCTTTCTACGCGAAGGCCATTATTTCCGACATTCCTCTGACTGTGAAAGTTTTGCATTCAGTAGTTGGTGCATAGGGATATCTGCTTTCTCCATTCTCTAGAGTGTTTCTAGAAACTTAGCGATGACATTCGTGGTTGGTTTTATGCTTCCGTGAATTCAGGCTACTTCCAATTGCGAGGTCGTTCGATTTTTCGATCATTCCATTTTCCCAATAAACGAAAGAATTTGTACTTGACTGCTGAGGAGTGTTGCGGGTTGAACCGGCCTAAATAAATAAACTAATTTGACCCACTTGTAATAACCGCAAGTGCACGATGTCTAACTGGTAGAATACGGCAAGTACGGGTCGATCCCACGAGGAAAGTGGATGTAATTGAATTTTAGAATTTATCTAAACTAATTTACAGAAAAATGGGGTTATAGTACTTTTAAAACTAAACTAAAAATAAATTAAAAATAAGAAAAATAAAATAAAAGGAAAAGATGGATGAGATGGATTTTGTGGGGTTTGGACTCACCGATGAGTTAGCAAATATATTTAAATCTAAATTACTGAAATTATAAACGAGAAGCTTGAGGGATGAGGATCCCTTGCTTACACCGAAGATGTGATCATTATAATCCAATTCCAATCATATCAAGTTTCTGTCAAACATTAACAATTTATCTCAAGCAAATAAACTTTTACCAAGCATTAAGTGTCTTTTTAAGGCACACTTAATCAAAGTCTAAGCTTAATATTTTTAGCACATGCTTTGAATATTGATAAAATGTGAATCTAACTACCAAACATATCAAGTTTTAATCGGACATGAAAGGTGAAAGCAATTTATCAAATTTCTGAAATAAAATTGTAATTAACAATTAAGCTTTTAAGTCAGTAAAATAAATTAAAATAAATTCTACAACCCTTTTGGTTTGTCGCCGCTTCGGTGCAGTGGTACATAGTAGATCAGCAGGTTGCAAACAGTGCCAGATCCAGTGGGGTGGTACATCAGATTTCCAAGATGTCAATTACGTCAGGCCATGCCCAGCCGGGGTGCTCTTATAATTCACTGGGTGCCAGTAACCAAATTGTTTTGAAAAACAAATTTTCTCCCGCCAAAAAACCTGCGCCTTCGTCTCCATCGAGCCTGCTTTGCGCCATCACTGTTTCTTGTTTCGCCTACGCCTTCTTCGTTGCTGCTGATCCTGCAAGAGCGAAAGAGAGATCAAGGAGAAACGAGTGAGAGAAAAAGAAGAAAAGGAGGACGAGAACGGCGAGAGAAACAGGGGCGGTGCTCCCTGTTTCTGCTCATGTCGCGGTGGTTGTGTTGGGCTGCTTGTGACAGTGAGAACAGGGGATGAGGAGATGGAGTGGTGTGCGTGGTTGCTAGCGAGGAACAGGGAGGTGAGGACGTGATGTTAAAACAGGGAGATGGAGAGGAACGTGGTGGCTGCGAGGGAGGAAAACAGGGGTGGTGCTCCCTGGTTCTCCTATGTTTTGTGCGCAAGGTGGTGCTCGGTGGTTGGCTGCTAGACGGTGGCAAGGTGAAGACTGATGGTGGAGGAAGAGGTCTGCTGATGTGTCGCGTGATGGAACTGGGAGAGGGAGAGATGGATGGTGATGAGATGGGTGTGATGAAAATCACTTTGTGACAGAAAGAGGATTTGTTTTTGGCTATTGAGGCTTGATTCTCTTCTCCTCCCTCCCTTTCACATTCATTTTCTATTGTATTTATAGATAATGAACAAAATGAATAGAGATGAGATAAAAAGATGATTCTCAAGGTAAAATCAAATCTGAATATGGGATAATTGGGAGAATATTCTTTGGGTTTGAGTTTATGGGCTTGGTTTTGAGTTTAGGTTATGGGCTTAGGCTGTTTTCACCTCCACTTCCTCTGAAGTCACCGTCTGAGATTTGTTCATTGCATTTTTATCTGATTTCTTCATTACAACTCCACATTATACAAAAACACAAAAATTTAATAATTAATCTAAAATAAGATAAAAATAAGGATTAACAAAAATATAATAAGAGGTAATAATGTTATAATTATGTGATTATCAAATACCCCTAAACATATATTTTGCTAGTCCTCGAGCAAAACAAAGAAAAGAAAACCACAAATAAAATTCTAACTCACTTTCGCAGGAATCGTCGATTGCACTTACCTTTGAAAACGTGCAACAAGGCTTTGAACCACTAGATTACCTCTAGGGGACAAGTTATAGTCTCCTGAGGGTTTCCAAAAAATGTTACCCACAAACATTACTGACTCAACAAAACTTGGTCAAACAGTGTTTATTTTAAAACTTCAAGATATGCAAGAAACCAACAGTGTCATTTTCGTGTATCAACAAATCTCCAAATAATTTAATATTCTCCAAAAGTTAGAAAAAATTCATAATCATCCTCAACTCAATGTGTGTGTGTGTGAAAAGCACTATCAACATAACTTTTCATTTCAAAGTAAAATAATGACTAAATCTCCTGTAGAAAGTTTGTTTTGACTTCAAACCTCTCATGTCACTCATAATAAAGCACTCAGAGATTTGGTATTTCACTCAGTTTATATGTGAGGAAAGAGTAAATAATGGAAAACAATCATCTCACATATAGTATTATGAAGAACATACTTTTCAAGAATGGAATGAACATGATCTCATGGACAGGAATATCAATTACTTTTGGGAATGTTGAATCAAACACCATAGGTCTTGGTTATTAAATCTCCACATCTACGGAACCAACCTTTACCTGAGATCAACTGGGACTTTGTTGGATTGTAACGGGGCTTGGGTAATGGTTAATAAGGAATGTCAAAGGATTCTAACAAAAATTTCTAGGAATGTATACACCCATTCAACGAACAATTAGGGTTGTCAAGAATAAACCAATGTTGCGCACCATCAATTTTTTCTTCATTCTCACATCTTTATCCTCATTGAAAAATCATTTTTTTTTACATAGAGGATTTATGAAATATCTCATATTTTGCTATTTAACGCCCTTTTTACACCAAGTATATCCATCCATACACATTCCCTGAAAAGTTGGGAAAAGGTTAATGGGTTAACAAATAAAAGTTATTCTAAGGCTCAAAAGGCTACAAAAAGATTAATGTTATGGGTAAGTTAAAAGGCTAGTTAATGGTCTAAAGAAAGAAAAGGAAAAAAATGCCTAGATCATTTCCTAAGTTCGAGTCAGTATTATGACATCTCAATTGAATAAGCCAAGAAGTTCTAATGTAATAATTCAATTTTGATGTCATTCCCAAAGCAATTGATCAGAAAAATGAGAATAATGAGATCATCAACGAGATAATACGGACTCAAGAAAAATCAGAGTTTATGTATAACCCTCGGGAAAATAGAAAGGTTCAAAACTTCCAGGGTTAAATCTCCACTATTATTCTAAGGTTTTGTAGTATATACTTCACTCATCAACTTCAAGTTATGCTAACATGGCTCATGGTGCAAAGATAATCGAGTTGAAAAATCTTATGAACTAGATCTAACTTAAGGATAATACTAAACTTTCAGTCTTTATCAATAAACCAATATGTCAAGTTGGCTTGCATTTTCTTGAGCATAAAACATTTAAAATCAATTTTCATAATCGCAAAAGACCAAGTTTTCTTGACAGAAAAGCACAATTTTTTTTTTTTTAAGAATAAGAAAAGAAAACACTACGAAAAATTCACCGACTCATGCACCCTACCCCCAAACCTAATCCAAACATTGTCCTCAATGTTTAACAAAATAATTTTGACAAATGAATGAAATAAGTACATGAGAGGAGGTTAGAACAGTATTACCGCGGTGAAGATTTTACCAATTCTCACAAGTAATCCACCGATGAGAACTCAGAGACAAAAGAATTGTGGATTAGTTAATAGAGATAGATAAAATACACACTCAACATGCACCTTTACAACAAAAGTTGGGCTGCCTCCCAATAGCGCTTGGTTTAACGTCATCAGCCGGACAAATATTCTTCCTAAAAAATGGTGTATCGAAAAGTGGAGAGGAAGAACATGACAAACACTTAGTCCATGGTCGTATATCAATAACCTGAACAGTTGATGATCAGTCCACCCAAATATAGCAATCACATGGGGCACCAAATACACTAGGACATCCCAAAAGTAACCAGTAGTCATACACAACAGAGGATTCTTGCTTGCTCCAAAAAGGGAACATCCTAGGTCTAGTTCCAAATCAGAAGATTGAATAATTTTTACAACAGGATGGTGAAAACTGAAATCCTCACTACAGAACAAGAGATCAGTGAAAGTAGCCTTAGTAAATGGGAATGTGATGCAAATAGATGGAACGATTAATATATCAGGTGGTACAGGCTCATCACATGAATCACATAGAGATATTGGTCTAGACAACTCAATGACACCCATATCAGGCATTTCTACCTGATTTTCAACCAATTTTTCATTTTTAAGGGTAGTAATGCATTGGACATCTTCATCATCTGGCTCAGATGTGCCACTAATTTTGAATTGACCCTTTTGATTAAAAATAGGTTGATTAGGGAATTTTTTTGACTCTATCTCAAGAAGTGACTCAGCTATCTGACTCACAGTCATCTCAAGTTTTCGGATAGCTTGGGAGTTTTGTTGAGAAATAACTGTCAATTCTGTAATATCCTGAAAATTTTGCTCAAGCATTTCTCATGTTCGCTCTATAAAAAGGTTCAAATATATCCTCTAACCTTGATGTGTTGGATGGAGGAACAACTTGATGAAATTGAGACTCATTATCAGGAATGAAAGCTTGAGGAGTCTAAGGAGTGTCTAGAGGGCCTTCATGGTACTGACCATGAGCCCATGAGAAGTCAGGATGATAGGCTAAACCTGGGTTGTAATAATCTAAATATGGATCATAATCAGGTCGTTGCATGTCATAAAATGAATTGACTTGCTCGGAAAAATAGGCTGGATAATCCCTTGTGTTCATTTTTTTTTAATTTTTTTTTAAATCACTAACTCTAAAAATAGAGACAGACTCACACGCAATCAGCAACCAATAAATGCACAAGAAACATGCCTCCCTAAGCAATCAACGTTTTTGAGATCAATTATCTTTTTATCTTTGGGGGACAATTATTTCTTATGTCATCTTTATGACAGAGCAATGGGTGCTACAAGTTGATCCTAAGAGTGTACACTTTACACCGCAAAGTTCAAAATCAGTAGGCTAGAGTTTTGTTTCAAAGAAACTGGATTATCGCACAAGAGAAGGAGGTCACAATGGTCCAATTAAGTACTTCCTTGTGCTACCGCTCTGTAAGCCAATAGATGTGAGAACGATGTGACGTTAGATGTACACTTGAGGCTTGTGTTCCTAACCAAAACTGTTGGTTACACCAATTCTTTTTGTGGATCGTAGCTTACTTATGACTCGGCGTACAGGGTAAATTACCCTTGTGGCAATGGCCTCTCGGAGTTCATTGAATGATTAAACTCATCGTCACTTTTAGCTTTGGTCAAACACAAAATTTATTGGATTCACTTTGGTCTTGGTTGTCTTATGAACACCGTACCTAAAAGATGGCTCTATCTAACTTGCTAATTGATTTTAATTATGTTTGGCTATTGGTTGCACACAGCTGGAGTAATGAGGTGGGGATATCAAGTCCCACCAGTTTCTATTTAGAAGCTGGGTCTGCTTATTATGAATTACTAAAGTTTAGCATCCACAATAACAGAAATTAAACAACCAATCACACAATTGCAAACAATTACACAAAGCACCCGGGTCGCTAATACATTGCGTGAGTTAAAAGTACTTACAGTCTGTGCATTCATCTCTGCACAAAGAGTTAGCACAATTCAAAAAAATGTCCGACTTCTTTTTATCCGTTTCACTCAACACACAAGCACATGCAAATAAATTTACTGGTCTTGGTCTTAGAAGTCGAATTTCTAAATCACAAGAAATTATTGGGTAACAATTAAAATTGTTTCCCTATATTTTCTTTTGACTTGGAGAATTTAGGGTTTTTTTTTAGGTGATTAAAAATGAAAAACAATAGAGTTTACAAAAATTATTACACCACACACTCGTAAAACGAGGTGAAAATAAAATTAAAACTCTCCTCACAAAATAAAAAAAAAATTAATTAAAATTAAAATTTGCTTGATGTTTGCAGGATCGTCCAATTTCCCCGAGAAGCGTGTATTCTGCAAAATCAAACAAATAACACGAAATGAGTGTAAAAAGAACTTAACAAAATAAAAATAAAATTTTGTTTTTTTTTCTGAATTTTTTTTTAAATTAGTGAAAATAAATCCTAAATTCAATTACACCGCTACCTTCCCCGGCAACGGCGCCAAAAACTTGTTGCGGGTTTAATCGGCCTAAATAAATAGGCTAATTTGACCCACTTGTAATAATCGCAAGTGCACGGTGTCTAACTGGTAGACAACGACAAGTACAGGTCGATCCCACGAGGAAAGTGGATGCAATTGAATTTTAGAATTTATCTAAACTAATTTAGAGAAAAATAGGGTTACAGTGTTTTTAAAACTAAACTAAAAATAAATTAAAAATAAGAAAAATAAAATAAAAGGAAAAGATGGATGAGATGGATTTTGTGGGGTTTGGACTCACCGATGAGTTAGCAAATATATTTAAATCTAAATTACTGAAATTATAAACGAGAAGCTTGAGGGATGAGGATCCCTTGCTTACACCGAAGATGTGATCATTATAATCCAATTCCAATCATATCAAGTTTCTGTCAAACATTAACAATTTATCTCAAGCAAATAAACTCTTACCAAACATTAAGTGTCTTTTTAAGGCACACTTAATCAAAGTCTAAGCTTAATAATTTTTAGCACATGCTTTGAATATTGATAAAATGTGAATCTAACTACCAAACATATCAAGTTTTAATCGGACATGAAAGGTGAAAGAAATTTATCAAATTTCTGAAATAAAATTGTAATTAACAATTAAGCTTTTAAGTCAGTAAAATAAATTAAAATAAATTCTACAACCCTTTTGGTTTGTCGCCGCCTCGGTGCAGTGGTACTCAGCAGATCAGCAGGTTGCAAACAGTGCAAGATCCAGTGGGGTGGTACATAAGATTTCCAGGATGTCAATAACGTCAGGCCATGCTCAGCCGGGGTGCTCATATGCTTCACTGGGTGCCAGTAAACAAATTATTTTGAAAAACAATTTTTCTCCCGCCAGAAAACCTTGGCCTTCGTCTCCAGCGAGCCTGCTTTGCGCCGCCATTGTTTCTTGCTTCGCCTACGCCTTATTCGTTGCTGCTAATCCTGCAAGAGCGAAAGAGAGATCAAGGAGAAACGAGTGAGAGAAAAAGAAGAGAATGAGGACGAGAACGGCGAGAGAAACAGGGGCGGTGCTCCCTGTTTCTGCTCCTGTCGCGGTGGTTGTGTTGCGCTGCTTGTGACGGTGAGAACAGGGGATGAGGAGATGGAGTGGTGTGCGTGGTTGCTAGCGAGGAACAGGGAGGTGAGGACGTGATGTTAAAACAGGGAGATGGAGAGGAACATGACGGCTGCGAGGGAGGAAAACAGGGGCGGTGCTCCCTGTTTCTCCTCTGTTTTGTGCGCGAGGTGGTGATGGTGGGGGCGTCTGATGGTGGTGCTCGGTGGTTGGCTGATGGACGATGGCAAGGTGAAGACTGATAGTGGAGGAAGTGGTCTGCTACTGTGTGACGTGATGGAACAGGGAGAGGGAGAGATGGATGGTGATGAGATGGTGTGATGAAAATCACTTTGTGAAGGAAAGAGGATTTGTTTTTTGCTATTGAGGCTTGATTCCCTTCTCCTCCCTCCCTTTCACATTCATTTTCTATTGTATTTATAGATAATGAACAAAATGAATAGAGATGAGATAAAGGGATGATTCATGGAGTGAATCAAGGTAAAATCAAATCTGAATATGGGATAATTGGGAGAATATTCTTTGGTTTTGAGTTTATGGGCTTGGTTTTGAGTTTAGTTTATGGGCTTAAGCTATTTTCACCTCCACTTCCTCTGAAGTCACCGTCTGAGATTTGTTCATTGCATTTTTATTTGATTTCTTCATTACAGCTCCACATTCTACAAAAACACAAAAATTTAATAATTAATCTAAAATAAGACAAAAATAAGGATTAACAAAAATATAATAAGAGGTAATAATGTTATAATTATGTGATTATCAAGGAACAGAAGATAAGTGATCAGTTCTCGAAGCTTCATCATTTTCCTATGGAAGCATTTTTTTTCCGAGGGCATCCTGAAGCGTAGTGGTTTGTACACTATGAACGAAATGGAGCGAGTTTTATTCACCGATTCTCACGCTAAAACTATGGTCACTCACGCTGCTCATGCTAGTGTTAGTGATGCTAGTATTGATCAAGAAGTGATCTCGGATCGGGGCATTATGGATCTCAATGCTCCTATTTATATCGTAGTTCCTGCTTCAAGAAAAAGAAAGCTTGCAAGGTCTACGAGTCCGTCAAGGCGATTGCTGGTAGACCTTGGTCAGGTTCCGAGGAAGAAACGACTTTCTAATTGTGGTTATACTCAGATTGTGTTACGTCTGAATCCTGTTTAGGATGTTATGGGGGTTGTGTCTCGCCCGAGTCTGTCTCTTGACAATGTTGCAAAAGAAGATCGTGATTCTTTAGAGGAGTCTGAGGAACTGAGGCTCGCGTTGGAAAGGAGCAAGAAGGAGACTACTCGTCCGCTGGATGACTACGAAAGGAAGTTTTTTCTGCTTACGGTGTCTCGAACGCTTCTGAGTTGTCGAACAATGATTCCCAAGTCATTAATGAAAAGATGTTTTAGCTAGCGGTGAAGCAATTTAAAGACATTGGTGGTGGTCAGAGTTTCATGGATCATTCTCGTTCTCCTTCTATTGATGTCAGCGAAGCAGTCGGGTTCCTAGTTTCCTCTCATATTTAACTGGTTTCTCCTGTTCCTGCTGCTATCATCAGCCCTGCCCTTGCCACAAACACTTCTCGACGAGAGGGTAAACATGGTTTTTCATTGTTACTGCTATTCTTTCTGTTCTCCCTGTTGTTAGAGGTGGTTCTTCAGTGCTCCCGAATCCTGGTGTCTTTCATCCACAGATTAGTTGGATTGAGCCTGGCTAGAAGGATGTTTGTATCAAGTCCGACGACAAGTTTTGATGGTTCACTCAGCTCGACGTGCATGACAGTGCATGCAGGTTGGTAAATGAATAGCACAGGCGGTTGGTGGAAAGGCCTTTGATGCCCATGCTAGACTCGTTTGATCACATTGACCACGATCTTAAGCAACTAATGGACGAGATGAATCATCTCGCCTATGCAGGGTGATGGGCTCAGTTTATCGAGCTGGTCCTGATCAAGTGGCTCTATTGGAAAGGAGATTAGGGGCGTTATTACTGATATTCTCTCATGCTCTTTCTCAATTTGATGTGTTAAAAATGCAATGCGCGGATTCGAAGAAAACTGCAAGGGCTGCTCGAAAGTCTTTGCCGGAGGCGAAGGATATGCAGGATAGGTCTGCTGCTGAGCTTGAATCTTTGAAAGCCAAGTTAGATGAGGTTTGCGTCCATCTACGTGATGTGGAAAAAGAGTTATCCGCTGAGAAAATAGTTTTTGATGAAGCTTCTCGTGCTGAATTGGAGCACTCATTATGTGTGTATAGTCGAAGCCGAAGATTGGAAGCAACTTGTTGACGGGCGGGTTGAGCTTTTTGATGCGTCCAAAAATCGTCGTCCTGTGAGTTTGACTTGTAAAACAACTGTTAGACTCCCAAGGACCACTTTTTGGTGGTCGAAAGCACTCCGATGCTTAAGTCAGTAACTCCGTTGGAAGAAGGATGTAAATCTGGACAAAACTCAGTTAAAGTTGCATACCTGTGTTGAATGCTTCCTTTACCTTTTATAATGGTCTCGGTTAACTCTCTGCATGACTTAAGCATGTGAGGTGCAACAGAAGGATAAGTTTCTTGTAACAATCTTCTCCTTTTATGGAGATGTGTTCGGGGAGGCGTAACTCCCTCCACGACTCTTTTTGGTGCAACGTTCCTCTTCTTTATGAGAGAACTCGTGTCGGGCATGGATCCGGGCTTTGATTTGTTTGGGCCTGGATTTAGGTTATGTTTACGTTTTTTCATTGGCGGGCCTTACCTGGGCCGTTGTAATTGGCTTTATTCCTATTAGGCTTCATGAACTGGCCCAATAGGTTGTTCACTCTATCCTCGTGATGGGTATCTATGCCACGTGTATTGCCGTGATGATCAGCCTATTTTGACATATCATCAGCTACTCCCCCTTAGTTAGTAGGCATGTTGACGTGGCCACTAACTTTGGTGATGATTTGTCTTTCAATTTCATCATTACCTTGTATTTAACGCTATCAGTTGCATTTCGCGAGTTGGTGTCTCGATCCTTTGCTTGCTCGTTCATTTTTTGTGCACATTTTTGGCATTTTGCATAGCCATCATATCTCGCACGCTGTCCCTTGAGCCGTCTCTTCATTGCTCGGCTTTATAAAAGGAAATGTGATGAATATGTTTTCCTTCTTTACGCTAGTTTTGAATTTAGGGTTTGCTTGTTTTTTCTTCTTCTTCATTTTCATTGCTTCTTCGCTCTTCAATGATGTATGTTGGTGACAAGTTAAGTGGTAAGTCACTAACTCTGTGCGAGGTTCATTACTCTCCTAATAGAGTTTCTCAGACAACTTTGGAGACTCTTCGTTATAATTAATCTCCTGCCTGATCTCGAGATTGTTCTACCTCGGCAAGACGATAACCCTTGTAACCCAAAGGCTGGATACATCGCACTATATTCGTGCATGTTTTCTTCTAGCTTTCGATTCCTAATTTCAAAGTTGTTCTGGGAGTATCTAAATTTCCTAGGCATTTCTCCTGCCCAAATGGGCCCTAATGGTTGGAAGGTGATGGTCTCTTCTACTCTTTTTGGTATTCCTTTAACTGTTAGGATTTTGCATTCGATGGTCGGTCTATTCGTGTACAGGGAAATCCGCTTCCTTCATTCTCCTGATTGTTTCGAGAAACTTAGTGATGACATTCGTGATTGGTCGCGGTCTTGGGTTTATGCTTTCGTGAATTTCGGCTACTTTCGATTGCGAGGTCGTTTGATTTTTTGATCATTTCCAGTCCCCAACATGCGGAAGAATCTTCTCTTATCAGCTGAGGAGCAGAAGATCAGTGAACGATTCTTTAAGCTTCATCGTTTTCTTGTGGAGATGTTTGTTTCCAAGGGCTTCCTGGAGCGTAGTGGTTTATACACTATGAGTGAAGAAGAACGAGCTTTATTTACTGAGTCTCGTGCTAAGGCCTATGCTGCTCGTGCTGGCGTTAGTGATGCTAGCATTG
Source organism: Berberis vulgaris (assembly GCA_963556465.1). Taxonomy (NCBI): domain Eukaryota; kingdom Viridiplantae; phylum Streptophyta; class Magnoliopsida; order Ranunculales; family Berberidaceae; genus Berberis; species Berberis vulgaris. Next base: position 58,181,275 of record OY747128.1, read on the forward strand.
ATTGGGAAGTGAGCTCGGTCCGAGATGTTACGGATCTCGATGCTCCTGTTATTATTTTTGGCTGAGCTTGACTCTTTGAAAGCCAAGTTAGATGAGGTTTGCACCCATCTACATGATGTGAAAAAGAGTTATCCGCTGAGAAAGCGACTTTTGATGAAGATTCTAGTTCTGAATTGGAGCAATTTGTTATGTATGATGCCGCTGAGAGGCAGGTGGAACGGATAATTGATGCGCTTAATGATATTAAGGCAGATGTTTTCGGTATGCTCTCCACTGCTAAAGGGCATCTTGCTAAGGATAGGCTTAGTGTGGTTCAAGCTAAAGATTAGAAGCAAGTTGTTGACGGGCGGGTTGAGCTTCTTGATTACATCGAAGGGCTCGGCGAGGATTTGTCTAAGTATCGTCACCTGGTTGGTGAAGCTTTTGATTTGTCTAAGTAATGTCGAGGAATCCGCTTTAGCAGCAGAGGAACCATTGCTTCATCTACCGTTGAGCAATCCAAAGCCATTAACACTCTCCTCTCCTAAAAATAGTTCTTCCCCTGTTCCAACGAGTACTCATCCTGCCATTGCTTCTGTTCTTCTCCCACTTTTTTATCTTCTTCTCCGGATGTAACAGAATATTGTTATCAATAAAAATTGACTTATGTTGTTTTTCTTCTTCTTTTTGGTTTTGTTATAGCTATCGTGACTTTTGCGTCAAATTATTTTATAATTATTTCCGTGCTTAGGCTCACTACTTGTCTAATGGTGGGTCACTGTTGTCCTTCCTGATTTTCTGAAAAGAGTTGCTTTCGCTTGTACTTTTTCGTATCGCATTGACTTTAACTCTGACATTGTGTCTGTCAGTTTGAAGTCCTTTTGTTAATCAATTTGTTGAGCATTTACTTCGTCAACTTGACATCTTGGTTGACTCAAAGTTTTTGTGTTTAGTAGACTCGGGTGTCCACTCTTTACTTCGTTAACTCGACATCTCAGTTGATTCAAAGTTTTTGTGTTTAGTCGACTTGGGTGTCCAACCTTTACTTCATTAACTCGACATCTCGGTCGATTCAAAGTTTTTATGTTTAGTCGACTCAGGTGTCCAACCTTTACTTTGTTAACTCGACATCTCGATCGATTTGAAGTTTTATGTTTAGTCAACTCCGGTGTCCAACCTTTACTTCGTTAACTCGACATCTCGGTCGATTCGAAGTTTTTGTGTTTAGTCGACTCGAGTGTCCAACCTAAACTTCGTTAACTCGACATCTTGATTGATTCAAAGTTTTTGTGTTTAGTCAACTCAAGTGTCCAACCTTTACTTCGTTAACTCGACATCTCGGTCGATTAAAAGTTTTTGTGTTTAGTTGGCTCCGGTGTCCAACCTTTATTTCGTTAGTTCGACATCTCGATCGATTCAAATTTTTTTTGTTTAGTCGACTCGGGTGTGCGACCTTTACTTCGTTAACTCGACATCTCGGTTGATTCAAAGTTTTTGTGTTTAGTCGACTCGAGTGTCCAACCTTTACTTCGTTAACTCATCTCGATCGATTTGAAGTTTTTGTGTTTAGTTGACTCGAGTGTCAAACCTTTACTTCGTTAACTCGACATCTCGGTCAATCCGAAGTTTTTTGTGTTTAGTCGACTCGGGTGTCCAACCTTTACTTCGTTAGTTCGACAACTCGGTCTATTCAAATTTTTGTGTTTAATCGACTCGGGTGTCCAACCTTTACTTCGTTAACTCAACATCTCGGTCAATTCAAAGTTTTTATGTTTCGTCGACTCGGGTGTCCAACCTTTACTTCTTGGTTGATCAGACCAGAAGTTGTGTGTGTCTAACTTTTATCATTTGATCGTTTTGTACGGCTAATTTATTGACGCATCTATTATTGTCCGCTCGAAAATTTGGAGTTTTTTAATTCGAAATCTTTATTGATGTTTCCTTGATTTTTTCCTCAGCCTTGGCCGTTAAGGCGTTTATGCTGGCTTGGAGTATGATTTGTTTCGTCTTCCTTTGCTTGTTGTCAGCCTTTGTGTTGGGGGGTGGTGTTTTTGTTGCTTTGTTTTTCTTTGCTTCTTCCTCGTATGTTGTTAGTGGTTCAGGCTGAGCTTGCAATTGCTGATGAGGCCCTTTGACTTGTACGAATTGGCTGATGCAAACTGCTCCATGTTTTGTGCATCCGCGAAGTGTTTCATCAGTACCCTTGAGGAGTTTGCCTAGTTGCTTTGCGTGTCTGCTTCCTCCAACTATACAGTGTGTGGCGTATATCAACTCTCTTAACTTATTTTTTGATCATGCAGCATTGTCTGCTTTCTCCTTCCATGCTATCTATTTGTCTGGCATTTCGATGAACTCATCGAGTAATCTTTTCTGTGCCCAGTGCTCGATTTCGTCTTTTAAGTTGTAGCATTCTTTGGTATCATACCCATGATACTTATGAAATGAACAATATTTGTTTTTGTCTCTCCCTTCCGAATCCCCTCTCATCTGAAACGACCAGTTGACATTATCCCACTTCGCTATGTTTTTCAGTATATTTGCTCGACTTGTCTTCAGGGTTGTGTATGGCTTGTATGTGGTCTTCATTACGCTCGTTGCCCGTTCCTGTCGAGTTCGCGTCAATTGTAACCTCCTGGATTCCTGTCGCTGCAAATCACTATTTCTGCCACTTTGATGCTTCTTTGACGGGTTGTCGCCTTTTTGTTGTCCGTTGTCCTGCCTTCTTTTTTCCTTTCTTTCCCATTTTATTGAAAAAATTTATCTTTCTTGGTCATTTTTCCTCCTGGATGCCTTCATTTCCTCTAGGGGAAATGCTTTTGTGCCATTTTTAGCAGGATTGTCATGCCCTTTGGAGGCTCCAGGTTAAGAGGGTCAAAGAAGGAGACTCTCTTCAATCCGACCACGAAGGTTGCAGCGGCTGTGTCATTGCTACATCCATTAATCATTGTCAATTCATTGGTAAAGCAGGTGACATATTCCCAAATTGTTTGTTCGGGCTTCTGTCTGATGTGCTGGAGGTAGTGTGGCCATTTCCTCATCCGCTGGCTTTTGATGAATCTGGTGATGAAAGCGGTGGCCAAAGCTTGAAAGGAATCTATTGACCTCAGTGGTAGGCTATTATTGAACCAGTTCATTGTTGTAGAAGTGTGACTAATTAGGAATGTTCTGCATAAGATTAACTTCGTGGTCTCCTTCAGGGTCATCATGTAGTGGAAGTGCCTCAAATGATCGGTTGGGTCGGAAGTGCCATCATATGCCTCGAACTTTGGCGGAGAGAACTTTTTCGACATTGTCGTTTTCATAAGGGCGTCGGAGAATGACGATTTTGCCAACTCGTGTAGTATGTTAAGATCCATGACCCCTATTCTGAACGGGATTTCGGTAAGCGTCCCTTCATACAGTGGATTTTATTCTCGAGGGAGCTCGCTGCTTTCGAAGTTTCCTTGTTGGGGTTCTGCTAGGATTTCATCACTCCCTTGAGCTCGATTGGCAGAGTTTTATTGTGGATGTGCTTGAACAGGATTAGCTAGTTGAGTGTGCTCCTATGTGATCTTCTCCAGCATCTTTGTTACGTGTTCCATCTGGGTTATGAGCAAATCCATCCGAGTGTCCGTGGCAGCATCGTCACTACGTGTTGTGGATTTGCATTCTTGGATGCTATTGGTTCAGTGATCCAAGCTATTTCTTCTCCTCTATTTGTCAGTGGTGTGTCGGAGGGAGAATTGTCTTGATCATTATTGGATTGAGAATCTGTAGACTGCATTATTGTCTCCATTGACTTGTCGATCTTTTGTTAGGTTGTGGTGAACTTTGTCACTGTGTGTTTTGTTTTTTATAAAGAGGAAACTCATCGTTCCCCATGGACGACACCAAACTGATGCATCCAAAAATCATCTTCCCGTGAGTTTGACCTGCAAAACAACTGTTAGACTGCAAAGGACCACCTTTTTGGTGGCTGAAGGCACTCCGATGCTTAAGTCAGTAACTTTGTTGGAAGAATGATGTAAATCTGAAGAAAACCAGTTAAAGTTGCATACCTTTGTCGAATGTTTCCTTTACATTTTATAATGGCTATGGTTAACTCTCTATGTGACTTAGGCATGTGAAGTGCAATGGAAGGAGATGTTTCTTGTAACAGTCTCCTTCTTTATGGAGATGCGTTCGGGGAGGCGTAACTCCCTCTATAGCTCTTTTTGGTGCAACGTTCCTATTTTTTATGAGAGAACTCGTGTTGGGCCTGGATTTGGGTTTTGATTTGTTTGGGTCTGGATTTAGGCTATGTTTACGTTTTCTCATTGGCGGGCCTTACTTAAGCTTGTAATTGGCTTTATTCCTATTGGGCTTCATGAGCTGGCCCAATAGGTCATTCGTTGTATCCTCGTGATGGGTCTCGATGCCACGTGTACGACCATGATGACCAGTCTATTTTAATGTATCATTAGAAGGGCTTGGTGAAGATTTGTCTAAGTATTGTCACCTGGTCGGTGAAGCTTTTGAGGATGACGATGGTGAAGAATCTGCTTCAGCAGCTGAGGAGCCATTGAGCGCCTCAAAGCTGTTAACACTCCCCTCTCCTGAAAAAAGTTCTTCTCATGTTCCAGCGAGTACTGATTCTGCTATTGCTTTTATTTCTTCTCCTACTTCTTTATCACCTTATCCGGATGTAACAGAGTAATGTATCAATAAAAATGGACTTTTGTTGTTTTTTCTTCTTTTTGCTTTTGTTGTAGCTATCATGGCTTTTGCGTCAAATTATTTTATAATTGCTTTTGTGCTTAGTCTCATCGCTCGTCTAATGGTGGGTCAATGTTGTCCTTCCTGAATTGTTGTAAAGAGTTGCTTTTACCTGTACTTTGTCGAATCACATCGATTTGTTCCTTTAACTCTGACTTTGTGTTTGTTAGTTCGAAGTCTTTTTGTTAACATATTTGTTGAGCATTTACTTTGTTAACTCGACATCTTGGTTGACTCAAAGTTTTTGTGTTTAGTTGACTCGGGTGTCCAACTTTTACTTCGTTAGTTCGACATCTCGGTCAATTTGAAGTTTTGTGTGTTTAGTTGACTCGAGTGTCCAACCTTTACTTCGTTAGTTTGACATTTCGGTTGATTCAAAGTTTTTTGTGTTTTAGTTGACTCGGGTATCGAACCTTTACTTCGTTAGTTCGACATCTTGGTCGATTTGAAGTATTTTGTGTTTAGTCGACTCGGGTGTCCAACCTTTACTTCGTTAGTTCGACAACTCGGTCGATTCAAAGTTTTTTGTGTTTAGTTGACTTGGGTGTAAGTTCGACATCTTAGTCAATTTGAAGTTTTTGTGTTTAGTCAACTCAGGTGTCCAACCTTTACTTCATTAGTTCGACATCTCGGTCGATTCGAAGTTTTTTGTGTTTAGGTGACTCAGGTGTCCAACTTTTACTTCGTCATTTCGACATCTCAATCGATTCGGAGTTTCTTGTGTTTAGTTGACTCGGGTGTTCAACCTTTACTTCGTTAGTTCGACATCTCGGTCAATTCAAAGTTTTTTGTGTTTAGGTGACTCGGATGTTCAACCTTTACTTCGTTAGTTCGACATCTCGATCAATTCGAAGTTTTTTATTTTTAGTTGACTCGGGTGTCCAACCTTTACTTCTTGGTTGATCAGACCATAAGTTGTATGTGTCTGATTTTTGTCATTTGATTGTTTGTATGACTAGATTATTGACGTATCTATTTTGTTGTCCGCGCGAAAATTTGGAGTTTTTGAATTCGTAATCTTATTGATATTTCCTTGATGTTTTTCATCAACCCTGATCGTTAAGGCATTTACGCTAGTTCGGAGTACGATTTGTTTCGTCTTCCTTTACTCGTTGTCAGCTTTTGTATTAGAGGATGGTGTTTTTGTCGCTTTATTTTCTTTTGCTTCGTCCTCGTACGTTGTGTATGATGTTGTGACTGGCAGGCTCAAGGTGTTTTTATGTACGATGGCTGAGTAATATTGGCTTGTTTGATCATGCTTATGTCTTTACCAAATTGTCCAACCGTGCATTTGTCAACACCAAACTGATATCGTCGCCGTGTCTAGTGTCAATCATGAGTGTGTTGCGGCTAGCTTTGTCGAGCTTACAACCACTAATGAGACCTTTTGACTCGTACGAATTGGTTGATGCAAACTTCTCCATGTTTTGTGCATTCGTGAAGTGTTTCATCAATACCCTTGTTCTGATATAGATCGGTTCGAGTGAGGAGTTTGCCTAGTTGCTTCGTGTGTTTTCCTTCCTTTAGCTATGTAGTGTGTGGTGTATATCAATTCTCTGGACTATTCTGTTGATCCCGCATCATTGTTTGTTTTCTCCTTCCATGTGATCTTTTTGTCCAGCATTCCGATGAACTCGTCAAGTAGTCCTTTCTGAGCCCAGTGCTCGATTTCGATTTTAAATTATAGCATTCTCTGGTATCGTGCCCATGATCCTTATGGAATTAGCAGTATTTTCTTTTGTCTCTCCCTTTCGGATCCCCTCTCATCCGAAGCAGTTGACGTTATCCCACTTCGCTATGTATTTTAAAATATTTGCTCGATTTGTTTTCAAGGTTGTATATGGCTTGTATGCGGTCTTCATTACACTTGTTACCCACTCGTGTCAAGTTCGCGTTGGTTGTAGCCTCCCAGATTCTTATCGTCGTGAATTGCTCCTTCCGCCATTTCGATGTTTCTTTGATGGGTTGTCGCCTTCCTGTTGTCCGTCGTCCTACATTTTTTCTTTTTTTCTTTCCCATTTCCTTGAATTTTTTTCTATTTCTTGGTCATTTTTTCTCCTGGCTGCCTTCATTTCCTCTAGGGAGATATGTTTTTGTGCTATTTTTAGCAGGATTACCATACCCTTTGGAGGTTTCAGGTTAAGAGCGTCAAAGAAGGGGCATTTCTTCAATTCGACTACGAAGGTTGCAGCGGCTGTGTCATCGCTACATCTGTCAATTCAATGGTAAAGCGGGTGACAAATTCCCATATTGTTTCTTCAGGCTTCTGTCTGATGTGCAGGAGGTAGTGTGGCCATTTCCTCATCCGTTGGCCTTCGACGGTGATAAAAGCGGTGGCCAAAGATTGAAAGGAATCTATTGACCTCGGTGGTAGGCTATTGAACACGTTCATCGTTATAGACATGAGGCTAACTAGGATGTTCTGCATAAGATCGACTCAGTGGTCTCCTTCAAGGCCATCATGTGGTGGAAGTGCCTCAAATGATTGGTTGGGTCGGAAGTGCCATCATATACTTTGAATTTTGGCGGAGTAAGCTTCTTTGGCATTGTCGTTTTCATGAGGGCGTCGAAGAATGGCGGTTTCACCAACTCGTATAGTATGTTAGGATTCGTGACTCCTATTCTGAACGGGAATTCGGTAAGTGTCCCTTCACACAACGAATTTTTGCCTCGAGGGAGCTTGTTGTTTTCGAAGTTTCCTTGTTGGGGTTTTGTCGGGATTTCGTCACTCCCTTGAGTTCGATTAGCGGAGTTATGTTGTGGGGGTGCCTGAACAGGATTAGCTGGCTGAGTGTGCTCCTGTGTGATCTTCTCCAGCATCTTTGTTACGTGTTCCATCTGGGTTATGAGCAAATCCACCTGAGGGTTAGTGACAACGTTTTCGAATACTTGGGTTGTCTAGACTGTGTGCTGCGGATTCGCATTCTCAAACGCTATTGGTCCGGTGATCAGGGTTGCTTCTTCTGCTCTAGTTGTTAGTGATGCATCAGTGGGGGAGTTATCTTGATCATTACTGGATTGAGGATTTGCAGGCTGCATTATTTCCTCCAATGGCTTGTGGATTTTTTGTTAAGTTGCGGTGAGCTTTGTCATTGTGTGTTCTATTTTTAGAAAAAGAAATTCGTCGTTCCCCATGGACGACACCAAAATGATGCGTCCAAAAATCACCCTCTTATGAGTTTGACCTGCAAAACAATTGTTAGATTGCCAAGGACCACCTTTTTGGTAGCCGAATGCACTCTGATGGTTAAGTCAGTAACTCTGTTGGAAGATGGATGTAAATTTGGACAAAACTCTATTAGAATTGCATACCTTGGTCAAATGTTCCCTTTACCTTTTATGATGGTCGTGTTTAACTCTCCGCGTGACTTAAGCATGTGAGGCGCAATGGAAGGAAATGCTTCTTGTAACAATTGCCTCATTTATGGAGATACATTCGGGGAGACGTTACTCCCTCCACGGCTCTTTTGATGCAATGTTCCTCTTTTTTATGAGAGAACTCGTGTCGGGCCTGAATATGGGCTCTAATTCGTTTGGGCCTGGATTTAGGCTTTGTTAGTTTTTCCTCATTGACGGACCTCTGCAGTTGCCTTTATTTTTTGGGGCTTTATGAGCTGGCCCAATAGATTAGACGTTGTATTCTCGTGATGGATCTTTATGCCACGTGCATGGCCCTGATGATCGATCTATTTTGATGTATCATAAAAAAGTATAACTCCTACCTGAATTGTCCCAAAGATGTTGACTTATGGTCAAGTCGAGATTCAACCAATACCAATAGTGAATTGTGACCGTTAATCTTGTATCCATTGCTAATCTCACTTAAACTTGCGAAAAAAAAATGAAAAACAGATGGGGAGATTATGCAAAGGCTTGACACAAAGCAATTGAAACTAGGGATAACTGTTATGACGAAAGAAATTTTTGAACGATAAAAGGGCCACCAAACAAATATGAGAAAAACAAATCAAGACAAACCAAAGATCCAACAAAATTGATTCAATTCTAACAACTGACAAGAAACCTCTTGCAACCAACTTTCTTTGCTATTGCTAAATAACACCACCATTCATGCTGAAGGACACCACTATCATAATTTTTATTTTTTAGATCTACTGAAGGACACTACCACATTCACCTTTTCTTCCTCTTCAATGGAGCAACACCACCCTGGAAGAGGAGGCGAAGAGGTGGCAGGATGGTGGTGGTGATTGAAGGAGAAGAAAAAGAAGATGTGATGGAGGAGGAGGAAAATAAGAAGAAAAAGCGAGGGAGGATGAGAGGTGAAGGTGGTGGGGATTGATGGAGAAGAAAAAAAAGAGGTGATGGGGAGGAGGTGGAGGAAAATAAGAAAAAGAAGAAGAAGGGGGAGGAGAAGGATGAGAGGTAGCGGGGTGGTGGTGGTTGATGGAAAATAAAAAAAGAGAAGATGAAGAGGAGAGGTGGCAGGGTGGTGGTGGTGAAAGGGGGGAAGAGGAGGAGGAGGAATGGAAAAGAAACAGAGAGCGGAGAAGGGAAGTGGTAGGGTTTTTTAGTTTATATTGGTGGTGTCCTTTAGTAAGGTGGTGGTGTCATTCAGAAAGGTGGTGGTGTCATTCAGAAATTAAGGCACTGATGGTGTCCTTAAGCAAAAATGGTGTTATTTATCAACAGACTTAAAAAAATTCAAAAACTTGAGTTAACCGCTATTGTCTCGCCCCAGTCAACACAGAGCTTCACCTACACCATCTCTAGTGGGAGATAAAATGTTTTTCTACTCATTGTATGCTAGTTTGATTGATTGGCTAGATAACGGTGAGCTACCTCCATAGGAGGCATGATGTGGATCTATTGTTATCAAAATGTTGCCTCCTATGTGGATCTATTGGTATCAAAATGTTGACTATGTTACAACTAGCAAGTTCATTCATTCGCTCTATTTCGCTGTGATGTTACTATTTCTTTGTTCTTAATATACTGTTTGGTTAACCATTTTTCTTGGAAAACAATTTTTCATGCTATGCAGATTTTTGCTATTTTGTTGACTACGTTCTGAAATGAAATGAAATGAAATTTTCATTGGAATCGGTTTCACATGAACGTTTTCAATTTTCTATGTGTATTTTCCATGGAATAATCAAATACAAAAAGGAAAAAAAAAATAGGGGCGGAAAAAAAAGGAAAAGGAAAAGCAAAATGCAGGTAACCTCGGTTTCTCCCCTGGCCAGACCCACTGTCTACTACTACAACTATTTCTACCGAAACCAAGATTCCAACCATTGTTCCAGGATACTTCCTCGAAGAAGAAGAAGAAGAGGCAGCACTTTGGTCTGTTCCCGTTCCCGTTCCCGTTCCCACTCTAACAACAAACGTCTACACACTCACCACAGAGAAACCCAACCGACTCCAATCCATGACAACCAACAACAACAATTATACTTAGAGGAGAAGGAGGAGGAGGAGATGTATAGCTTCTTTGGCGGCGGCAGCAGCAACAACAAGAGTAAACAACTTAAATTTAAACAAGCAAGTGAAGTAATCAGCAAGAAGAGTGAGAAAGGAGAAATTTCGTCAAACATGTGGTGGACAAATCTGAAAGCCAAATTAGGGCAGGGTTTCAACTTGGAGGGCATTGTGTCTTCAATGGCAGTGATGACCAAGGACCGTCACCTGGCGATTCCTCATATATCTGTGCGGGATATTAGGTGTATTGATTGGAAGGAGCTGAAGCGGAGAGGTTTCAGAGGGGTGGTGTTTGATAAAGATAACACATTAACCGCTCCTTACTTTCTTCAACTCTGCCCTTCTCTTACTTCTTCATTCACTTCATGTAAATCTGTTTTTGGTGATAATATTGCTGTTTTCAGTAACTCTGCTGGTCAGTTTATCTGTCCTTGCCTGCCTTGATACATATCATATATACTCTGTTTACCAATCTAGTTTTTTTGCTAGTTCATTCACATTCTTGATTTCTTTAATTAGGTTTGCACCAATATGATGTGGATGGTTCAAAAGCCAGAGCTATAGAGGACTCTATTGGAGTTCACGTAATACGACATGGCAAGTGTCTTTCTCTTTCTCGATTACTTGCAGTCAGAATTCACTTATTGCTTGCAAGAGCATCCTCATAGTTGTTATCTTGTTTTATAATGGGTATATTCGATTGGATTAGAGGATTTGGTATAAATGAAATATGGTTTTTTTTTTCTTTTTTCTTTTCTGTTTTAAAAAATAAATCTTTCATTGGTATTGGCGGTTTGAAGTGGTATATATGCATAGATATTCAGAATTTACATTTCACTTTTTTTTTAATGACTTGATACTTTACTTGAGAATATGCATCTAGGGGTGTTAATCGGTTAGGTCGGTTCACAATTGGACCAGAACCCAAATGAACTAGGGATTCCGTTTTTGGTTCGGTTTCAACTTTTCCTTTTTTATTTATTTATTTATTCTTATTCTCCTCCCAAATCACCCAAAACCGTAATTTGCAACTCAAAATCCAACAACCCATCCCAGCAAGAGAAATTCAACGGAACAAGAACCCTCGAATGCGCTTAAAATCCATACTTCCATTACACAAACTTCATTCAAACAACAACAATGACACATTTTTTTTCATAAATTCTAACCAAACACCTAAATCACATCATGTTAAACTTGTCAAACAAAACCCAAAAACTTAATTTCAGATCGGTCCTGACCAATCGACGAATTTTTCGGAAGAAAACAAGTGGCGTGCCGAGCAAGCTGACGTGCTGCATCTCGAGCTTGTTGAGTTGTTGCTCGCGATCCATCTCGATGATGAGAGGAACCACTAGGATAAAAAACGTTGTTCCAATGATCAAAGCTGCCTTCCAGTGCTCTTGAAAAGCTTTTTGGACACAAACGCTGCATTTGAGGTTGCTTGCTTGCCTTTTTGAACGATCGGTTATTGGGTGATTCTGTTCGAAACCCTAGCAAGGATTCCACCTTCTTCGCCATTTCCTTCTCCTCCCCTGTTGCTTGGAAGAGACACTCCACCTTTTCGCAACGCCATTGATTTCTCGATGACCATTTTCAGAGAGAAGCAAAGAGTGAGAGAGGTTGTAAAGTGGAGACGAAAATAACTTTCTCTGAAAACTACACGAGAATGAAGAGATGATTAAGCGGTTTTAACCTAATGGGTCTGTTTGCTTCTAGCCCAATATGTTTAAGGACAAACCTTGTCTATTTCTAGCCCAATATTTTTAAGGAAGGACCTGTAGGGCAGGATGAATTTCGAATAGTCCAATACAGGTCCATATATATAACCAACATTTGGTTCGGTGTTTTCGGGGGTATGAAGAAAAACTGAAACCGAACCGATTTGCATTCGGTTTTGTTCGGTTGTTGCCATTCAATTTCGGTTGTTTCTCGAGGCTTTTCGGTTTGGTTCAATTTAGTTCGGCTGTTTCGGTTGGTTTTCGGGAATCACTTAACAATCCTATATGCATCCATGCTTGCTCCTTCACCAAATTTTGCGTAGTAACGCTTGACTAGTCGACGAAGGGAGGAGCGACATCATTGACAATCCTTTAGATGGAGTTAGTGAATAGGAGGTTTGGTGCTACATTATTTTGTTTTGTTTTATGTGTTTGGATTCTTGGGTTTCCATTTATGTGTGGTATTATGTAATTGAATGTTTATCTTTTTTAGGTTGCTCTCAAGTTCTCTTTGGGTGCCAAAGCTTCACAACATCCAACATCCATTCTGGATGGCTCTTTCTCTTGAATGTCTATTTTTTCTGCTTTTGAAGTTGGAAGACTTCATGTTCTCTTGAGAGTTCTTTATGTTTGTTTGCTCGCGGTTGTTTTCTTTTCCTTTGTTGGTCCCTAGTAAGTCTCTCCCTCATTGAGTTTTTTCTTTTATGATCGAATACATTTTCTCTGTCTTGCTTGCCTGATTAAAATAAAATAGTGAATCTTATATCAGTAATTTTTTTTCTCGACACGTATGCATTCTTGAACAATGGCGTCAAAAGCTTGATGTAAAGTTAACTAACCTAAATAAATAGGTTAATCAAACTTAATAATGATAAGCGCATGTGCATGGTTTCTAACTTAGTAGACCTTAGCAAACACAGGTCGAATCCGCAAGGATTGAGGATGCAATAAAATTCAGAATTTAACTAAACTGATTAAAACAGGGTGTTACACCTATTGAAAATTTTAAACTAAAGAAAGAACAACAATTAACAGAAAAGGTCTGATCACAACACAAAGGTGCTTCAACCAGTCACATCCCCGAGCTAGTAGACTTCTGCAACAAAGGAGGTCAACTTTGAGCAAGTAGATGTCTGCCTCAAAGGTGGTTGACTTACCTTGTCGAGCATGTAATCTTTGGCTACCATGTGTCAATTTGCTAACAAGGTGTGGCTTGAGATACTTGGGGCATTACTGAAATATTGATGGAAAAGGAAGTAGACTTCGCATCAAAGGAGGTCAACTTTGAGCAAGTAGATGTCTGCCTCAAAGGAGGTTGACTTACCTTGTCGAGCATGTAATCTTTGGCTACCATGAGTCAATTTGCTAACAAGGCGTGGCTTGAGATACTTGGGGCATTACTGAAAGATTGATGGAAAAGGAAGGTCTGATCACAGCACTGTCGTGCTGCAACCATTTACATCCTTGAGTGGTCCAAGGATGTTTAAGTTCGAATCGATGTGGTTTGAGCACCACTTCTTGGTTGAATTTGTAGAGCAGTGAGTGTGTAGGAAATGCTGGGTATGTCCTTTGGAAGAAGCTGAAGATGTGAAAATATATTTGAAAGAGTGGAACAAATCAATATTCGGGAATCAGAATGTTTTAATAAAAGAAGCAGAAAAGTCACTGGAAGAGCTGGATAGATTAGAAGCGGATAGAGAATGCGGATAGAGAATTCACTGAAGAAGAATGGGAGAAGAGATTCTCAGGGAAAATAGAGCTCAATAAACTTTAAAGAGAAACTTCATAAACTGACGAGGAAGGCAGGTATAAGCTATGGTAGATATGGTGATTTTTGCACGAAGTTATTTCGTAAACTTGCTAATCTTAGACGAATGAAAATACCGACGAGGTTCTTATGGTAAATGATCAACTACTAGTTGAGGAAAGTATAATGAAAAATCATGCGGTGGAATCCTACAAAGACGGTTCAGTGAAAGGAAGTGTGGCGTCCTAATCTTGAAATTTTAAATTTCTCATCGCTAGCAACAAACAAAAGCAGTGGAACTGAGGCAGAGATAGCCAAGGCTGATGTGATAAGGGCAATTCAAAGTTTAGCATTTGATGTATTGAGCATTTATGGATATTTTCTATAGAATTTTTCAAAAAATGTTGGGAGCAGTGTAGTCAAGGCGATCGCCTAAAAAATGTTGGGAGCAGTGTAGTCAAGGCGATTGCCTAGAGGCGCACCTCAATCCGTTTTTTATAAAATTCTGCCACAAAGTGAGGCAATGTGGTGCGGTGAAATGAGACATCCGCCTCGGCCCGACGCACCGCCTCAACCCAAAAATGGTTGCAGCCAGCCCATTTGCAGTCCGATTGCAGCAAAAGAGGTTGCAACCCACTCCATAATAGGGTTTTATGTTTCTTGGTGTAATACTTGTTGCTTCTCCTTGTTCCTAGGTTAGAGATTCAGAGTTTTCATCTCCTCCTTGCCTTCAAATCAGGTATTCCCAAATAACTAACAAACTAACAAGATAAAAAGTTTTTAAGTTTTGATAAATTTGTCACACTTTAAATATTTTTTTGGAGAAAACATATCATGTTTTGATCATTCTGTGATCAACATCAATCTTGATTTTTCATAGCATAGTTCAATGATTTTTATGCTTTTGGAATACCAATAGTGATCATACTTGTGGATTTTTACTAACCATTCCAACAGTTTCTTCTAACCAAGATCGAGGATGGGATGCCCACCCCTAGTGCAACCCCATCCTTTTGTTCAGATTAAAAAGGAAACTAAAGTGCAGAGCGTCACCTATTGGGCCAATTCCACAGTCATTTGTTATTTCCTTGGAAGGTGGTGTCGATATTATAGCTGCTTCATTTAGATCCAATAATTAGATGATACTCATTCCACTAGAGGCTCTAAGCTTGACATTCTGCGCGTAATGACTCTAGCGCACAATGAGCATGTTGCTCATGTAGAGACTAGTGAAGAGACTACGGAGGAGATTACACGTGTTCCATCCCCTCTTGCGCAGCCAAAGAGACATTTTATCCCAACATTTAGAGAAGATGAAGGCACAATCACTTTCAATGAATTTTGAAAGCACGAGTCTTTTGATTCATGTAATTTCTTTCGTGGTTTTGGGTTAGATATGGACGTCAATCCTAAGCCAGAGACACTATGTGGTCATTTCGTCATTGATATATTGTGTGAGTCCTTGAAGATGAAGTTAAGTTATGAAAGATCAGGTGCAGCAGATAACACTATGTAAACAAATTAATCAAGATCTAAAAAACACTATGTAAACAGATTAGTCAAGATCTAAAAAGAAAGGAAACAAAACCTAGTTTATTCCTACCAAAAATCCTAGTTTTCTTGAAGTTACAATCCGAATGAATCGACAATAAACCCTACTCTCTTCTTAAATATCTCTAACTAGGGGGTAAGTGTCACCCCTTTATTACTAAGTACACCTACCACATTAAGATGTTCTAAATACCATCAAGTTACTAATGCGCTGGTCACCTTAATTAATTCTTTTATGGGTCCATTATTTTTGACATGGTGAGTGGTTACAAAGGAAAAGTTCGTGGATGTTGCCTGTTTATCTCATCTTAGCCAAATTTACTGTGCTGAGGTCGAGCTCTTCTAAGATGGGGAGATTGATGAAAATCGTGCATTAGAAAAGAATTCATTTCGGATCATTAGATTATTCCTAAAATATATTTAAAATAAATTATGATAGTTTATTTTCTTATCTAAAATTAGGGATCCATTTCAGGACTAGTTTCTTTCGTTGCAATAATTGATTTTATAGATAAAGGCTCGGGCCAATCTAATAATCAGTTTTTAGGTTAACTTGAATTCAATAAGCAGTGGAGCTTCTTTATTCTTTTGTGTAATTAGGATTTTGCTTTCGTACCCGAGATTGTGTGAGATGTGTGATTGCTTCTGCTAAGCAATTTGTTTTGTGTTATCAGCAAAACAAAAAATATTGTACATATATTTTCAAAATGGACAACAAAGGTATACAATCTGATCTAGGTATGTGTTTCAAGCATAATATCTCCCCAATCAAACATACAAGAGGAGAAATGAGAATCTTTGAAAATCCTCCAAGTATATCCCCAAACCCACGAAGTGATTTTAGTTTCAACCCAAAGGGCATCTACATCCCTAGAGGCACCCTTGAAGATCCTATTGTTCCTTTCTCTCCATACTACCCAAGCCGTTGCATGAAGAAGACGAGGACAAACCCATTTCCCTATAGAGGAAAAGTTGAGATTTCCCAGGTTTGATGAAGACCAATCTTCCATCACTGCTGAATTGTTATTGGAAGGAGAGCTTGAATTCTAAATTTTACTAAGCATTCAGTCCAAATATTCCAAGTGAGAGTGCAAGAGAGAAGCAGATGATCAATGTCTCTTCATCCAGACTACAAAGGATGCACTGATTTGGGATGAGCATCCCCCTTTTATTAATAACTGCAAGAAGTTTTCCATGAAGGATGGATCAAAGGAGGAAGCAAGCTCTAGGGGGGGATGTCTCTGATCCAAACTAACTGGTGGATCCTATGAATTCTAAGATCATTAGGTGAAAATAGAACTTGAGGCTTGATCTTTTCAAGGCAGTTCTTGACAGTGAAAGAGTTGCCCTGTCCATTCCATAGACAATTGTCATTGTCCTCATCAAGCTGAATTGCTTCAATGTCATTAAAAAAGCCTAAAATTTGGGGAAATTCCCAATCATTCAGGTGTCTTCTGAGATTAAAGTTCCAGCAATGCAACCCTGACCCTGCTCACTGGAGGTGGAAATGTAGAACTCTGCAGCTTTCCCAAGCTTGTTGCTACATGCATTGAAAATACCTGGATACTGAAAATTTTAAGAGGTTGAGTGCCTAATCACTTGTCATCTCCAAAATTGATTGTCTCCTTTATGACCTTCAAAGGAGATGTGATCAAGGAGGAGTTGTTTATGAGTCATGACAGCCATGGGTGGTAATATGAGATTGAGCAAACCAATCATTTGGGGTGGCACCATACTTGACAGCGATGACCTTCCTCTAAAGAGCGTTAACTTCAATCTCAAATCTCCATTCATTTCATTAGGAGGCTTTGTTGACTTCTTTGACCGTCCTAGAGCCCAATCCCCTTTGTCTTTTGGTTGACAGGCCTTTTGCCAATTGACAAGGTGGTAAACTGGTAATTCATTTTTTAGGAGTGCTGCCCCAAAGAAAATTGCGCATTACCTTCTGCATTCTAGCTGTCACAGAAGTGGGCGCTGTACATAGTGAAAACATGTGAACTGGGATGCTGGAGAGGGTGCTTTTGATCAAAGTAGCCCTGCCTGCTTTGGCTATGTATTGTATTTCTGCTTCCAACTACGCAATCTGTTCTCAATACCTTCCATAGTTTCTTCCCAGACTCTAATGTCTTTGTACTTGGCCCCAAGAGGAAAGCCAAGGTATGTGCAGGGGAAGGAACCTATGCTACATCCTAACATGGATGCCCAGAGATCAATTTGAGAACATCACCTATTGGAAACAATTTGGTGTTGGAAAAGTTCACTCTAAGACCAGAGATTACCTCAAACCAGACAAGTATATCTCTCTGATTGTGGTCATTTCTTGTTCATCAGCTTCGAATGTGGCTGAGTTGGACACTTTAAACCCATGAATTCTCTCGAGTTCTTTAGCCTTGATGACAAGAGAGGTGATTTCTTGAGCTGCCAGCACAAAAAGCATAGGGGAGTGTAGGTCTCCCTGTCTAACACCCATAGTTTTTTTGAATGACCAAGGGATGCCATCACAAAAAGATTGTCATATGGTGCCTTGCTCATAGCCATTTACCAATGGCTGAAAGATTGTCAATGGCTGTGCTTTTGGTTGGGCAAAGGACAATTAGATCATTGATTGTTTGTATGTCTCCAATTGTTCAACCAAACTCTCCTAGAGTTGCTTAGTAAATTGGCAAGTTAGCAAAGATGGTCTACTGTTCAGGCTGCAAGTAATACATCCATTATTGATTAATTGGTTCCTCTATTAATGAGATTATCTAATGTGAGGATTCTTGCGTGCATTAATGTCCAGATTAAGAAACTAGCTTGAGGTGGAACTTCTTCAAATAAAACATGAGGGACATATTCACAACCTGGCCTTGGGTGTTTGGTTATATCTGGCTGGGATATATCATAGCAATCAGATACCTTGAACTTCGTCTTTCTACTCCCCAATGCCATTTATGTTGTTGGTCATGGGTCATCTAGAGATTTTTTATTGAAGAGAGGTTAGTAGGTCAATGAGTTGTGAAGCTTCCAATTATGTAGAGGTCTGCACAGATGAGATTCCACTTAGTTGCCATGGATGTCCACCCAACGGTCTTTGACCTTGCTTTTCTTTAACATCATATTTTGATGACATCATTCATATCTTGACTGCCTCCCCACTTCACTAAATCTGTGCTTTAGCTCTCCGGGTATGCTACAACTTTATCTTCTCTTACACGTGCATCGAACAATACATTCCTAAAGGTATATGCAGCAAGTACAGAGTTTGAAAGAACTATCCATAAAGAATAAATAACATCGTAATATACAATATAAGTATATTTGTTTGCTGCCTGGACTGTGTTGTTTCTATGATCTTATGGTTGATCCTTGATATGGTGTTGATGATCAGTAACTCATGTGGTTAGTGGTTACCTGATTAGTATTTGAGGACACGAGCCATTACCATATTGTGCGGACGAGCACATATTTATGTTATATGTGACACCTTATTTCCTAAAACATGGTTGTGATGTCCTTTAAGTAAGACAGTGTATGATGTTGATTGTTTTTATATATTTATTTATTTCCCTCCTGTTTGGTCACTTATCTATCTGTATGTTTATGTCGTATGCGGTTATCGGTATTAATGATCGCCAAAACACACATGCTCTCCGATTCTTTTCTTAGTCAATTTCTTGATTTAGTTGGATCATGGATGTATATTTATTTTCAGGGGTGAAGAAGCCAGCTGGAACAGCTGAGGATATTGAAGAGTACTTTGGTTGTGAAGCTTCTCTTCTTGTCATGGTAGACATTTTTACCCTTCAGTTCTTGTTGCTATAGTTGCCATTTTTGCTCATATTCCATTTTTTTGAATGTCAGGTAGGTGATCGATACTTCACAGATGTTGTCTATGGAAATCGAAATGGGTTTCTGACTATTCTAACCGAACCTTTAAGTCTTCTTGAGGAGCCATTTGTTGTTAAACAGGTTCATTTCGTTCTCTTACAATCCATCACTCCTTTCTATTAACTATACAATAATAGTTAATAATAATATTATATGATGTAAGTGGGTTCTTTTCATTATATTAGTATTAGTAATATTGTAATTGGGCCCATTTAGTAACAACCCATAATAGTTACAAGATTAGTTTCCAGTTAGGGTTAGGTTTGTTTTCTTGCTAAAGAAGTTAAGACAGTTATAAATAAGGCGTAGGTTGTTCATTGTTAGACGATTGAATAAAAGAATATTTATTTTGGTTAGTAGACTTATTTCAATTCCTGCTTCATATTTCATTTCTCGCTTAGTTATAGTTTTAATTCAACCAATTGGTATCAAAGTCGAAACGATTCTTGTTATTTTGTTCGATTTGAAGAAAATTTGTTTGACAAGAAAAATCTTGGAAGATGACAGAAGATTGGATGAACCGGATTGCAACGAAGATTGAGAAAGTAGTAGAGAAAGGGAAAGAGAAGGCTATGCCGACAGCGAGGAAGAAGATTAAACTAATGTTTAAGGAAATCCTGTCAGACATCAAAAGAGGCCATGGGACGTCCACAAGTAGCACCACCAATTCTGACAACACTACAAGACCCTTCCTCCAGCACTGTAGGCGATGCACAACCCAAAACATGGTCAATTGCTCCGATCACACCCCTCTTCTTGCCAGTAGGCGGTGCTGCACGGGCTGGTGAGTCATTCGGCTTAGTCGACTGACTTCACCATGTCAATCGACTCCTCACTAGGTCGATCGATAGCAGATCGACAACCCTCAGTCAATCGCACTGCCACTGCCACAGTCACAGTAGATCGACTCCTCGCCAGGTCGATCGACACCCTCCCCTTTGATCGCCCCCTTCCACACCACCTTCCGTCCATTGACCCACTTGCATCAATCACTTCTCTCCTTCGCTTACAACAGTTGATCAACCAACCTGCATCGCTTACCCTTCTGCCGGTAGCTCTTGTCCCAGTTAGCCATACCCCTCCGTTGATCGAGCCCTAGCCTCCAATCCTAATCGTTTTTCGATCGCACACTCCCAACCCCTCCAGCCTGCAGACTCTCCCACAACCACCTATCTAGGTCGATATCACCGTAGCCCCCTCGCCACCTCCGTTCTCTATCAAAAACCCTCCTCCCCGAATCAATCCGTCGCAGTTCCATATTTCAATCAAGTTGGGGAGGAAGAAAAAATTTAACAATAGTCCTTGCTCCAAATTTTATTTCAGTCCCAGTCCATTTTTTTGGCCCATCAGGTTATTTATACAGTTGTACCACAACTATTGATTGCAATACTTTATGATCTGGTTGTTCACCAACACTTGACAACACACCACACTGCAGGACAAATTTTCCGACCCAGGTTAGGATAGTTTTGAAGATAAATTCTAGAAATTTGTGTGCAAACATTGAAATTTTGCAATGGATATCCTTTAAGACAAGGACTCTTCTTGGACTTTTGTATTTAGTGACACAATTTGGAATTACTTGTTAGTGATTATAGCAACTACTTGTTTAGTGACCGGTTGCTTGTATTCATCCAACTTCTTCGACTCCAAGCTCGAGGACGAGCTTCTTCAACCTGGGGAGGTTGATGTAAGCGAGTTCTTTTAGTAATATTGTAATTGAGTCTATTTAGTAATAACCCATAATAGTTAGGGCATTGGTTTCCAATTGGGATTAAGTTTGTTTTCTTGCCAGAGAAGTTAGGACAATTATAAATAAGGCGTAGGTTGTCCATTGTTAGACAGTTAATTGAATAAAAAAATATTTATTTTGTTTACTTGTTTTTCAATTATCACAGATTTATTCAATTCGTGTTTTATATTTCAATTCTTGCTTAATTATAGTTATAATTCTATCATGAAGCTCACTACTATTTTTGTAAGTTTATTTTTATATTGATATGCCAGGTTGGTTTTCCTGACACCACAATATTGGGTACCCGAATAAGTACTTAGATTAGTCTATCCATAAGCTCTTGAAAGCTTGAAAGTAGTAAATTATATCACATAGCTCCACGACTACACACAATAGTGTACATCCATTCCAAGTCAATGGAAAAGAAAATATAAATACAAAATTGAGTCGTTCGTCCATACAATTAATGACCCACACCTACAAAGACATAAGCGATAGACCAACACATTTCTGACCGCGTCTACCCAAATACACCATGCGAAAGAAACCATATTTGACATGAAGAAAAAAAACTGCATTCCCTAAGCTACAACAACTATGTGATCTTTCAAGATCTCCAACCTTCTCCACTAGTTTTGTGCTCTAAAAAAGTGAATGCTAACTTTGGGTGTGTCAGTAAATAGACATCGAGTTTGGAGTTGGGGCAACATGGATAGGTGACTATTGAAGTTTGGAATCATTGTAGTTTTCTATCTTCAGTTGGGTAAGTTGAAGAATCACAAAGGAGAAAATTAGGCCCTACTCATAATCTTGAATTCTAAGAATAGTGTCTTGCATGTTAAAGCCATGAGATATTTAGTCTCATGGCAGATAAAAACAACAATTTGATAGAATTGAACTTGTAAAATAAATTGAATTGAATGCGATGCAATAATTGAATAAAATAATTGACGATAAACGAAATAAAATGATAAAAAAATTAAAATGATAAACAAAATAAACTTTTTTTCATCAATCAACTAACTAACAATGGGCAATATATGCCTTATTTATAGCTACCTAACTTCTAAAACAAATTCTAAACCTAATAGGAAATCAATGTCCTAACTGGACTGTTACTTCAATTACAATATAACTAAGAAATACTATTCCTAAAATAAACCTAATACATCAATCTCCCCGGGTTGAAGAAGTTTTTCCTCGAACTTAAACTCAATGAAGTCATACGAGCACAAATTGTAACAGAATGTGAAGTCCAAGTAGAAGTTGACCTTTAACCTTGCATTAGTAAATTGTTCTCAAATAAGTTTGAATTGAGCCAACACATACTAAGTCTACGAGAAGTCTGGCTCGAAGGAGAATCAATGTAAAAATCCAATGTATGGGTGCGCAAATTTCTGAAATTAGCTTCAAAACTATCCTAAACCGGATCTGAAAACCTGTCCTGCGGTAGTAAATGTACTGTCAACAGGGGCGGAGTCAGGATTGCAGACAAAGGGGGGCAAAAAAATAAATCACAGATAATTTAATTCTTAAAATAAATAGATAAATATGATTAAAACAAAGTTTCAAAAGTAGTACACAAGAAAAACATATTTTGTGTCAATGTTGTTGCACATTGGATTTTAGTATAAACTCTCTGCGAGTTCTCATGTTCTAGTAATGTTGTATAACCACCTCATCATTGATTCCAAATAATAGGTGAAAACTCACACAATCTTAACTGGTGAGTCTCGAACCCGCGACTTTTCACAGGAGAGTTGATGTTCGATCAACTGAGCTACAATTGGTGGACAACTAGTAATATTAAGAATGTTACCATCCAATTGCTTAGCTGAAGCAGACTACTGTAAAGATTGAAGAGTGTCGATGAGAAGCAAACAAACAAGAGAGAGAGAGTAAGACCACCTCCATAATTTGATCTTTGTCTAATCGAAATCGTATTGTGCGATTGGAGAAATCGATCTTCGTTGAAATCGTCTTGTGCAATTGGAGGGGATTAGAGAAAATCGATCTTTGTCGAAATCGTTTTGGGCAATTGAGAAGGCGGAGAGGTGAACTTGCGAAGGGTTTGCGATTTTTCGTATATTTGTATTCCATTATCTATAAGAGGGGGGCAATCTAAAATTTTAAAGGGGGGAAAAATTGCAAATATTGTTAGTTTGGTGGAGTTTCTTAAAAAGCTAAGAGGGGCAATTGCTCCCCTTAGCTATAAGGTAGATCCGCCCCTGACTGTCAAGTGGTGGTAAATAACCAAATCAGAAACAAATGCTTGTGGTGGTACTGACAGATAGATAGGGTGTAAATAGCAATAGGGATGGAGGGACTTAAGTAAAATTTCAAGGTCAAGGGACGGAAATGAAATTGTTTACCAGGGACTTTGGGAAAAATATTTTGTTCTTCCTTTTTACGAACAGAAACAGAGAGGGGGAATTGTTTTGCTGGGATCGACAGAGGGAGTTGCGAAGGGCCCAATGTGGAGGGGGTGGTTCTGATGAGGACATGAGTTAGAGAGGGTTGTGGCGGTGATAGAGGAAACTGCTGGGGAAAGATGGAGGCTGATGGAAGCAGGGAGGAAGCGATCGAGGTGAAAGGGTGATGGCGGTCGATCTCTGGAATTGTGGGGAGCGAGGGGTCGATCAACAGTGTTTGGGTGTTGTGGAGCTGTCGACTGGGGAGATGCTTGACAAAGATTTGTTATTGTTCATGGAAGCAAGCAGGGAGGCAATAGTTGGACTGTGGAGGGAGGAATTGTCGATTGGGGAAGGTGTGGGAGGCGAGAAGGGGTCGATCGGTTGGATTGACCGATTGATGAAGGCTGGATTGGGGTTGGGAGGAAGACTCGATCAATCGAATGGATTGGGGAGCGGACGATCGAACTGAACTGAATCAAGAGGGTGTTGGTCGACTCGGCCAAGGTGGGAGGAGGGGAGGGACTGGCTCCACCCATCTGTGCAGTGGTGGAGGTTGGAGGTGCAACCATCAAACAATTGGTGGGTTGTGTCTACTGGATTGGGATCAATTGAGGCTTTTGAGTGATCGATGTAGGTTTGTGATCATTGGTGGAGGAGGGTGTGGGCCCCTGTAGTGTTCCCTGTGATGGTGGTGCTGCATCGGTCTGTCCCACGACCTTTATGTTGCATGAAAGGTATTTCTCGAATATCCGATCTATCCTTTGCATCATTGCTTTTTCAATTGCCTTCTCTGGTTGCTGGAGTCTTACTTGTTCAATCATCTTCTTCCTTCGAATTTATTATTATTATAATTATTATTATTATTATTATTATTTTCAAATTGAACCAAGCAATAAAAATCGTTCAGCTCTGATACCAATTGATATAATTGAATTTGTAAAATAAACTGACTTGAAAATTATGCAATAATTGAATAAAATAAGTTGATAAACAAAATAAAATGATAAACAAATTAAACTGATAAACAAAATAACTTCTTTTCATCAATCTACTAACTAACAATGGGAAACTTATGCGTTATTTATAAATAACCTAACTTCTAAAACAAACCCTTAACCTAATAGGAAACAAATGTCCTAATTGGACTGTTACTAAATATGTCATATTACAATATAACTAAGAAATACTATTTCTAAAAGAAACCTAATTCACATTTTGACTACCTATTATGGATTCACTAAGTTATTGTTTACACTTTTTTTTATTAGAAAAACAAGTAGTTGCATTATGTACTCAAAAGAAACACTTCTCCCTAAACAAAAAGGTATACATTATGTATTGTTTCTTTGCACTACATCAATCTAGTCAAACATACATGAATGAGATTGTCAAACATACATGAATGAGACTAAAATGGATGTCCTTACACTATTTCCCATTTGGCACTCCATAACTAGAAGGTGACTTTCACATCAGTCCATATAGTAGTATCAACAGGCTTGGAAGTTTGCCTGACACCTTGTTGTTCCTTTATCTCCAAATTACCCACACGGAAGCATGAGTGAACCTTTTCCACCCCAGAGACCAAGCTCAGATAGGCTAGGGAGGTGGGTTTTACTTTCATTCGACCATTCCACCCAACCAAGGAAGGAGGAGGAAAGGGAAAGTAAATGTTAAACTCCTTTAAGGCTTTGATCCATAACTCCCATGAAAGATGGCAACCAAAGAAAGTGGTCTATAGTCTCAGTATCAGCATTGCAAATGGAGCACTGATTCAGGTTAGTGAGACTCCTCTTAGCTAAAGTATCCACTGTAAGAGTCATTCCATGCAGAACGATCAAGGGAAGAAATGTTACTCATGAGGTATTTCATTCAGCCATGACCATTCCTGGAGATTGCTGATTCTTGTATCCAAAGTAGATGGACCAATGGAAGGAGCTAGACTGAAATAACGTTCTTTGACTGAGAACTCTGAATTCTTGCCTTCCGAAAACCATTTATCATGTTTGCATCACGCTGAACACCCTTGACAACAGTCAGTAACTCATTCATCTGGCCCTATCTCCCAATTATTAAGATTTCTGCTGAGTTGGAAGTTTCTCCCTTGGGCACTCTGAGCCTGAAATCTGCCACCTTACCATCTTTATTGTACATTGAGAGGAAGGATGACTTCAGAGTAGTCTCACCTACCCACTTGTCATCCCAAAACTGAATTTTCTACCCATTATGGACCTCAAAGGAGACCTTGTCGTTCACCATGTGTTTCAGCTTCATGATATTCTTCCTCTAAGGAGGCATTGTCATTCTCGAAGGTGGTGTTTGGTTTCATTAAGAATTGAGAAGGTTGAATTCTAATAAGAGTAAGAAGTAAGAAGTTTTTAGTAAGCACTTTCTTATTGCTTACTAGAGTCAGAAATTTTGCTTTTAATTAGAAACTATTAAGAAGTAAAACCAAACGGTGTGAATATTGGTTAAAGTTTTGATTAAGAACATAGGTAGAAGTTTGCTTCTAATTAGAAGGAAAAAAAATGCCCCTAAGTGTTTATCTTCATGATACTTTTCTGTGGGAGCTAGACAGGAATATCCTCACTTGTTTACACTTATGGACACTACTAAACTAAAAATAAAATATTTTTTTAATTCGTTTGATATCCTTTTCACTGAAAATTTTAGGGAAATTAGGGATTAACACTAGATAACGTGTTAAAATATTTGCTCGTTTTGACATCGTTCCTCGAGATACGTGTTTAGGCCCGTTCCATTAAATATCGTGATAAAGGTCTTTCTGGGTGTTTAAGGACCACCCTTTCAGGTGGTTATGGACAAAAGGCGCTGGCTGTAGGTCGGCGCTGGCTGTAGGTCGGCGCCCAAGTTAGGCCCTTGCACGCTTTGTGATTATGATAGATAAATCATCTTTATCACATTTTAACACATTGAAACGAGCTGAAACTTTAACATGTTTTATATGAATTCATAATTTTCCTCAAAATTTTAGATCAAACAGAGCTCAAATGATATAGATTTCATATAGTCATGTGCATGTAGTGTCCTTAACAATAAATGAATGCTAAGGGGATCCTAAATGGGAAGTCAAAATGCTTTTTTTTTCCTAATGTGGCAATTTCTATTTTTATTTTGTTATAATTTGCATTAAAATGTGGCATGCATGCACAATTTTTTTTTTTTTTTTTTTTAAATCTTTTCTTCATGTAATCAACATATTTCTTCTTTAGAAAGATGGAGAAAATATGGATACAAAATACATTTCGATTAATTTGGTTAATCCCCTGTTAAATTCATAAATGATAAAACTCTTGAACCGATTAGGGTTTGATTTAACTGTACAAGTCTGAAATTGTAAAAATTACAATCTATTACCTTGCTTTTTAAACTTATATTACTACCCTAGCTTTCTTTAGTGCCATTTTTACCTATATGCCGACTTTATGGTAGTAATATGGGCAGAGTTGGTGTTAAAGAAACCTAGGTAGTAAATGTAATGAAATTTAAAAAGTAAGGTAGCAATTGTAATTTTTACAACTTCAGTGGAGAATTTGTATTTGTCTACCAACTTTAGGATTCATGATGTAAAGACTCTTTATTTGTCTTATTGTTGTTATGGTAAATTTGATCAACTTATGAAATGAACAATTTTCAGGTCAGGATTTTGGAAGCTACTCTTGTGAAATATTGGTATGGAAAAGGATTAAAACCCACCTGTCATAGTCTGTTGCCTGAAGCCATGGAGTGCATCAAAGCTCCACCTTCTTAAGAAATGTAAACAATTTTAATGATAATTCCCTTTTTTTACAAGTTTATTGCATTCCTTTTTTTCTTTTACTTGTTTACAGGTTCCTCACAATTCCAAATTCCAGTTTTGAGTCTAGAAAAAGGGTTAACATTTCTGCTTGAAATAGTCTCGTTTTGGCAAAAGTTTAAAAAAAATATATGAAAAAGAATGAGTATACTTATCATGTCAGTAAGAGTAGGATT
This sequence comes from Berberis vulgaris, assembly GCA_963556465.1. NCBI lineage: Eukaryota > Viridiplantae > Streptophyta > Magnoliopsida > Ranunculales > Berberidaceae > Berberis > Berberis vulgaris. The sequence goes on from OY747128.1 coordinate 58,208,461, forward strand.
TTTATTGGATTTCATAATTATTAACGTCATTTGGTAGAGCTTGAAGGTACCAACACTTGTACCTAGAGAGTATGAAGGTACCGACAACTAGGGTTGGGCCGGTCCGGTTAATCGGCTCGAATATCCAAAACAAGGGACCGACCGAGCTTTTAAAAATTGGATTTGTAAGGACTAAGCTTGGACCGGGTAAGACCGGTTAATCGGGGTCCTAGTTAATCGAAATCTTGGGTCGGGCCGGGCTGGCCTCAGTCAAATCTTTTTTTTTTTTTTTTTTTTTTTTTTCATTCAGCCCAGAAACTGAAATTGAAGTAGCAATGAATGTAGTCTCCTTCACCAATCTACAACCCCACCACCACAAAATTGACTTCAACAACAACACCGCCACGATTGAACCACCAATCCACCTTTAAAACCACTATTGTCCCCAACCCACATCCTCTTAACTAAACCACCCTACCCCAAATACTCTCTTTATCATACGGAGATTATGACAATCATTTGATGATTGAGATCATGTTGGTAGCCGGTGGATGCACCGGAGAATTGACGAGCTTCGTAGGGGGTTGAATCGGTGTAGGTAGAGGAGTCAATCAAGCATTCTGTTGGGGAAGGAGGCGACTGGAATAGTGGAACCTTAATTTTAGTTCTCTTTAGGGTTTAAAACATTAAGAAACTAATTGGGTTGGGTCGATCAACTCTAGTTAGGGTTTAAAAACTTATTGAAATTGGGTTAAGCCGGTTAATCAGGGATTTTAAAAATTGGAATCGAGGATACCAACTTCTAGCATTGTTCCATTGTAAAGACCACTTTGAAGTACTTGGTTGTAATAATCAGAGTCCAAGAAGTGTTTGTTAAATCGAGTCGAAAACTTAACACATTATTTGAGGTGTTAATGTGTGCTATTCTTGTGAGCTCATATGGATTAAGGAAAAACATAGTTAATGTGGGTATTGATGTATATCTCGAAGAGTGCATATCCATTCATGTTGCGACTTTAACAATGTTGCTCAAATTAAACATAGATTTTATATGCAATCAGTCCTGGAAGTTTCTTTAAAATTGAAATTTAATTTGGCTTGGGTTTTGTCTGAATTTTTTGTGAAATTTGGGCCTTTAGTCAAAGTTCCGGAAGAAAAGAAAAGAAAAGTTCCATAAGTTTACAACCTTTATTTCCTAGAGTAACAACTATCTGTCTTTTCCGAAACAAAAACATCTTCTAGTGGATTCTTAAAGGTGTCAAGTATTGGGGCTTCCATCATTTGTGGGCGAGAGTTTTCCGGTTAGAGAGTTTCTGGTGAGAGTCTTCCGATGTATTTTTTGGTGGTATTTTCGTGACTTATAGAGTTTTTCGGTTTTTCGAGTTTCAATTATAAGCAAACTTGAATTGGGGTCTCTCTTTCTATCACGATATCATCGTCTAGATCACCTACTTCTTTTCATCTGGTTCCTTCCTATCATTTGGTTCCCTCTTGTCCTCTCAACTCTCCTTATCTTATTTCCCTTATTTTTTTTTACCTTCTATCAAAAAATACAAAAATTCCAGTCTTCATACCTTCCGTTCTTTCATGGTGCAAGCTCCCTGTATTTTTAATTTGCCGTATTTTACTGTTTATTCTGCTTGTTTTTGTAGGTCTCCGGCGTGGTGTGTATCCATTTTTAGTTTTGTCCCCCTCACCCTGACAATCCACCTTCTCCTTTCCCCTTATTCACCATGACTATTCACTCCGACATCTGTATCAATAACAAAACCCAAAAAAAACTAAAATATGAAAACACTCTTTCTCTTTCCAATACCCACCAAATCCTCATTCCACTGCCACCTTCAAGTATGGTATATGTTCACAAATTTATCAAGAACACCACTATTATTTCTCTTTATTCACAGGCTCCTTTGGTTTTCACGGCGACACTTTCTCAAATCGGATCTTTTCAGGTCTCTTCCTCCCCTAGCTAACCCCTCTAGCTCTTTTTCTCATTCTCATTCTGCAAATTTTGCCCTGGCGGGCTCAAACCCCATCATAGACTAAATCACGGCCATGAGATTCATGCTCCTAGATTCAGGGTAAGATTGGACTTTCTAAACCACCTCATTCAACTACTGGTGACACAGACATATCTGAGAACTAGGCTCCCACTCCTCCTGATGGATGCACAAAATAAAATCTCGTATTTTTGGCGGATTTGGTAAACTAACCGAAGTTACAGGATATATTTGTCGGCGAAATGGATACTTATTTGTTGGTTTTCGGTGGTACCTTACCCAATGCATTTAATGCGATTTAATTTAGCAGAAGAGAGGTGTACTTAATGCTCCTAAATGCAACTGCTTTTTTGAAATTAACGACAATTATAACATAATATCCAGCAACCACTCCATTTTTACGTCCGTTTCGACGCCCGTCAGCCAAGTAACGGTCTTTCATTCAATCACATGTAACAGTCCTGTTGGATGGTAACGTTTAGCAAACTGTCATCTTCTTAACGGACGGTCAGCAGGTCGTATACTTGTTAACGGATGTTACAACGGACATGAAAAGCTTATTACATCAACTAAGGCAGTTCTGACAGCCATTCCAAAGTCTCACCAGCTGTCATACACAGTTCTAAGGACAGTTCAGACTAGGGGTGGGCACGGGATGGGATGGGACGAGATATACCCATCCCTATCCGATCCCGTTCATATGGGATCGGGACGGGACGGGATGGGAAAAACCCCATCCCGACCTCGTCCCATCCCAAACGGGTTCGGGACGGGACGGGACGGGATCAGCGTGCTAATCTGGAAAATACATTTTGAACATATTATCAACTAGGTATATTTGCTGCTGAAAGTATGGTTGAACTCATTCTCAAAACCCTAATTCAGCATAATCAACCACCGAAGCCGTAGAGAGTCCTCCCCTGCCTCTTGAGAGCGTAAACCACATCCATGGCCGTCACAGTCTTCCTTCTCGCGTGCTCAGTGTACGTAACAGCGTCACGGATGAGATTCTCAAGAAAGATCTTGAGAACTCCTCTGGTCTCTTCGTACTGATCCTCTTCACTCCACCTTTCTTCGCGAGACGACGGATCGCAGGCTTCGTGATGCCCTGGATGTTGTCTCGCAACACCTTCCTGTGTCGCTTCGCTCCTCCCTTGCCCAATCCCTTGCCTCCCTTTCCTCTTCCAGACATTTTCGACGCTCTAGGGGTTGGTTTCCTTTTCGTTCAGATGGAAAAATGAGTTCGGTGAGTCTATTGGCGAGGAAGGTGGGACTTTATAGACTCTTGGTTTGGGCGGGACGTGATTGTGAACGTCGGATTTGAAAGCATAGTTTACGGTTGTGAATGTCGATCCGTTTAGTCTAGTTTTAAATAACTGCGAGCAGTCGATTGCTTTTAATCGACGGTGTTCACTGTGAGTGGTCTTTTACAAGGATTAAAAACTTTTTATTTCAAACTGTCCACATTAAATGCCCAAATTGGCGAAGAATTAAATAAAAATATTAATAATTAAATATTAATAAATTACTTCGGGACGGGACGGGGTTGGCGGGATTGAAAATCTTCATCCCATCCCATCCCATTCTAGATCGGGACGGGACGGGATCAGGATGAAATTATTCAATCCCATTATGACCCGAAAAAATCGGGACGGGACGGGATCGGGACGGGAACGGGATCGCGGGATGGGATGCCCACCCCTAGTTTAGACGTCTCTCTTTCAATTAAGGCGTGGACAGATGTTGCCCTCTACTCAATTAAAGTGGGTACACCCGACTTTTGTGCTATTTTCCACCAAGTTTCTTATGGTGATGATGATGGTTAGGTGATGGTGAAATTTACGGTCTTTGGGACATATTTCTCAATGCCTACAGACAAAGTATAGTGTACACTAAAAGCTGCTGCCCAAGTCAAACTTTTGATTGTAACTGTCCATTTTTACCAAATGCCGGTACAATGCTAAGATTCCTGATGACACCTTTTGATCTGCCGACTCTCTTTATGGTAGATGATTTCAATGTACAAACAAAGGACGCATAGAGAAATATAACTGATACAAAGAATGAAATCAAGAGTGATTGGCCATCAGTTCTATCGGAGGTGTACATCACTTTTATTCCTATCACAGAGCCATCAAATCATTACACCAAGTTGTTCAACACTTCTTCTGAGGATGTTTAGGTATTGGCGACCGTCGTAAAATTGTCGCCCAAGTTCATGATTCTCTCTTGGAACGCCAGGAGAATCGAGTCTGTCAAAGCATTTCAGAATCTAAAGACCTTGTCCCATAAGTCCAATCCAGATATCCTTTTTTTTTCAGCAACCAAAACCACCCCCCCCCGTCTTCCATGGATTGCATACGTCGTAGACTTGGCTTCAGACACAGAGTCTTAGTTGCAACTAATGGACTTTCAGGTGGCATTGCACTGTTCTAGAAAGAAGGTATTATCTTAAATCGTGTTCCTCAGAGCTTTATAAATGTCTTATTGAGCTTTACTTTCAATTTGCATGTTCCTCAGATGGTGCCTATCGACACTAATCATACTTCTCCTAATCTGGTCTATAGATCATTGCCCGAGTTAGAAACTAAACTCTAGAGTGTAATTCAGAAGCAACTCCAGTCAGTTAAAACTCATCATATCAATGCTAGATCTAATTGGCATAATTGTGTTCCTTCTTTTTGATCCAGATATTCTTTGACTTTTCTAAACAAGGAGCAATAGGGATTTTTGCAGTCACAATCTTTGGTCAAGTTCTAGCTAGAGTAATTTGTCGTCTACCAGAGAGGATCCATGACAGCACATTGGCAAAGTGTCTTGTAGCTCTTATGTTGATTCAGGAACATTAGTGGAAGAAATGCTTTCTTTTGGGTGATTCGGGTTTGCTTAATACCATTTTGCACGAAGACAAGCAGGATCACAGGACGACTATGAACTGGATGTGGTTTCCCATTATTAATAATATTAGACCCCTTTTATCTTTCCACTGTAACTGATATTGTAATTATATTCCTAGGGCACTAAATGTTGAAGCTTACTTGCTTGCAGCAACAGTATAACTTAATATTTGTGATAAAGTTAATTAATATTTATATGCAATATGCTTTCATAAAAAATAAAAATAAAAACTCTTTCTTCTCCCGCTTTCATAAATGACCTGCTACTACTCCTGCAACTTTAACTCCTTTTTGAAACCCAAAACAGACTTCAAAGCAAACCGGGCCCTTTCAAATCTTGAAATGCAATGTCTTGCCGTGGCCTGCTCATTATTGCTTGCAACCGTAGGACTACAACTTAGCAAGTCACAAAACAATGGATGGTCAAAGTAGGATACCTGAAATACAAACCATGTTTTTGAGTCTCTCCTAACTATGATTTTAAAAGTCAATTATAAATTGCACAAAAGAATGATTAATAGGATTTGCACGAGAGGAAGAAAACATGTCGAGTTTGTAGATAAACAACCAATCTATAGTCAAGTTTGATGAAAATGCATGACTAAACTTGGTCATGCACATTTATTTTGAACACATGAAGGACAACTCACATATTCTATGATAAAGTGTGACTAAACCCAGTCATTTATTATGAAAGCCTGTCTTTGACTTGGTTATGTTTGGTAAAGAGATGTGACTAACTTGGTCATACTCGTACTTGTGTATTTCCATGCATGCTGAGTAGGGCTGCATGTTGGTCGGGTCAGTCTTGAGAAAATTTTCCTTTGAACTAACGTGCTTTTGCAATCATAACAGTTGTTGGGCGATAGTCTTCTAATTTGCTATTAAAAAAATGACTAGTCTATGTGCATTTTATTCGGGCACTGAAATCATATTTCTAGTCTTCTATCTTTCATACGTTTTTTCCACATATCAAGTTATCCGGATGTGGAAACAACAATGTTTATCTAATATTTGTCAAAAGGCTATTTAATGAGGGCTGACATTGTTTCTCTCAATGGACCCAAGCACATTGATAAACCACCATTACTGTCCAAGCATTTCAGAATATTAAACCTATCAACAGTTACAAACTCGTCACGACAATATCTAATATTGTGAAGATTACCTTCAATTTCAAATATACCAAGATTCAACAGTTGAAAGTATGAACTCAAAACACCCAATGAAAACCCTCTCTACACATCAATGACAACATGCCAGCAGTAAAACAAAAAATAAAAATAAATATGGTATGATGCATATAAACCACAAGTTGAATAATTTCCTTCTTGAGTACACTAGTATGCAAAGCTTTTGTGATTTAAAACTCGTCAACAACCATCATCACCATCAAAGCTTTTGTGATTTAAAACTCGTCAACAACCATCATCACCATCAAAGCTTTTGTGATTTAAAGCTTGTCAACAACCATTTGTGTTTAGTCTTCCTTAGGGCTTGGTGTACTGTATCTCCAGATTCCAGCCAAAAAACTACCAAATATTGAATGACAGACACTAGAAACTGCACATGGCACTGCAGTCAGCGGATTTCCAAAATGCTGGCCAGCAAGAACTACTCCGAGCACCGAGTTCTGAAATGTGGACATGATATACTAGTCAACTGCAGATGTTGCACAAAATAAAACATCCCACCCCCATTTGATAATATACATACTCACCTACCTGCATGCCGACCTCAATGGAAATAGTTCGTGAGGACATAACATCAATCCCAAGCATTCTGGAGAGCACGTAGCCGAAGCAAAAGCCAGATGCATGAAGCATACAAACAGCAAGAATGACTTGTTGACCAGACATAACAATTGCAGATGCGTTTTGTGCTATTGCATTACCACATAAAACTGCAACAGTTACGACAGCTATTGGTGGCATCAATGGAGAAACCAACTTAACCAAACTTTGGCAATATTGATTCAGAAGGGCACCGACCAATACAGGAAGAAGTACAACCTGAGTGGAAGACATTAATCAGAAGGCAGAGACAATATCAGAAAAAGGAAACAAGCCACCACTCACCTGCAATGTGGAGATAAGAAGTCCAGCTGCATCTACTGCCACAAATTGCCCAGCAAGTTTGGCTGTGAGATAGGGGGTCATCACCTTCAACGGAAATCTCCAGAATTAGTAGTGGCATTTAATGACATGGAAGCAAACTGAAGCATTTAAAGACCTACATATAAGAATAATGGTGGTAGCTTCTTACCACAGCAGATATGGTGCTTGCTGCTGTCATCAATACTGAGAGAGCCACATTTCCACTGAAATGTAGTGTATTTTATTAGAAACTGTCTCCGATGATGAGAAGAATAACATAAATAATAAAAAGTACAAAAGAATTTGAGCATGACATACCGAGCTATATATGTGACAATGTTACTTGCCGTCCCTGAAATCAAGCACAAACAAGAATTGGTAAAAGAAAGAATATGATATCAATAATAAAACAAGGACTGAACAAACAGACCTCCAGGGCAGCAAGCAACCAATATCAAACCAGCTGCATAATAGGAAGGTAAATTAAGGAGCTTGCTCACCAAGAACCCTGATAATGGCATTACCTGCAACATGCCATCCAGTCTACATTTACAAGAGAATTCAAGATAGCCAAACTTAAGCAATACATTCTATACACAATGAGTGTTACTATTGCTGAGCTATATGTAACAAGGACGTTCATTTTCAAATATGTTTCAAAAGTTTGGACACTCCGACACGTGGACGTGCGCTGGACGCTCAAAACACCCACCCCGGTGTTGGACATTCCATGCTTAGATTATTTACCCTTTTCACATATGTTTCAAAGGTTCCATTTCTTTGTAAATGTTGTATGTTGGGGAATCCTAGTAGTACGTACATCTGTAGCAATATTGAAAGGCTAATAAAACAAAGTTATAGCTAACAAACACATAATAATCTTATGTACAATCTTGCCCCCATATCCGTGGGTTTTCATAGACGTGTCCAACACCCATGTCGGTGTCGTTGCTCCATAGTTGCAAATTTATTGTGCCTAATTGGACAATTATCGTAAGCATTAATCAAATCCTTAAATCATTCTTTCTAGCAGACAAAAGTTTATACAAAAATATGCATCATTTTATAAGGTAAAAGTTTATCTGCTCTCGCTGATCTTCTCTCTAATATCTCAAGCTTTTTTGCCATGGTAGCCAAGGCCAATTAGTTGGAGAAAATCGTGGGTTTCAGAGTTCAGCATAACTCTGCCCCAATGCCCCTATTACCAAATGCTCATGATACAACAATAATTGTTAGAGGCGCATGTCCATCAAATTTGATTCTTTGAGTCTGTTTTGATGTGGTCTGAAGCAATCTCTGGTTTTTTTTATCAACTTTTCAAAATCTGTTATGTATCCAGTATGTGAGGTGGATAACATAAAATTGTTGGCGGATACTCTGTTTTGTAAGCACAGTGCTCTCCCTACCTAGGTCTGGCTTTAGGACACAAATTCAAGTCCAAGAGAGCATGGGATGAGGTAAGTAAATAGAGTGAGTAGAAGGTTGGCGGGGTGGAAGGGCAGCTATATTTAAAAAGAAGGAAGAGTAATTCTTATAAACAGTACCTTATCTAGTATTCCAATGTACTTAATGTCTATAAAGTCTAAACACCATTGTCATCTCCATTGCCAAGGATTTGGCGAAAATCTCTAGAGACTTCCTGTGGGGAAATTCAATTAATTCCAACGAGTTCCTATTGGACGAGTGCAAAGAAGCGTGCAAGCCTAGAGATCAAGATTCAAGGGGGTCTGTGGAAACCTAAAGCTTTCCTCTCGAAATGGATATGGCGATACGGGATGAAAGGTCAAACTCTACAGAAATCAATTGTGACTGACAAGTATGACGTCAATCATCATGGGTGGTTCACTAAGGAGAGTTCTTCACCCTATGGCTGTCCTCTTTGGAGGGCAATATTTGTCAACACACAAGATTTATGCAAGCATACGGCTGTCATCGTTTGTAATGGGTTTGATGCGCTCAAATTCGTCCTCCTTGACTTTGATCTGCAAAATGAATAAAGGTGAGCCAAGGACCATCGTGTGGGTGGCCAAAGGCACTCCGATGATAAAGTTAGACTTTTAACAAGAAGATGGATTTCGGCTTGGAAAAAATTAGGGTTATATATCTTCGTTCTTCTTCTGGTTCACCTTATATAATGAGAGAATTTATCTCATTCCTTGACTCTACCTTTGATTGCGCCATAAAGGGAGAAAATCTTATTCAGATTTTACATCTATTAAGTTAGATCCTTTGTAGGGTTCTTACCCATCCAAGACTTGATCTTTTTTGGTATTTGTTTCCCTTTAGGGCTCAATGTCATTCTCCTAGTTGGACTAGGAGTGTCTAAATGGGCCTTGAGCTTATTCTAGCCCAAGGGTATGCACTTTGCCTTCCCGTCTTGTGTCAAGCTCGGCTTGTATAAATTGGGCTTGATCTCTCGAGTTATAGGCTGAATTGGGCCTGACTAGGGCCTGGTCCATCCAGGCAATCTTTTATTAGGGCTGGTTCATGCCACGTGTCTGGCTACGATTGGATTGGATGAATGTTCATGCCACGTGTCTTGGCTGCGTGAAGGTGATAGAGAATAAAGCGTGACAGAGAACTCTCTCTGTGACTGGGCGTGATATTTGTTACGTGGTTGCAACTTTGTTCGTGACAAGCTGTGTGAAGAAGGAAGAAGGAAGAAGGCGGAAGAGAAGAGATTTTTCTTGTGTCGATTGTCTGCTCAAAGGAACCAACACTTCCTCGAGCTTTGTTGCTGCTCTGTTCATGACTTGAAGCAGTGAAGACGAAGAAGAGTGTTGCAACCGTGCGAAAGAGGGTGAAAAAAAGAAAGATTTGAATCTTTTTCACTATTTGCACCCAACAATTTAGTCCGCACCGGCACATAGCCAATTTTTTTTTTTTTTTTCTAAACTCTCATCGGCTTAACTTGAATAATTTTTTTTGCTTGCATTATGTGTAACTAAACAATTTAGTTAGGGATAGATTGAAGCACTAGTTATGACTCCTTGAGAATTTTGACATGCTTTGATACACTATTTTTACGATGCTCAATTGATTAATTACTAATTTTATTTCACTCTTTATATGAATTTTGTTTATGCTTGATCACCATATGGATGATTTTTATGAGGATTGTTACATGGGTAAATTTAGATGACCGATTCTTATGCCTATGCTAAATAACAAAAAGAACCAAATAAGATCGGTTCTTGGTATTAATCAACATGAATGACCGAAATAGATACCATGTTTTGGATTGTGCTTTTGTCGATTTTCATTGATTTATGCATTTGCTTGAGGTACAACTTAGTAGATACCTTTAGAATGAAATAGTTAGAGTAGACACCAATGCCTAATTCGTTGTTTAGGAAAATCAATAGCTTAAAGAGTAGACACTCATGTTCTTAGGTTGGCAAAATTTGAGCATTGAAATTTAATTTGTATCATTGCGCATGTTGTTATTCAAAGGAAGATGATTGGTGGCAGATATTGAATACCTAACTTATTTTCTCACTATTTGAACTTATTTAGCTTTCCTCATAATCTTTTCATATTCAATTAATTATTAGGTTTCATTGAAGTAGTAGTATTAGGAAAGTTTTTTAAACATAATTAATCCAATCATCGTGGGAATGATCTCCTTCTTCCTATCTATACTATTTGTTTGATCTTGTGCACTTGTGAGTTAAAACGTAAAATTATAAGTTTATTAAGTTAATATTTTTACAAGTTTTTGCACCGTTGCCGGGGATTGCATTAAATTGTATTTAATTCTTTTTCCTTCAGTTGTTTTTATTATTATAAAAACTAAAAAATTAAATTTTGCTCAATAATTTCACTTTGATTTCTTCAGTACCTATTCTTCCCGAAACACTAACTTTGTACGTGTTATCTGGCAGCATTGAATCTCGTTTATGCATGGTCGTAGGTCTCATGCCATAAATATCAGTGTATACGATCTAGAGATTAAACGAACCTTTAGACAATTTAAAAGCCAAGGTGTGAAGATAAAACCAGAGGAAAAAATGGATCAAGAGCAAATAGAAAATCCACTAGTGCAGAAGCCAATGAAGAGCTCATTTATTCCACAAAAACTTGATCAACCATCATGCATTGCATTCCAACCATCAGTGCAACACAACTTCAATTTATCTCGTCACTTGCTTAACATGGTGCCACATTAGCACCTTCGGAGGATTCATATCTACACATTAGGGATTTCTTTGATCTTTGCAAGACTTAGAATATCCAGGGCTTAGATCTGGAAGGAATTATGTTAATCATTTTTTTTCAAAAGACAAGGCAGCTAAGAAGGGAAATTCAAACTTTTCAACAGAAAGATGGGGATCTTTTCTTTGAAGCATGAGAACATTTCAATGAGTTGCTTCTCAAATGTCCACACCACAATTTATCTCAAGATCAGGTACAAGCTTTTTAAAAAGGTTTAAATGATACTAATAAAAATCTTGTTGATTCTGCTTGTAGAGGTGTGCTTATGGAAAAGAACAGTGAGGAAGCTATTGAGTTGTTCGAGACCCTAAGTGATAATTCTCAACAATTCTTATCAAGAGGGAGGCCAGAAGTGAAAGGTAAGGGTATTTATGAGATAAACACTAATGTTGGAATCCAAGCTCACATGACAACAATGGAGAGGAAATTATATATTCTAGTGAGAACAATGTCAACCCAGAACATCTCCCCAGTTCAACAAGTTGCTCAAGTTGAGGTATGCGCTATATGTTCTCATTCCAATCATACTACTGAAACTTGTCCTAAATCTTCTTTTACAGAGCGAGTGCATGACTATATGGCACAAAATAACTATCCTAAAAAATGCCTATTCCAATACTTACAATTCAGGGTGGAGAATCACCCCAATTTTGCTTGGAGTGGATATCAGAAAAGTCTAGATCCACAGGGGCAACAAAGAAATTTTCAGCACAGAAATAATTTTCAACCTCCACCACAAGGGGTACAGGCAAATCCTGAGCAGAAGAAAGATGGTCTCGATCATACTTCAGCTCATTGCTACACAGCAACAAACCAATGCTCAAATCAGTCAAGCCACTCAGAGATTAGAGGCATAAGTGGGGAAATTGGCTAAGGAGTTGATTGAGAGAGAATGGAGAATTTTTAGCATAAACCATACCAAACCCAAGAGGACACGAACAACTTAAGGCCTTGCAGTCCTTAGGAGTAGTAAAATTATTGACAACAAGGTGATAACATATTAGGAGGAAAAAAAATGGAAGCACATCCAACAGAAACCACAACCTCCAACAAGGTAAGTAAAAAGGAGAAGGTGATATTGTCACCCTTCCCTCAAAGTTTAGTCAAACAAAAGAAATATACTCAATTTCATGATATTTTGAACTTTAAGAAAAGTAGAAATTAATATTCCTTTACTTGATGCAATTCAAAAAATTTCATCTTATGCCAAGTTTTTATAAGATTGTTGTACTCATAAAAAAAGTTTCAGGAATATGAGAAAGTTGCATTGACTGAAGAAGTAAATGCAGCCTTGTTGAGAAAATTACAACCTAAACTAAAAGATCCAGGCGGTTTTACTATTCCATGCAGAATTGGTGGCAAATTCTTTGAACGTACTCTACTTGATTTAGGAGCCAATATTAATTTGATGCCCTATGTGGTTTATGAGAAATTGAAGTTGAGGAAACTTAAACCAACTTCAATTACATTGCAATTGGCAAACAAAAACATAAAAAGACCTAGAGGTATTTTAGAAGATGTCTTAGTTCAGGTAAATCAATTTACTTTACCTGTGGATTTTATTGCTTTAGATATGGATGAACCTTCTATGCTATGATCTTTGCCTATTATTTTAGGAAGACCTTTTATGCATACTGCTAATAAGAAAATGTGTTAAAAGGGTACCATAAGCATGAAAGTAAATGGTGAAAAGATAGAATTTAAGATATTTGATGCATTAAAATTACCACGTGATTGTTTAAATATTGATGTTGTTCAAAGTTTTGTTGAGCAAGTTTTTCAGATACATAGCATTGATCTGTTGGAGGTTGCCATCACTCATAGTTTCACAAAGTCGAATCCTGAGCATGAAGATGACAGTGTGATGATGGACATCATTGAGGCCGTATACTCTTTCGAGACTTATAAGTCTCATTCAAGTAAGTATGCACCTTATTTTGAAACTCTTGTACCTACTAATTTGACTTTTGTTCATTCCATTGTCAGGGCCGAATATGAAACAGACAGGTGACAAGAGGAAGCTGCAGCTGAATGAGTTAGAGGAATTAAGGCATGATGCCTATGAAAATGCCAAACTATATAAAGAAATAACAAAGGTATATCATGATAAGAACCTTATTCGGAAAGAGTTTCATATGGGATAAAAGGTGTTGATCTATAATTCAAAATTGAAACGTTTTTCATGGGAAGCTCAAGTCCAGGTGGCATGGTTCTTATGTTGTGACCAATGTTTTTTCTCATGGATCTGTAAAGGTTCATAGCAAAGAGAAAAATCTAACATTCAAGGTTAATAGACATAAATTGAAGCCCTACATTGAGATGAACTTTGACCCTGGACATGAGGACTTGACTCTCCATTTCGTCCAGTACATGGCATGAAAGTCACAATCTGGCTGAAGACTATAAACTTAGCACTACTTGGGAGGTAACCCAATGAGCAGAGGAGAACTTTATGATAAGGCACTCACGAGTTATAGAAATTCAGCCAAGTCCCTCCCTTGCTTACTTTTTTATTATTTACGTATTCTGTTTTGCTAGGTTGTTCGATCATCTTTATTTATTTTTTCACTCTTCCCCTCCTCATTACAACTAATTAATTTAACATTGAGGACAATATCTGATTTAGGTTGGGGTGCAAAAATGTTGTTTTTGTTTTATAAAAATATATATAAATATACATACAAAAATAAAATAAAAAACAAAAAAAAATTTGCAATGATGTCTTGGCATGGTTATGTTGAACTGAATGATGAATTAAATTGTTTTTTAGAGTACTGCTGAACTTTTGTTTTGAATCAAAATTCATTGGCGAGTTTAGAATGGTGAACACGTGATCTTATGATTACGAAATCTGAATTTGTACTACTTATTTTTTGTTAGTGAGTATTTCACTTGTTTTAATTTGAATTTAGCACATGCACACTGCCACATAGTGTGGGGTATGAAAATGTGAAACTAATATGCATGCATGTATCTCAGGATAAATTGGCAGATTTGTTGGATGAGTAACCTTGGCATGATGTTAATGTATAAATTGGCAGATTTTTTTATACACCTAATGCCATAAAGTTGTCTAGTTTGGGAGTCACTGGTCTAAAGCTCAATACATGAGTCAATTAGAAAACTTAAGGGAGCTAGACATTGCACATGTTCAAGTCAAATTGTGGCTAGCTTAACTTCGTAATCTTTTTTTACTCAGGTTCGTATACCCATAGGGGTGTTTTTACACCTAATGCCCTAATGCCATCTGATTTGTGAGTCATTGGTCTAAAGCTCAATATATAGGTCAATTAGAAAACTTAAGGTAATTAAACATTGCACAGTCCACATGTCCTTGATAAGGAAAAAAAATTAATTTGTGTTAGTTTTCATTGCCTTGGTTGTTTCATAAAATGAGAATTCCAATGAATTTTGAGGTAGCAAGTCATGTATATAAGAATTATTTTGAAGCTTCTTAATTATGAGTTGGTTCACTTTACACCAAAGGCGATTTGTGGCTTCTTACTAGTCATTTATAAGTGATGTACCCTATTTTGAGTTCTCCAAAACTTGAGAAGATGAAGTTTATTATTTTAAATTTGCTAATGAATGAGAACAAATTTTTGTTGTGATACTTTACTCTCATTGACAATTTGTGATATTTGTTGAATTGGAAGTCAAGACTGAGCAATTTGTTGAAAATAACACAGTGTTTGCGGATACCGCTCTGGTAAACCCTCACGAGACTAACTCGTCTACTAGGGACACCTAGGGTTTAAAGGCTTGTTGCATTTGCTAAATGCAATCGAAAGTGCCAACGAAAGTGGTATAGATAGGATTTTTATTTAAGTCTTGAGCTTTAGTCAAGTTTGAGTCGCTTAGATAGCTAAAGGCTAGTAATAAGTTGGTTGGGGGTGTGATGAGTGCATAAAAGTGTACTCTGAACATCGCTTTCCTAAGGGTAATGTTTTTCTAAGTGTAATTGTTAGATTATTTGGTTAATTCAAGTATTTTTATAATAATTTTCTACTTAGTTATATTACGTGTATTTTGGTATTTGGTAGGTACTTTAATGATGTCTAAGGAGAAAAATAAACTAATGCCACGTGCAAGGTCGGGTCGTTAAAGAAGGAAGCCTAGTTAAAGATGGAAACCCAATTTCACAAAGATTTTTAGGTCGAAACTCATTAGGAAAGGGGGTGAAATTAAAAAAGAAAAAAAAATTTAACAGAGAAGAAGGGGCTCCAATCTCTCTCTGGAGTGAAACTCCCTCATTGAATGTGATTTGTTAAACAGAGAAGAAGGGGCTCCAATCTCTCTCTGGAGTGAAACTCCCTCATTGAATGTGACTTGAAGTAGTAAAGACGAATAAGAGAGTTGCGGACCTTGTGAAGAAGAAAGAGCGAGGAAAAAAAGAAACATTTGAATCTTTTTTGCTATTTGCACCCCAACAATTCAGTTTGCACCACCACAAATCCCAGTTTGCTTATTTTCTAAATTCTCATCGGTTTAATTTGAACAATTGTTTTTGCTTGCATTATATGTAACTAAACAATATAGTTAGGGATAGAGTGAAACACTAGTTATGACTCCTTGAGAATTTTGACATGCCTTGATACACTATCTTTACGATGCTCAATTGATTAATTTATGATTTTATTTTACTCTTCATATGAATTTTGTTTATGCTTAATCACTATATGCATGATTTTTATGAGAATTGTTACATGGGTAAATTTAGATGACCGAGTCTTGTGCTTATGCTAAGTAACAAAAATAACCAAGTAAAATTGGTTCTTGGAAGTAATCAACATGAATGACCAAAATAGATGCCATGTCTTGGGTTTTGTGTTTTTGTCGATTTCCATTGTTTATGCATTCTTGAGTGCAACTCAATAGATACCATGCTAAATACCTTTAGAATGAAAAGAGTTAAGAATAGATACTCATGCCTAATTCGTTGTTTAGGAAAATCCGCAACTTAAGGAGTAGACACTACACTCATGCCCTTAGGCTGGCAAAATTTGAGCACTGAAATTTAGTTTGTATCATTGCGCATGTTGTTATTCAAAGGAAGATGACTAGTGGCAGATATCGAATCCCTAACTTATTTTCTCACTATTTGAACTTATTTAGTTTTCCTCATTATCTTTTCATATTCAATTAATTAGTAGGTTTCATTGTAGTAATATTAGGAAAGTTGTTTTAAACACATTTAATCCAATTCCTCGTGGGAATAATCTCGTTCTTACTATCTATACTATTTGTTTGATCTTGTGCACTTGCAAGTTAAAACGTACAGTTATAAGCTTACTAATTAGGTTAATATTTGTACAACAAGTTAGTCGTTTTATGTCATCTCAATCCTTAATCAGACTAGGTCGAGGAGAAGGACGACATGTCATCTTAATCAAACTTCTCAAGCTTTGACTAGACTTAGTCGGTTTAGGCCATTTTAATCCTTAGTTGGACGAGGCTACTAAGAAGGACAAGTCATCTTAATCAGACTTCACAAGTTCTTACTAGACTTTGTTGTTTTAGGCAATCTTAATCCTTAATCGGACTAGGCTGCACAGAAGTCATCTTGATCATGACTCTTAAGTTCTAACTAGACTTAGACATTTTAGGCCATCTTAATCCTTAGTTGGACTAAGCTGTTGAAAAGGACGACACGTCATCTTAATTGGGCATTACAAGCTCTGACTAGATTTAGTCATTTTAGGCCCTCTTAATCCTTATTCGGACTAGGCTGCTGATAATGATGACAAGTCATCTTAATTAGGCTTCACAAGTTCTAACTACACTTAGACGTTTTAGCCTATCTTAATCCTTAATCGGACTAGGTTGATGAAAGGACGGCAAGTCATCTTAATCTGGCTTCACAAGCTCTTACTAGACTTAGTCGTTTGAGGCCGTCTTAATCCTTAAAAGGACTAGGTCTTTATTATTTTATTTAAAAGGATATGTAAAGGAACTTTTAAAGAAAATACCTTTATTTTATTGATAATACTTCTTCAAGTATTCCACATTATACGGTCTTTTAATACCCTTTTCACTCAGACTTTCTAACCAATAGGTTCCTAGCCTACTAATTTTTATCACCTTATAGGTCCCTTCCCAGTTTGGATTCAACTTGCCTGCTCCTGAATCTTTCGTGTTCAGCTAGATTTTTGTAAGAGTAGCGGTGATTGATATTCAGATTGCCAGTTTGGATTCAACTTGCCTGCTCCTGAATCTTTCGTGTTCAGCTAGATTTTTGTAAGCAATCTCCAACTCTGAACTCTCGAGGTTTGACTTTCTTGTTATAGTACTGGGCCATTTTCTGCTAGTAGGCTGCTATTCTGATGGAAGCTCCGTATCTTCTTTCTTTGACAAGGTCTAGTTTTTCCAACCTGAACTCATTTGTTCTGAATTTTGGCATTTCGAGTTCCACTAGGATCATTGCCTCAGACCGATAGGTGGGGGCAAACGATGTTTCTCCTGTTGGGGGCCTCTTTGTGGTCCGGTAAGTCCAGAGGATACATGGCAACTCCGATACCCAGAGTCCTTTAGCTGTTTCGAGCTTTTTCTTGATTACGTCTAATATGGTTCGGTTGGTGACTTCTGCTTGTCCATTGGGATGGGGGTGTTCTAACGCTGAGTAGCAGTGATTGATATTCAGATTGGCACAAAGTTTCTTCACATTTTTGCCTTCGAACTGGTCCCATTATCATTGACCAACGTTATCGGAGTACCGAACCTGCAAATGATGGACTTCCAAAAGAAGTTCTCAATTTGATTCCCTCCTACTTTGGATAACGGCTCAACCTTTACCCATTTGGAGAAGTAGTCCACAGCTACAAGGGGGAATTTCTTCTTATCAGAAAGGGAAATGGGCCTATGATGTTCGTTCCCCACTGAAAGGCTATGGGCTGGTCGTTGGGACCAGGTATTAAAAAGGCATGTGCGTGTATGGGGGGCATCTTGATCTGGTTGTATTCGGAGTAAACATAGGAGGTTATGTCCAGATGTTGCGTCAACGATCTAATCTATTTGGCGGAATGGAAAGTTGTTTTTAGGGCAAACCTTATTAAGGTTTGTATAGTCCATGCTGCCTATCCACTTCCCGTTCATCTTCTTTACCAGGACCATATTTGCCAGCCACTGGATAGCGTGACTCTTTTATCACGCCAACATTCAGTAGCCTCTGTACGCTCATTGGCTATCGGCCTTCTCTTATGTCTCGGCTTCAGGTCTGGATTGACTTCCAGTCATTGCATGCTGTGCAATTAAAACAGCGATATAACGCTGATATAACTCCGATATAAGACTTAACGTGGGTGAACCGTTATGTTATGTCATTATCACGTTATAGTATCATGGCTCCGATATAACAGCGTTATATGGCCGTTATTGAGATAACTTTTTTTTTCAATAATGACATTTTAACGTTTTGTTCTAATACATAAAAAATAAAAAATCACCAATTTCATTATCGATCGAACTAAAGCCCTAGACTCATTGGAAAGGACTAGAGCTCGCCGTTGCCAATCGACAGAGAACCAGACCTCGCTGTTTCACAAAAATGAGAGAAGACGAAGAGTCAAACGCACTCTCTATTGCGATCTCACTCTCATACGAAGGGAAATGTTTTTTATTAATTTTTTTTGTTTTTGAATTTAATGTTATGAACATGATTTACTTTTTTGACTCTATAATACATTAATACTTTGTGGGGTATTAAAAAATATTTAAAAACTATTTCGTTATATACCGTTATATCCCGATATATCTTGTTACAACCAATAGCGCTCTTGCACCGATATGGGTCTGTTATCCGTTTTAACTGCATAGATTGCATGATTATGGAGTGGTCAATTCTTACCATATCCTTCATTGTCCAGAAAAACACATCCTGATTTTCTTTTAGAAGTTCTATCAGTTAGGATGCCAGTTCTTTCCTGAGATTGGAGCCTATCTGGACAGCTCTGGTGTTATCATGGCTATCCAGATAGACACTGACTGGTTCTTCTAGCTGTCCAGTGTGTGGTATTCCTTTCGGACTAGGCGCTGTTTCATTTTCGAGTATGGAGACTAGTCTTCTAATTCCGTAATTGGGATCTCTGTAGATAACTCCCCCAGCCCGGATTGTGATTGCCATTTTTCTAACAACTTCATTGTTGAATAATGGAAGTCTCTTGCAGTCAGTGAAGTCAAGGCTACCGCCTAGGCGCACCTCAAGGCATTTTTACAGAATTTTGCCTCAAAGTGAGGCAATGCGTGCGATGAAATGAGGCGTCTGCCTGGGACCAAAAATTGTTGCAACCAACCCATTTGCAACTTTTAGCCCATTCGCAACACAGTTGCAACAAAAGAGGTTGCAACCCACTCTATAATAGGGTTTTATGTTTCTTGTTGTAATACTTGTTGCTCCTTGTTGTTGCTGTCATTGACTCAGAGTGTTCATCTCCTCCTTGCCTTCAAATAAGGTTTTCCCAAAAAACAAACAAACAAGATAAAACGTTTTTAAATTTTGATAAATATGTCATTTTTTAAAATATTTTTTGGAGAAAACATATTAATGATTTTTATGCTTTTGGAATACCAATAGTGATCATTTTGTGAATTTTTACCAACCATTCCAACAATTTCTTCTAACAAATGCTCAATATTCTCAAGTTTATATTCTTTCAAGATTATTGAATTTTAATGATTTAGTGGATGTTTGCAAGTTACTTGACACTTGTGCTATGCAACTTTATTATATTTTCATTTCGATTCTAGATAGTTATGTCACTTTTTTGTACATATTTGATTATTATACTTATCAAATGATGATGTATATTACTATGCTGATATGTTTCAATTTATTACAAGAAAAACTTTAAAAAAATGTTAAGATCGCTTTAGTGAAGTGAGGCGTCCGCCTCACCTACCGCCTCAGGCGTTTTTAGGCTCGTTCGTCACGCCTCAACGCCTTAACTACAAGTTTGCAGTAGACTGATCTCCCTTGATTGTCCCCACTTCATCATTGGCGGGGTATTTGAGGCATTGATGTTGTGTAGAAACCACTGCTCCCATGTGATGAATCCACGGTCTGCACAAAATTATGTTGCAAGTAGAAAGGGCATCTACAATCGCGGACTCCATTAGCAAGACCTTCTGCAAGTCCAGCCCCCTGCTATTATTGGCAATCTGATCTTTTCGATCGGGAAAACATCTCTCCGCTGAAGCAGATCATGTCGTGGTTGGCTAACGTCACTCCACTTTCAACTGCATTCTAGGGAATGCTTCTAAAAACAAAACATTGGTTGAGCTTCATGTGTCCAATGATCTTCTCATGTCCCACTTTGTTATCCCGATCAAGATAACTAAGACGTCGTTATGGGGGAAGTGGACTCCTTGCATGTCCCACTCCGTGAATGTCAAATTTAGAACTGGATGCCTACTTGAGCGTGCTGAACATGGCAGTCTTAGTAGCAAGATCTGGTCCACAACTCTTGGACTGATCTTTTTTCTTGATCGGTTGGACTGTCCCTCATCTTCATACACACATGCAAGAAGTATATAACATCCGGAGTCGTTTCTTTGATCTCACTCACTGACTCTTCTTTCTCTTTTCCTTAGGACTGTCTTTCACCCGAGGCCGCGAATTCTATGAGTCTCCCTTTCTTGATCTAGTATTTGATCTCGTTCTTGAGTATTTCAGTCCTCAGTGTCATGGCCATTATCCTTGTGGTAAGAACAATACTTGTTTTTATAATGCCTCGAAGGGTCTCCTTTTGAGGTTGAAATGCCATTTAATATTCTACCAGTTCTTCATGGTAGAGAGGATTTTAGATAAGGATTTTAGATAAATTGGTACTGAGCGGAGTGTAGGCTTGCTACCTGAAGTTGACGTAGTTGGCGGACTTTTCGGACTTTGCCTTGCTAGACTCGAGCGTGGCGTCACTCTATCTCCTCTTGGATCTGTTCTCATCTTCCATTTCTTCTCCTCTCTCCTATCTCGGGTCTTGGAGCGCTTGGTCACATTCTCACTTCCTTTCTTGGCTGCCCACATCTCCAGCGTGATGTACTTATGCGCATTTTCAGCAAGTCTGCCATGTCTTTTGGGGTCTCCTCTGAGGCCGGAGGTGAAGGCAGTGACATCATCATTGCAGCCATCGACCAAAGTCAGCACTTCGTTGAACTGTGTCACATATTCTCTAAGAGTCTCGTTGGGTTGAGGCTGAACAGATAGTGGCGCCCTTTTCAGATCCGCTGGTTTCCCACGAATCGAGTGAGGAATGAGTCAATTGAACTTGGTTGGAGGCTATGGAACCAAGTCAAGGCTGCCTTCTTCAAGTTGGTAGGGAAGGTCTGGTACATGATGGCCTTTGATCCTTCCTTCAATGTCATCACATGGTGATGATGGCATAGGTGATTCGACGGATTTGTAGTTCCATCTTAAAATCTCAAGTTTTGGGGGGCTAAATTTCTTGGGCAGTAATTCGTTCATGATTTGTTCGGAGAATGGACGGACTATGAGGTTGTATAAGACATCTGGGTCAGTAGCTCCGAGTCGGACTGGTTTTTGGGTGACAGTTCTGTCATCTCTAGATACATGGTCTCCTCGGACTCCATCCCTCTGGTTTCCTTCAGGGTTGGCCCTTCGATCCTCAGTAGGGACGTTTTCATGAACGTTCTCCCTGTTTTCCTGTTGAGTCAGAGTCCTTTTTGGGTCTATCATTCTCCGATGGTGGGGGATGTTCTTGAGTAAGCATCTTTACCACCCGATTGAGCTGATCCATATGAGCTAGGATCTGGTCTACATGGGGTCCACCACGACTGCTCTAAGGGCATGGCCTTGCTGTTTTCCTGGCCCGGTGGTGGGACTCCGCCGGTTTGAGCGTTGGTTGGCTCAACATTCCTGTTGTTAGCACGAGATCTAGTGCTGGTCACCATGTTTCAGGGTTTTTGGTTTTAGCAACGTGTTTTGTTTTTTTAGACTTTGAGGAAACTGTTGTATCTTCACGGACGATGCCAAACTGATGCGCTCAAATTCGTCCTCCTTGACTTTGACCTGCAAAACGAACAAAAGTGAGCCAAGGACCACCGTGTGGGTGGCCAAAGGCATTCCGATAATAAAGTCAAACTTTGAACAAGGTGGATTCAGTTTGGTAAAATTAGGGTTGCATTTCTTCGTTTTTCCTCTTGTTCACCTTAATGAGATAATTTATCTCTTTCCTTGACTCTACCTCTGATTGCGCAATAAAGGGAGAAAATCTTATTTAAATTCTACCTCTATTAAGTGATGTCCTTGTAGGGTTCTTACCCTTCCAAGACTTGATCTTCTTTGGTATTTGTTTCCCTTTAGGACTCAATGTCCTTCTCCTAGTTGGATTAGGAGTGATCTAATGGGCCTTGATCTTATTCTAGCCCAAGGGTCTGCATTTCTGGCCTTTCTGTCCTGGGTCAAGCTCCTAAATTCATACCGTATTGGGCTTGTATAATTTGGGCTTGATCTCTTGACTCATAGGCTGAATTGGGCCTGACATGGGCCTGGTCTGTCCGGGCCATCTTCTATTAGGGTTGGCTCGTGCCACATGTTCGGCTACGATTGTATGACTGTTCGATGGCTCATAAGGGTTTAAGGCTGATTTCTGGAATGATGTATGGCTGGGGAACGATTTTCTGATGCAGCAATTTACTGACATCTTCTAACATGGAGTGGTGTCTGATTTTGTCTTTTGAGTTAACCTCCACCTTAGAAGGGATTTGAGAGACTGGGAACTTGGCAATGTAGCAGAGTTTTGCTGATTTCCTCTCAATAGTTTAGGTGGATCAATCTGAGGATAGATGGAGGTGGGACGACAAGTAGGGTATCTTCTGTGTAAGCAGTTGCTACCATCGAATGATCAGCTGAACACTCTCAAACCCGCACTTAATTCTCAGCAGTTGATTGACTTCAGAAGTCCTGTTTATGGGAAATGGCAAATAGCCCCAAGAGCAAGTTTCTTGGCATGGTGTGTTGCTAAAGGCAGAATTCTTTCCATTGATTATTTCATGCGAAGGGGTCTACGCCATGTCAATTTGCTGCACATTCCGTAATGCAAGTGGGGAACCAATCCACCACCTGTTGTTTAACTGTGTGTATGCCAAGAGGTGTGGTATAGATGTGTTGAAAAAGTCGAATTTGGCTCCCCTTTATCCCAATCTAAAATAAACACACATTTATTCATTCTGAAAAGGTCATAAATTCATCAAAAAAAAAAAAAAAAAAACGCAGATATATACAAGACAATACATCCCACTAAAGAGATATTAATAGGAGAAAGGTAACCCCTCCCAGTTCGCTGAAAGTTTCTCAAAAGGCATCACTGAAGTACGATTCTAGCTGATGCTCAATACCACACTAGAATTAAGGCATTCCATAAAGCTTTTTGATTTCTGTAGCAACCCTTTGAAAGATTCTTCTATTCGGGTCCTTCCAAATTTTCCAACAAATGGCAAAGGGGATGAGATTCCAAATAAACTTCCCCACCCAATTGAGTGAGAAGCACACCCCTTCCGATATCACCATACCTCCAATATGGAACACGGCAAATTTGGCAAGAAAGAAGCTCCAAACGTGGGAGGCTAGAGGACAATGCAAGAGGAGATGAGTGGTGGACTCCTCAACACCACCACAACTCACAAAATAATACGCATTCAACTCCTAATGAGGACATCTCCGTTAGCAATCAATCCCGAAAGCATCTCCTAATAAGGACATCTCTCATAAGAGTTGCACATTTGAGCAAGCGTCATCTGAAGAGCTTCGCCTTCTACCTAAACAAATTTTCTTTTAGGATGAATATTCCACATCCATTCAGCATCCACAAAAGAGCCATACTTGAAAACCCAGCCCTTATGCCTTGAGGAAACCAAAAAGAGTCTCGGAAACCTCTCCCAAAGAGGGATAGTTTCCAGCCACACATCATGGAGAAACAGAACGTGATTCCTCAACCAACTTTGAGGCTCACTCATTGCAAGAATTTGTTTAACATTTGAGCATGTGCTTCCCCACAAACGAACTTCTAGGACGTTTAGGGAGCCACCATCCTTGGTCAACCCTGTAGTTTGCCCCAATGACTCCTTCCTTATACTGCCAAAACCACTTTCCATGAAGAACTTCTTGGTTCACAACTTTAAAGGGCCTAATTCCAAGGCCCCCCTTTTCTTTTGGCAAACAAGCCAAATCCCAATCTAGGGCATGAAACTCATGGGAGTTCTCTGAGCCTTGCCAAACCCTGGGAGGCTAGAAGACAGTGCAAGAGGAGATGAGTGGTGGAATCCTCAACACCACCACAACCCTCAAAACAACTATTAATAGACATGCCTCTCCTAATGAGGGCATCTCTTGTTGGCAATCAATCCCAAATGCATTTACAAAAACAGACAATACTCTAGGAGGAATTAATTTGTTTGTGATGGAAAAATTGTTGTTCCTTCCATCAAGTTAGAAAAGAAAGACTTAACGGAGGAACCTTTGAATCATGCCATTTCCACTACCACTCATTTTCATCTTCCTAAAGAGTCACATATTCGAGAAAGCTAACCGAAGAGCTTCACCTTCTTCACAATTAAATTTTTTTTCTTCTAGGACGAATATTCCACACATTTTGTATCCGCATAAGAGCCATACTCGGAAACCCATCACATATTCCTTGAGGAAATGAAAAAGAGTCTTGAGAACCTTTCCATAAGAGGGATTGTTCCCAACCACACATCATGGCAAAACCGAACGTGATTCCCCAACAAACTTTGAGGCTCAACTCTTTGCGAGAATTTGTTTAACCTTTGAGGATGCACTTTCCCACAAGCCCACCCCAAATGGGCTTCTTAGAAGTCTAGGGAGCCACCCTCCCTGGTCAACCCCATATTTTGCTGCAATGACTCTCCTTCCTTCTCAAACCACAAAAGCCACTTTCCAAGAACTTTTTGTTCACGACTTTAAAGGGCCTAGTTCCAAGGCCACCCTTCTTTTGGCAAACAAAGCATCCCAATTTAGGGTGTGAAACCCATAGGAGTTCTCCGACCCTGGCCAAAATAAGTTCTCACATCTCACAATAGTTTTCATTCTCTTAGCAATGAATTTCTAGAAAATTTATGGAAATAGGAGTTATTAAGCCACTATAAAATTTAGTTTAATTGCAGATTTATTTAAGTTAATATTATTTCAATGTCAGATCAGGCCTGGTAGGCCCATAGTGGTAATTAGGAGTTTATGGCACCAATAGAAATTACAGTTATCTTTGCTTGGTAAATATTAGTTATAAATAAGGTCTGTTTGTAGGCCATTCTTTGTAGTTGGCTTTGATCGAATTGAAAGTCCACATTTGGATGCATGCTTTTGGTATTTAAAGTTTTGTTTCCTAAAGACTTGTATGAGTTTCTCGATTGATTATACTAATTTATTACTCTCCAAATAGATCCAAAGTGGGGTAAACTGCAAGTTTATGAATACAATAGTGCTTGTGATTAATTTCATTCTAGGATGTTTGTGAGAGGTTTCTGCTCTAACTTTCCATTTGTGACTAAGTGAATAGAAAATTTCACTGCTTTGCTGGTGGGCTTAGAATTTTGACCTTATTTAGATTTTCACACACTGAATCATGGCGTGTTCTCTTTATTTATCAGCAAGGCACATGTAAGGCGCTCACGTAATGACAACATAAACTGATAACATCTTTGTTCTTCTCCTAAAAGTTTCCTGAGTTTCTCTAGTACCAAATCGTCCAAACAGTTACTATAAGGAGCCTGTCCCAAATCACTGATAACTTCTTTGTTCTTCTCCTAAAAGTTTCCTGAGTTTCTCTAGTACCAAATCGTCCAAACAGTTACTATAAGGAGCCTGTCCCAAATCACAATCCCTTTAGGATAAAAACTTATGTTGGACAAAGAATCCAATCTTTGTTAATGCGTACACTGAGTTCGATATCACTCATTCTGCAATCAAGAAGACACAAAATCCGAGAAGAGAAAGCACAGAAAGCGAGTAGGCCACAATCCTGCAAAGACAACATCAATTTGTAATGTCGAAACTCTTCCTTGCCAAGTTGTCAATAATTAGAAGACGCCCTGCAAATCAAAATCTTTTCTTTCGGCGTCACTTCTATCCTCCACAAAAAAGCATCTGTAAATTGATAATTGACACTGTTTTAATTGCTAAGAGTGGCTGAAATGACAGGAGCACTGTCAACCCTGAAGAAATTCAACTTTCCTTGTTAGATGCTACTCTCCTCAAGGTCCTCCTGCAGCTGCACTTGTTTGGATTGCAATAAATCAAAGAAAGTAACCCTTCTTGACAAATCTCCATCCATCCAAATGCAAATAAAATCCCAAGAAGATATTTCTGAAACTCAGCCTTCTGAGGTTTATCCTCACCAGCTTCAACTTCAAATCTGATAACTTCCAAGGTCATTTTCTGGTTCATAAAAGACTAAGGGGATTTTTTTAAGCACTCAGTGGTCAGCATTAAATGCTAAACACCTCCTTGGTGCTAATTAAATTGTTTTGAATTCAGAACCTATTATAAAAACTTATGATTCCGATAAGAAGTAAAAACAAACATCCGGTCAAAGTGAACCTGAACCAAAAAAAAAACGCCGCTTAAGCTTTTGAGCAAGCACAAACATACGTAACCATAGTTTTCCACGACATGTTACTACAAAATGCTTGAGGTTTATCACCAAATCTCCCCAGTCATTTACCCAAAGCACCCTTACAGATTTTCGAAGACAAGCAGATCCTAGACTTTTAACCTGCGATGCCCATATGAAGTCACGAGAGGTTTTCTAAGAAGTGTTGGTTTTCAAAACAGAGATTGTGGTCGAGAACATCAAGGAAACATGTATAGTAGAGAGTAATTTTACATTTCTGGCCTTCAAGATGAATTGTCCTTTCCAAACCTCGAGGGAGGCAAAAAATTTGTGATACTAATGAGTCTCATTGTGATTGTTTGTTCTAGAGGAATATTCGAATGGTTTTCATAGCCATTTCTTGGTGCTAATTAAATTGTTCTGAATTCAGATGCTATTAAAAACTGTGATTTTAATTAGAAGCAAAAACAAACATCTGGTCAAAGTGAACCGCTTCGTATTCAGAACCAAAAAGAAAACGCCGGCTAAGCTTTGCAGTAAGCACAAACGTATGTAACCATAGTTTTCCACGACATGTTACTACAAAATGCTTGAGGTTTATCACCAAATCTACTCAGTCATTTACCCATAGCACCCTTACAGATTTTCAAAGACAAGTAGATCCTGGATTTTTAACCTGCGATGCCCATAAGAAGTCGCAAGAAGTTTTCTAGGAAGTGTTGGTTTCCAAAACAGAGATTGTGGTCGAGAACATCAAGGAAATAGGTATAGTAGAGAGTAATTTTACGTTTTTGGCTTTCAAGATGAATTGTCCTTTCCAAACCTCAAGGGAGGCAAAAAATTTGCGATACTAATGAATCTCATTGTGATTGTTTGTTCTAGAGGAATATTCGAATGGCTCTCACAGCCATTTCTTTTAACACCTTGATTAAAAATGGTGAAAGAGAATTCATTTAACAATCAAAGTAGATATAAAATCATCATTTTATGCACACTCTCTACTGTGGTACATAAGATAGATATGAGTTTTCCTCAAAGTTGATACTAAGAGGGCATTTGTTTTTTTTACGTGCTTAAAAGCTAACTTCTAACTGAATGGGCTGCTGATTATAATTAAAAGGTGTTTGGTTTTAGGTGTTGAATGAGAAACTTTTGACAATTTTGCCCCATTGAGGAGACATATATAGGAATGGAGAGATGGGTTGGAAACCCAACATTATACGATGGCGATTAAGAGGGAGAGTTTGAGAGATGAAAGAAAAACTTGAAAATACATAGAAGAAAACAAAAATAAAGGAGAAAAATGAGATAAGTTTCTTATCGTTAAAGAGTCCTTGTGAAGGTAGGTAGAACGACAATGCTTGGTGAAGAGAATAAAGATGTGATGTCAAAATTTAGCACTACTTGTTTTCAAGAAGATGGAGCAGCAATTGTCATTACAAAATTATTTTAAGGTTACTATTGGAATAATTTTTTAGTATCAACACCTCCTTGTGGCTGACTCCAATTAGAAGTTGAACTTCTGATCAGAACTAACAAACACTCTAAATAAGGTGTCCCATTTCTTATTAAGACTTCTGACTCTCATAAGCAAAAACAAACATCCTCTAAGCACCGCCAATACGCATAATGAATTAGCTTAAACTGATGAGTAGATTCTCTTGGTTTTTTTTTAACAAAAGACAATAGAGGGAGAGATTGCATGTTGAATCATGCGAAGAGGCAAGCAAATTAATATATGAATTTATAAGTGGAACATTAAAAAAAAAAAAAAAAAAAAAGTGGAAAGAGCAGGTGACATACGGAGTATTGTAGAAAGAACCCAGCGAACAACTCCTTCGGCATGGCAAGAGCAGCTCGGAGATCGTCAAGAGTGAGTGTCATACCCATACCAAGCATGGTGATGGTAATGCCGAGGATTGTCCACTTGGGTTGAACCCAATTGAAAGAGGCGGGTTTGAAGAGCCCGAGGAGACAGGCGATTGCAACCCAGATTGGAAATGCTGTAGATAACACTTGGCTCACCACTTGGATCCATTCTCCGAGGCTGAGGCTTGGATCAACATTGCTGCTGCTGCTGCTGCCGCAGAGTGGGAATGGAAGGGAATGATGGGTGTTTTTGGTTGGTGGGGTAATTGGGGAGAAGGGGTGATTGGTGGCCTTGCCTAGAGATGATGATGATGACAATCTGACAGCTGACAATTGGGGAGAAGTAGAAGTTCCTTTGAAGGGAGTGGGAGTGGAAGTGGCACTGGAATGAGAGACGGCAAGTGCTGTTTTCGCTCTGAGGGGCTTTGCTGCTGTTTGAGACAGTGTGAGTCTTGTTCTGAGGTTCCCCCCTCCTCTCCAACTCCCGTTTAACATACAACAAGACTGCAACATCTTTCTTTTCTCTTCCGATCCGATTTCAGTAGAGAAGAAAGAGTAGAATAGTGCGGTTGTTTAGATGAACTAGAGAAACAGTCGTTTTTTTTTTTTTTTTTTAAAGAGCTTAAAAGCTAACTTCTAAGCTGTAAAATTAAAATGTATTTGTTTTTAGGTGTTGAATGAGAAATGTTTGACAATTTTGCCCCACTAAACTGAAAAAATTTATGACATAAATATTGTGCTTAAAATCATACAGAATACGACTATGACGTTATTGTTGAATCTGGGCAATAACGTCTGTTGCATTTTAATTAGTTATTTGATTTGATATCTTATATACACATAAGGCACATAAACTACATGCTAAAAACTTGAAAATATACATGAGATAGAGAGTTGGAGAGATGAAGAAAAACTTGAAAATACATAAAAAGAAAATAAAGACGAATGAGAGAAAAGAGAATCACAATGTTTGGTGAAGAGAATGAAGGCGTGCCGCCAAAATTTAGCCTTACTTACTTTTAAGAAGATGGGGGCAGTAATTGTCATTACAAAATTATGTTAAGGTTATTATTGGAATAATTTTTTACTAAGCACACAATGCTAAGTGATCAACACTTCCTTGTTGCTTACTCCAATCAGAAGTAGAACTTCTAATCAGAACTAAAAACAAACACTCCAAACAAGGTGGTCCAATTCTTATTAAGACTTATGACTCCATTCAGAAGCAAAAACAAACACCCTCTAACTATGAATCCTCTTGCAGCAGTGAAGGTGATCGCATAAACAAGTTTTACCTTTATCATGCTATGAAACTGGCTTGATGCATTGACATGCTCAGCGCCTAGAATACTCGAGTAAAAAATCAATCAACTCTATCTCCAATTCTAGGCAGCCACTTTTTAGCTAGGTTTTGGGCTATTTACATTTTTACCCCTTATATGGATAATGTTTGTGGTTGCGTTTTAAAGAAAATGGGTAAAAATGTAAACACACTCAAGCCAGGCAAAAAAATGGCTTTAAAGCCTAGCTACCTAGACAAAACTCCAACTCTATACTAACTTTTTCTAATGCAAGCTAATTTGAAAATGAACTAAAACTAAGGGGGCGTTTTTTTTTTAACGAGCTGATCAATGAAATGTTTGTTCTGCTTCTGAATCGGCTGCTGATTAGAAGCTATAGAATTAAAAAAGTGTTTGTTTTTAGGTGTTGAATAGGAACTGTTTGACAATTTTGCCCCATTAAGCTGAATAAAATTATTACATAAATACTATGTTTAAAATCTTACTCAATAATTATCCAAATCGTAAAGAATGTTACAATACTTTTCATTACAAGAATATCTAACTATGAAAAAATATATTTAAAAATCATATCCGAGATAAGTTTCTTACCGTTGAAGAGTCATTGTGAAGATAGGTAGAATCTAAATGCTTAAATGCTTGCTGAAGATAATGAAGGTGTGTCGTCAAAATTTAGCCCTATTTATTTTTAAGAAAATTTGGGCAACATGTCATAACAAAATTATTTGAAGGTTACTATTGGAATCACTTTTGAGTCAGCACTCAGTGCTAAGTGATCAACACCCCCTGTTTCCGACTCCAATCAGAAATTGCAGAACTAAAAAAACTCTAAATAAGGTGTCTCACTTCTTATTAAGACTTCTGACTTTATTCAAAAGAAAAATCAAACACCCTCTAATTCAAGCTAACATACTTGACTTACAAGAAAATTTTCAAAAAGAGAAAAATGAATGAGTTTTTTTTTAACAATATCCTATCTTTAGAAGAAAAAAAAATTAAAAAAAATACACTTTGGTAAATATAAATTTTAAATTTTAAATTTTAAATTTAAAATTTAAAATTTAAAATTTAAAATTTAAAATTTAAATTAAAAATTAAAAATTAAAAATTAAAAATTAAAAATTAAAAATTAAAAATTAAAAATTAAAAATTAAAAATTAAAAATTAAAAGCAAAAGCTTAGAACAATTTCAAAAGAGTTAGATTCAAAATTGTTAAAAATGTTCATTTTTACCCAAATGAGCAAGAAAAAACTTGAATATAATCATAGATCGCCTCCAACCAAGATGAAAGTCATGCAAAAGTGCCTCAAGAGCACAACCACAACCTACAAAAATGTCTCATCAAGCAAAAAGAGTGTCTTAGCGATATCACCTCTCATCATATTTCTAAATCTTACCTTAACGAGTTTTCAAACCTAATTGTTGTCAATATTGTCCTTGAGTTTGATACAGATATAACTTGTTTTCATCAGAGATTATCCTCTCACAATTTCTTTACTAAATACTGGAAGAGAAATCAAAAGATGGAATAAAAAAAACTCAACATGGTATAAGAACGCTTCTCCTCAAAAGAGGATGAACAACTGAATGAGCATTTATGTGAGAATCCAATGGTCCAAGAGCATTGGTGCATCTCCCTGCTCAAATAAAAGGATACGGACCGTAAATGCTATCTCACATTCCTATGAATTTCTTTAGCTAAGTAAAGCTCAAAATAACACTTTCAGGATGTGCTCCAAGACCCGATGATATCGCTAGTGTGCTTCAACAATAATAGTTTTTGATGCAATGAGATAAATCATGCCTTACTGGCAAAGTTATTTGTGAATTTCATTTTGGTCTACTGTGTGCTTTGGATCCTAGTTGTTTGTTCGCCTAGATGCCTTTTATTGAATTGTGTGATGTTTGATTCCTAGATAATAGATACGAAGGCAACAATCAATGTTAAATCTCGATACATCTATTGTGGTTCAACAATGATTTCGATAAGCATTTTCAAAAATATTTTTCATGAGCTTAATTGGAATTTGTGTACTTGAATTGATTTATATTCCAAGTATTCTACTCGATCTCAATTGAACATTTTGGATCTTAGGGTGTGTTTAGTTTCAAAGAAAATTTGTCTTGAATTTTTTTTAAGAAAAAAGAAATAGGTGTGCAATTTGAAAAAAATTCTCCCCCCTTCCCAAGAAAACATTTTTCACAATTTTCTAACCAAACAAAGATAATAGAGATCATCACAAAATTCATGTTTTTCATGCTCTCTTACTCTCTCCTTCCCCTCCTTTCTAGCTTTACACAATTTTTCGTGGAAAACTTTTTCCTTGGAATCAAACACATGCTTAATGAAAATTACTCTTTATTGTACTTTAAAGTCATGAAAATGAATTTTGAAATAAAACTTTTAAATATGCTTTAATTGATAAAATGTCTCTTGAAATCCAAAATATTGCTTCCGAGTCTTGTTAAATATTGAATCCAACTTGTGAATCAATTTTGATGCTCATAGTCATTTAAGTAGGAATGAATGGACCATTGATTAGAAATACGACTCAGAACATGGTGATCTGGCACCTACAACTGAGAAATGTCTGACTAAAAATTCTATTATGTCAAGAATAGATTGAAGAAAAAATGGATGCACAAAGAATGATCTGAATGGAATTTCAGTTGGTGCAGTAGTCGACTAATATGTTCAAATTAGTAAGATACACTTTTAGTAGTCTACTAAATTATTCCAAGGTTGATATGGTAGCGACTAGTGCATTCAGGAAACCAAACGTACACATAAATTGACTAAATCTCTTTTTCTTTTTCTTTTTCTTTTTCTTTTTCTTTTTTTATTGGGACAAACTAGAGTAGTGTCTAGTTGACTACTCTATGGGTGAAACAATTTTTAAAAAGTTCAAGATAACTCCATTTTTCTCAACATAGTTCTCTTAGCCACTCATCAAAACCCCAACCACCTCCTTTATATGATATCTTTCCCTAATTTCTCTACTACCATGACTCAAATTATTCCTCTTCAAAAATCTAACATACCCATATCCTAAAACCCTTTTTTCCACTTCCTATTTTTTTTGCCCGAGCTTTACACCTTTGTCTCCAATGGCACCAAAAACCCTAAACCGATAAGAACGATGATTGCTGAAGAGAAAAGGGAAGAAGTTGAAGCTAAGCAATATTGAGAAACAACACTTTTCGTAAAAGGATTACAAGGACCTCACGAATGAGATTGCCTACAAATATGGGAAATCGGGTGTTAAAAAAGTATGATATCTTAGAAGAGCAAAAAGAAACAGTTAAGGAGGTTATGAAATCAACTGATAAAAGCAGCAAACAAGATTTCAACGAGGTTATCGACACAAAGAGCATAGACAATGCATATGTAAATGCATTTCACTACACTGTCGAGGAATCCCTAAGAAAATAGTAGTGACAAAAGAGATTAAGGACATTGAAGAAGTTTTATTGCATCTCTATAGTAGGATGAAAAGCTATATTACTCGATGGGAAGTAAAGCATTTGCTCGTGCAAAAGCCAGAGGATTCAAATATAAATGATAATGTATTTGAGAATTATGTCAAATCTTCATTGAATTCTTAGAAAAATATATGGTAGAATTATAAACCATGTATTGAGTGATGGGCTATTAGTTCTTAGGCTTTACATGATCATTTGAATGGTATCCAAACTATAAAGGCCAAGTCAAAGTGAAAGTTGCAAGGACCAAGTCAAAACCAAAACAAAAACTCAAACAAGTCAAGATCGAGTCATCCCAAGTTGAGAAGTGGCTAATCAAATATTAAAGAAGAGACAAACCAATAAGAAGACTATGTCATGTGACTACTTAGTGTTTGAATTTCAATTTCAATTTGGTATGGATATACCATAAGCGACTATGACATATGAGACGTCCACATCAGTTCAAATTCCATTTAAATGTGAGCGTTTTTTTCAATGAGCCCTTGCAGCATGTCAGATAGTTGACTATGGCCTCTCCAACAATAACTTTTGTGAATATAAATAGACTTGAACACTTCATTATACATATCCACTTGGAGAGAGAGTTCACCCCATACATATGACTAAACACCACATTATTCAAGGGTTGTTTTCTAAGGTGTTTAAAAGAAAATTCCTCTGTGTTTGTAGGGTTATTTAAAGGGAAAAAAAAGAATACATTATGTTGAAAACAAGAAGATAATCATAAATGCCTCCATCAAAGAGTTGTTAAGCCTTCGACCACTTCATCTCATCTTGAGTTGAAGTTTCCTTCATTTCTTTGAGTGAATGAGTGAATATAAAGAAGCTATTTGTCTCTCATCCGACAATCGAGTGTTACTAAGAGAGAATTCTGAGTTGAAGCTAGCTAGTTTTAACTTGTCAATGCCTGTGACTGGGTCTTGAGCATTTATGTGAGTTTGAGTAGGCTTTGCGAAGTCGTGAAGTGTAGTTTTGAGACTAGAGTTCTCATAAAAAAGCTTTGTACTTTAATTCATGGAGAATTCAATTAGAAGAGTTTGTAGCGCACGTCGCCTTTCCTCCTAGGAAGTAACCAATCGAAGTCAATCAAACTTCGATTCAAGTGAATTTCGTTATTTCAGTGTCTTGTGTTCGATTTGCTTTCTTTTCCCCATAATTATTTTTATTTACTTGCATATTTAATTCATGAAATGCACTTATTGCCGAACTTCTCTAGAATTGCAACAATACCATTCCCTAACGTGCTTACGCGAAGATCTTGAAAATCAAATTATTCCACCAATGATTTTTAAATCTAGAATAATTTTCAAAAAGATACTATTCACCCCCTCCCTCTAGTCTCATTTTCCTATCACTTTAACACATTTTCATTTAAGTCGTCGAGCATTCTTCTACATTGTTTATGAAAGTATAAAACATTTTTTTAAAATACACTATTCACTCTAGTCTCTCTCATCAGATCTTAGCACACTGTTAATTTTGACTAGAGAATCAAAACTCTTTTGTACAAATTCATACATTTTGAATTGTTGAAAATCATTGTCATTTATAAAAAAGGATAATGAATGGCGATATTATCCCAAAAGTGGACATAGTCTAAGACCTAAGACTACTAAATAAAGATTTAGAAAATGATACTTACTAAATAACTTAAAGCTTTTATGGGGTTTGCATCATTGATGATATTACTTAGGGCTTATGTCATCAAATTGTCACCAATGACTTCATCATAACATCATAGTGCCATGGGCCATTGGCTATTAGGCCCACCCATCTCCACCTTGATACCAATCTTCCTCATCACCACCATCATCTAAATCAACCATTTCACTATCTTACTCATCTTCGAGTAACCATAATAGATAGATTAGAAAACTTCCACTAGCAAGTATACTAAACTACCAATCATATGCTTACCATCCAGATGGTCATAAATTATTTGTCTCATCTATTCAAAGAGTCATTCGCATAGTCGTTGAATTTGGAGCACGTGAATGAATAATAAAGTGTGCATAAAAAAATGTCTAGGAATAGACTGATATGAGACTCAGTTAAGGAGATACATGTCCCTCCTAAAATATTCTCGGGCATCCTTATTAGGATAATCGATGACGATGTTATACCCACTTTTTGAGATGTTCATTAAGATAATCATTGACAGTAGTATACCCACTTTTGGTGATGTTCTTGAGATTACATCAACTTATATTTTTGTTAAATTGTTGAAATTTCCCTCTGTTTATGTTGTCAAAATGAAAACAACGATTTTGATGATGTTCACTAATGAGTGTGGTTCACGGCTTCTCATTTTAGATATTAGTAGGTCTAAATGGTCACAAAAAATTAAACACCATAAAATTTTTAATTCTTCGCATTGGATGTGTAGTGCATCCATGACATTACTAACTTTTTTATGCCTCATTAGTAATTAAGTGAGTGGTATATTTGGTTACAACAAGTGCTAAGTTGATGATGTACCTTGGTGGTCATCCGTCAATGTACTATACATCGAAAGTTGTGTATGTATTGAAAAATTGATCAATGAGCCATCATATAATTTTTCTGTTCCATCTTGTTGGGAGCAAGGGAAGCGATTTTTTGAAAAATATCAAAATTTAGCGAAATTTTTTTTTCTTTGAGTTTTCAAAATTTCTTTCGAAATCTGAAATAGTTATATTTTTCATTAGGCCAATTTCAGTTTTCGTACATTTTAACATATTATAACCTTAGTTAACATTAAAATTTGTTATATAGATGATTTTTATGCAATATTTGTGGGACTCCATGTAGAATGTAAGAGTCTAAAATGCTTAAATTGTATTGATAACTTGAAAATTACAATCTTAATTTTTATGTTTTTTTTTATACACAACGAAATATTTCTTAAAATCAACGTACCAAAATTACCTCAAAAACAAAATCACAATCCTTGGTTGGGAGCCGGTAAATAGGTCAAAGGCTTTGGGCGCATCATAACAAAAGAATAAATGTAACCATTTCCTAAAGAGTGAGACCACATGCAACAAACACAGGGTTTTATTTGAAATATTGTAGATGAAAACTTAAAAACGATTACTCATATTCAGATTCCTCAAACTTCACATCACGACCAAAGAATTGCTCAGTGACACAATTCACAATGGATAACATGCTTTGTTCTCATCATGCATTTAAGAGATTGGTTGAATAGACGAGACTACAACACTTACACTAAACAATGTGATTGCAATATAAACAAAACACATCCACACACTTCTCGATTTACATAAATTGCGAAAGTGACACCAACAAAGAAGTACAATTCATTATTTTCACTGCTATGCTATATAAAAAACAAATTTTTTTCTCTTTACAGCGGAAAGACTCGATCACGAGTAGAGCAATGCTAAAATTGCGACATTTACATAAGAGCTTATAATGCATGTGCCTATATATTAGCTCACACAACCAATATAATTAAAAAATCACAGAGCTGAGTGCGGAGATCCCTGCCAGCAAAATCTTGTATTTACAAGTTGAGCAAGCTAAGTGTTTAGAGCTCAATGTGCACACTCAGCTTGTTTGCATTGTTCATCAATTACACACACATTTTTAGCACATCATAGTGGGCAAAATTGTGTCTATAGGTTTCCACTTGTCCACATAAACATTCTGTGTTGATAGTTTAGAAATTAATGAACAATGGTAGCAACTAACACCTCCTCATACTTGGTTGTAATTTCGACACTACCTAGAACTATATTACACATCAAAAACTCTTTCAGTCAATGTGAAATACCCCATGTTCTTATTGGAACAACCATGTTACGAACACAGAAAAATAATGAATAAACAATACTTATTATCCAATTGAAGCACATTCTTAAATGATTAAATAACTTCATTTTCCTACCCTTTATAAACACCTATATACTAGGAAAAGGCCCCCACAATTGTGACACCCAAACTTTTGCGATTACCTTAATCAATATTTTGGTGCATAAATCTGTAATTTTCAATATTTTTGTACTTTTTTTTAAAAATAATACAAATATACTCGTGTAATATCCTCGTGTATGTGCATGCTTGGTGATGCAGTCGTTTTCGCTCCTTACTTTGACCTTGACCTGCAAACATGTTGCACAAGGAACACACGTAAGCCACGGACCACTATTGTGGTGGCCGATGACACTCCGATGCTAAAGTCAGACATGGATATGAGGAACGCGTAATGTTGTAAACAGGAAATTTGTAGCATACCTTAGCTTACCAACCTCATGTCTTATTTATAGTGCAGGAGTCCTGGTTCAACCAGGCCATCGAGGGCGTAGTTTAGGAAATAGATCTTCATGGATATCCTTTTCTATTTAAGAGTCGTGCGGTAGAAGGGAAGCTGTGAGACACATGGGCCTAGCAGGCTGTAAGAATTCAGATCCGTTTGGCAGACTGCATTGGGCGGGTTTAGAACCGCTTGGGATGGATCAGTGTTGGGCTGACGCTGGGGCCTCTCTTTTCTCGAGATCATCATGACACGTTTACGACATATAGCTGAGACCATTTTGGTGTATCATAAGCTACTCCCCCCGAGTTAGTGGGCCATCACATCGGTTCACTAATTCATTTCTTGGAAAGATACGCCGCTCATGATGTATGAGTATGAATCGTTGCTTGAGCCGCGCGCTTCATTAATTGAATGTGCGTCGGTTCGGTGGAGAAGAGGCATAGATCCTATCCCTATTTAGGTCATCATTTGTGTGGAGACTAACTCTTCCATTTTCTTGCTTTTAGAGATATTCCTCTGTTCATCTTCCGATTAGAAAGATTGTTCATCTTTTTCATGGTTCAACAAAACCTTCTTGATGATGCAACTCTGGCCAAGGGCCTTGAGTTTTTCGAAGACATGTTTCTTTCTGAATCGGGCCTTGCTGAAATCCCTACGAAGTTTGAGATTCCTGAGGACTTGCCATTATATGCTCTGAAGGATGACCAAACGCCAATGTTGCCACCGGCAGGGTTCATCTGCTTGCATCGTGGGATACTCCAAACCGGAGTCTGTTTTCCCATTTTGGATGTGATTTGGGACTTCCTTGGAATTTCTCCTGCCCAGTTAGGGCCTAACTGATACAGGATCATTATTCTAATTTTGGTTAGGACGAAGGAAGCTGGCATCCGTGTGATTCCACGAGTGATCCAGTTACTGACTTCTCCTCGGTTGAAGAATAACGATGTCTGTAAAATGACGTCGCCGGCTTGCTTTGTGAATCTGCCTGATGACTTCAAGTTCTAGTAGAAGTACTGCTTCTTGGCCCCTGCGAATTCAAAGTACTTCTAGTTCAAGGGTCGTCCGCTTGAGAGGAAGTTCAAGCCACTTTGTAAGTACAACTTTTTCTTCTGATTCTGTTACGCTTGATTGTATGCTAATCGTTGCTCGTGTTTCTTCGCAGGACGATTTCCCACTACTCCTCTTACCCTAGATGAGCAAATTATTATGGAGACATTTTGTGGCTTGTCAACGCAGTATGTGGTGGACGTCATATGTGTCGCCAATTTTATTCGCAGTAGGCTGTGGGATGACTGGCATGTGGCCCCTACTCTCTACCGATCGTCGCAAGTTAAAATTGAAGGTGGGGCCCCTTCTAGGAAAAGGAAGGCCGATGGAGCCAAGGCTCCTGCCTTGTCTGATACGGAGGTGCCGTCTGAGACACTTGCCTCCTTTGTGAGCTCAAACAAGTCCCGCGTTAGGACTAGGTCGTCTTCAAAATAGTCTGCTCCAGTAAGTAAATAGCGCGAATCTGATCGGCCCATCAGGGCAGTGGCCGATGTATCTGGCTCGGAGAATGACCACCTGCGGTTAGCAGGGGTTGAAGATTTATCGAATCTTAGTTCGCGTAGGCAGAAGCTCTGAGCGAGTAGTTGATGCTAGATGCAATGGCGGTTTCTGCTGGTACCAATTAGCCTAGGACCGTTCCAAGAGAAGGCTCCTATGATAATCCAACTGAGGTTCTAGAAGTCGATCGTCCCATTGGTGGGTGGATCAGTAGTGGTCGTGGTGACACAAGCCAAGTTTCTCACAGTTCGCATTGTTCCCCGTCTCGCTTCAGGCTGCATCTCAAGGTGTTGGTGGGTCCATTGGACAATTCATTTCCTCCTCTTCCTTCGGATCTTGCTGAGTCATCTCGTACTAAGGGATCGATTGTCGGTGACAAAGGAAAAGCTTCGGCAGAAGGCCTGGGAGCAATGGTGACTACAAAGGGTGGTGCTGGCATGATCCTTCATCCTGAAGAGCTTCATCCAAGTGCGCGGATAAGTCTATTTGCAGTGAACTTAGTAAATATGAGCACTCAGGTATGGCACCAAGAGGTAATGTGGACTATGCTTTGAAGAAGCATATAAGCAGGCATCATAGCTATTGATGGAGCATGCTCCAAAACCCGAGGAGGATACGCTAGAAGGGCATATGGATAAGTGTTTAAAGTACCTTATGCTGGAATGTCTCACTTGAGCCAGGTGGTCGTTGCTGGGACAGAAGTCGAGGCCGCTAGTGAGAGGATGTACACCATGGAACGTGTCTTCTCACACATGCAAAGTTGTATTTTGACGCGTTTTGTGAGATTGAGCTGCTGAGGAAGCAGGCCGAGGAGAGGAGGCTGGAACGGTCGTCCGTTGATACTGAGGCTCAGAGGGTTCATCTGGACGCCCTTGTGTCTGACCTAGCAGATGCGAGGGCCGTGAGAGACAAATTTCAGCTGAAGTTGGATATGACCCATCGTGATTTGAAGGTTGCACATGATGCTGTGGCTGAGGCGCGTTCCGAGCTGCGATCCCTTACGGAGGAGAATGCCTTGAATGAGGCCTATTGGGTTGTTCATAAACAACAATTGGAGTCCATTGTGGAGTTCAATGCTCGAGAGGCGAGAAAGGCTGAGGACCAGCTCGAATTGGAGAAACATGAGCTTAGTGTTGTGAAGAGCAGTTTGACTACAGAGCAATCTCAGGTTGATGCGCTGACAGGCAAGCTAGAGCTGCTGGAGTGTGAACTTGCTGACGCGAAGGCGCACGAGGAAGAGCTCTTGCAAGAATAAGGCAAGTGCGAATTCCGCTAGGTTGTACATGGTAGATTGGAGCTGTTGGCGTCGATGAAGGAGGAGCATCCAGAATGGAACCTTGATCGCTATAAGAAGATGTCGTATGTAGACTTGTCAATGGCCTTTGCATCGTCAGACGAAGAGGGTGATTTGGATCAGGATGCTCAGACTGCGGCTCCTTCGGGCCCGACTCCTACTTCCTCCTTTGTTAAGCTTAGCTCTTCTGTTTCTGTACCCCCTTCTAATAAGGGGTGAACTTTGTACACTTGCACCATTTTTTTGTTTCAACTGTTTAATGAAAACATGTTTATGTTGAATACTCTCTGTATCCGTTTTGTACTTGCTATCCCTATCGTGTATTTTCCATTTCACCTTATCGTTTTACTTTGGCATAGGCTGGTTGGATCAATAGGAAGTTGAGTGGTCTGTCTGCTGTTGAGAGTTTGACCGTTTGCGTTGCGAGTGACTCAAAGTCATTGTGGCATAGTCACGTACAATGTTCTAAAAATCGCTAGGCGGCGAGCAGGTGCCTAGCGCCCAGGGGCCTAGGCGGTCTTAGGTTTTGTATTATAACTTTAATAATTTACAAAATTTAAGTATAATACCTTATCAATTACATCCAATTTAATGCCAATATACATATGCAAAATTTAAAAGCATGAAAAATTAACAATCATAAACAAAATTTATTAAAACTCAAATGATTGAAGTTGGTCATGATGGGTACTTTATATAAAATTGAATTTGTGGACAAATATCCAAACCTACTCTTTTATTTTTCTTCAAATTTTATGAATAACCTCAGTCATGTTTGATAAAATCTACATTAGTAAAATTGGTACCGGCAGATACTTTGAGAATTCCATTAAGTAATCATCCTTTGCTACATTTAGACATATACTGAATAAAAAATAATTAAATAGTTTATTTCTAAAAAAGAGGAAAGAAAAATAAAATAAGAACACAATCAGCCTTATTAAAAAATAAAAATCGCCCAGACCGCCTAGAGCCCGCCTAGGCCCTCCCAGACTGCCCAGAACCGCCCAGACTGCCCGCCCAGCCATTAATCTGGGCGG
This sequence comes from Berberis vulgaris, assembly GCA_963556465.1. Lineage (NCBI taxonomy): Eukaryota > Viridiplantae > Streptophyta > Magnoliopsida > Ranunculales > Berberidaceae > Berberis > Berberis vulgaris. Next base: position 58,250,029 of record OY747128.1, read on the forward strand.
TTTTCTACCTTCTAGCACCTAGGCGGCCTCCTAGGCCAATTTTTAGAACACTGATCACGTCCAATAGTGGGCGTTCCGCGAATGGTTGAAGAGTGGCCTGCGCTGCCCCGCTGTGGCCCATTCTCAAAGTAAGCTGTTGGGGGCTTGTTTTATCTATCCGACTGTCAGTCGCGGTTACTAGCATGAGTGAACTATGGTAGTCGAGCACTAGCATAAGCTCGGGTTGGCATTCCATGAATCACCTGTTCGCGCGTTGGCAGGACGATTTGTGGGTCGACATGAGTGTCCTTTGCTGGTAATAAAATGCCAGCCCGTGTGAGCGTGAATACATTGTTTGAGCCGTGAGCGTGAAGACGTTGTTTGAGCCGTGAGCATGAAGTGTTGTTTGAGCTGTGAGTGTGAAGACGTTGTTTGAGTTGTGAGCGTGAAGACGTTGTTTGAGCCGTGATTTATCTTTGGGCCGCTGTTTCAGAAAAGGAGCGGCGGTCGCATGGCGAGCCGTCTAGAGCTCCCACTTTTCGTACCATTTATGTTCAAGCTTGGTGGACTACAGGTTCGGGGAATGAGGATTTACCGATCATGGTCTGTTCAAGAGCGATCATCCCGTGGCAAGTCGTCGACATCAGTTCAGGACTGACTAGCCTCCCACATTTCAAACCATCAACACTCGTACCTAACTGGCTACAAGTTTGAGATGAGGGGGTTAGGCGACTAGGCTGAAGAGTAGTGGTTCCATTGCATGCCATCGGAATCAGTTCGGGACTGACTAGGCTCCCACATTCAAACTCATCTACACCCATGTGCATCGAGCTACAAATTTGGGAGTTTTCGGCGACCATGGCCTGTAGAATAGCAGTGGTCTCGTGGCAAGCCGTCAGAATCAGTTCAGGATTGACTAGGCTTCCACGTTATCTACGCCCGCGCAATTGGGGCTACAAGTTCAGGGTTGGTAATTTGGAGACCATGGTTTGTAGAAGAGTAGTGGTCCTATGGCGAGCCATCGAAATCAGTTCGGGACTGACTAGGCTCTTACCTTCTAAACCATTTACACCCGCGCAATAGGGACTACAAGTTCAGGGTTGGTAATTTGGCGACCATGGTCTGTAGAAGAGCATTGGTCCCATGGCGAGCCGTCAGAATTAGTTCGGGACTGACTAGGTTCCCACATTCCGGACCATCTACACCCGCGCATTGAGGTCTACAAGTCTAGGCTTTGATTAGAAGCTGTCGTTGCTAGTCGTCACCAACTAGGCTTACCTGATCGGGTTTGGCGACCATTGTCTGCAAGAGGCAACAATCCCTGGCAAGTCATTGTCATCAGGCGTGGAAGCGTTGATTAGACTCCCACTTCCTAAATTATTGACATCCGCACTGGGTAGACTAGGTGTCGGGGTGAACCAGAAGTTGTCATTGTCAGCCAAAGCTGACTAAGCTTGCCTGGCCAAATAGGGGCTCTACCAATTGTGAGGGTGTGAATCTGTGTCCGCGATCAGAGTGCGTTGTGCGGATGAGTTATGAAGAAATACCTTGGATCATCTGGCAGTACTCAGGTGTGATCCACATGTCAGGAATGACCAGGGTTCTTCATGCTCGTGTCAGGCACGTGGTAGAGTATTGTTTGAAAAGTGGGCCGAGCCCATGGGCCCGTAGAGTGAGAACTAGGGTTCTTTGCATGCGAGATGCTACGTGTATCGTGTAGATCGCATGGTAGCACGTGTACGACATGGATTGTGAGACGGTTGAGTATCGGTTACTCCCTCTCAATTAATGGGGTTGGATGCAGCCCTTTTGATTTGACGAACGTAGACCTGCGCAGTATCCTTGGGAACCGTTGTCTCCTCATTTCCCATACATTATTCAATGTTGATAGTTAATGCTGAGGCGCCCGTTTGGTGAACCATTATGTCTATATAATGGTGTTTCTCCATAGTTGTAGGCACTCTCTTTTGTAGAACGTATTTCCTATAATGTTCTCATTTGAAGAGGATGCTTTGGGTTTTCCAAAGGTTGAAGGGAGATCCCTATCAATGGAGCCTTAGAATCTTCTGACTTTTGGAGTAATCGGGCACGATGAAAATCATTGTTATGTGCGGTCACTTGTTCTGGGTGAGCACGTAGTTGTTTTGTTGAGATTCTATGATTTCTTTTCATATTGCGAAGAAGAAGTACACACTTATTCCCAAGGGATGAGTTTGTCGTTTATTCGCTTTGTGCTTCGGTGTTACCTTGTGCTGCTATGCCCGCATGTATGTGGTTCCTACTGCTAGCTTAGGGTTGAACGAAGTGTTGGCAGATACGTGATGCTTCCGAGGGTGGTATCTCTCAGTCACCCCGAGTACTACGCATGGGAAAAGTGTCCTCGGTTGGTAGCACTATGAAACCTTGAGCGCTCTGTCGCTTGTGACCATCCTCATCTGCCTCATTCGTGAGATCGGAAGCCGTTTGAAGAAGTTTTCAACTTGTTGCAAGGTCTATGTTGTCGTTGCCGGGTCACCGTTTTGTACTCTCAGCTTTTCTCACGCCTTTGTCCTTGATTTTGGGAAAGATTCGAGCGAAGTTTGCGGTTCCGTTACTCTCTCTGTCGTCGGACTGCTTACGTGACTCTATATGTCATATCAGATTCAAATGCTTGTAGCATGTAATATTTTGTATCCGCCTCAGGGCGCTCGTTGTTACATCTTTCCAGTAATCAATAGAGTGTGTTTTCGTAATTCTTTCTTTATTTCTTAAATGATTGCAAACCACATAAATTTCTAAGAACTAAAACTCTACATTGACTATGGAAATGAGAATTAACAACTGAAATAGACTAACTGTTGGCGGAGATAAGTAGACCCGAACCTGAAGTGAATTCGCATGGCCCTTGTTGGATCGTTGACACTAACAACGGACTGTTGAGCTTCGCTGATGTCAGTGAGGCTGCTGGAGTAAACCTCATGTGGGAGTTAATATATGCGCCGACGGAATGTCGGGGGGTCGTACTCCATTCTGTATCGACTTTCCCTTATGCTGGGTTGAGGAGCGAATTATTTTTGTGCCACTTGGTTGTTCCCTGTTTCTAAAACTAGCCATTGCTGTTGGGATCTTGTGCGAGTGGAGTTGTGCGTCCACAGTCGCAGGATCTGACTCCGTTTCAGGTTGCGCTGTAGGATCCGGTTGGACTTGGGAACATTTTATTTGTTTTAATGCGGCATAATGGCAGCCTCGTGCCATAGGCTGGTCTCCACGTATCGTTCCTTAAGAATGGTTAGCAATGTACTTAACGCACTCGTGAAGGGTGGAGACTACTTCCTCCATCTGGTGGAGCCATGGTCTTCCCAAGATAAGGTTGCAGGTAGACGGCGCATCTACAACCATGAAGTCCAAAAACAAGACCTTTCTGAGTTGTGGCTTTCTTGCTACTACTGCTAACCTTATCTTCCCGATCAGGAAGTATTGTTTTCTGCTGAATTCAATCAGCGGGTAGTCTGAGGACGTCAGAATCTCCTCATTGAGTTCAATACTACGGAACGCGTTGTAGAACAAGACGTTGAGTGAGCTCCTTGTGTCTACTAGGCAGTGTTCTAAAAGCGCTAGGCGGTGGGCGAGTGGCGAACGGGCGGCGAGCAGGTGCTTAGCGCCCAGGGGCCTAGGCGGGCACCTAGGCGGTTTTAGGTTTTGTATTAGAACTTTAATAATTTACAAAAGTTAAGTATAATACTTTATCAATTACATCCAATTTAATGCCAAGATACATATGCAAAATTTATAAACATGAAAAATTAACAATCATGAACAAAATTTATTAAAACTCAAATGACTGAAGTTGGTCATGATGAGTACTTTATACAAAGTTGAATTGTGGACAAATATCCAAACCAACTCTTTTATTTTTTTTCAAATTGCATGAATGACCTCAGCCATGTTTGATAAAATCTACATTACTAAAATTGGTACCGACAGATCCTTTGAGAATTCCATTAAGTAATCATCATATGCTACATTCAGACATATACTAAATAAAAATAATTAAATTGTTTCTTTCCAAAAGAGAAAGAAAAATAAAATAAGAACACAATAAACCTTGTTAAAAAAAAACCCCGTCCAGACCCACCTAGGTGCCAACCCGATTTTTCAGCCCGCCCAACCATTAATCTGGGCGTTTATTTAATGCCTAGCGCCTAGGCAGCTGCCTAGGCCATTTTTTAGAACACTGCTACTAGGGCTCTTTTTACCTCCCACTTCGCAATGGAGACCGAGATGAGTAGGGCGTCATTGTGCGGTGCTCGGATTCCTTCGAGGTCTTTGTCTGTAAAGATTAAGGTGGGAATGGGGCTTTGCACCCTCGAGTAGCAAACACGTTTGTCCTCTTCCACGGATTGTGTCCTCATCTCCAGTAGAGTTCACTTGCGAGACTTGTTCGACTGGTCTTTATCCGGTCCGACCCCACGAAGGACATAGATTATGCCTGGAGTCTCCTTCTCTATTTCCTTGACTGACTCCCCCCAGTCCCTGGACTGTTCTAGTCGCTTCTCAGAGCTCAAGAATTTTTTTAGCTTGCCCCTGCGGATTCAGTATTCAATCTCATACCTTAGACTCTTGCAGTCGTGAGTATCATTGCCACCCTCCTTGTGGTATGAACAATACTTGTTGTTGCCGCGCTTGGAAGGGTCTCTGCGTTGCTTTGGGGGCCATTTTAAGATCTTCCCAGTTTTTCATGGATATCAGGACGTCCGATAGGCTAGAATTGAGGGGGGTCACGGCTCTAGATCCAACGTAATTGGATGTTTTTTCTAGACTGGCGTGGCTAGGGTCTGACGTGTTGTCATTGCTCTTTCGCTTGCCTCTTTATTCATTTTCACACCTCCATCCCTCCTGTATGTCTTTAGGAATGGAGGGTCTCTTATCTCCTTCTATTTCCCTTTTCACCGTTCTCAACTCCTCTAAGGTGATGTACCTCTGGGCACTATTTAGGAGCTTCGCCATATCCAATGGGGTTCCAGGGTGAGACTTTCATAAATCTTTCCTTCTTTCAGGCCCGCGGTAAAAGCCGTCACGGGTGTGTCATCGCTGCAGTCGTCGATGAGTGTCAGCTCATCGTTGAAGCATGTGACATATTCTCTTAATGTCTCGTTGGATCTTTGCTTGAGAGAGAATATGTAGTGTGGGCTTTCCTGAGGCGTTGACTTCCTACAAAACATGCCAGGAACTCCTTAGCCAATGCTTTGAATGAATCGATCGACTTCGGCGATAGGCTGTGGAACCATGTTAGTGCCGATTTTTTCGGGTTGCTGGGGAAGGTTTTGCACATGACCGACTCGGATCCTTCTTTGAGTGCCATTATGTTCTGATAATGGCGTAGGTGGTCGAATGGGTCGGTGGTCTGATCGTAGAAGTCGAGCTTTGGATGCATGAACTTTTTTAAAGGGTTTCATTCATGATACAGTCCATGAATAGCAAAACAGAGAGACAGTGGTACAACACGTCTGGATCGTGCGTCCCTCTATGGAGGGGGTTCTGTCGGCCGAGTCTCTATGCCCGGAGAGTTGGTTGTACGTTAGCTACACAGCCTCCTCTGGTCTAATGTGAACTAGCAGAGGCTTGACTCTCCTGAGTTTGGTCTCTGTTGTCTTTCAAAGATGGAGGCATGTGTTGCTCCTGATCTCCATTGGCGGGTGGAGGGTTTTGCTATATGAAAGCATCCACGGCTTTGGCAATTTGTTGTATTTGAGATGACAGCAAATCAATCCTCGGATCCGTCATCGTCGTGGCTGGCACGGGGGCGTGAGTCTATGGCTCATGTGCTACCGGCATCGCTGAGAGTTGTGGTATAGCGCCAGTCGGGGCGTTTGACATGTCCCTTTGTTCTCCATTGTTGCATGATCGGGTGGTCACCATTTCATCGTAGCTTGAGAAGTGATGATGCTAGTAAAAGGTTAGGAACTTTGTCTTCCCCACGGACGACGCAAACTGATGTAGTCGTTTTCCGCTCCTTGCTTTGACCTTGACCTACAAACCTGCTAACCTGCACAAGGAACACACGTGAACCACAAACTACCGTTGTGGTGGCCGATGACACTTCGATGCTAAAGTCAAACAGGGATCTGACGAAGGCGTAATACTGTAAACAGGGAATTTGTAGTGTACCTTAGCTTACCAACCTCGTGTCTTATTTATAGTGCAGAAGTCCTGGTTCGACCAGATCATCGATGGCGTAGTGTAGGGAAGAAGATCTGTGTGGAAATCATTATGTAATTAAGAGTTGTGTTGTGGAGGGAAGTTTCCCTGTTAGCCATGTGCTCCTAGATACGCAGGAGATAGTTCCCATTCCGTGAGTGATCTATAGGTAGAAGTCTCCTTATGTGACATATACTCTTGAATCCGCTTCCTAGTTGAAAGCAAACAGCTGTTGTAGTTGCCTCTCCGAAGTTGATTCTCGATATACTTGTCTTTAGCAAGGTTTACGGGTATTGAGTATAGCTGTGAGACAAATGGGCCTAGCAGGCTGTAAGAATTCGGGTCCGTTTGGCGGACTGTATTGGGCGGGTTTAGAACCGCTTGGGCCGGATTAGTGTTAGGCTGACGTTAGGGCCTTTTCTTTCTCAAGATCATCATGACACGTGTACGACGTATAGTTGGGACCGATTTGGTGTATCATTACTTCGTATGTTAGTTTGTATGATGTGGAATTTCTATGTGAATATGACCTGGATAATTTTTTTATTTGAATTGTATCTTAAAAACCTTATTTCGTTTACCAAGTTGTATTTTTCAAATTCACTTAGTGCTCTTACTTTTCTAATCTCGGAACGATATTCCTTTCCATGTGTGTATAATGTGACGATACCATTTTTAGAATTACTGAAATTTATATTTACCTCCGTGTTTTAAATTCAACAAACTTCATGTTTCATTGACATCATATGATTTTTTTGACCGAAAATTTATTTGTACATAAATAATGCATGTGGTTATAAAATTAGTACTCTAGTGGTAGCTAGATATTTAGTACCTAAAGATTGCATTTTTATTATTTCATGTTTTATTTTATTAGTTATTTTGTGATTAGTTTATTATGAAAAATAAAATAAAATGGATGCAAATAATCCCTTGCCTGTCAAAATGTCGTACCTCTAAATTCTCATAAGCCCCCTCGATAATTCGCTCCAGAGCTTGTTGAGAGTAGGTTTGAAAAAGGATCCTATGGTGTAATTTGATTAAAAACCCTGATCTTATGGGGTTTTACCTCTCTTTGGGTTTCATTGGATAACGGTGCGGTTAAGGTGATTCACTGCCGAAGAAATTGAAAAAAGGGGGCGCACATATATTATGATTGAAGCCCTTGTTGAAAATAAACATAAAGGAGTACAATATTCACTATATTTTATTCGTATTCTCTCACTCTTTTATACAAAATCTTTGTACATCTACTTAAAATATAAACATAAGCTTATTTATAGGCAACTAACAACATGCAATCACTTGACACCTCATAACACTATGGACTTATATCATGCCACCTCATAAGCATGAGGTGGATGGAGGTGGACATCCACCATATGCTAGAAACTTCCACAATACTCCACTCTTGGATGTTTACAACATGTTGTCTCTCCCTTGAAGTCTTATTGGATGGGCCAAATGTTGCCTCATGAAAACCTTGCTTAGAAAATCCAGTGGAAAAACCTCAGCGAAGGGAAAAAAAATACAGCGTGCAAATTGTCTAAAGTATTTGGACAAAATCAGGTCACTCTTATTGAATGCTCCCCCTGATAATCACAACAAAGGGATGAAATTGTAAATCGCCTTGGTCTATTACCATGTGACGATTTCTGAAAGTGACATTCAAACTCACATCTCTTTTGGAGTACATGAGTATATCTTTTATGCAATGAAGATTTTATTACCAACATTGCTGCCTCGTTAAAACAATGACAGGAAAACCCAATGGGATAAAACCATGTCGAAGGAAAAAATAGTACAACTGCCACTTTTGCATACTTCAGGATGCCCTATGCGCATAATATTGCCTCGCTAAAACTTTGGCATGAAAACCCAGTGGGAAAACCTTATCAAAATAAAAAGAGTACAACGCGCATAAATTAACTAATAGTATGTTTTGATATGATCTGTAGCATACTTCTGGATGCTTTCGTACATACCACTGGATGCATACTGGGGGGTATACTTCTGGATACTCTCACTGATAATGATTCTCGCTCATGATAGTATAACTTGAAATATTTTGATGATTAAGTCGGCGCATGTCAATCTCGTAAACAAATTTGACGAAGAGATATGCAAAGTTGTTACAATACTGAAACTGTTCGACTTCAATCACATGGTTCTTCTAATCTCATGTGGATAGAAGAACTTTATTGGAATGTGCTTTGTTTGATCTCCTTTGATGAAGCCTGTGAGCAACCCTTATGAGGGTCAAACAAATAACATAAATCTGCATAACCAACTAGGTGAGAGTGGTTAGATAAATCATCTGAATAAACTCATATCAATGATCCCACAAAGATATATAATTGACCAATTTCTACTAGTAATTTACTAGATCTGCAGGCCAAGACAACAATTTTTTTTTTCAACTATCTTTCATTTCAAATTTTTTCGTTAGATAATTAATAATATTTGCAAGGTCCAATTAACATAAATTACTAGTATCACAAAAACAGTTAACTATATCTTAAGAAAGACACATTGTCAAATTTGCATAACTTTCCTTACACATATATTCTCTAAGACAGTTATACAACATTATTCTGGAATTGTTCAACTTGTATTGAGTAATCATTTCATGGCTTTGCTTCAGGAAAAGTAAATCCTCCAGGGATTTTATAAATATATGTATCTAAATTCTCATATAAATCAGTAGTACGACATTAATTAGTTGCATATCAAGTTTTCAAAAACTTCAAGACTTTTGGAATGTAGTCATATATCCATAACCGGGGAATATATTTTACCAAAAATCAAATGAGGTGCCACGAGTCTTTTCTTATATATGACAATCTCATTTTGTTTTCTGACAATCACTCATTTGTAATCAACAAGGTTTACACACTTAGGTGTTTGCACTATAGGTCCAAAGACACCACATTTCTCAAGGGAACCCAATTTCTCTTGGACAACATTTTTCCATTTGACCAATCATTTCATTCGTTGAGATTTAAAGATGTTTTGTGGTTGAATGTCATTATTTATATCATTGCCTTTTGATATTTCAGTAGCTACCATATATGTGAATATGTCATCGATGACCATTTCATTTGATTCAATTTCTCCTTAATATATTGAGATCTCAATATCATCAAGTACCTGAGCCATTTCAGGAGCTTTTAAGTCACTTAAGGGATATGAATAAGCACTTTTAGGGTAATGGAGAAATTGATTTTTTCAAACGTGACCTCTTATGGAGCGTCATTTAATGATGCTTTCAAAGTTTCATGACCTCTTTTGGAGCGTCATTTATGCTACTACTTGAGCCATAACCTCTTCAGGAGTGTTATATAATGCTACTACCGGAGCTTAATGTATAGCTTTTGCTAGAGCCTTACGACTTCTGTAGGAGTTTCAAGAACTAAAGCCATAACCTCTTAAGGAGCATTATATAATGCTACTACTGGAGCCATAACCTCTTTAGGAGTGTGATATAATGCTACTACTGGTTATTCATGTACAATTTCTACTATTAAGCTTTCATGACCTTTCTGGAGCGTCATGTAATGCTATTGCTGGAGCCATAACCTCTTCAAGAGCATTATAGAATGCTATTACTGAAGCTTCATGTACAACTTCTGCTAGAACATGTACAACTTCTGCAGGAGTTTCAAGAATAGCTTCTTCGGGAGCATTAGGGCGTGAAATTTTTATTAATTTTTCTTTTTCGGGAGTTGAATCTTTGGAACCTATTGGTCTGCCATGCCTCTGGAGTGCCATAGATTCACTGGCTGCCTTATTTGAATTTTATCCTTCAGGAATATAAATTTGAGCAGGTGTATTCATAGCTGGTACAATGTGACTTCATTCATTTCATCAAGTAATTAATTCATAATTTTCATATTATACAAAGTTGAATGAAATAATCTATGACACTTTACACCGTTCCATATCACTATGTTGTACAATAAGAACTTGCCTATTTTTCCATAACAGTGGGAATATAGTTACATTACATTCATCTGCAAATCTAGTATAAAAAATCATTATCATTAGAAGTATTCGACACCGTTCTATTTCCAAGTATACCATTCTATTTATATATCTCCCCCTAACGGTCAGAACAATGTCTAATAAAACTGACATCTACAAACTAGTAGTAAAAATTTCACAACTGATAGTGTGCGTAATGGGCTAAGGCTAATCAGTTGCGCAATATTCAATACTACATTTTCTCAAGCACTATGGAATAGTCTAGATTGCATAAGTAAAGGTCTTCCAATAAGGTGAATATGTGTAACTTAAATGTACAACAGACCATTTTGTTAATGCAGGACGGGACTGTGCAACAACAATCTCTGTCAATAAGCAAAAGCAATAAAAAACTTAAAGTAAACTTAGCTGCATAGTCAAATTACATAGATTAAATGTAAGAGGATGAAACTTGTGTGATAAACAAAATAATGTGTAACACGTAAACACATATGAGAACATCTAATAAGAAGTTTACTAAGTGAACAAAGAGTACATCTGTATTTGTAAATGGAATGTATTAAGGGTGACTTATTTAAGTTTCTGGTATAAAACGACATGTGATACAACAACTCAGAGAGTTGTATAATCCAAAAGATTAACGAAAAATTATCTCTAACGTAAGCTTAAGGTGTTGGCTTCAAACATTAGATATGATGTATATTAAGCAAGTTTATTAAGGAATTGAAGAAATATAACACATATTGGATAAATGTCCATCATTTAATGATAGAAGATGAGATTTTGCTGGTGCCTTCAATGATTGGGATAACCTCTGCTGGGGCCTCCAATAATTTACATAGGTCCAACTATGATAGACTTATTTGTGTCTCAAAAGTTAGTGCTGAGAAAATGTTCTGACTTGTCAATAAATTATAGATAGTAGCACTAGCAATTAAACAAATATGGTTGTCCATCACTACAGTTTATAAACCAAACTTTCAAAGTAAATGTATGCAGTAAAAAAATGAAACAAATAAAAAACATAATATATTGTTATGTTTCACAAGTAGTAGCAAATATTCTAATGTAACATCATCTATGATATTTATGTTTCACAAATAACAAGTGTTCCAGACCATTTCAGGTGGTTTATAAAATAAGTATTAGACATGTAATAATGTTGTGGTAATCACCGCTGGTGAGGTGATTACTTTGTCTAATAGCTACTTCTGCTGGAGTTGCCCCATACTCGGAGGTATTTATGTTTCGCATGTTCTTTACCTATATCATTTTGATAGTTAAAATTGACATCTACTTCAGAAAATATCAGAGACCGTGATTTTTTATTAGATCATTTGCATTGTCTAATGTTATAAGTAGATAAGTAACAAACTCAAAACCATGAGTAAAGTAAGGCTCTCGCTTTTGCTGTAATGGGAGTAAATTCAAGTAATGAAAGGAACAATGACTATATCTTCCCAATGCATCAAATTTGCCTTTTTAGTTTTAATAGAATCTCGATATTTCTCTACTACCTCTATTAGTGCACGACAAACATGTTACCAATGTCTACTACAACTATAACAAGTGTCATATCTAGAAGGATTATCAGTATCCTTCGCAGAAGTTTTATCATTGTACTAGGCTGGAGCTTTGAACCATGTGGTAAATGTCGTGTCTACCTCTACTGAGATAATCGTTTATGCTGGAGTGATTATTTGACTACCTCTTCTGGGGTGATTACCTTTGTCACCACTTCTAGGCTATCATTTCGAGAGTTGTCATCTTTTATATAATTCATTCACCCATAAGAAGTGTGCCATTTGGTCAATAGATTAACTCTCTATGAGGTGTGTAGTGCACGTGACATGACATTTAAGAAATAAAACCCACATATAAATATGTTTTACGAAATTTATATGAATAGGTGTATAAAATACACATACAATTAACTTTGCATTGCATACCAAATTTGATTTGTTTCACGAAAGTTATTTTAAGCAAGCTCATTTTAGTGGGATAACATGGACAAAAACAATGATCATTGTGACAAATGCAATAAATATTAAAACAAACAATGTTTGTGATTAATTGCTTTCCTTATATGAAATAACAATACTTGTGAAAAGATTCACATCTGACAACAAAATGGTTATAACATACACCAATTTGGGTGAAAGCAATTATGCCCCCAACTCACAGTAATTTGATTAATTGAGTTTACCACAGGTAGAAAGTAATTCCACCTAGGAAACCCAAAATTACATTGAGAGCATACGTACAACATTCAAACCTCGGTCAATAATAATACACGGACACACCTACTCACATTAGTCAAATGAACTTAACTCAACACCACCTAGCTTACCACCCATATCTTTATTTTTTATTTGTTTCATTTGCCAAACCATAAAAAAAAAAAAAAAACTCATTGTTTCAGAGACAGGTTGGTATCTATCTAACACATACTTTGATGCTTGGTATGATTAACACCTTAGTTCTTTCTGTCTAGTCTCTTTACCAAATTCTCAAAAAGGTTTTAGGTTTTAAAAGAAATCAGTGAAGAATATAAACAACATAAAGAAATGGGGAGCTCCAACAAATAAAACACGCTGAGGTTGGGTCTTGTAAAAAAGCCTATAAATTTGGGTGTTATTAGTGAAAATACTGTAATAGTTTGTAACAAAGAAATCAATTTGTAACCATTAGTAAGGTCCTCAGTTACAAGGTACTCGAGCATGGAGAAAATGTATATGGGAGTGCCAGCGCTATTGTGCTTGGCGTAGTTTCGACTGTGATAAACCTGACGATTCTACTTACGGGAATTGGAGTTCGACCTTAGAAGACAATTTTGAGGACAATCAAATGTCAAGAGAAGAAGTTGATATAGTATTGTTATCTTAGTATTGAACGTCTCTCTTCTTGGTTATTCAGGTGGGTTCGATTTTCTCCTTATGTGAGTGGTGTATACTTGACGAAAACTAGCCTATAATTTTCCCAAATATCAAGACCTCCATCAGTGATACTACAACATGAGTCAAAGCGGAAACTCTATTGTTATTCTAACCTGTGTTTCAACATGTGTGATACTATGATGTGTGTAATGATGGGTCTGAGATTTAAACAAAGTTTGACTTCCAAGCATGAAACCTTGCCATGGTAACCGTGTTTTCTTATGAAGCAACAATAACTAGATGTAATACATATCATGGAAATAGTCACATTAAAATGCATAAAATTATAAGCACTTATTTGAATTATTTATCTTTAAACTCTTTTGAATAAAGAGTTTGGAAAAATGAAGGCGGAGAAAAATTACATGAGCCGAGTTTCATGCTCAAATGCCATTAAATCGAAGTGAAGTATAATAATCACATATATTTCAATTAGTTGGAGCTTCATACGCTCAATTGGTCGGAGCTTCGTGCGTTCAATTGATTGGAGCTTAATATTTTATTCTGTATTCTCTCACTCTTTTATACAAAATCTTTGTACATCTACTTAACATATAAACAACAAAAGCCTATTTATAAGCAACTAACAACATGCAATCACTTGACATGTCGTAACACTATGGGCTTAGACCATGTAGTCACATAAGCAATGACGGAGCCATAATTTTTGTTGAAGGGGAATGGAGTGATGAGTCATAGTTACTTAATGATAGTATAATTATTATTTACTTAAAAAAATTAATTCAAATAATACATAAATAACTATACAATACACCAATGGCTAAGCAAAACTCTATCTACTCTATGGGGAAGAAAGTGAATCCAACAAGGTACTTGTAGGAGCACAAAAAATAAATATATGGGGGAACAAACCAAATTGGTATATAAAGTCAAGGGGAAAAAATTAATTTCAAATGTAAAATTAGATGTGAACAAAAAATTTGGGTTATTTGCGATTTGCCACCTATCATAAATAACTAATTAGAAGCTACTACATTATTAATCACTATTGCAGTTACCCCCAGGACTAGCAGTCAATGTGCATTGACAGTCAAAAGGCTCACATTAATTACCAAAATGTCTTTCAAACAATAACCCATAGATGAACCTCGAGCTACAAACATGTATATTGAGTAAAAAATTAATGGATAAACATATTTATGTATCTCCAAAAAAATCCTATGAATAAAATACAAAATTAGACCTCAAAATAGGAATTCATCTTGAGAAAATACATTTTTTTTTAAAACCTTCTTTTTCCTCAAAGCAAGTAAGAGAGGTTGGGATTGCTGGTGGCGGTGGCGATTGTGGGAAAAAGAACTAAATCAAGCAAAAAGGGAGGGTGTGGAAGGAAGTAGGAAGTGGGGGCGGTTGTCGATGTTGCGATAAACAGATAAATGGAGCAGAAGAAAGGAAAGAGGCAGAACATGATCGTCGGCGTTGTAGAGAATAGAGAGAAGATAGGGTGGGGCGGGATGGATTCTTCGCTTCTGTCTTGCTCATAAGCATAAGGTGGATGGAGGTGGATATCTACCGTATGCTAGAAACTTCCACAATAACCCTAGTCTTAATGGGGTTTTACCCATTTTGGGATTTAACGGAGTGGCGGCAGAGAGGGTGAACCACACACACAAATTCCCCTTCCCCCCAACAATCGATCGAACGAACTCCCTCTCACTGAATCAATGGAGTGATCGAATGAGATGTACGAGCCATTCGTTTCTTGGCAAGAACAAACCATCAGAGCTCCGAATTGCTGCAAGTTTTTCACCAATTGGCTGCCTTTCCTCACTAGAGATCTCTGGCTTGGTTGCACTCGCAATCTCTCCCATCGTGTTTGCTCTCTTGATCTAGGAAGTTCTGGAAATGCAAATTCTTCAAAATTGACAAAGGGTTTTGGCGATTTGTCTCCAGCCCATGAGGTCTCACTCCAATAAGGACAATAGTGATTCTAATACGAATTCGTGAGAGATTTGGAAATCTAGCGTGAATGGGTGGTTAACACCTGTATCTGATGTTAGAGGGACGCATTAAGCATTGTTGATGACTTGATGACACAAACCATGTTTACAACTTTAATCAATTTCATGTTCTTCATCATTGACTTTTATGGAGATAGAAAGAAAAGAGTGAGAGAAAGATAAGAAAATAATGAGTCCTTTTAGCCGGCCTGGGTCTGGCGCCTGGTTTTCACGCCTGGCCGACATTTTTACACTTTTGCCCCTCTTTATTTAAACACTCTTTAAATATAACCATAACAAAGGAGGGGCAAAAGGGTACTTACGCCTAGCCAGGCGTGAAAACCAGGAGCCAAACCCAGGCCGGCTAGAATTTCTGGAAAATAATATGAAAAAAAAAGAAGAAAAATTAGAGAGATCTGTAGAAAAAAGAAAGATATAGGAGTACATGGTGGTACACGCGCATGGGTTGGGTCACATGGTTCAAGTTCGGGTTATCATTTTCGATATTTCGACCTTGTAGAGATTTGGATCAAAAGAGACTTTTGGGGTACTTATTACGTGATTCAAACTGCAAGTATTTCTCACTATTTATATTACTCTTTATTTAGGTATTTATTTTTGAATAAAAATCATAGTTAAGCATGTTAGAGGAATTATAGTATTAAAGCATATGACTATTATTGAATTATTTATACATGTAGAGTGAACAATATGTTTAGAACTAAACCATTGAAGTATTAATTCAGTGGAAATTAAATGAATATATTTTCTGAAAATTATATAAATATAGTATTAAATACAATTTTACTTAAATTAGATGTATACATGATGGATCATGATAACATTTGCAGATGTGGATTTTGCTACGTGTTCACCTTGGAAATGTTGTTAGTTATGCTAGAATTAAATTGTGAGGATTCACCCCTTGGTGATTTGAATTTGGGTATTTGTATTTTTATACAAATTGGTATTTTGCATTATTATATTATGACTTGATTATGATTGTTATTCAAATTGGCTTGCAAAGAGTGAAACAGTGGATACTGTGGTGGATTTTTTTTTGATTGACAAATTGTGACCATATAAGAATTTTGAGATTTAGTTGATTTTTATGCTCTTTTCCACAGCTTCGAAAAAAATAAGAATGTGAAAAGAAAAATGAAAGAAAAATAGTTGATTGACTTGAAAATACAATTTTAGTATACAGACTTGCTTGTATAATTGGTATATGATTTTTGTATAAAGACTTGCTTGTATACTTAGTACTCCGTTCCAAATGAGCTCGAATATACGTATAATGATTAGAATATATTTGCCATTGATTGAATTTCAATTGTGATGGCATGACCTTCGCTATGGGACCCCACTTGAGATATGCACACGTCGAGTGGAATCGAAGGCAAGGGAGACACACTTATGTGAGATGTGTTCGACACAGGGAAGAGTGCAATTGTGGAAAAAATAAAAAAAATTTGCAATAAGGAAAATATCGATTTTATCATAATTTGAAATTTATATTAATTACTCTGTTAGTATATATATATGATTGCCTTGAGAGAAGAAACTAAATGCTCATTCGATCATTGAATGAAAACTTACATGTCTTTTTAAGGTAAAAATGTCTATTCGTTGATATTTCAATAAGGGAGTTGCTACATGTAATTGACCGTTTGGATCAGTTGCACCAATTTTAGTTTAAATATTTAACTTTAAAAGTTGCTTAATATACCCAACCATTATTTGTTAACCCTAAAACAACAATGCTTTGTACGAGTGATGATTACTAGTATAAAGTTTTTAAGGTAGGATTTATTTTTTCGTTTTTAAGAAGAAATTTTGAGTTTTATTTTTTGGAGTATAATATGCTAGTTGCAAGCTTAATTGATTTTCTTCCAGGACATGTTTTTTCATCTGCAGGTCTTGATGTTTTCTATTTAGGGCATGTTTTGGATTGAGATATTCAATGTTTCAAACATTTGTAACAAGTTTTTTTTTTGCCGAGTAGTTGTTGATCTCTGGTACATAGAAGGACTACATTTAGTTAGTTGTTGATCTCTGCAACATCTGAATATGGATAATGCAATGCAGAGGGATTAAAACACAATTGTACCTAGAGGTATTTGTAGCATATTTTGGTTTAGGCCATGTATTCATAGACTGTTGCATTGTGACTTTTGTTAATGGTTATTCATCTTAGATGCAGTTCTAACTTCTAATAATTGCAATAGTTGTGAATAAAAAATCTCCAAAACTAGCACATATTCAATGTACATGTATGAACTCAATTTCAAATTCCATTGTTTTTTTTTTTGCTCAAATAAATAAGGGTACCCAATAAAGTAGTTTTCATTAAAATAAAATAAAAAAATAAAAAAAAGGTAAGTTGGTGTTACACATTTTAAGTTGGTGCAACAAAGTCGAAAGATCCCAAAAAGTCAGTGCAACAAAGAGTTTATGCAATTGAGCCAAATAGTCGGGTACACGTAGCAATCCTTTCAATAATAGTACATTGTGACTATGATATGTATTTTGCTGAAAGTAAATTGCTCACACCAGTATTGAAATACTAACTAAAATTGTATTTATGATGAATATTGATACATTTATAAATTTCATCCATTTGCTTCTAATCGTTTCGTGCATGATGATAAGTCAATTAAAATTTTTGCAAGTAAAATAAATATTTACTTTAAATACAATAAAACTGATTAAAATGACACTTTTGCCTTGTTGAGAAACTATATTTCTATGAGTTGTTGCTTTCTTGTGTATGTAATTTATGTAACTTATTTTCTTTATTAGATATAAAGATTACTCATACCAACTATATCGCTAACCCAAGTGAGCTTTTGCTTTTTAGGTATGTTCTCATTGGAACGTAGCCAATTAGCCTTTCTCAAGTTAGCGAGTTTTTGGACGACATTATTGGAGGTTTCTTTACGGGGCGATCATTGTCAGAGAGTTTTCTGGTTAAGAATCTTTTGTTTGACTTAAATTTGTGATAAACGTTATATTTGTTAAATTTGAACTTTGTTATTTTCTTGTAGTTTGTTTTAAGAAATATTCAAATTTTCTCATAAAATCGGAGCGTGACACCCCCACAACTCAACCTCGTGAAATTTTTTGTGCTCATACCAAATTTTTTACAAGTAAACTGAAGTTAGCGTGCACAGTTTAAACAAACCAGTGAATAAACAATTTTTTTAAGTGTACTGAAACGTGTAGACAATTTTCACCAACATTTTGGTTCAAAACAAGTGCAGTCTGTAGCTAGTAGGTAGAGAGAATAGTCATCAAAATAATGGTTTTCTAGGGTTCTGTTTTTGCTTTTGTCACAAGATTTTCTTGTCACTTCACAATTACTAGCAGCAACAAACAAGAAAATCCTCATTGTAGAGTTATAAATTCTTTTAAGAACTTCCCTTCTCATTTCAACTTAAGGGTGTTTTTTGTTTTGGAAAGCGTGCTAGGTTTTTATAGGATCCCATAACCTATCAACAAGGTGTGATCTACAGGTCAACACCATAAGAAAGTAACCATGCCGCCGGCGAATCTCGAACCTAGGACGTGGGGGATAAACCCACACACAACCCTAACCACTCGACCATAACACCATTGGGCTTAAGGGTGTTGTTCACCATTGACCATAACACCTTAAGGGTGTTGTTCTTTACTTCTTTTAGCCTATTTTTCAAATAGATTGAGAGCCATTTTTTTTTCAAGCGTGAGCAGGGTTTTTATTGAGTTTTTAATGGATACTTGAGCTTTGAACCACTAAATGCCTTGTTGTACACCCCTTCACTTTTTAAGAGAGAAGAGTAAGATACACCAGAGATCCCTACCCACTAGCAGTGGTCTCGGGACGGGATGGACCTCATCTCTATCCCATCCCGTTCATTTGAGATCGGGACGGGTTATACCTCATCTCGACCTTGTCCTATCCCAAACGGGTTCGGGATGGGACGGGATGGGACTGGATGAGCATATACTAAATAGTCATCCAATGAAGAATAACAAAAGAATTTCATCTTAAATTATTGCTCAAACACCAATAATGACAAATTCTGACAAGGCTCTCCAAAAAGGAGGTCGTGATTCGGGGAATGATTCTTCTGCTCGAGAGGACGAGGAAGTAAATCGAGTTCTTGAAAAGAGTAAGACGGAGGTTTCCTGTCCTCTAGATGATCATGAGAAACGTTTTGTTGCCTTTTACGGTTTGTTCTTTTTGCTGGCCTGATGATTGATGGCTCGTGCACTATTGAAAACAAAATGCTTCAGCTTGGACTTTGGAAATCTAAAAATCCAAAGGGTACTAGACCTTGGATGACTTAGAGTACGATTCATCAATGGAGGATTGAGTCGTTGCTCGGGCTCGAGACTTCAAGCTTACTATTTCTTCTATCGTGGCTGGGAACTCGGGATCACCTGTTACTCCCTTTGTGTCCCATCCTGCTTTGACTGTGCCCGGAGAGTTCTTCTGGCCTTTCGAGGTTGATGTGCAGGACAATACCCACAACCTCATTGGCGAAAGTCATGGGTGGTTGGCTAATAGGGCTCTTATGCCCATACGCTCGCCACGTCGTCATATTGATGAGGGTCTCTAACATCTTCTGGAGGGGATGACTCACCTTACTTATGCGGCCGTGATGGGGTCGGATTGCAAGGCTACTCGAAATCAGATGGCGCTTATTGAGCGAAAGCTTGCAGGACGTATCCTGGTCCTTTTTCACGTTCTCCGTCGATTTGATTCATTGAAGGCGCAATGCAAAGAGTATGCAAGGGATGCGGATTCTGCACAGACGTCACTGAGGGAACTCAAGGCCATTCGTGATATGTTTTCTTTTGATCTCAAAACGTCTGAAGTAGAATTAGGTAAGTTGATGTCTCGTCTGGATGCTGCTAAAAAAGAGTTTTTCGACCGAAAGGCTGAACGTGATGAGGCCATTCGTTCTACTGAGGAATGTTCTGCAAATCTTAAGGCTTCTGCCATTCGAATCACTCAACTAAGTTTCCATAATTTCTGGAGATTAGGGCAGCAGAGATGCTTAGGGCAGCAGAGGCCGCGGATTGGAAAAAATTGGTCGAAGGTTTCCATAATTTCTTGGATTTCCTGGAGACGCAAGGTTTAGACATGTCCAAATATCATTGCTTTGTTGAGCAAGAATTCGATGATGTCGAAGAAGTCGTTCCGGATTCACTAAGTGATCCAGTTGTCGGAGTGCCTTATTAATTGTTTATTTTGTAATCTCCTTTTCTAGAAGATCAATGGAAATTTTATATTTCGCATTTGTGGTGTCCAACATGTCTATCTTATTAGCTTTTTATTTACGACATTCCTGGCATATTTCTTACAGTTCATCCAGATTTTTATGAATGGCTTCAATGTTCGACATTCTAGTTATGTGGAAGCTATTTTTACGGAATCCAATTCTATCTCTGGATTACGAAGTCGTACATTATAGTCGACAAGATAAAGTCCGGCTATTACGTCCTGGTGCTTTATTACTTCGAGGGTTGATCAGGCCAGAAGTTTTAGTTTTTATGTCCGACTCGTTCGTCGGGTATATGTATTTGTTTTGGCACGATACTATAGTCGTGCTGAGTATTTTCATGAGTTGGGATTTTAATCTGACTTTCTTGTCCTGATTGAATTCTTGTCATTTTGGATTCAAGAGCGAAAAAGTTTATTGATAATATATTTTCAAGTGCTATACATTCCATGGCTAAGGTAGCATGTCGCCCTTTTTGTTTTCCAACCAGTATGTTCCTGGTGTGTTGATTTTTATTACTCTGTATGGTCCTTCCCAATTTGAGTTTAGCTTGCCCGCGCCAGGTTCTTTTGTGTTGAGTTGGACTTTTCGTAGTACCCAGTCGCCAATGTTAAAAGTGCAGATTCGCACCCTCTTGTTGTAGTATCAGACCATATGCTGTTGGTAGGCTGCTGTTTTGATAAAGCTTGTTTCTCTCTTTTCTTTGAGGAGGTCCAGCTCGACTCTTAGTGCTTCAATGTTGTTCTCAGCGCAAAACTATTCGGTTCAAAATGTTGGCATTCCGATCTCCACGGGTATCATTGCTTCGGATCCGTATGCGAGAGCAAAAAATGTTTTTCCTGTCGGAGTTTGTTTTGTTGTTCTGTATGTCCAAAGTATGCTGGGTAACTCGGATGTCCACAATCCTTTTGCTGCCTCGGGCCTTCTTTTGATTGCTTCCAAGATTGATCTGTTGGTGACCTCGGCTTGTTCGTTTGCTGGTGGATGAGCGGGCGCAGAAAAGTGTTGCTGGATATTCAGGTTTCGCATAACTCCTTAATCTTTTTGCATTCAAATTGTTTCCCGTTGTCTGTGACAATTCCTTTTGGGATCCCGAATCTACATATAATGTCTCTCTAAAGAAACTTCATGACTTGGGCTTCTCCTATCTTTGTGAGGGGCTCTACTTAGTGAAGTAGTCTACTGCTACGAGAAGAAACTTCTTTTTGTCAAACCTGGGGAATGGTCCTACAATGTCCATTCCCTATTGTGCGAATGGCCAGGGGCTGCTCATCGAGATCAGGTTTTGTCCCGGCATGTGAGCGCACGGGGAAAATCTTTGGCATTTATCACACTTACGAACGAGCTTCTGAGCATCTGTTTGCATCGTTGGCCAGTAATATCCCAGTGTGGGTGCTTTATGGGCCAGTGTTCTTCCCCCTGGGTGATTTTTGCATGTGCCATGGTGGATCTCATTTTATTATCCCGATACCATTGTCGGTATGATACTTTAAGCATTGGTGCATAGTTGAGGAGAGTGTGCCCATTTTGTCTATCCAGGGTCTCCCGAGTAACATGTTGTATACAGAAGGAGCATTAATGATAATGAAATCTGTCAACAGTACTCGTTGTTTTCCTGGTTCTCCTGCTTCGATTGGTAGTTGAATCATCATCAGCGGTCGACATTGTTCCCCGCTGAAACCCACCATTGGTTGATCGCTAGTTGAAAGCATCTCATTGGTGAACCGCATCCTTCGAAAAGCTGTCAGGTACAAAAGAATGGTTGAGTTACCAGTGTCGACCAACACCCTCTTGATATCTCATCTAGCTATCATGATCGAGATTACTAATGCATCATTGTGTGGGAAATTAACCCCCGTCTGCATTTTCGTTTGAGAAGGTCAGAGTCTTCTGCATAGTCTTTACATGTTGTGCTGATGGCTTTTGGTATCTGATATTTACTCGCAGGTATCTGATTATCCACTTTTGGGATCGGTTAAATTGCTATTTTTTTCCAGCTGCACCATGCAAGACATATATTGTTTCCTTTGGTCGCTCCCCCGAGATGATTGTCTCGTCCTTGGGTTTAATGAATTATCCAAGTCGCCCTTCTCAGATACGGCAATCAATCTCGTTCTTCAAACTATGACAATCTTCGGTATTGTGGCCTTAGTCATTGTGGAAGAGACATTGTTTGTCTTTGTTCTGTATCTCCGGGTATCCTCTCATCTTTGGTGGCCTTTTGATATCTTCCCTTCCTGTTATAGTTTTAAGGATTTCACTTCGAATTGTTGTCAAGATCGCAAACGATTCCTCTGCTTGTTCGCATTTGAACTTCTTTGGTTGTAGTTTTCCAAACTTTCCTTTGTCGAATCCGAAACTATTATTGACGCGATGCCTCTTAAACTGGGCGATTTCTTCTCTTGGTTTGTTGCCCTCCAAGTCTTGGATGAGTCTATCCACCATTTCAATTACGTGGTTCATTTGAGCCGTAAGCATCTCTACTCGGGGGTCCGAGTGGATTCCCTAAAATGTCAGATACGTATGGTTTGTTGCCTATTGAAGGTCTCTTCTTTCAGGCATGATTGATTCGACGGTTGTCACTGAGTTGATGTTAGGCGACATGTTGTTTCATTCGCCGCCAGATTGAGGATTTGTAGGGTGTGTCATTTGTTTTGACAGCTCGTTGATTGTCTATCAGATTTTTGTGAATTTTGTCAATGCAGATCTTATTTTTAGAAAGGAAACTCGTCGTTCCCCACGGACGGCGACAAACTGATGGGTCCGAAAATCGTCCTCCTGTGAGTTTGACCTGCAAAACAGATGTTAAACTGCCAAAGACCACCTTTTTGGAGGCCGAAGGCACTCTGATGCTTAAGTCAGCAACTTTGTTTGAAGAAGGAAGTAAATCTGGACAAAACTCAATTAAAGTTACATACATGTGTTTAATTTTCCCTTTACCTTTTATAATGGTCGCAGTTAATTCTCTGCGTGACTTAAGCATATGAGGCGCAATGGAAGGAGATGTTTCTCGTAACAGTTTCCTCTTTTATGGAGATGCATCTGTGGAGACGTAACCCCTCCATGACTCTTATTTGGTGCAATGTTCCTCTTCTTTATGAGAGAACTTGTGTCAGGTCTGGATCTGGGCTTTGATTCGCTCGGGCCTGGATTCGGGCTTTGATTATATCTTCTTATAGCGGGCCTTGTCTGGGCCCCTACGGTTGGCTTCATAATCTTGGGCTTTACGGGTTGGCCCAGTAGATGAGACACCATATCCTCGTGATGGACATCTCTACCACGTGTACGACTGTGATGACTGGTCTATTTTGATGTATCATCAGTTATAATCATGAAACAATCTCTATTTGTAACGAGAATTCAAAAGGAGAAATTCGTATGTCTGTGTCCTTTGAAATTCTGAGATCGCCCTCCACATCCACTTTAAAGCCAACTGATGATACACCAAAATGCTCACATCCCTAAGCCATACATGTGTCATGATGATCTCGAGGAAACACGAGCCCTACACTAATCCGGGCCGAGCGGTTATAAACCTGCCCCATGCAGTCCGCTGAATGGACCCAAACTATTATAGCTTGCTAAGGCCACACATCTCACAGCTGATCTCAACACGACCACTAAATAGAGAAGGATCTCCATGAAGATATCTATCCTAAACTATGCCCTCGATGGCCTGGTTGAACCAGGACTCCTGCACTATAAATAAGACATGAGGTTGGTAAGCTAAGGTACGCTACAAATTTCATGTTTATAGCATTACACCTTCCTCAGATCCCTGTCTGACTTTAGCATCGGAGTGTCGTCGACCACCACAACAGTGGTTTGTGGCCCACGTGTGTTACTTATGCAGGTCAGCAGGACTAGGTCAACGCAGGGAGCAAAAAATGACTGAATCAGTTTGGCACCGTCCGTGAGGACGACAAAGTTCCTAGCCTTTCACTAACATCATCTCCTTTCAAAGTACAAAGAGATGGTGTCTACTAGATCACACAATGATGGAGACCAAGGGGAAACGTTGAGCGCTTAGCCTGACGCTGCTTCACCACCCTTGACGGAACAAATAGGGTGCATGCATCAAACCAACGTTCCTAAACAACGACAACACCGACGGACCCCGAATCAAGTCTAAGATCCCGGTTTATATGTCAAGCTTTGTCAACAATAAAGATGCTCAGATCGATGAAATAAAAGCCTAACGAAACACTGAAGGCATAGTTGACCCATTTCAGCAGTGAGTTAATCACTGTCAACGTACGTGACAACACAACGATCATCTCAGCTTTCATCAATAGTCTGGGGAAAGGAAAGTTCTACAACTTCCTGACTCTAGACCCACTGGCCAATATGACTGACCTGGCAAGGGAAGCGTAGAGCTACATCGCCATAGAAAAGGAATGAACACCCAGGAGCAAAACCAGGCCTAGGGAGGAATTGGCCGACGGGATATGCGTACTTCATGGAGCGCACTCTGAGCCCGAACTGTCAAACAAATCCAGGAAGAAGGCTCTCCGAGGTATGAAGATCCAAGTGATACACGGCGAACATCTGGTTCCATACGCTCAGAAGCGTGACCACCTCATGCCGCTAGGATTTTTGGAGAAAGATCTCCAGGGCATACAACTTTCGCACAATGATGCCCTGGTGGTGATCATCTCCCTGGCAAGCTGGGAAGTAAGTAGGTCCTTGGTTTAAATCGGGAACTCACTAAACGTCATGTTTCTCCGCACGTTCCATAACATGCAATTAAAGGAGAGGGCCTTAACCTCTGATAACCGTCCAATGATCGACTTCAATGGCGAAAAATGACTCTGTGTGGGAAAGATATAGCTGACCTAACGGCGGGAGAAAAGCCAACTCAAAAAACCCTATTTCAAGAGTTCGTAGTGATCGATGCACCTTCGGCATATAATGTAGTTTTAGGGAGGCCATGGATACACCATATGGGAGTGACGGTCTCCACTCTACACCAGTGCATCAAGTGTCCGGCGAACCAAGCGGTCGACACTCTAAAGGGCGAACAGAAAATTGCTAGGGAATGTCAATACATGACAGTACTTCCACCTAACGATTCTCAGTCGGCAGCTAGCCCCGCGACTAAGATGACTCTCTGTTCCACCCGAGACATGGGAGGAGAACAACCGATCCTAGACGATGAAGCTCCAGTAAGCCCTCGGGGTAGGCTCAATGTCGGTCAACCGGAGGAAGAAACCATGATGGTCTACCTCGACAGCCCTCTCAACAGCAAGGATGTCCATATTGGTTCCCACTTGAGCAAAGAGTTGGTAAGGCAACTCACGGAGCTGCTACAACGTAACCAAGACATATTCGCCTGGACCATGCGAGACATGGTAGGGATCAACCCGTCAATAATGACCCATCGCCTAGAGGTGAATCCCACGACGAAAACCGTTGGGCAGAACAAGAGGCTCGTGGCGCCCGAGAGGAACGTGATCATAAACGAAGAGGTACAATGTTTATTCAATGCAAACATGATAAAAGAAGCACGGTACCCCGACTGGCTGGAAAATACCGTTATTGTAAAAAAGAAAAATGGGAAATGGAAGGTATGTGTGGACTACATGGACTTGAACAAAGCCTGCCCAAAGGACAGCTTCACACTCCCCCGCATCGATAAAATTGTGGACGCCACATTCGGGCACAACTTACTCAGCTTCATGGACGCCTATTAAGGCTACAATGAAATATTAATTCACCTTTTAGATCAAGATAAAACCTCTTTTGTAACGGAAAGGAGGATATACTACTACAGGGTAATGCCATTCGGCTTAAAGAACGCAGGCGCTAAGTACCAACGACTGGTCAACCGTATGTTCAAATAACAGATCGACAGGGAACATGGAGGTCTACATAGACGATATGCTGGTCAAAAGCCTTTGTAACCTCGACCACGTACACGACCTCTCCGAAGCGTTCAACCAACTCAGAAAATTTCAGATGAAGCTCAACCCACAAAAAATGCATGTTCAGAGTTGAGTCTGGAAAATTCCTAGGATATATAGTAAACAAGAGGGGAAACGAAGCTGAACCAAAACAGATTCAAGCCCTTCTCGACATGAAAGTCCCGACCAACATCAGAGACGCTCAGAGCCTGACTGGAAGGGTAGCAGCACTCAACAGATTTATATCAAAGTCGTCCAACAAATGCCTCCCTTTATTTAAGATACTAAGAAGGAGCAAATGATTATCTTGGAATAAAGAGTGCGAACAAGCCTTTCAGAGCTTGAAAGCATACATGGAGAGTCCGAAGCTACTCTCAAAATCGGTCATAGGGGAAACACTTTACTTGTACTTGTCTGTTTCCAAGCATGCCGCCAGCTCGACCATCGTACGAGACGATCGAGGGACCCAAAGACCAGTGTATTACACTAGTAAAACCTTCATTGAAGCGTAGGCACACTATCTAAACCTGGAGAAGCTGGCTCTGGCACTAGTCGTGTCCTTCAGGAAACTGAGGCCATATTTTCATGACCATCCTATAACTGTCCCGACCAAGCATCTGCTCTGCTCGGTATTACATAAACCCGAGCTATTCGACAGGATGATAAAATGGTCAGTGGAGCTCGGGCGGTTTGACATAAACTAATCTCCAATAACCACCATCAAAGCCTAGGCGCTGTCAGACTTCATTGCTTAGTTCACCTGTAATATCCGTAATTTTTCCGATTGTTTAATTCACTTTTCGGTAATTTGATTTGCCTAATTTCATATTTTTGAAATTTTTTTCAATGGTATGAATTTAGTTAAATTTATTTTCGTTTAAAAATATATTTTGGAGGGTGGGGTGTACTCAGAAAATCCGATGGGGCAAATAGCCACCCACCTATTAAGAGGATCCCCCCTTCTCTTCTTTTTCCTTCTTTTTCTTTTTCTTATAGGGAGCATTTCCTTTCTGCGATTCCTCTTCTTCTCCAGCATCCATTCATGGGATTCGTGATTTCTCCGCCCAAATCTCATCATCTCCTTATCATTTTTCTTCCTTTTTCTCCCCTCTCCTTCTTGCTCGAGTTTTCCGCTTTAAAAACAAAAAAATTAGGTTGTCACTTGATCGGAACTGTCGTTGCCGATGCAAGCAATCTTGCTCTAATCAGCTTCCCAGGTGGTGGTTGGGGCAACGTTTGGAACCTGAAAACCCCACATGCAAGGGTGGCTGAAATTTCTAAGAAAAAGCATTGTGCATGTCCGTTAGGAAGGTTCACCGACGTGAATCCGAGCTTTGATCGTGTGGGTGAGCTGTGATTCATGTTTCCAGTTGTTCTTGGACCTATTTTCGACTTGTTGTGTTGTTCGAAGGCGATCAGACCGGAGTAGGGTGGTTTCGGTGAGTTTTCTTTTCAGGTTTTTGGCTTCGTCGGAGTAGTCGCTGAATTTAGTTTGCCGGTAATAATTTTTCAGTCGCACGTCGGTTGTTATATCTTCTTTTTTCTAGTTTTTGGCTAGTTGCTCACTTTTGAGTCCGCCTTTGCAATTTTAAAAAGTTTCCTTGGTCCCGCATTCGATGTTTCACGAGTTGGGAGCTTTGGTCGGTAGGATTTGGGTTCCGAAAACCCATTCCACTCAGGTGAGTGTAACTTTAATGTTTACTGTGAAAATACTTATTTTAAAATCTTAAATTGAATTGATACATTATGCCGGTGATTGTGTATGATTGAATACAAGTTCGGGATTTGACACTAATGGGGGTTTGGAGATTTCGATTGTTGTGTTGGTTCCTTTGTGAATGAATGTCTGTATTGAGTTTTCTGAAAGCATGATATACATGAATGAAATGAAATAGTGGTTAATTTGGGTGTGGTTAGGCTTTGGTATGATGGAATTGGGCTTATATGTTGTGTTTTCGAGTTTGCTTGGTATGACACGGTTGGATTATTGTCCCGGTTTAATGACTTTATTTTTAATTGCAAAATTCTATTGACTCGGAAAAATTAGTTGATATGGCCTATGTCATCAGTTTGTGTGTTTTACCGTATACTGCCGAGTCTTGAGCGTGTATGATAGTTTGACTCGAGGGACTTTATTGTTGTGAATTGGGTCATGTTTGGACCCTAGTGTAGTCATGGATTTATGATAATCGCCTAGCTGATTATTGTTACACGTCAGTTACATTAGATTATGTATAGACTCGTAGTACGTGCATGTTGATGTTAGTGTAACTGTCTTTACCCCGCTGTAACGCCTATTGTGTTGATGCTTAGGAGCTTGCTCACATCGTGAGTTTGGTGGTGCTTGAGATGACTCGCACCTACAGACATTGAGGACGCTATTGCACGTGGCAAGTTTGCTGAGGTGCGGTGAGCTCCTGCATGCACTCGTCGCTAGAGAGTGCAGTAGGACGGGTCCCGGAGAACGTGTTTCGGAGATTATTCGCTTTCCCTCCCAACATGCTTGAGTTTGATTTGTATTAGGTTGGTCATGTTAGGTCAGTCATTCAGGACGTTTGAGTTTGTATCTGGACCAAGTGGGTTGAGGCCGAGCCCCTATCCAAAATAGGGCAGGTCTAGATCAAAAAATTCATATGGACCACCATCATCTGTATGTTTGGCATCCCCAGAGTATAGGTCAGCGACAACGAAATTCAGTTTGAATGTATAATAGGTTAAAAAATTGTGCAGAAGTTTGAACATTGATCACCACTTCTCCTAGCCGGGTCACCCCCAAGCCAACAACCAGGCAGAGGTTACCAACCAAACAATCCTCGAGGCTATCAAAAGAAAGCTTGACGGGGCCAAGGAAAATGGGTTTCAGAGCTACCAAGAATACTTTGGGCATATCAAACAACCAAGAAAATTCCTACCAGATAGACACCTTTTGCTCTGGCATATGGGTCAGAAGATACGGTCCCGGTGGAACTTGAGGTGCATACCTTCCGAGCGGAAGACTTCAGAACTGAAGGCAATGACGAAGCCTTGCGCATTAGGCTAGACCTCCTCGAGGAAAGCGTGAGCTAGCCTCCGCCAAGATAGCCGCCTACCAACGACGATAACGCAATACTACAAAAAGAAGGTCAAACCACGAGACTTCAAGGTGGGGGATTGGGTACTCAAAAAGGCCCAGCAAAACATCAAAGAGTTGTTAAGGTCAACAGGTCGGGAACGTACTAGCTGGAAGACGCAGACGACGATGGGCTTAAAGGACCATGGAATGTAGAACATCTCAAAAAATATTATCAATAAAATATTTGATTTTACTAAGACTTCCACTGTTGCCCATTACAATCCTCGAAAAACCCGACTATGTCCAAACTTTAATATATGTCAACGCCTAATTCAATGTGCGCAGACCACGACGACCGAGGAAGTGGAAGTCTAGTCAGCGCTTCTCCGCTGATGACGACGACTCGCCAAGGGATCATTGCTCTCCAACAGACAATGATCGCCGAACTTATCAGGCAAGCTTAGTAATTTCGCGACTGATAACGATGGCTTCTGGTGCCCAACGGCTAGTCCGCTGCGTGCGGACCACGACGGCTGAGGAAGTGGTAGTCTAGTCAGCGCGCTTGTCCGCTGATGACGATGACTCACCAAGGGATCATTGCTCTCCAATAGACATCGCCGAACTTACCAGGCAAGCTTACCCGAAAAAAAAAAAAAAAACAGATTTCTCAACTATCATTTTCACAATTTCATTCTCAAATATCGAACAAAAAACCTATTGAACAAATCATTTCTCAAAAACTATCATTTCTCAACTACCAGATTTCTCAACAAATTACAAAGATTTCTTACAAAAAACCATAAAAAAAAAAAAAAATTTCAATCTCTGATATATTATCTAAGATCAGATCGTAGATCTGGACTAGGAGAAGGAGAGAATATTTTAACCCAATGCGATAGCTCGAGCCACTACCGCCACCCTCCATCAGATCTGGATCAGAGCCACCCCATCCATCAGATCGAGCCACCCCTCCATCAGATCGAGCCACCCCATCCATCAGATCTGGATCAGATCCACCCCGTCCATCAGATCTGGATCAGAGCCACCCCGTCCATCAGATCTGGATCAGAGCCATCAGATCTGGATCAGAGCCACCCCGCCACCCTCCATCAGATCTGGATCACAGCCACCCCATCCATCAGATCTGGATCACAGCCACTACCGCCACCCTCCATCAGATCTGGATCACAGCCACTACCGCCACCCTCCATCCACCCTTCGACCACCCTGCAACCACACTTCGACCATCCTTCGACCACCCTTCGATCACCCTTCGACAACCCTTCGACCTCGCTTCGAAAACCCTTCGACCTCGCTGCTTCGACAACGCTTCGACCTCGTTGTGACAACCCTTCGACCTCCCTGGCTCGCTGTGAGAGTGAGTGAGACGGGAGAGGGAGACCCCTTCGTGAGTCTCTAACTTGTGAGAAATGAGAAATCCACTCACTCGTTAGATTTTTAAGTTAAGTTTAGTTTTTTTTTTTTTTTTCGGGATAAGGGTTTAGTTAGATTTTTAGGTTCAGTTATTACGTAGTTTAGGGATAAGAGTATTATAGTAATTTGAGCAGTATAAACGGATATCCGCGGGGGCTGCGGGGCGGATATGGCTAAAACCGTATCCGCCCCAAATAGTAAACGGATATTTTTTGGATATCCAAAACCACCCGAAAACCCATTCATCCATATCCAAATCCGCCCCATGCGGATTGGGTGGGGCGGATATCCGTAAAAATCCGCCCCACTGCCAACCCTATAGTCAGTTAGCGACTGATGACGATGGTTTCTGGTGCCAAACGCATAGTCTGCTCTGCGCGAACCACAACGGCCGAGGAAGTGGGCGTCTAGTCAGTGCTTGTCCGCTGATGACGACGACTCACTAAGGGATCATTGCTCTTCAACAGACAATGATCGTCGAACTTACCAGGCAAGCTTAGTCAGTTCGCGATTGATGACGATGGCTTCTGGTGCCCAATGCCTAGTCCGCTACGCGCGGACCACGACGGTAAAGGAGGTGGGAGTCTAATCATCATTTGTCCATTGATGACTACGACTCGCCAAGGGATCCTTGCTATCCAACAGACAATGATCGCCAAAATTACCAGGTAAGCTTAGTCATTTCGCGACTGATGACGATGGCTTCTGGTGTCCAACGCCTAGTCAGCTGCGTGCTAACCACGATGGCAGAGGAAGTGTGAGTCTAGTCAGCGCTTGTCCACTGATGACGACGAGTCACCAATGGATCATTGCTCTCCAACAGACAATGATCGCCGAACTTACCAGGCAAACTTAGTTAGTTCGCAATTGATGACGATAGCTTATGGTGCCCAATGCCTAGTCCGCTGCACGCGGACCACGACGGCCGAGGAAGTGGGAGTCTAGTCAGCGCTTGTTTGCTGATGATGACGACTCTCCAAGGGATCATTCCTCTCTAATAGACAATGATCGCCAAACTTACCAGGCAAGCTTAGTCAGTTTGCGACTGACGATGGCTTCTGGTGTCCAACGCCTAGTTCGCTTCGTGTGGACCATGACGGCCGAGGAAGTGGGAGTCTAGTCAGTGTTTGTTCGCTGATGACGACGATTCGCCAAGGGATCATTGCTCTCCAACAGACAATGATTGCTGAACTGGCCAGGCAAGCATAGTCAATTTTCGAAGGATGAGGATGGCTTCTAGTGCCGCCTAGTCCGCTGCGCATGGACCACGATGGCCGAGGAAGTAAGAGTTTAGTCAGCATTTGTCCCCTGATGACGACGACTCGCCAAGGGATCGTTGCTCTCCAACAAACAATGATTGCCAAACTTACCTGGCAATCTTAGTCAGCTCACGATTGATAACGATGGCTTTTGGTGCCCAGCGCCTAGTCCGCTGCACGCAGACCACGACGGCCGAGGGAGTAGGAGTCTAGTAAGCGCTTGTCTGCTGATGATGACAACTCGCCAAGGGATTATTTCTCTCCAATAGACAATGATCGCCGAACTGGCCAGGTAGGCTTAATCAATCCGCGACCGATGACGATGGCTTCTGGCACACAATGCCTAGCCCCCCGTGCCTGGACGATAACGACCGAGGAAGCAAGAGTCTAGTTAGCGTTTGCCCACTAATGATGATGATTCTTCAAGTCATCAGCGCTTCCCGAAAGACAACAATCTTTAGGGCACTTCGACACAGTCGGCACGCTTAGGCAACAACGGTTCATCGACAGACGACAGCAGCCGAAGGCAGCCAATACACTTTGACTGAATAAAACGAGCGTTATAGCTAGTAGTCCAAAGTTCTACGATCTACAAAGCATCTAAAGAAAGCTCGACATTACAGGATAAAACAATACTTTCATTGAAAAGATAAAAAATGTTTTTCTGTCCAGGGCAAAACGTTACAACTATGTTAAGGAGAGACAGCCTCCTCTGCAGCTAGTCTTGCGGAGCCAGAACCTTCCCCTCTAGAAATTGGTCCGAAAGCAGCCCTCCTTTAGCGGGCAAAATCAAAATCGACACCAAGATGCTCTCTTCTGATCAGCTCCAGAACCTCCAACCTGCCCCGAATGACCTATGACGAGATTAACAGCCTCCTTCCTGACGTGTCAAAATCCGCCGCACCTACCAAAACAACATAATGCGAACGCTCCTCAGACAAAAAGCGCTTCGCCTCACGAATGAAACAGAGCCCCTCGTCAACTGCAAATTCTAGATGTCGTCGCTCGATGGCCCATTCCATTTCTGCCCACCTTATTTCGGTTTCTTGGGGATCCAGGTCAGACGACCATCTGTCCACGACCGCATCCAAGCGCTCTAGTTCAGCCCTAGTTCACCCCAGTTTAGCATGGGTCGACGCCAAATCAGACTTAGCCGCCCTCAATTGAGATCTTACACACGCAAACTCCGCTTCAGTGGCAGAAACCGCGACCCTCATGATCCCCAAGTTCGCGGCAGTACCAGAACTCTGTAGCTGACCGGTCAAGGAGTCCACCCAATAAAGGGCATATGAGTACGACATTCGCAGGTTCGTAAAGGCTTTCTCCAAAGCAACCTCGTCGGCGAGCTTCGAGATGCAGGGCGACAAGATTGTGCAGCTCAGGGGCATAAACGGCCATCTCGGGACCGTGGTGACACAAAGCATCAACACGTGGTCCAATGTCCCCCCTCTAAGTCAACAACGGGAGTGACAACATCAAGAGGCGAGCGCGACAGCCCAAGAAGAAAAACTGCATAGTCAGAGGGTTGCCTCTTCCTCGGGACAACAACAGGAGGCATGTTCGCCTCCAATTCGACAAGCCTAGTCGGGCTAGGCGGGGCCAGACTTCTCTTCCTCGAAAAATGAAAAACAACCCCTTCAGCCGGTGAACCCGGCACGACATGGGGGCAGTGACAACACCGCAGCAACCCGCTGCGCACAACGTTACCTGACATTACGACCTCCTCAAAGGACGTCAAATGGGAGCTTGAGGAATTTCCTCTCTATCTGCCTCTCCACCTCATTAAGGGACGGAACAACAAATTTCCCTGAAACAGAGGAGTGACATCAGAACCAATGTCACATCATGAATATAAAAATATATGAGCCAGCAACAAAAAAAACTAATGGATATCAAGCTAGAAGTATCAGGAAACTCTACAACTCCCAAGCTTTACGTATGAAGAATCCACCGAAACCAAAAACCAATGCTTATCCCAAGGCTCGGCTCTATCCGCCTCCAAGAGAAAGCAGGCAGGGCAGTTCAATATGCAAAGACCCCTAGGGTCCAACCTAGCGACGGTCATGTGATGAATCACCGTCGTGGTCAGACGATGACCAACATTATGTGCCCTCAAAAGAATCGCGAGCAGAATCTTGAACCCACTCGGAACCATCTAAGTGGGGAGGCATGCGGAAAGAAAAAAAGAAATGCTAGACGTCATCTGGCACTGGAAATCGGAGCCCAGATTCAAACATGCCTCGGTGCAGACTTAATATACCCTTAAGAGGTGTAGTGGGAGCCAAATCCCCAAACACTGAAACGATTTCCAAATCTACATGAATATGGTACAAACTACGAAGCCTAATTAATTTGGTTTCATCAACCATGCTACCCTCGAAGAGCTTGAGCCAAGATAATGACAACAAGTCCTTGGAAGAAAGTTCCACATTTTCTGCCATTGATAGAAATAACAAATCGAACTTTACAGCAACACTATCGCTCAAAGGAACAACACAAATAAGAATGAGAAATCTTCCTCGAAGCAGCGAATATTTATAGGGAAGACAAACCGCGCCTTCCCTCCTTAAGCAGTCACGTACCATTAATGTTATGTGCCTCTCGAGACAAACGCTTCGAGTTCAATAATCACGACGGTACAAATGTTTTTTCAAAATAGTTAGTGGACCGACTAAGCGCCTCACTTACTAGGGAGGAGTAGCTGATGATACACCAAAACGGTCACATCCCTGAACAATACACATGTCATGATGATCTCGAGGAAACACAAGCCCTAGTGTTAGCCCTACACTGATCAGGCCCGAGCGGTTCTAAACCCTCCCCATGCATTCCGCTAGACGGACCCGAACTATTACAGCTTGCTAAGCCCACGCGTTTCACAACTTACCTCAATACCCGTAAGCCCTCCTAAGGCAAGTATCTCGAGGATCAACTTCGGATATGCAATTATAGCAGCTCTCTGCTTTCGACTAGGAAGTAAATACTGGAATACATATCACGCAGGGAAAATTCCTCTTACGGATTACCCACTGATAGAGAACTATCTCTCGCGTATCTAAGAGCACAGGGCTAACGGGAAACTTTTCTTCTACAACACAACTCCTAATTAGAGAAGGATTTCTACGAAAATCTCCTTCCTAAACTACGCCCTCGATGGCCTGGTCGAACCAAGACTCCTGTACTATAAATAAGACATGAGGTTGGTAAGCTAAGGTACGCTACAAATATTTTGTTTACAACATTACACATTCCTCAGATCCCTATCTAACTTTAGCATCGACTGCCATCGGCAACCACAACGGTGTTTCGTGGCTCACATGTGTTACTTGTGCAGGCCAGCAGGACTGCGTCACCAACCATATGAAGTTATTTAGCCCAACCACTCCACTTAGCCCAACGATCTCAATAGCCCATTAACATATGAT
Source organism: Berberis vulgaris (assembly GCA_963556465.1). Lineage (NCBI taxonomy): Eukaryota > Viridiplantae > Streptophyta > Magnoliopsida > Ranunculales > Berberidaceae > Berberis > Berberis vulgaris. Next base: position 58,285,409 of record OY747128.1, read on the forward strand.
CCAGTCCATTAGATTTTAACAAACTCCATTTTCCTATTTACACCTTATATTTATTTGTACGCATCCACCTGTTTAATTTGTTTAAAAAAAAAATCTAGTTTATAACTTCAATTTAAAAGTGATTGTGCTAGAAATGTCAATATTCTGGATTGCCTAAAATGCCCATCACAAATCTTACTATTTCACGGGAGAAATCAACATTATATGAACAATGACTGGGGCAAATGAGAAATTTTCTTAGCAATTATTGTTAACTTTTCTATCAATTTTCTTTTATTCGAATGACACCATTGCCCTCCACATTTCTAACTATTTACGAACACAAACCGATAGTATATCAACATTAAACTTAGTATATTTTAGGGGTGGGCATTCCATCCCGCGATCCCGTTCTCGTCCCGTCCCGATTTTTTCGGGTCTTAATGGGATTGAACAATTTCATTCTGATCCTGTCCCGTCCCGATCTAGATTGGGATGGGATGGGATGAAGATTTTCAATACCGCCAATCCCGTCCCGTCCCGAACTAATTTTTCAATATTTATTATTTATTTATTTATTTTAGGATTGCAATATTTGGATGCCCATACAAATTCCCTGATGCATATAATATTTTAGCATCTAAAATTCTCAATGTCGTTAGGCTATCAACTCGTATTTGAAGACCAATTTGTTTAATTGTACTTAACTAGGGTACATTCGATTTCATTGAAAACTTTGGATACTCAACCTATAATACAATTTAATGGGTTCCTAGTATCATCTCATTTGCAAGGATAGATATGCATGAAAATTAAACTATGTGAGAGATTCTAATGACAGCTTTATGTGTTTATTATGGCATAGGTTACATTATGTTTAGTTGATTGCATTTTGGTTTATTATTTCATTTTCAGCATGGTTATGTGTGAACATGCAATTTGTTGAGAATCTATTTTAGTTATTGAAATTGCATGGTCAATTTGAAAACACGCTGATCCCGTTCCGTCCCGATCCCATATGAACGGGATGAGATAGGGATGAGTCTATCTCGTCCCATCCCGTCCTGTGCCCCACCCCTAGTATATTTGTCTTATGATTCAAAATTTTATTGCATTTTTTTATTTTATCGAACAATAGAACCGCTACATGTCACGGAAGAAGGGTTGCACCCAGCACCCTGCCCTATTCTCATATTCTCACTTTAAGTTGTGGTATTAAGATCTTTCTTCCCCTTATTTTTTTCAAACCTTATTTTTTGCAGTGAGTGTAGTGGAGCACCTCCTGTCCTCACTCGGGTACACCTCGCCACCCCAATCAACTTGGCCGGCCATCGCCCTCCTCCTTCTAATTTTATTCCTTTCTTCCATTGTTGGGGTTTGACTCAATACTTTGGCGGAGTTCGAGTCCAAAAGGACCAAAGCCAAATTAAATCCATCTCAAGAGATGTGGGTGGGTTTCAGATGTGCATCAAGACAGTTGAGTGTTGTGTAGTATTGTATGGATATAAATGTACAGAACCATTTTTATATTTGTGATTGTTTGTTTAAATGTGGACATGACAATCTCTATCTTTGCGTCCTTCTACCTTTATTGTGTACACATCTGAACTCTAATCTCTATGGCTTGCTAGACAAAAGAGATTTGTTTGAAGGGGTAACTAGTCTGAATGGACATTCCATTGGGTCTTTGGGTGGGTGTATTTTGACTTTGAAGGGGTAACTAGTCTGAATGGACATTCCATTGGGTCTTTGGGTGGGTGTATTTTGATTTGTTGAAGTTTTTTTTTATTATCAAATTAGTTGTTATTTGTACTGTTTTTTCTATTGATTACGATTTCATATTTAATTCTGGCGGGGTGGCTTGTGCCGGATCCGAGGAGCCATAACCGGTTATCAGTTCTGGTTCCTCAAAATTTTTCGCGGTTCGGTTCTGGTGTGGCATACCCGAATCGAACCCGCCCCGTTTTCCCTGCCTATTCTCATACCTCTTTCAATGCTCAGAGGATGGAACTCGTTTTGGGGATCACCATTGGATTGGTAAGGAGTTCCAGATATTTACTCTTATCTCAGATAAGAAGCAAGCGTGTATTGTTGAATTCGTGGTATGGATAGAAAGAACATTAGTTGAAGGGAAACCCGAAACTGAAGGACAATGCTAAGTGCAAACTAATGTTATAGCTACGTTATGGTTTTGGGTTTCCATTTGGGTCCTTGGAAAATTCCTTTGTTTCTTGTATGTATAGGTGGTCTAGTTTCATCAACATTTAGATGTAGTGCACTTTTGTATATGATACTTTTGTATATTGGCCAGATGAATTCTCATGTTACCTCCCCCAACTAAATTTGCTAGTAATATAACACCCCGTCTCATGGATAGAAAAATAATTTGTTCGATTAAGTCATTTCACTACTTAAATGATATTCCAATGAAATAATTTATTAGAGTTGATGATACATCATACCGTCCTCTAATCAGCATCGTACGCGCGTCATGATAGTCTCTTCAAAAGAACAAAGCAGGCCTGTTTGCACGCCTAATCCAACAAGGCCCAGACAACATTAAGCTCACTATTGGCAAATTCCAGAATGTTAGATCTGAGTTGCAATGTCGTTGCCGAAGTACACACCATCGAAGCTTGAGTTTTACTTGTGCCACTTCCAACATGTTATGGCACTCAAAGAAGGATCCGATGCAATAATGTGTCGATCATTTTCTACTAGCTTGAAAACGTCAGCGCTGACCTAGTTCCACAACCTCCCTTCAAAATCTATCAATTCATTTCGGACATTGACGACGACGTTCCTCACATGCTTCGTGGGAAGCCAACGAATCTGAAGAGCCCGCATTATCTGTTGACCCTAAATAAAAAACTGAACAAGACGTTGAGGGAGTACGTTACTTGTTTCAACGATGAATTGACCCTTATCGACGGCTGTAGTGATGACATTATTGTCACAACTTTCACTTCGGGTCTGAGAAGTGGCAAGTTCTACAACTTTCTTACTCTGGACCCCCACCCAATATGGCAGACCTGTTAAGGGATGCCTAAAGATATATCACTCTAGACAAGATGCTGGCCACCAAGAGGGAAGCGGAGTCGGAGAAGAAACCCTCTGTCCCCAGGGACAAGAAAGAGGACAACGACGGGAACAAGAGGAAACACACTGACAACAAGACCGACTCGGGCCATACAATGCAAGACAAGGCCTCTAATTATGTTGGGTTCAATCTATCAATCCTCTCAACATCAGCCTGTCCGACATTCTTGATTCCATCAAAGATTGGGAAGAACTGAAAATCCGCCTAAGCAGCAAGGAGACCCGCTCGGCACGACAACAACAAATATTGTGCCTGCCACAAGAAAGACGGACACAATACTGAGGATTATAGAAACCTCAAAGAAGAAGTTGAGTACTGGATCAGGAAAGGCAAGCTCAAGGAGTTCCTAGGCTTAGACAAGAGGCATGCCCGGGCAAAGGATAGAACAAATGTTGTCAATGAGATTGAAAAATAAGCTCCTGGCATCATTTATGTCCTCCATGGGGTCGGCCCCGACGGTGAGCAATCTAACAGGTCCCGCAAGAGGACGCTGGCCGAAATGCAGACACCATCTCATTGTAAGGACTGACAGGCGCATCATGCACGAGTTCACAGCCCCAATCCTGCCATTGACGTTTAGGGAAAGGGATCTCCAGGTGGTAGATTTTCCTCACAATGACGCCCTGGTAATCTTCGTCCTCATCGCTAAGTGGAAGGTATATAGGGCCTTGGTGGATACAGGAAGCTCACTCAATATCCTGTTTCTCAGCGCATTCTGCAACATGCAACTACAGGATAAAAACTTAACTCCCGCCACCCACCCCATGGTCGGATTCAGTGGAGATAAGTGATTTCCCATCGGAAAGATCAATCTAATGGTAGAGGCGGGAGAGCCACAATTGTGGAAATGCCTTGTCCAAAAATTTATGGTGGTTGACGTTCCATCCACCTACAACATTATTCTGGGAAGGTCGTGGCTTCATCATATGGAGGCAATAGTTTCTTCTCAACACCAACATAAAAGACACAACCAACCAGGCCCAAGGAACTATCCGAGGAGATCAACATGCAGCAAGAGACTGCCATTATGTAGCCCTGAAACAACTGAATTGTTGCTAATTGCAGCTCAGGCCCGCAGAACGAACAAGTCAGGCACCGGACCTAGATCAAAATAGGAGAATCACTCTGCAAGGGCTGAAGAGTCACGACAACAAAAGAGCAGCTATGCAGAGAGTAATAATTCATAGCTAGCAGCGCAATCCAGACCAATAAAAAGATTAGTAACGATACTTTAACAAACGGGCACCTACTCCAAGAACTGATAATTAGTAAGGAACTACTAGCCAGCACGAAGTCCATTATTTAGTAACTTCCCTAGCTTTAGCATAAAAAGAAACTTCACTAGAGGGACTATGTAATCTGAGCAAGGACCATATGCGCATCTTTCAAGGCTGGGTTAGCTTAGTCCTGCTCAGAGTTAAATTATTTTGTTGCTTTGATTTCGTTATTTGTTTTTTATTTTAGTTTAGAAGAATTGTTCATACCAGAAAAATTCTAGAAATAAAATAGATTTTATTATTGCAATGAAAGTTATTACAAAGCTTGCTGACCAATTAGTACAGAAGTTGTTTATACACTACAAGTATCTAAGCCCGAAGTAAGTACCTATCCGCTGAAACAAGCGTAAAGGTTCCAATATGCTTTCAGATGGTGAAAGTAGAATTATGAAAAAGAAGCCGAAGGAGCGCACAATTCATTGCTTCATGGAATCACATTATAAACAACTGAGTGAGTTTAAATTCGTTCTCGATCCCGCCTGTGTTGATTACATACTGAACTAGTATTTGTGCCTTTTGTAGCAAAATTTCCAACAACACCTCTCTCTCTGAGGACAAAGTGGTCATGGATAAATTTCGTGACATGCCCCTAATGAGGTGGAAGATCTTGTGCAGCCTGACAATATCAGGCGCAGTGGACTGTGGGCTTACTGGCATGAAGCTCCCACTCATTTTAGAGTCCTTAAACCGAAGCCGGACAATGAACCTCTTTCGAAGAGAAGGAAGCTCCCGAAGGTCAAGATCCCTAGCCCGTTCAGGAGGGCAGAATTGGATGAGACACTTTCTTCATTTTCGCTTTCTAAGAAACCTTGCACCACATCCAAGCTTGCTTCCAAGCGGTTGGCCCCTTCGAAGGGGGTTCAATTTGCGAGACAAGATGTTATTAAGCCCCATGGGGCAGAAGCTGTTGTACCTGAGAGGCGGGATGCTCAGACGAAAGTCCACATTTCCCTTCCCGACTTGGAGAAGGTGTATCTGAAAATGGCGGAGGTTGAAGATGTGACGAAGATGAACACTGAGCAGGCAAAGTTTATGAACAACCACTTCATCCGATGCGAGTCAGGCTGGACCTTTTTCAAGTATAGCCTCTCATTGGATCAATAACCCCTCAGCTTGGTGAAAAGTCACCTGACCGTCATCCCTATGGCGAAGGTCCCCCCCACATTGCCTATACTGTCTCCATCCCGATCTCGACCTCAACTTGAGGTGACAACGGGTTCGAGAGATAATTTACTTCCTTCATCCCTGTCAACTGCTTTTGAATTGACACGTGAGATGGAGCTGATCGTTGTGAGTAAGGGGAAAGCGACAGAGGAGGCCCCTGATGCGGTGATTTGGAGGCTTGGCATCGGAAGCTCAAAGGGTCCTCTTGGAAACACTTGAGTCCGATTTGATAGAGATGGTGTCCGCGAGGGACAGGTTGGAGCAAGAGCTGAATCACGTCCGTTGTGACTTAAAACTTGCTCAGGAGACTGTAACCAAGACGCAGGCCGAGATACAGGCTCTGAGTATTGAGAAGGCTAAGAAGGAGTCCGAGTGGGCTGTCCGATGTCAGCAGCTAGAGGCTGATGTCGACTTCAATGCCAAGATCATGAGGACAATAGAAGAGCAACTCCTTCTGGCGAAAAATGAACTTAGCGTAGTCAAGGACAATTGAGTATTGAGTTGTCCAAAGTTGACGCCCTGTCGGGCAGACTGGAGCAACTAGAGCAAGAGCTTGCAGAGTCAAGAGTATGCAAGGAGAAGTTCCTCAAGGCCTAGGGCACATTCGAGTTCAGCAAAGTTATGAAATGAAAGAAAAACTGTAGCTATTGGAGCTGATGGAAGAGGAACATGTTGATTGGGACCTCTCCCACTACAGAGAAGTGACGTTTGTGAAGTTTGGAAAAGCTTCCTATCAATCACAAGAAAAAAGTGACCAAGATTAGGGTGCCAGAGCAATAGGGCGCACAAACACCTCCTTTGCTTCTTCCCCTGCTAAACCAAGTTCCACTGTATCCAAATCTCCTTCTGTTAAGGAGTAAAGTATGTATCTTTCAGATCATCAATGAAAGACGATTTATTAAGTAACACTTTATACACAGGGGCGAACCTACTAAGGGGCGAGAGGGGAGGGAGGCAGTTGCCCCCCCCCTCAACTTTTAAAATAATTTTATTATATACTTAAACTTTAAAAAAATCAATTTTATAATGTATAATACAATATGTAAATTGTTCATTCAACCAATTTTACATCTTTTTATTGGTGTAGTGGTTAGAAGTTTGTAAATTTTTGTAAATAACCAAAGTTTGATACTCATCGAGCGCATATTTTTTTTTATGGCTATTCATTATACATTTTCATGGTTATTGATAATTACTATTTTTATCATTGTTACTCGCCTAATTTTTTTATTTTCAATACAATTTTATAGTAATTTCAAATATTAAAAAATTGTTTAGTTTAATAAAAAAAAAATTTGGTCCTCTCGGAGCGTATGATTTCTTTATGTTTATACAATTTTGTCATTGTGAGATTCCCCTACTTTTTTGTTTTCAACGCAATTTTATATGTAATTGCAAACATTAAAACAATGAATTGCTTGTTCACAAGTGGCGTAAAACCTCCAACAAAAAAAATATTTGAAATTAATATCTAAAATAATAACTAAAGAATTCAATGAAAATATATGCCACCAGCCAACTCGTACAAAATTTGAGCCTCATATAAACATTTTTCGATGAAATTGTATTAGGATCTTATTATGTTCGTAAATTTTCGATTTTTTTTAGCTTCAATTAGATATTTATCCTAATTATTTTGTGATTTTAGTTATATATTCTAGTTATTACGCTCATTGCCCCTTGCTAAGGTTATTGATATTGTGACCTTATTTTGGCTTAAAATTGGATTACACTTAATTCAATTTGGTATATGCAATATATTTTTCTTATTTTACTAACTCGGGTAGAAATTTTTTTTTTGCTTGCCATTTCGCCCCCTTGACTAAAATTTTGGGTCCGCCACTGTTTGTACATGTACTTTTTTGGACTTTTCCTGCTGAATTTTTTCTGTGTTGCCTTGCTATGTCGGTCTTTAGATAAGAGATTTTGCTAAGTTAAGAAATTGTCTAGTCAGAAAAAGTTGTCTCGACCAAACATTGTAAGTTGGCTAAACTCCAAGCGGAGGTATGATCTCGGCGGGTAGTAAACCCTTCAAACTCGTAGATTAATCACATTTTTTTATTCCTCAAGCCATTTTAATTCGCCCTTGGCAGACTAGGCTGTAATTTGGACCAGAAGTTGTCTTTGTTAGTCTTGACTAAACTTTGGCAAAGTGCATGCATCACTGTCTACAATTGGACAATGATCCTGACAAGTCTGGGTCTGATTTTATGAGTTCTGACTGGACTTTCACATTCTATACCATCTTTGTCCACTTCTAGTGGACTAGATCTCAGATCGGACAAAAATTTTTCTTCATCAGTCGGAACCGACTAAACTTTGGTTAGGTTCGGCGATTATTGTCTATAGTTGGACAGTAATCCCTGGCAAGTCTTCTTGATCAGGCGTTGTGAGCACTGACTAGACTCCCATTTTCTAAGCCGTCTTCATCCGCTCTTGGCGGACTACGTCTTAGAGCGGACCAGAACTTATCATCATCGGTCGTAACTGACTAAACTTTGGTCAAGTTCAGCGACCACATGGCCTTGGGCGTATAAGTGTGACTTGGGTATCTTGACTTACTTCGCCTAATAGTCCGATACGGGGTTTGGATTGGCAAGTCTGATTTTGAAGCTGTATCACAATAGATTGACCATATTGAATTTCAACCAGATTTTATGAACAACAGTGGAACTTTGATAAAGCAAATACCTTGGATTTATTGATAATATCTCCGTAGGTGCTTAAGAACTTCACCGCTTGCATTTGAGTATGTATTGGGCTACTATCTGTCTTTTTGGGCTGAATCTAGCCCGACGGTCACTTGGGCCTAGTAGTTGGCTGGGCCTTGTTGATGAGATCATCGTGCCACGTGTACAACGTAGATTGTGAGACATTTTGGTATCGGTTACTCCCCCCAGTTAATGGGGTTGCGTGCAGTTTCATTAATTCAATGAATGTGGACTTGTGCAGTTGCAATTGGAACTGTCACCTCCTTATTCCTTACGTGCCATTTAATGCTGACGTGACTACTGATTGACCTCGTTTTGTGAACCGTCACGCCTATATATAAGTTGGTTTTCACCATTTTCAAGTGTTACCATGAACGCTGTAGAATATGTTTATCAAATGCATCTCTTTAGAAAATATGCTTTGGATTCTCCAAAGGCTAAAGGAAGATCTTCGTTGTTGAAGTCTTTGAATGTTCTGACATTTGCAGTGATGAGTTTTAACAAGACCTGTTATTGGGTGATGCCACCTGGTTTGGGTGAGCATCCAATTGGTTCCATGGGACCTCGTAATTTCTTCTTACATTGCATAGAAGAAGTACAGACTCCCCTTCAAGGGTCAAGATTGTCTTCCATCTTCCGATGCTCCCACAACATCTCTCGCCATCCAGTTTGGGAGATAATACCCACATCCAATTTTCGGTGGTTGTTCCTAGTCTACTGCTCCTTCCTGAGGCTCACGCGTGATGCCACAGCTGCAAGGCAAATTGGTGGAGTGGAACTCCAGAGGACGCGACCTGCGGTCTTGGGGTGCTAACTCTGCTTTACCTCGGGCATTATATTCAGAGGGATCATCCTTCGCAGCCCACCTTGGTTACATTTGCTTTAATTTCCAAATCATTTTCTCAAGGCAGATTGGCGGAGCAAAATATCAAGTGCGTACCTGCAACATACTTTCAGTACCTTTGATTTCACTTTCGAATCCTCTTCTCAAGACAGATTGGTGGAGTGAAGTCTTGACGTGCGTTTCAGCGGATCCATACTCGCACCGGTCTTAGATATTTGTAGTGTATATACTTTTTGTACTAGTCAGTCCGACAAGCTTTGTAACAACTTTTTTTAGAAATCAATAGTCGATTTTTTAAAATTCGCATTTTATTCCTTGAATGAATTTGTATCTGTATCATATTGGCTTGTGTGAACAATTCTTTTAGACTGAAAAAAAATCAAAACAATGAGATAGTTTGACTTTGAGCGGGGGACTATGCTAATTTGGCCCTGAAGGAGATGCGCATGGTCCTGACTCAGACTGTTTAGCTCCCTTGACGAAATATAACGTTTTTCCAATGATAGTGAAGTTACTGAAAAGTGAACTTCGTGCGGGCGGGCCACTCCTGCTGGTTGTCAGCTTCAGGAATAGGCATCAGCCTGTCGAAGTGCTGCTACTTAGCTTTGTATTAAACTAGAGTGATAGAAGGATAGTATTTTCAGTGCTGGATCCTGACTCATAATTTAGTTGAGTCTTGATTGTCGGGGCATTGTTTTGGTATGCATGAACTGGGTTGTGTTTAGACGTGGCATTCACGCTCTAATCCATATGAGGAAGTGAAGGGTTGTTTTTCGGACAAGCTTTATTATGGCTAGTATAATCCACACAAACCACCCCCCCCCCCCATTTCACGCATTTCTTTTTTGCCGAGGTGGTAGTAGCTAGCCAGTCTTGCTGGTGGACATTGTGCCTTCCCCTCGAACTAACTAAAGTCTCATCGTTCGTGTGGGGTGGTTATTTTCCCTTTTTTAGGCTCGGGTTCTGATGTTGTCTGACCCGCGGGCCTGAGATGTAATTGCTATTAATCCAGCTGTTTCAGTGCTGCATAGTGGCAGTCCCTTGCTTACGGTTGGTCTCCTTGAATGGTTCCTTCCGCTTGATTGGTAGTGTACTTAATGCATTGGTGTAAAGTCAAAGCTACCACTTTCATTTGATGGAGCCAAGGACTTCCCAATATGATGTTGTAGGTGGACGGGGCATCGACCACCATGAACAAGACTTTTTGCAGTTGTGGCTCTCCCACTACTACCGTTAGTTTGATTTTTTCGATAGGGAAGCACATCTCTCCGCTAAACCCGATCGTGGGGTAATTTGCAGTGATCAAGTTCTCCTCTTTGAGCTTCATGCTGCGAAAATCATTGAGGAACATAACGTTTAGAGAGCTCCCTGTGTCTACCAATGACATCTTCACTTCCTATTTCTCTATGAGGACTGAGGTGACCAGGGCGTTGTTGTGAGGAGAGTAAACGCCTTGGAGGTCCTTGTCTGTGAATGTCAGTGATGGAATCGGATTTTGAATACGCGCGTATTGCACTTGTCGGTCCTCATAGGTAGGCTGAGTCTGCATCTTGCGGAGCGTCCTTTTTCGGGACCTGTTGGATTGCTCACCTTTCGAGCTTACCCCATGAAGGACATATAATGCTAGGAGCTTCTTTCTCCATCTCTTTGACAACATCTTCTCTTTTTAATGTCCGGTCTTGTCTTTTTTTTTTTTTGGGTTCAGGAATTCCTTGAGCTTTCCCTTCTTGATCCAGTACTCAATCTCGCTTCTGAGATTCTTGCAGTCTTCAGTGTCGTGGTCGTCATTTTTATGAAAGGAACAATATTTGTCGTTGTCTCGCCGGCTTGGATCTCCCTGCTGTTTGGCGGACCACTTACTTTTCCCCAATTCTTAATGGTAGTGAGGATGTTGGACAGGCTGGAGTTGAGGGGAATGAAGGATTTGTACTCGACAAAGTTGGAGGTTTTATCTTGTCTCGTGCAGCAAGAGTCTGGCTTGCTATCATTCCACTTCCTTTTACTTTTGTCAACATCCTCTTGTTTATTTTCCTCATTTTTATCTCTAGGACCAGAGGGATGTTTCTTGTCATATTCTCCTTCCTTTTTTTGCGGCCAACATCTCCTTAAGAGTGATGTACTTTTTAGTGTTGTTCAACAAGTCAGCCATGTTAGTCGGAGGCTTGAGGGTGAGAAAGGTGTAGAATTGGCCTCTTCTCACTCCTGAGGTGAAGACTGTGACGAGGTGTCATTACTACAGTCGTCGATGAAAGTTAACTCATTATTGAAGCTGGTGACGTACTCCCTCAGTGTCTCATTCGGTTTCTGTCTGTGGTTGAGCAGGTAATGCGAGCCCTAACCGATCCGTTGATTGCAGACAAAGCGGGTGATAAATGCTTTGGCCAGTGTTCTAAACGAGTCAATAGACTTTGGTGGGAGACTGTGTAACCAGGTCAATGCTACTTTCTTCAGGATGGTGGGGAATGTCTGGCACATTACCGCTTCAAATCCTTCTTTCAATGCCATTACATGGTGGTAATGGCGTAAGTGGTCGGACGGGCTGTCCTGTCATAAAATTCCAGCTTTGGCGAGCTGAACTCTTCGACAGTGGCTCGTTCATGATATGATCCGTGAACGGAGAGACGGTAAGGTTGTACAACACTTCCGGACTCGAGGCCCCAAGCCGGAAGGGGTTCTGTGAGGCGGGTTTGTCGGCCTTAGTTGCCGGGTCTCCGTAGGCCGCTTCACCGCCCTTGGTTCACTGAGAGCTAAAAGGGGCATATTGACTCTCCTAAACGTGCTATCTGGTATCTTCTGGGGCTAGGGCTCTTTGTGGCTCCCTGTCTCCTTCCGCAGGTGGAGGATTCCACTGAGTGAGTATCTCCACCGCTTGAGCGATTTGCTACACTTGGGCTGTCAGTCAATCCACCATAGAGTTTGTTGTGGCTGTTGCCGGCGCGGGGCTGAGGGTTGTTCTCCTAGCAGGGCCGATATTGTCGGAGCTCGCGGTGTTGTGTCGGTTTGAGCGTTTGAGGGATCGACAATTTCTATATTATTGCGAGATCTCGTGGTTACCATCTTTCTAGACTGTAATAAAGGGTTGTTATCGTTGTTTTCTTATGAACTTTGTCGTTCCCCATGGATGACGCCAAACTGATAGTGTCAAATCATGTTCTTCTTGACCTTGACCTACACAGAAAACACACGTGAGCCAAAGACCACTGTTGTGGCGGCCAATGACACTCTGATGCTTAAGTCAGACAAGGCTTGAAAAGGTATAATGTTGTAAATTGGATTTTGTTGTGTACCTTTGTTCCTCAACCTTGTGCCCTATTTATCATGCGAGAGTCTTTGTTCGGCTATGCCTTTGGTGGCGTAGTTTAGGGAAATATATCTTGCTAGAGATCATTTCCATGTTAGGAGTCGTTCATGCATGAGAGATTTCCTACACGACTTGTACTCCGATATTTGTTGGAGATTCTTCCATTGTGGAGTGTTGTCCATGCAGGAGAGTTTGCATTCATGACTTATACTATGGTATTTGCTTTCTAGTAGGAATCAATGTATCGCTGACATGCTTGTCTTAGGTCAAACTCTTAAATACTTGCCTTATTAGGTCTTACAGAGATTGACATGACCGTATGACGTATGGGCTTAATAAGGCACTGCTGATTGGTCCAACTTCCTGGACCATGTCTCAGTGGGCTTTGCCAGATTGGATGTTTAAGTAGGCCCGCTTTGTTTTGTTGACTAAATCATCATGACACGTATACAATGCAGATTACTGGACAGTTTGATGTATCATCATCTGTTATTCAATATCAATGATCTTCCTGAAGTGATTGTAATTCTTAGACTTGACCACAAGCTGCAGGATCCAAGCCCAAATTAGTGTGCCAATCTATATATATATATATATATATATATATATAGAATCATTTCCGCTTCCATATGAAACCGGATTACAAACAATATATATATATATATATGAGTGATGCTAGGCGGCGAGGAAACGAGCGAGGAAACGGGCGAGGGAGGGGGTTTGACCCCCCATCCCCCTCGAGATTCACACGGGCGTGCATCTCGTGGGGGGTGGAGGGTCACACCCCCTCCCTCGCTCGTTTCCTCGCCATTTAGAATCACCGTATATATATCAATAATCAATGATCAACACGAACGTTAAATTTAAAAATATATATATTCTATAATTAAAAATATATAAAATATTTTACGTTTTTAATATTTTTCAAAGCAATGAGATGGGCCGATCATACCAAAAGAATGAGTCGGGCATCTTAATGCACATTTAAACAAAAACTCTAAACTTCATATTTTGGCGAATTCAAAGATTGGGGAAGCTCATTCTTGGCGTTTAAATTTTTTTCCCAACTGATTCAAATTTGACTGAGTCTAACTCTAGAGTGATCACGTTTTGATAAATTGTAAACTTTTATCGTGCCAACGACACGGAGAATACCCTATCTATCTTACAAATCAAAATGGTTTTTGGGGTTGGAGATAAAAGACGATTATGATTAAAAGTTGTGGAAGATGTTGATGGTAGAGATTTATTATCAACAATGATATATTTGTAAATAAGTTGCAAGTAGAAGGGTAAAGAAAATGAATAAAAAGGTGAAAAAGTTTGCAGAATACATGTGGTGGAGAGAGAAAATTTGTATTTTTTTAAATGAATATCTCATAATTATCTACTTAGTTATTTTAGTAAACTTGGTATGGTTGAAATGCATTTTTGAAGATCTTTCCAATAAAATCAATCATTAATACAAACGCTTAAAGTTTTAAAATCAATCATTAATACAAACGCTTAAAGTTTTAATTATGCATTTTTAAAAAAACAATTTGTAATCTAATGCAATTCACTTCGTAAGTATTTTCAATATTAAGATAAATTTAAGCAAAGAACATGAACTCCATATTTTGGAAAATCAAAGTTTGGGAATGATTAATTGTGGTGTTTTTAAAATGTGTTTTTCTTAATTATTTAAAATTTAACCGATTTTGACCTATTGCCACGACCCATCTATCGTGCCAATGACACGAAAAATACACTAGTATAGATTCAAAGTACAAAACTCACAAACAAAAACTACTACTACTATACTAGATATACAGATAAAAAGTACAAAACTCACAAAAAATTATTATTATGTCTATATTACAAATCAGGATGGTGTTTAAGGTTGGAGATAAAAGACGGCTGAGATTTACATAAATATAAGAATCTAACGGATCGTATAGAACTTAAAGCACCAAGAGTGCATGGGTTCGATTACTATACCCAATATTTTGATATTTATTTAATTTTCTTCAATTGTTGAAGGTGGTGATTAGGTATGTGAGTATGAAATATGAAAACTTAAGGGTGATCATGTTTTGACAAGTTTTAAACTTTTAACGTGCCAACGGCACGGGGAATACCCTATATATCTTACCAATCAGAATGGTTTTTGGGGTTGGAGATAAAAGACGATTATGATTGAAAGTTGTGAAAGATGTTGATGGTAGAGATTCATTATAACAATGACATATTTGTAAATAAATTACAAGTAGAAGGGTAAATGAAATGAATAAAAAGGTGAAAAAGTTTGTGGAATGCATGTGGCGGAGAGAGAAAATTTGTGTTTTTTAAATGAATATCGTCATAATTATCTACTTAGTTATCGAATTTTACTAAACTTGGCATGGTTGAAAGACATTTTTGAAGATCTTTTCAATAAAATCAATCACTAATACAAACGCTTTTAAAGTTTTAAAGTCAATCATTAATACAAACACTTAAAGTTTTAAATATGCATTTTCCAAAATATTAATTTGTAATCTAATGCAGCTCACTTCGTAAGTATTTTCAATATTAAGATACATTTAAGCAAAGACCGTGAACTCCATATTTTGGAATATCAAAGTTTGGGGATGATTAATTTTGGTGTTTTAAAATGTGTTTTTCTTAATTGTTTAAAAATTTAACCGAGTTTGACCTATTGCCACGACCCACCTATCATGCCAACAGCAAGGGAAATACACTAGTATATATACATAGTTCAAGACTAAAAAAAACTACTACATATCAGATAAAGAGAAAAGATCGACAAAAAACATGATGAAGCAAATATAGAAGGAGAAGATAAAGAAAAAAGGAGAGACAAAAAGAGGATGAACCGATGGAGAACTTAGACAAATGGAAAACAAAACATACATGCCTGGTACGAAGGTTGAAGATGAAAAGCTATGTTGAAAGTTGCAAATGGCTGTCATTCTAATCGAACTGTTGCGTGCCAACACAAGCTAACACAAGATGTGAGAAGTTTATCAGGTTTCTAGGTTTTCATGTGAAAATCAAGTGAGATATTTTCCCAAGATTTCGATTCCGAGGGATGAGAAACTTAGATTCCCATTAGACATGGGAAATAGAGGTCTTGTGCACAATCAGTTTTTGTGGTGTGAATAGGCAACCAAACAATTGAAAACGCTTTTGACATGGAATTGGATTTTGTTTCCCATGGAAAACATGCAACCAAAAAGACCCTAAATTTTCTAATGTCAAGCACACCATATTTTTAGTAATCCAATTTTAATTGTAGCCTTCTTGTCAAGTACTAAATATTTTTACTAATCTAAACGTAAATGTTGTCCTATGGTCATGTAAATAATATTTTTTACTACAAGATCAAAACTCTTATGATATAAAATATAATATGAAGTTAAAATTCTTAATCGCCAAAATTGTTCCATCCACTATTATATTTAAGTTGGTTGACTATTTGTCAATTGCCTTGTTAAGAACTTGAAATTGATGCTTCAAACTGTCTCAAAGTTTTAATGGTAACACCTTTCCCAAGAAATAAGTAGTGGGGGGTATCAACTCGAGGTGATGCCATCTTCACTAATTTTCTCGTACACCTAGCAAATTGCAATATCTACATTGGGTTCATTGGGCACCTCCTGTTAATTCACTTTGATCTTTTTCACATAAAAATTTGGTTTAACTAGGTGCAACTTTAAGTATACCTTTTTACTTTCGGTTATTTGCTCCACAACTTGTGCCTTGACCACGTCAGTCGCATCCACCAAGTATAGCTTTTGAACCTTCATTTCACTATGCTCCACCACCATGTGAACTATGTTGGGTGTTCATAGGTATCATTTTGCAAAATATCAAATAGGGTTGTGACATATGGTTTAGAGAATGATATGTTTGAGGTGGGGATATCGGTGCATGGGTTTGAGATGAATCACTGTAGGCATGATAATGTTTTTGGGGTCGAAAAAATCTAGATCTCCTATGAATCCTTTGAGAAGAGTGGAAGTTCGTTTAGCATGGAATGGGAAGATCTCATAGAAGAATTTCCAATTATGTTTGGTGTTTTTCTTGGTTGATCTTCTATGGTCAAAGTTAAACACAAATTGAGCTTACTATGGGTGGTTGGGTGAACAAATTTAGAGAGTTTTGCTTATTCGGTTGCTTACTATAAATACTCTTACGAAATATCTGTCTTTTACATCTCTCATCTCAAACCTTTTACAACCCAACTATATTCAATTATTCCCCTTGTAAATAGACAAATAAAATCATCATAAGATGTTATGGACCAGGACCATATGATGTTGCTCATGTTTACAACAAAAAGAAGTGATCAAAAGCTTACATGATCCATGCAATAGCCTGCAGGATAAGGGTTGCCTCCATAACCAGTTTTCGGATTGCTGTAATTAATTTCCACCACCATAGCTTGCACCGTAGCCTGCACCTGCAGAAGTAACATGACATCTAACAAAATCAGGAGGACAAAGATGCATACATATTCCAATGGAATAATAGGCACCTCGTCTGAAGTTAAAGTGGGCTCAAAGCACTACTACAAATATTAGCTTAGGTAACGCCACTTAGATAGCGCTTTTTTAAAGAGCTATCCAAGTGGGCGCTAGGATAGCGCTTATTTGTCTTTAAAAAAAAAAAAATCAAAAAAAACGCTACAATAGCGCTTTTAAATTTTTTTTTTAGTTAAGCGCTATCTTAATTATGTCTTATATAGCGCTTTAAAAAACGCCATGGGAAAAAACGTTACCGAAACTACCATAGCGCTTTTAAAGTGCTTGCATAGTGCTTTCGAAGCGCTATGCTACTTAACCTAAACTCCAACGCTTGATATCCTCTTTATCCATCTCTGTATAAAAAGAACCAAACACGACCTCCTCTGTTTTTCTTATCTTCTCAAAGCAAACAACACAAGAAATGGGAGGTGGAGCAGTCATGCGAGCAGCAGCGAAGGTTGCGGGGTTCGGAATCAGCGGCGGCCTACGAGGCGCCACTGTGACTCTCCCAGATCAAGCGGTGTCCGCCGCTGCACGCACCGTCACCAGACCGATTGCAGGGGGCCTCGTGTCGTCAACGGAAGATGGCAAATCTGGGGTTGTGTTGTCTTCGCAGAATAGGGATGTTGTGGAGGAGGGTTGATAGTTTGCTGGTGGGGAAGAGGAGATGTTTGCGACGAGGGATTCGATTAATCCTGTCAACAGACTTGTGTTCGGAAGTGCACCCAGTATGGAGGAGGCCATGGAGGCCACTTCTGACTTGAAAGAAGTGCTTGAAAAGTAAGGTTTTTATTTGAAGTTGTCTCTTTAGAACCGGGTTGGTTAAGCATGCTTTGATTTTGAATGGGTTTTCATTAGTTTGGTTTTGATTTGCCTTTTGTGCCCTAATTTTTTGATTTTCTGAAACGAAATTGAATCATGTTTATGTTTACATGGGGTTTGATTGTTTTGGTTTATTTTTATGAAATTGACAATGGACTTTGATTATGGTGCTTAAGTTTGTGATTTTTTGTGAAACAGACTTGAACAATTTTGACCTAATGAATTGGGAATCTAATTTACAATGGGTTTCTTCTTATCAGGTGTTGGAGTTAGCAGGAAAAGCAGCGAGAGACAACAAGCAATCCAGAATAGTGCTACGACACATACAATTGGCAGTGTGAAATGACGAGGAGTTGAGTAAGTTGTTGGGTGCAATCATTGCCAATCTTGCTTCATCGGGCTTTCTTCTTGTCGCTTTTCTTCACTTCACTCAATTTTGTTCACTTCAATCTTCCTCTCTTTCTAAGAATAGTTTTCATTCATATATTGAAACAGTGAGTTGATTCGCTCAATAAATGATGACTTAGCCCAGGATTTTAACTCGAGATCTCATTCCGTCGTCGCTCAATAAAGGTTGGACGGAAAAAGGGGCTCATAAATATGGAAGATTAAATGAACAGTCCTGGTGGGAAAAATGGGGAGAAAACTATGATGGAAGAGGAGAAGTCTTGAAATGGTATGCTTAATTTCATCATCTCCAGCTGATTTGCATGGGGTACTAACTTATGGACATGAATCACTATATAAAACATGCACATGGAAATTAGAGATTAAGGATGTTGAGTCCTTCCAAAATGATCAATAACTCTCCCAGTGTGTGGCAGTGTTATTGTTTAACGATGTCAACTGTGCAATGAGTAATGATATGTTGAGACATGGCTAGACACACTTAATGGAGATGTGTAGAGTAGCATATGAGTATTATAATATTTACAATTCTGTTTTTTCATGAACATAGTATTGATTTCATAGATCAATCATACAATAAGCATTTCATTAGCGAGAGTTTCTAACATTCATATATCGTAGTCTTTCAATATGTTTTGTGACTTGAGTAAACAAAAGCATTTAGATCTCTGTGTTCACTTTTGAGTAACTAATGGACAAGCAATGGTTTTTATCAAATATTTACTATGAAGTATTTGTTTCCCTAGAGCTTTGCTTTTGACTATGTTTCACTTTCAGTCATCTTAAGCACAATTCTTTAATACTTTCACCTGGAAAGACTCCTAATGCCAGTATAGTTTCAAGTTAAAATTTCTGTTACTTTTTTAAATCGAGATGGTAGATTTATAAGAGTTATGCTATGGATAATGAAGGGATATGGGATCTTGCATTTTCCTTTTCTTTTCTCAGGACAGATAAGTGGGCAGAAACCAAACTGGGAACCAAATGGGGCGACAAGTGGGAAGATAAATTCTTTTCTGGCATAGGTTCACGGCAAGGAGAAACATGGCATGTATCATCTACTGGTGACCGTATGCTACTCCCTTAGTCTTACATTATATTTTGATTCTTAAAAACTGTTTGTCTTTCTGTTTCTTTTTTTTTTTCCTCTGTTTCTCCAAATAGTTAAATTCAAGCCATGCCTCCAGGTTGGCAGAAGAATTATCAGGTACTAGACACTTCAATTGACCAATAATCCAAAACATGTGGCAAAAAATAAGTTAACAATTGCAAGAAAACTAGTCAGTACACAAGAATATGGTAAATGACATTTCCTAACTTATTGGTTGAGTTCACTCAGTTCTCCAATATTATGATGTTTTAAGATGAGCTCCCAATAAGTATATAGTGAGTCTGTGATTTTATAGTTTGCCGATTTATCAGTCAACATTCCTAATCCTGGAGGTGAAGTGGAGAAACATTAATTGAGAGTATCATTCATTAGATTGCAGCGATTGCACATATTTCCAATTGTTTCCAGCTTTCAGTGTAATCTCATGAAACACTAGATTTTCAGATATATGTTACAACTTATCCACATGGTTTAGGTGACCATTCTAGTTTAGATATTAGAGTTTGGTGTTCTATTAACTATATAGAAAAAAAAATGTGTTTTGTATAAATACCATTCATGTCTTTCTCGTTTAGATATTCGCTACCACATTTTATTGCCCAGTCGGGTCTATCTAGAAGGATATGTCTATTGTGCAATATAATACCTACCTTGTAAAGAAATAGTCCCGTCATGTAGACACAGTCAGTCCTGTACATTATATCTGAAGTACTAGGCAGGAAAAATGGGTTTAGTCTTCATTGAGTTGGTCTTTCATTTAAAATTAATTCAAAACCTTTGCTAGCTTGACATTTTCAATGAGTTAGGTACCTTGACATAGCTTATGCAAATTTGTCTGGTCCTTTACCACCTCAACTAGGTAAATTGTCAAAACTTGAGTCTTTGTTCCTCTTCAATAACCGATTTTCTGGTGAAATCCAAGTTGAATATTTGGATTTGACAGCGTTGCAATCACTTGATTTATCGGGTAATCAACTCTCTGGGCAAATTCCGGAAGGTATTGCTTCACTGAAGGAGCTAACATTTCTTAGTTTATTGGGAAACAATCTTATAGGGGAAATCCCACAAGGTGTTGGTGAACTGCCAAACCTTCAAACCTTACTTTTATGGAACAATTCGTTTACCGGGAGATTGCCCAGCAACTTAGGCTCCAATACCATCCTAGAAAAACTAGACGTCTCATCGAACTCACTCATAGGTCCAATTCCACCCAACCTTTGCCTAGGTAATAGACTCAATAAACTCATTCTTTTCTCCAACAAACTTGATTCAGAATTACCTCCACCACTTGCAAATTGTACCTCTTTATTCCGTCTTCGTATCCAAAATAACAGATTCAATGAGTCAATCCCTTTGGGTTTCGGGTTCTTGCCTAATCTAACCTACATGGATCTTAGCAGCAATGAGTTTACTGGGCCAATTCCTCAAGATCTTGGCAATGCAAGAAGGTTAGAGTACTTGAACCTTTCTGGGAATGCATTCGAGTCTGAATTACCTGAAAACATTTGGGGAGCGCCTAGTCTACAAATTCTATCTTTGAGTTTCAGTAGAATTAGAGGGAAGATTCCTGATTTTCTGGGGTGTCGAAATGTCTACAAAATTGACTTGGAAGGGAATTCACTGCATGGAAGCATTCCTTGGGACATCAGTCATTGCCAGAAGCTCTTGTGTTTGAATTTCGGGCAAAATTCATTAAGTGGGATCATTCCATCGGAGTTATCAACACTTCCATCCATTACTGACATAGATCTTTCGCATAACTTGCTCACCGGATCAATTCCATTGAACTTTGACAACTGTACTACTTTAGAGAGCTTCAATGTTTCATTCAATCTCCTCACAGGTATGAACAAAACATCCCGCTCGAAAATTTGAAATTTATTGTGATCATAATTATTATCAGTTTCTGATTTGAACCTTGTAGGGAATTATTGCTTATTATTCTCTGAACTTGTTGCTGTACTACAGGACGTATACCACTATCAGGTGGGATATTCCCCAACCTCCATCCGTCGTCATTCATTGGGAACAAAGGCCTATGTGGAGGAATTATGAATAAACCATGCTATTCAGAATTCAAACAAGAACCAAAGAAGAAAACAGCGGCGGGGTCAATTGTATGGATCATGGCAGCAGCATTTGGGATTGGCTTATTCATATTGATCGCAGGCAGTAGATGTTTCCATGTGAATCAGAGCTGTCGGTATGAAGATGATCAAAAGGCAGCTGGTCCATGGAGTTTGACAGCATTTCAGAGACTGAATTTCAATGGTGATGATGTACTAGAGTGTATGTCAATGAGTGATAAGATCCTAGGTATGGGGTCTACAGGAACAGTTTACAAAGCGGAGATGCCTAGTGGCGAGATCATAGCAGTTAAAAAGCTGTGGGGAAAGCAAAAGGAGCTGTTGACAGTGAGGAGGAGACGCGGTGTTCTTGCTGAAGTCGAGGTATTAGGGAATGTGAGGCATCGGAATATAGTAAGATTGTTAGGATGTTGTAGTAACAATGTTACTACTTTGCTTTTGTACGAGTACATGCCAAATGGCAGCTTGGATGATCTTTTGCATGGGAAGAACAAAGCACAGAATTTGGTTGCAGATTGGTTCACAAGGTACAAGATTGCATTGGGTGTTGCTCAAGGAATATGCTATCTGCACCATGATTGTGATCCAGTCATTGTCCATCGGGATCTCAAACCGAGCAACATTTTACTGGACAGTGAGATGGAGGCCAGGGTTGCTGACTTTGGGGTTGCCAAATTGATCCAAACCGATGAATCTATGTCTGTGATTGCAATGTACAGACAAAGTTAGGACTGTAGGAGAAGCTGTTGGCCATTTCATTTCGTGGCCAAAAAAGCTGGTGTATATATATGATAGCATATTAACAATTTTGTATGAATGCTTAAATTATATTTTGAATGAATGAGAAGCAGTTAGTTATCATGTTGTGTCTTTATTGATTGATTGAACGTTGTCATTATTATATTAAATATTATATAAAAAAATATTATATGGTAGTTAATAAAAAAAATTCACCGAAATTAAATAGCGTTTTAGAAAGCGCTATTGAAGCTAATTTAAAAAAAATCAACAAAATTATCAAAGCGCTATTCAAGCTAATTTAAAAAAAAAAATAAGCGCTATGTAAGCGCTTTATTGAAGTTAATTAAAAAAAAAAAAAATTTAATTAAAAAAAAATCAACGCTTAGATAGCGCTTTATTAAGCGCTATCTAAGCTAAGCGCTATTCAAGTACGCGCCTTGCATAACGCTTTTTTGAGCGCTATCTAAGCTACCATAGCGGTAGCTTAGATAGCGCTAAAAAGCGCTATCTAAGCCTATTTTTAAGCGCTATGCAAGCCTATATTTGTAGTAGTGAAGCTCAATAGAGTGAGGACAAGTTCATTTATGACTTGATCCATAAAGTACTATATTGTTCGCTTTGAGTCCAAGGATCGCACGGTTTTAAAATGCTTAGTATTTTGTAGATCCAACCTCGTACATATATAACACATCCCTTTTCCTTCACCTAGGCGATGTGAGATTATAATCTCTCCTTGGTAGCTCGCCCAGATCCAACCTCGTACATATATAACACACCCCTTTCCCTCACCTGGGCGATGTGGGACTGTAATCTCCCCTTGGTAGCTCGCTCAATCCCTCTTAGGATCCATAGGCCTATTGGGCTTTGCCATCACGAACTTCTCCCGCACCCTCCCCCTCAAGTCCGCCCACACAAGGATATCACATAAGAGCTAAGGCAACCTTATTTGGTTGAATACATACCCAAACCTCTTTCCTAAATGCATCTGTTTTGTGCTCCACACCTTTCTCTATACTAGTTGTAAAAACTTTGCTATGAATACTGGGGATGTGGTACTGCACCCAATGCTACAATTTCTTTTCTAGCGTTTTAGGTTCATTATAAAGTTTCATCTTTACCTTCTATCACATTAGCTCTTTTGCTCTTCTCATTCCAACAACTCAGCCTCTACATGTCATTTTTCTGTAAAAAAAACAAACAACCTTATTAACATTCCCAGCCATCCAGCTATTTGTACCCTGGTAATTTCTTGATTTTTTCTAACTAGAGCAACCATCTTGCCATTCATTGCCTCTCATCCCCTAGCCATCGACGCGTCATAGAAACTGAAAATTTAAAGCAACTCTCTTACTTGTATTTTCCCCTAAATGTTAACTTGTAGAGAAAGTTATGAGAAACATAACTGCTTTGTATTTCATTGTGTCGAAATGTACATGAGACATTGTTTATATAGACAACTCATAGCAATGCCAAGCTGTCAAAACTAACTAACAAGCTTAGTAACAGATTAGCTGACAAACTAACATCCATAGCTAATTACTCTTAACATCCCTCCTCAAACTAAGCGTAGACACATCCACTACACTTAGTTTGTCTCTCAGCAACAAGAACCTGGAATTATCAAGAGCTTTTGTAAAGACATCTACAACTTGATCAGCTGCTGAAATATGTTGAACATGAATGAGCTTTCGAGCAACTTTCTCACGCACGAAGTAAACATCGATCTCAATGTGCTTAGTCCGAGAATAAAGAACAAGATTGGCACTAAGCATGACAGTACTCTTGTTGTCACACCAGATAATGGGAGGAGAACAACTAATCTTTAACTCAGAAAAGAGTGACTGTAACCATGTGAGTTCAGCCGTAAGAGCAGCAAGACTTATATACTCAGCTTCAATGCTACTCCTCGAGACAATGCTCTGTTTCTTTGATGACCAAGAAATAAGATTGGCACCCAAATAGACACAATAGCCAGAGGTAGACCTTCTGTCAGTGGGATCAGAGGCCAAATCTGCATCACAGTAACCAGTCAATTTAAAAGAAGGAGTCGGATCTATATGTAGGCCAAAAGTGGATGTAGTTTTGAGATAACGCAAAATTCTCTTCACCACTCGCCAATGTGATTTAAGAGGGTTCTGCATAAACTGGAAAACTCGATTCACAAAGTAAGCAATCTCAGGTCTGGTGATGGTAACATACTGTAAAGCACCAACTATGCTTCTATACAATTGAACATCTTGAATTGGATCACTACCAGTTGCAAACAATTTTTCACCACCACTCATAGGAGTAGGTAAGCCATTTGCAAATTGCATCTTAGCACGTCATAGAAGATCATTGATATACTTAGACTGCGACAAGAACAAGCCATTGGTAGTTTGCTGGACCTGAATGCCAAGAAAATAGTGAGCCAGACCCAAATCTTTCAAGGAGAATTGAGCATTTAGTTGAAGAATCAACTGTGATACATCCTGTGGATTAGCTCCAGTGACAAGTATATCATCCACATAAACCAGAAGAAATATAGAAGAAGGAGAATGTATGATGAACAGAGAAGAATCAGACTTAGTAGATGTAAAACCAAGCATGTGAAGAGTATGTTGCAGTTTATCAAACTAGGCCCGAGGAGCATGCTTTAAACCATACAGAGCCTTGTTGAGCTTGCAAACAGCCCTAGGACGTGAAGAATCAATGAAGCCAGGAGGTTGCATCATGTATACCTCTTCTTGTAGATCTCCATTCAAAAAGGCATTATTGACATCTAGTTGAGAAACTGGCCAACCATAAGTAACAACCAGTGAGAGTATGATTCTGATTGTAGTGGGTTTAACTACTGGACTGAAAGTTTCAACATAATAAAAACCAGCCACTTGTTGAAAACCTCTAGCCACCAAACGAGCTTTGTATTTGTAAACTGATCCATCTGCATTCTCCTTGATCTTAAAATGCCATTTACAACCAACAATTGATCTATTCTCTGGAGGATCTACCAGTGACCACGTAGTGTTCCGCATTAAAGCCAAATATTCATCTTGCATAGCAGAGAACCAATGAGGAGTTTCTAAAGCTTCAAGCAGATTGGAAGGCTCAGTTGAAGTCATGTAAACTTTAGACTTATATACACCAGTTTTTGACCTAGTGATCATAGGATGTTCAGGTGCAATACTAGGTGCAGTAGGAGGAGCAATGCTAGGTGTATGGATAGGACTATGAATAGGACTGTGAGCAGGGCTATGAGTAGGACTGTGAGTAATATGAGAAGTATTTTGATGCAATACTGGATTAGAAGAAGTAACCAATGGACCATGAGGAGAAACATTACTAGGATGAGGAGAAAATAAAGTAATAGTGGCAGGAATAGATGTATTAACCGGAGTACCCGAGGTTGATGTAGATGAACTAGGATACCACCTAATATAAGGAGATTGAGTTTCTCTGAACACAACATCTCTAGAGATGTAAATACGACCAGTGGGGGAAAGACATTTATATCCTTTATGTTGTAGGCTATAACCAAGAAAAATGCACTCAACTGACCTAAACTGAAGCTTATTTGAATTATAAGGTCTTGTATTGGGGAAACATGAACAACCAAAGACTTTTAAAGCATGATAATCAGGAACCCTGTGGTAAAACATTTCAAATGGAGAACGACCCTTAAGAATAATGGATGGAACTCTATTGAGAAGATATACTGATGTTTTAACAGCTTCATCCCAAAATTTCATGGGAAGTGAAGCATGAGCAAGAAGAGTAAGAGCCGACTCAATAATGTGTCTATGTTTCCTTTCAGCAACCCCATTTTGCTGATGTGTAGTTGGACAAGCAAGTCTATGACATACTCCATGTTGACTGAGAAAGGTAGAAAATGACCTATATTCCCCTCCCCAATCTGATTGAACACATTTTATAGGAAGATCAAATTCTAATTCAACCTGAGCTTTGAACTTTAGAAAGGTTGGATATGCATCTGACTTGTTTTGGAGAAGGAAAACCCAAGTGAATCTACTGTATTCATCAATAAAATGAATGTAGTATTTGTAACCACATGAAGAAGTAGTGGACGCAGGACCCCATAGGTCAGTGTGAATGAGTTCCAAAGGTTTGTTATACACAGTAGAGGAAGTAGAAAATGGAAGCTTATGTATTTTTCCCAAACAACAAGAAGTACACAAATCTTTATTAATAGAAGTTGGTACAATATTGCAACTGGTAAGAATTTGCTGAACAAGAGGATATGAAGGATGGCCTAGTCTGGCATGCCAAAGTGACAGAGAAGATGAAAACTTAGTGGTAGTTGTATTGGCACAAACATTGTTACTAACTGAGATGCTTGAATTGCAAACAGGAATACTTTCTGGAATGCTGAATTGTGGACTGACTTAACATTTTGTTGAATTGTGGAATGTTGTGACTGACATTGTGTACTGCTGACTTAGCAATGGAAGACGAACTGACTGGAATGCTGGGACTGACATTGTGTACTTCTAACTTAACAACAGAAGACCTGAACTCTAAATCAGCAAGACTCATCGATGGGAAGACATATAGACCTCTATTAAGCTTCCCTTCCAGTAGAATTTGGTGTGTGACCTGATCCTTGACAAAGCATAGATCAGGATGAAACTCAAAGAAAACACTATTGTCTCTAGCAAACTTAGAAACACTTAACAATTTCTTAGTTAATTTAGGAACCTGAAAAACATTTTTAAGATGCAGAACTCTAGATGAATTAAAAGTATGTAAAATAGACTGACCAATATTCTCAATTGGCATAGCAGTGCCATCCCCAACAAATAGTTGATCATTGCCATGATAAGGATTAGAAGATGTTAAACTTTGAGTGTATGGAGTGTAGAGATCAGTAGCTCCAGAATCAGGATACCATCGATAATCAGGAGGTGTAGAAGCACTGCATGATGGCATCTGAGATTGTGCCTCAGCTCTCCAACCAGGATGAGTTGGCTGACTAGTTGAAGTAGAGAAAACATGACGATAAGTTGATTGATTTGGTGTGCCTGAAGGAGATGTCTGAGAGGTAGAGTTCCATGGATTAGAGAAATTACTGTCAAATCTATTGTAGCATTTGTATGCAAGATGTCCTACTTTCCCACAAATCTGACATTGAGGACGATTTGAAGGATAGCCAGATCCAGAATCAGACGTTCTAGCTCCTCTCCCAGATCCAGACTTTGATCCTCTTAGTGAAAATGGATTGAAAGATGCTCTAGAATGAGGTCTCCAACCTTGTGAGTTTGATACAAATGATTTAGATGTGGGTTTGTATGAGGTATGAGCCATGTTTATGGTACTTGAAACATCAAGATCTTTGACATATCTTTCAATTCTTGATTCTTGAGCAAGTAGAAGAGATTCAACTTCTGCTACACTGTAATCTTGCAATCTAGAACTCACTGATACTACAAAAGTATCATATGATTGAGGTAATCCATCGAAAATGGCATTAACATGATCTTTTGGGGAAAGTTGATGTCCTACAGATGCTAATTGATCAATGATAGACTTAAGTTTTAGTAGGTATTCATTGATAGAGAGATCTCCTTTCTTGAAGTTCTGTAGCTGATTTCTAAACTGAGATATCTTGGCAACAGTTTGAGAGTTGAAGAAGGTTTCAAGAATTTTCCAAATTTGTTAAGATGTACTGCATCCTACTAACCTTGTAAGCAGTGATTCAGTCATAGACGAAAGAAGCCATGAAAATAGCAGTTGATCCTGCTGCTCCCAGTTGAGAAACTCTGGATTAACATGATTGTTTGCTTGATCTTCATTGGAGAGAAATCTTAATGGAGGTGAATCACTCTCAATGAACTTCTGAAGTTTATGCCCTCTAATTGTTGCCAACACTTGTTGTTTCCACAACAAGTAATTGTGTTCATTCAACTTCACAGACAAGACATGTGTAAACATCACTGGTCTTGACTCTGTCATGGCAGAGTTAGTAAGTTGCGTAGCATTGGAAGAAGATGAATCCACCATTACTGCTGAGAGGAATTGAAGTGAAGAGGGTAAAGAAAAGGAACCTGACAATGCTCTGATACCATGTTAATTTGTAGAGAAAGTTATGAGAAACAAAACTGCTTTGTATTTCATTGTGTGGAAATGTACATGAGACATTGTTTATATAGACAACTCATAGCAATGCCAAGCTGTCAAAACTAACTAACAAGCTTAGTTACAGATTAGCTAACAAACTAACATCCATAGCTAATTACTCTTAACACTAAATAATACTTCCTTTGGGTTAAATTCTTTTTTTTAAAGAGAATTCATAAAAAAAATATTAAAAATTAAAAAAAAACCTTTTAATTAAATTTCCTTTCTATGGTTTATATTATTTTAGGCAATAACTTTGGGGTTTATGTTTTCAGGGTTTGAAGAAAGTTATATTGGTTCAGGTTTTGAATAAGGTTAAAGATGGTTGTCTTCACGATTCTAATGGTTTTAGCCCTCGACTTCTCTACATGAATCTCTTATCATTTGGCTACTTTTGCAGACGGTATTTTACATGATCCTTTTTATTTACTTCATAGCTATTATGAGCTACGAGATTTAGCCCCAAGATTTTATTGTTAGCTACAAGAGTTCTTTGGGTCTCAAAATTACAATCATGAATTCTCAAAGACAAAATATAAAACCTAAAAAGGAAATTTAGTGACAAAAAAAAGTAGCAAGAAGGGAAGAACATTGATTAGAATGATATGTTACTACACACTGAGTACAAGATGAAGATCTTGATATATTGTAAGATCCTTAGAACCCTGCTCACTTTCCAAAAATAAAATAAAAAATGAAGGCCTTGAGAAATGGGTAGACAATAGCCTGTATGTCTATCAGACTCTTTGTTTTCATTGCTATTGTAACTAGTCCTAATCAAGAAAAACAGAACATCCGAACTCTATCTCCTCTCCCAGCTGAACTTATTTGGACCTCACATAAGTGTGAGCGATGCCAATGTGAAGAAAATGGGAGCATCGGACCATTGAGGGAATACTAATATTTTGCACACGATAGGTTTAACTAGGGGTGGGCATCCCATCCCGCGATCCCGTTCCCGTCCCGATTTTTTCGGGTCTTAATGGGATTGAATAATTTCATCCCGATCCCGTCCCGTCCCGATCTAGAATGGGATGGGATGGGATGAAAATTTGCAATCCCGCCAATCTCGTCCCGTCTCGAACTAATTTTTCAATATTTATTATTTATTTATTTATTTTAGGATTGCAATATTTGGATGCCCATACAAATTCCCTGATGCATATAACATTTTAGTATCTAAAATTCTCAATGTCGTTAGGCTATCAACTCATATTTGAAGATCAATTTGTTTAATTGTATTTAACTAGGGTACATTCGATTTCATTGAAAACTTTCGATATTCAACCTATAATACAATTTAATGGGTTCCTAGTATCATCTCATTTGCAAGGATAGATATGCATGAAAATTAAACTCTGTGAGAGATTCCAATGACAACTTCATGTGCTTATTATGGCATAGGTTACATTATGTTTAGTTGATTGCATTTTGGTTTATTATTTCATTTTCAGTATGGTTATGTGTGAACATGCAATTTGCTGAAGATCTATTTTAGTTATTGAAATTGCATGGTCAATTTGAAACACGCTGATCCCGTCCCGAATCCGTTTGGGATGGGACGAGGTCGGGATGGGGTTTATCTCATCCCGTCCCGACCCGATCCCGTATAAACGGGATGGGTCTATCTCGTCCCATCCCGTCCCGTGCCCACCCCTAGGTTTAACTTCAATGTAACTAAAAGCTGAGGCTTTTGGCAATTAGACACATGAATGTGGAGCCATGAAAACTGTAATTTCCGTAAAATAAAGAAACAACCCCACTCTTCATGAAGGAGATTCACTCAATCAGCTTTCTCGATATGAGAGAAGAAAAAAGAATGAGAGAGACACATACCAGTGTTCCCAACAGCAGCAGTGGCCTGTGCTCTCTTTTCAGCATTAGGGACCCCAGCATGCAACTTTTCCAGCTCTCGAGCCATAGAAGCCAAATTGTTCTCCATTGCCTGACCATGCTCATAATTTTCAGCGTATCCTTTCTTCTCATACTTGACAGCAGCTCTACATAACCAGGGGAAAAAAACACTAAGAAAATAATTGACAACGTATGTAGTGGGGTAGTAGTGTAAGAGACATTAAAAAGAAAATAAAGCAAGGGTGATGTTCTATGAGTACCTTTCTCTCTGCAAGACCTGTTTCATGCTCTGGATTTCAGCCTTGAGCGCAGGTGCCTGCTGCATGCATTGGCCTTTTCCAAATCCTGAGTAAGAGGATGGAGCTGATTAGTCAACTCCTGGCCTGGCGTGAAGCAGTGAGATTGTGAATATCGGCACGAACATGGGGATGCATAGCTTTCATTCCCTGGGTTTTTTTTTTTTTGAAAGGCAAGCATGTCGTTGGTGGGTATAAAATTCAAGACGTAGGAGTTAAACCACCATAGCCTTAACCATCCAAACAGACTACTGTTGGCCCCTGAGTACTTCGAAGAAGATTAGATTCATTTTTGATGGACTTATGATAAGCTTCTATTAGATGAATGTCCTGATCTGGTGGCATAGAGCAAGCAATGTGAAGCATCCTTAGACTCTTGACCGAGACGAGATTTTTGTTGAAGGGGGGGGGGGGGGGGGGGGGGGGGGGTCTAGCGATGAGTCATAGTTAAAATGATAATATAATAATTTATTAGTTTAATTAAAAAAGTTTAAGTCGAACAATATATAAATAATTATACAAAATACCAGTTGCTAAACAAAACTCCATCTAATGTATGGAAAATAGTTTGAATCCAACAAGCTACTTTGTATGAGTACTAAAGATAAATATATGAGGGGAAAATCAAATTGGTATATAAAGTTAAGGGACAAAAATTAATTTCAAATGTAAAATGAGATGTGAAAAAAAAATGTTATTTGCGATTTTCCAACTATAATAATTAGCTAATTAGAGGTTAATCCATCATTAATCTCTATTGCAGTCTTCTCCTAAGAATAGCAGTCAACGTGCATTGACTGTCAAAAGGCTCATGTTGATTACCAAAATATCTTTCAAACAATAACCGACAGATGAACCTCGAGATATAAACATGTATCTTGAGGAAAATTAATGGATCAAATTTTTCATGTATCTTCAAAAAAATCTTATGAATAAAATATAAAATGTATCTCAAAAAATACATTTTTAAAAAAACCTTCTTTTTCCTCAATACAGGCAAAAGAGGTTGGGGTTGCTGGTGGCTGATGGTGATGGTGGGAAAAATAACTAAATAAAGTAATAGGGAGAGGAAGAGAGTCGAGGCGGGGCGGTTATCGGTGTCGCAATAAACAGAGAGAGTGTGCAGAAGAGAGGAAATGGACAGAGTGGGGACGTTGGCGTTGCAGAGAACAAAAAGAGAGGAAGGGTGGGATAGGACGGAGTCGTCGGCATCGCAGGCATGGGCATATTAGAAATAACTAAGAAAAATTCAAAAGTTAGTGGGGGCAAGTACCACAATACTCGTAAATCCCGATAAGGCAAGTATCTGGGAGATCGACCCAAGACAGACAGCCCAGTAGTATATCGGTTTCGACTAGGAAACAAATATTAGAATATAAGTCGGGCAAAAAAATTCCTTGCATGGACAATACTCAGAAAGGGAAATCTCTCCCACAGATCTAAAAACACAAGTCGTATAAGGAAACTATCCCACATGGATAGCTCCCAACTAGGAAATGATCTCCAGCAAGATCTCTTTCCCCAAACTACGCCACCAAAGGCCTAGCCGAACAAGAACTCCTATACTATAAAAGAAAGAGAAGTTCGATGAACTTAAGGTATGCTACAGAATCCCAATTTACAACTTTAAGCCTCTCTTAAGCCTTATTTAACTTAAGCATCGGAGTGCCATCGGCCACCACACGGTGGTCCTTGGCTCACTTGTGCTACTTGTGCAGGTCTAGGTAAGCTACAAGGAAGGAGAGCAGGAATCGACTACATCAGTTTTGCGCCGTCCGTAGGGATCGACAAAGTTTCTCATAAAAATAGTAGTACCACATTTTCCAGAGAACCAGAGATGGTAAAACAAGGTCTCACAACAATTGAGATGTTGTTGAACCATCGAGCGCTCAAACCGGTAGAGCGCCGCCCGTTCCACCACCACCATGAGAGGAACCTCCTAAGACCCTCGCGCAGGTAGCAGCCGGGCAGACCCAAGAGTGGATCTACTTTCAACCCAGATGCAACAAATCGCAGAAGCGCTGGAGGCATTCAAATATCGAAATCCTTCACCTGCAAAAAGAGACCGCGAGCAGCGCAGAGCCCAGTCCCCAGGGAAATCCAGAAAACATGTTTAGGAGAGTCGTGCTGCCCCAGCAGCTTCTCAATGGACAAGAGGCGGAGGAGCGGCCAATAGAGACCCAGCGTCCAGAGTAGACAAGCACATCTCGCACAACCCCATCCGTAACGTGGCCATGAACCCAGACGTGCTGTTTAATCTCACGGTTCCTCCGTTCATGGATCATATCATGGACGAACCGCTAACAAAGAAATACACACCACCGAAGGTGGAGTTTTATGTCGGGACAGGAGACCCATCCGATCACTTGTACCACTTTCAGCACGTTATGATGCTCAAGGAAGGGTCTAATGCAATAATGTGCCGATCATTCCCTGCCAGCCTAAAGACGTCGGCACTGACGTGGTTCCACAGCCTCCCTTCAAAATTTATCGATTCATTCCGGACGTTGGCGTTTCTCACACGGTTCGGGGTAGCCAACGACTCGGGAAGGGCCCGCATTATTTGCTGACCCTAAAACAAAAAACTGAACGAGATGCTGAGAGAGTATGTCACTTGTTTTAATGATGAGTTGACCCACGACTGTGGTGATGACACCGTCGTCACGACTTTTACTTTGGGTCTAAAAAGATGCATGTTCTACGACTTCCTTTCCCTGGACCCCCAACCAATATGACAGACTTGCTCAGGGATACCCAGAGATATATCACTCTAGACGAAATGCTAGATGCCAAGAGGGAAGCGGAGTCAGAGAAGAAACCCTTTGTCCCCAAAGACAGGATAGCGGGAAAGAAGAAAAAGGACAATGACGAGAAGTAGAGGAAGGCACAGACAGAAAGACCGATTATGGCCGCACAAGGCAAAACAAGGCCTCTAATTATGTCGGGTCCAGGTCGATCACACCTCTTATTACCAGTCTGTTCGATATCCTTGATTTCTATCAAGGATTGGAAAGAGCTGAAGTGCCACCTAAGCAGCGAATGGACCATGCTTGTCGCAACAACAACAAATATTGCGCCTACAACAAGAAAGGCAGACATGATACTGAGGATTGCAGAAACCTCAGAGGAGAAGTCGAGTACTAGATCAGGAAAGGCAAGCTCAAAGAGTTCATAGGCTCGGACAGGAAGCGGGGCGGAGCAAAGGAAAGAATAGACGTTGTCAAGGAAATTGAAAAAGAATCTCCTGGCATCATTTATGTCCTCCACGTGGTTGGTCCTGAAGGGGAGCAATCTAACAGGTCGCGCAAGCGGACACTGACCGAGATGCGAACACCATCTTAGTATGAGAACCAACAAGTGCAACTTGCACGAGTTCACAACTCGATCCCATTACTGGCGTTTATGGAAAGGAATCTCCAACGGGTACATTCTCCTCACAATGACACCCTGGTCTTCTCCATCCTCATCGCTAAGTGGGAGGTAAAGAGGGCCTTGGTGGATACTAAAAGCTCACTCAATGTTTTGTTCCTCAGGCATTCCGCAACATGCAATTGCAGAAGAGAGACTTAACCCCCGCCACCCATCCCATGGTCGGAATCAGTGGAAAAAAATGTATTGCCATTGGGAAAATCGATCTAATGGTGGTGGCAGGAGAGCCACAATTACAGAAGTATCTTTTCCAAGAGTTCATGGTGGTTGACGTTCCATCCACCTACAACATTATTTTGGGAAGGTCGTGGCTTCATCACATGGAGGTAGTGGTTTCCACTCTGCATCAATGCATAAAATATACAGCCAACCAGGCCCAAGGAACTATCTGAGGAGATCAACCCGGAGCAAAAAAACTTCCATTATGTAGCCTTGAAATAGCTGAATTGTTGCAAATTGCAGCTCGGGCCCACAAAACTAACATGTCGGGCACCAGGCCTAGACAAAAGGGAGAATCACTCTACGAGGGTAGAGGAGCCCCGATAACCAAAGTGTAGCTATATGGAGAGCCTGAAGTCAGAGTTGGAAACACAATCTAAACTCATAAAGAGCTAAGTAACAATACTTCAGCAAACAGACACCTACTCCAAGAGCTGTTAATTAGCAAAAAATTGCCTGCTAGCACGAATTCCACTATTCAGTAACTTCGCTAGTTTTAAAAAAAATTCGCTAGAGGGACCATGCAATCCGAGGAAACACTATTTGCGCCTCCTTCAGGACCGGATTAGATTAGTCCCTGCTCGGAGTTAAATTATTTGTTGTTTCAATTTTTTTTTTGTTTTTTGTTTTTCATTTCAGTTTAGAAGAATTGTTCGTATGAGACACATTCCAGAAATAAAATAGATTTCATTGATTGCAATGAAATTTATTACAAAGCTTGTCGACCAACTAGTACATCAGTTTATACACTACAAGTATCTAAGTCTGATGCAAGTATTTATCCGCTGAAACAATGGTAGAGACTCTGATATGCTAATCCGCCTATAGAAGAGAAGGTTGTGAAAGTAAAACATCTACAACAGAAGGCGAAGGAACAGACTCAATTCATTGCTCCATCGAATCACCCCACAAGGATGATTTGAAAGTAGCAGGAAAAGTACTTGAAGAAGGCTGCCAGTACTCCCTCAAATATATCCCTGAACAAAGGGATCGTCGAGGTCTCACAATGCTGCCAAATGGGGATGCTTCTCAAATGTGTAATGCCTGGGGTGATGTAGAGATACCACCTCAAGGACGAGAGTCACAATCTTCAACACTCCCATCAACCATAAACTATCTGC
This sequence comes from Berberis vulgaris, assembly GCA_963556465.1. Lineage (NCBI taxonomy): Eukaryota > Viridiplantae > Streptophyta > Magnoliopsida > Ranunculales > Berberidaceae > Berberis > Berberis vulgaris. Next base: position 58,320,498 of record OY747128.1, read on the forward strand.
GAGGACCATCCCCCAACAAAAGTAATGGATAAGAGAGTGCTTGAGCACCGGAAGATGGTGGACATACCTGACCCCCGAAAGGAAGTCCGTAACTCTTCTTTGCAATGTAAGAAGATATTCCAAGAGCTCATGAATCAATCAAGTGTTCACCCATATCATGCGGCAAAGCATAATAGCAAGTCTTATCAAGACTCATCAGCACAAATGTCAGAACAACCGAAGACTCCAGTGAGAGAGATTTTCCTTCAGCCTTTGAAAAACCCAAAGCAAATTCTCTGGTAAGATACATTTGTTAATATGCTTTACTATTCTCATTGCAATGCTTGAACGCGGGATAGCCAACTTATATATAGGCGTAACGGTTTACAAAGCAGTGTCAATCAACAATTACTTCAACATTAAATGCAGTATGAGAAATTTGAAAAATGACTGTTCCAAAGGAAAATTATAAAAAGTCCACATCTTTCAAATTAATGACCCTGCAAGCAGACCCATTAACTAGGGGAGTAATCGATACTGAACCATCTCGCAATATGTGCCATATCCCTAGCACGCTGATCCATAAAGATTTTTTTTCTAATTGGGCCCCTCTAATAGTGGGCCCAAGCTTATGCCCTGCCAGATCTGGCCCAGCACATGCAAAGGAACAAACAGCAAAGGCCTTGAGCACCCACAGAATAAGGAGCACGCCTACATAGTATTATCATTAAATCCAAGGCATCAGCTCAATTATTATTCCGCCGCTATTCATTAAAGCTGGTCAATCTATTATTAGTCCGATCAATCGACCTGACTCTGGAATCAGACCGCCAGACAAACTAAGTAAGTCAGGACACCCACGTCAGACTCGCACGCCCAAAATCTTGATATAAGCAAAGCTTAGTCAGCTTCGACTAATTACAATAACTTTTGGTATGTTCTAACACCTAGCCCGCCAAAAATGGATGACGATGGGTTAGAAAGTGGGAGCTTAATCAAATTTGTAATACCTGACCGCGATGGCTTGCCAGGGACTATTGTCCAACTATAGATATTGGTCGCCAAACCTAAACAAAGCTTAGTTGATTTCAACCCATGACAATAGCTTCTGGTACGCTCTAACGCCCAATCCGTTAAACTAAACGGGTGTCAATGGTTTAGAGAGTAGCAGCTTAGTTAGCGCTTCGATGCCTGATTGAGACAGCTTGCCAGTGATCATTGTCCAAACATGGGCAATAGTGACCAAACCGACCAAAGCTTAGTTGGTGGCGACCAACGACGATGGCTTATGATCTGCTCAAAGCCTAGTTCGCAAATAACGGATTCCGACAACTTAGAAAGTGAGAGTCTAGTCAGTGCTCTCAACGCCTGATTAAGGTGGCTTTCCTGGGTTCACTACTTGCACGTAGACAGTGATTGCCAAACCCTGACCAAAGCTTAGTCAGTCGTCGCTGATGACGATGGCTTTAGTCTGCTCAAAACCTAGTTCGCTGCTCATGGTTAACGATGGCCTAGAAAGTGGGAGCTTAATTAGTGCTCACGTAGCCTGGTGAAGACGGTTTGCCAAGGATAATTGGTTCACTATAGACAACGATCGCCGAACCCCGCCAAAGTTTAGTAATAACGATTGACGATGATAACTTTTGGTTAGCTCAAATTCCTAGTCCGCTACGAATGGATCAAAATGGGTTGGAAAGTGGGAGTCTAGTCAGTGCCCTCAATGCCTAATCAAGATTTCTTCCTAGGGACCACCATGGTCGGCAAAACCTCACCGCGGTTTAGTCAGTTATAACTGGCGATAACAACCCTTGGTCCAATTAAGCCTATTCTACGAATAGCATGTAAAAACGAGTCAAAAATCCGGTCAGAGTTCTGAAAGCTTGACCTAGATGACTCGTGAGGACTATTGTCCAATCATCTACAACGGTGCACCTTTTGGGACCATAGTCTGACTAATTTGTTTATAACAGCAATATCAACTGCTGGTTCAACAGACAGCGAAGCCGCCAGACAAGGGGCAGGTTACACATCTCGATCTCTAAGAAGATTCTGACCAATTTTGCACAAACTATCGCAACACAAGGAATAAGAACTCTTAGCAGTAGATCAATCATAAAACTTGCTAGCCTAGCGTAGCCTACTGCCTGAAAATTAATGTTGAAATAAGACAAAACAGGTAAAAGCTAGTAGAAAAGCAAAGGAAAAGCAAACATGTGCAAAGTATTATTCATTTGCAAGCAAAAAGAAAATACAAGTTCACCCCTCATTAGGAGGAGAGTCAGATACAACAGAACTCGACTTAGCAAGGGAAGAAGCACGAGACACATCTGTCGGTGCTGCCTCTCGATCCCCCTCATCAAGGTTGCCTTCTTCTTCAGACGAATTGAAGGCTACTCCAAACTCTGCATATGCAGTCTTTTTATAATAAGAGTGATCCAAGTCGGGATGCTCCTCCTTCATTAGATGCAACAGCTCCAGCCTTCCATGCATGACTCTGCTGAACTCAAACGTGCCTTGGGCTTTAAGAAGCTTCTTCTCGCGCACCCCTGATTTAGCAAGCTCTAACTTCAGCCGCTCCAGCTCGCCCGACAGCATGTCAGTCTTGGACTGCTCGACACTTAGCTTATCATTGACAATATTCAACTCATTCTGCGCTAGAAGAAGCTGCTCTTCAGTGGACCACACACTCTTGGCATTAAAATCAACGTCGGCCTCCAACTACTGACATCAAACAGTCCATTCAGACTTCTTCTTGAACCCCTTAGTGTGCAAAGCCTGCAGTTCAACCAGCACTCCGACCATAGTCTCACAGACAAGTTGTAAGTCACGACAGGTAAGGTTCAATTCATTCTCGAACCGATCCCTCACAGACCATGCCCTCGCCAAGTCAGACTCAAGAGTTTCCGAACGAACCTTCTGAGCCTCTGACATAATGCCCAAGGACTCCGCTCCAGTGTCTGAGCAAGTTTGCAAAGACCCACTCCATAGTATACACTCTCTCACGAGCAACCTCAACTTCAATTTCAGCTATGGCCACTTGAATCAGGTACGACATCCCCAACACAAGATGTTTTTGCCTTTATTGATATGCTCTCCCAGCGTCTCTCCCACTGGCTCCGGAGCACAATTCACCAGCCAGTCATTCCACCTGCTAATCTACTTCCTCGAAGCATAAGAAATGTCAACCTCTTGATGCCAAACCGGTTGTTCATCCTTAGTACGCCTGGAGCAAATATACTGATTTGAGCATCCAGATGAAGATCCTTTGAAACCGTAATCACCCCAACACCGCCCTTGGCCATCGTCGCTGCATCAGGGCCCTTATCAACAACTTTCCCTTTTCCCACAACAATCAACGCATATAATCGACTCTCTTTCACATGCCGATTCATAATCAGTTGACGAAGAAAACGGAAGCGAATTATTCCTTGGACCCGTCGTCAATTCAATATGAGGACGAGAACAAGATGGAACACAATACGGACGACGAAGAGCGGACCCCTCACCATGATGTCGACGATCAGATGACTCTTCGCGGGTTCACGATTGAGAGAAAGCCGGAGCTCAAGGTCATTTTTTGAAAATGGATGACCATATGAAGCTTCCACGTCCGCCTGCAATAGCATTTTATTCAGAAACACTGCCTGCTTGTACTCAGTTTTGTTATATCCTCTATGCCCACCATTTGCTGATACTCCCTCTCCAAGCCAAGAAGGGAAATAGGAGCCTTTGCCTGAGCATCACGCCCCTCGAAAATAACAGTTTCATCCGGCACTTGTTCGATAACATCACATCCTTCGGATTAAGGCCAGCGCCCGCGAACAAATCTAGGCAGAGCACGAGACCTATTCAGATGCACGGGAAAAGGAAGAGCCTCATCTATTTCTGCCCCCCTCGAAAGGCTTGGAACCTTGATCTTAGGTAGTTTTTTCTTCCTCGAAGCAGACACACCTTCGGGCTTTGGCTTCTTTACCCGAAAAAAGAGTAGGAGCCACATGCTAATGAGTCATAGTCCACTGTGTTCGACATTAGAAGACTCAATGACATCCTCTACCTCTAGACGAGGCATGTTGCGAAACGCATCCAAAGTTGCTTTATCCTCAGTAGATGGTGATGAAGGTTGGTATCTCCCTGCAAAAACCACAGCAGTTCAATCGAATATGCAGTTAACACAAGCAAAAACAAAAAAAAGAGTCAAACTTACTAAGCAGTCTAAATTCACGCTCGACCGGATGACCAGCAAGCTCAAAATATGTTGAGTTCGCAGGAGCCATGAAACAGAACTTCTGCCAGAATTTAAAATATCAGGCAGGTTGCCGAAGTAGTCCGGCGACGTTAGCACACATGCAACATGCTTGTTTATCCAAGGAGAAGTAAGCAATTGCATTGCCCACGAAAACACTTGGACACCAGCATCCTTAGCCCTAATCAGAATGGCGATCATAGTCTTATACCTGTTCAGCACAAGTTGCACGGGTGCAATACCGAGGTACGCCAGGAACTCCCAAATCTTCTTGTTAACAGGAAAGTGAAACATACCTTGATGAAGACAGATAAACCCCTCGGGAAGGAATAATGGTGTCAGATCGGCGCCCAGAGTGCAGACCACCAGATCGTCAGGAATCCCTATGTGTTACGAAGGACTTCCAAACCCGATTCAGAGAGCAATCTATCAACAAAAAACTTGCAGCCCTTAGCAAACAGTTCTTCAGAAAGCTGATTCCGGCCCACTATGGAAGATAGTACAATCTTTCAAATACGAAAGTCAAGCGAAGTCAAAAGCACAAAAGGCGATACGACAAATCAGAAAATCTAAGATCGAAAGAGTAAAAGGCCACACTCCACAGGTAGAAGGTTCATATAAAAACCGAACTCCTACCTTTCCTTCTTTCAAGCTGGCACACATGCAATTAATAAAGCTCGCCGCTTGAGGAAACAACTCAGACTCATCCATCATGGCTGCACAGTTGCTTCATGAAATGGCCTAGTGGACCGATAAGATGACCCACCAACTTGGGGGGAGTAGCTGATGATACATCAAACTGTCATCTGATCAACACCATACACGTGTCATGATAATCTCGACAGCAGAATAAAGTAGGCTCGATTGCATACTCAATTCAGCGATGCCCAAACAACATTAAGCACATTATTGGCAGATTCCTGAATGTTGGAGCCGAATTGCAATGTGCCACTAAATCCACACGTCACGCGGTAAAGCCCAATACTCATAAGCCCTGATAAGGTAAGTATCTAAAAGATCGACCCAAGACTGGAAGGCCAACAGTACATTGGTTTCGACTAGGAAACAAATATTAGAGTGTAAGTCGGGCAAGGAAACTTTCTGGCATGGACAACAATAAAAAAGGGAAACCTCTCCCGCAGATCTAGGAGAACAAATTGTGTAGGAAAACTATCCCACATGGACAACTCCCAACTAGGAAAGAATCTCCAGCAATATCTCTTTCCCCAAACTACGCCACCGAAAGCCTAGTCGAAAAAGGACTCCCAAACTATAAAAGGGAGATAAGGTCGATGAACTTAATGTATGCTATAGAATTTCAATTTACAGCTTTAAGCTTATCCTAAGCCTTATCAACTTAAGCATCGGAGAGTCATCGACCGCCACATGGTGGTCATTGGCTCATGTGTGCTACTTGTGCAGGTCTAGGTAAGCAGTGAGGAAGGAGAGCAGGATTGACGACATCAGATATAATCAGCAAAATTTGTAGGATCAACTTGTTGTTCTGGTGTGAGCATTTTGCCTCCTCGAATAGTGTGTACTGATGTATGAGCATTTTTTTGTATTTGGATAGGTTTGTTACATTGGAACCTTCATGGACCTAGTTATGTTCGTAGCTACGACAAAGACTCATCGGTCTGTGCCAACCTTCAATGGTGTGTTCATGTTAAACACTAGTGTGGTCTATTTGGCACACTTGATTCCATCAGGGTTGTTCCAATCCGTGTTTCTATTTGCGTGCCCAACAAAAACATTGCAATCATATTAATTAAATGGGTACGATTTTCTCTTCCTTGTCACAATTTTTCCTATCTCCCACCTCTTATTCCTCTTCCTGATAATCACATAATTATAACATTTTTTACCTCTTATTATATTTTTGTTAATCCTTGTTTTCTTTTATTTTAAATCAATTATTAAATTTTTGTGTTTTTGTAGAATTTGGAGTAATAACGAAGAAATCAAAGAAAAATGCAATGAATAAATCACATACGGTGACTTCAGAGGAAGTGGAGGTGAGAATAGCCTAAGCCCATAACCTAAACTCAAAACCAAATCCGTAAACCCAAACCCAATGCCAAACCCAATCAAACCGAAAGCATATTCTCTTAATTATCCAAGATTCTAGTTTGATTTAAGCCCTAAATCACTCATTGAACCCTCCCCTTAACTTGTCCAAGTTCATTTTCTCAAACCCAAAGCATATTTTCTTAATTATCCAAGATTCTAGTTTGATTTAAGCCTTAAATCACTCATTGAACCCTCCCCTTAACTTGTCCAAGTTCATTTTCTTAATTCTCTATAAATACAATAGAAATGAATAAGAAAGGGGAAGAAGAGAAGGGAAAGAAAAAAATACAGAATACCAAAACCTCTTCTTCAGAATTTGTGATTCTCATCACCATCCCAACCAAGCAAAATAACCACCCACAGCCTATTCATATCTGTTTTCTCTCCTTCACTCCACCGAAACAGGGGCGTGACAACCCTGTTTCACTTCATCTTCAACCACCGTCACCGGCTGCACCACGCACCACCACAGAAACTTAAATCAAGTTGACGCTATTGGCACCCAATGTACCTTGCTGAGAGCACCTCGGCTGAGAAAGATCAGAACCATTTGCACCCACTGGGATCTGCTGAGCCACACTGGACCTGTTCCTGTTTGCACCCTGCTGAATGCTCTGTAACACCACAGTGAATTAAGTCTCAAACTCTACAATTAATTTCATTTTACTTTATTATTCCATGATTAATATTAATTGATTCGCGATTTATAATATTTTACTTTCACCTAATATGTCATGCATCTTAGGTTGTTATAAATCAAGCATGTTTTAATTGAATAATTAAACTTGTGATTAATTGTGCCCTAAAAAGACAATTAATGCTAGGAGTTTATACATTGCTAGAGTCATTTAATTGAAATTGGAATAATAAGAAAAATTGAATATAACTTTAGGAGCTTGAAAAATATTTTGCAAATTGTGGTTTCCCTCCAACTCTTTTCTTTTATTTATTGTTATTTTTATTACTTTTGTTTAACTCGGATTTTTAAACACTGTAACCCCCATTTTCTCCAAATTAGTTTAATTAAATTATTAAATTCAATTTAATCCACCTTCCTCGTGGGATCGACCCGTACTTGCCGTTGTCTACCAGTTAAACACCGTGCACTTGCGATTATTACAAGTGGGTCAAATTAGCCTGTTTATTTTGGTCGGTTAAACCCGCAACAAGTTTTTGGCGCTGTTGCCGGGGAAGGTAGCGGTGTAATTGAATTTAAGATTTATTTTCACTAATTTAAAAAAAAAAATCAGAAAAAAAAAACAAAATTTTATTTTTATTTTGTTAAGTTCTTTTTACACTCATTTAGTGTTATTTGTTTGATTTTGCAGAATACATGCTTCTCGAGAAAATTGGACGATCCTGCAATTATCAAGCAAATTTTAATTTTAATTTTAATTTTAAATTTTTTTTATTTTGTGAGGAGAGTTTTAATTTTATTTTCACTTCCTCTACATGACAAGGGGTTGTTGTTGGTAATTAGGGTATTGGATTGGCCATTATTTGGTGTAGATGCACAGGACAAGGAGCTTGGAAAAGAAAGAAAATGAGATGGGGAGTGCATGACTTTTGTCATGGTATCTGGGTATTAGTAAAATTGGATCAAAGTGAGAGATTTCGAAACAAAATTACATGAAATTGAGAGATTTCAAACAATGGAATTTGGTAGAGTTGGATTGAAGACAGGGTTTGGGGTGGTGGGATGTGTGAATTATTAACTGTATTTTATCAGTTTTTGGGGAAGAAACAGAAACCGAAAGGATGGAATTAAAAAAGGCAAAGAGAGAGAGATGGGTTGTGTGGTTTTGTCCATGCTTCGCTTTGTTTTTGCTAGGTTTTTTGGGTTTTTTTTTTCTTCTTGTATATAGTTTTTCCCTGCTTTGGTTTGCTTTGCTTTTAGAGAGTTTTTGGTTTTTTTTTCTTCTTCCCTTCTTTTCTATCTTTCCATCAAAATAACTTTTTTTTTCAAAATTGTGTGTTGGGTAATCAACCATGTCTATGGCCATGTGTCTTGTTTTATTTTGTAAAGTGGGTTGTATTGTTGAGTATTGTACATTTAAGATACTTGTGGGTTTGATGGGGTAGAGATTTGGTGGTGGGAAAGTCATAAGATGGTGGTTCATTCCAAGGTGTGGAGGGGGAGGATCATGGAGGTAAAGGGGCATGGTGGTTTATTTTCAAAGAAGGGGGATGTTGAAGAAGATGGATGAGAAGTTTTAATTAGATCTTTCAAGATTATCATTGAGATATGTTTTCTGAAATTAGTGGACAACACTATTGTGAGTTTGTCTCTCATGTCCACATCAAATACAAACTTGCAGGCAACACATTTGAGTTGAATCATCTATGTTTTGGTGATGATAACCTCAGTTTCTGGATTCCCACATCCATAACACTGGACATATTTCTTGATGAAATTCTCTAGGAGACCAGCGAGCTTAGCAGTTTCATGAGCCCCATTTACGAGAGCAATGCTTGTCTTCTCATCAATTTTAGATTAGGCTCCAAGCTCACAACCAAAATACTTTGTAGTGTAGGAAGCAGTCAGTCATGTTGACTACATTGGTCTTGATGCCATTTCCCTTGCCCTCAATCTTGATAATCATCCTGGCATTTTATACCTATAAAGGCATCGTCGCTGCTTCCAGCACATATGTTCTGTAAAGACTTTTTTTTTTTTCAATACCAACAACGATGTATCAAAATTTTCAGGAAAGACGAACAAGGTAGTTATAAGCTTTGAGAACAACAAATGTGTTTTGATCTTCTAAAAAGATAGTCCCTTCTTGGATGCCAGGAAATTGGTCTTCTGCAAGTACAACAGGTTGCATAAAATTACAACCAAGAGACTGTTCACAGATAGTATAGAATTGCATGCATCTAACTTTTCTGGATGAGGATCTGTTCTTTTTCCTCGACAAAGGACAATACCTTCCAAGTAATCCAATGGATCCTAAAAAGAGATTGACCATTTCAGACATAAAAGAAGTTTCACACTTTACAAACTCCACTTTGCCTATTTGGCAGAAATAGCAAAAAAACTGCAAAATATTTTTCTTATTGCCTGCTTAATTATACAAAACGTATTGACATAACAAGTAACACAATAAACAAACATGATAATACTCCCATCTTACGAGGGGGATACTCCATACTTGAGCATAATAATATTCAAGAAATTTTTTATTTTTTTTATTTATCATTTATGGAAAACTTCAAATGCAGAGTTAATGTGGAGTTATATTACGATGCATGTCTGATGATTTACTAGAATGATGTGTTGGTATTGGTGGATATTTGATATTTAATACCGGCTTCTTGCTCAAGTAGAAAATAAGGGCACTATCAAAGGCATCAACATCAAGCGTCATTCCCTCACCATCAACCACTTGTTCTATGCGGATGATCTCATGTTGTTTTGTAGAGCCTCTCAAGTGGAAGTCCACTCAGTTAAAGACATTATCCAACAATAATGCTTAGCTTAGGGTCAAACAATAAATTACGACAAATCGTATGTTTTCTACAGCTCCAATGTCCACTTGAAGCACACCAAAATGATCAACAAAATCCTGGGTTCTAAGTTGTTCAACCCTAAAGAGAAATACCTGGGCTCCCCTTTTCTATTGTCCAAAAAGAAAGCTATAGATTTCCAATTCTTAATCGACAAAGTTAACGCGAAACTCTCTAGCTGGAAATCAAAAGTCCTCTCCCAGGTTGGAAAAAGGTCATGATTAAAGTAGTCTTAAATTCAATTTTTGTTTATACAATGCAAATTTTCCTTCTAACCAGTTCTGTAACCACCATACTGGACAACCTGGCCTTTAATTTCGGATGGAACGGAGCGGAGGATAGCAAGGCCAAGCATATGTGTACTTGGGATCAAATTACTTTACCTCGCCATCTCGGAGGCTCAATATTCCATCAGCCAGGAATAAAAATTTGGCATTATTGGCAAAAAATGTGGCAAACTCTCTCCTCACCCTACAATCCTCAAGTTCTTCAATTCAAAACTCTTTACTTCAATAAAAAGAACATTTTTCAACTATCTTAACATCCAACCATCTTCTTCTTCTCTTGGAGAGGCAATCTAAACTCTTTCTTGAAAATTAAATGCCATCTCCTCTGGCAAGTTTTCTCGGGAGAATATATTGATCTCTGGCGAGATTGTCGGGTCAAGCCTAGACTTATCCTTGCTGATTGTCTACTTTTACCTCCAACTCATTCAAACCCTTGTATCATTCCATAGCTCTGGTTGCCATCGTCTGGCCTGGGTTCTCAGTGGAACATGGAACTCATCATGTCCATTTTTTTAGCACCGATGGCTAGGGATATCCTGGATATAACTATCAGACAGTCAGTGAGTCCGGACAAACTCCCGACCATTTGACAAAAAAGGCATCTTCTCCGTTAAAAGTGTCACTCAGGCTTTTGCTTATGATCAACCTGAAAGTTCCACCTCAAGTGTAACAACTCTGCAACTCAGGGCTTAAAAATTAAGGAAGTTATGGACAATTAAAGCCCCCACTTGCGCTATTTTCTTATTTGAAAAATCACCCAAAACATTCTTCCTACCATGAACAACTTGGTTCACCTGCACACGCCTATTATGACTACTGTATCTTCTTCCAAGATCACACAAAGGATGTAATTCATATTTTCTTCCTTTGCCCGATCATCATTAGACTTGGGCACCTCTCTCATCTGCCAATTGATTGGAGCAATGCCAATTTTTATCCTCCCTATATCTCGCGGTTTTTCACTTTCATGTGGGACACAACAAGACCCATCCAGAGGATAGAAAGGAAATGATGTCTTAACTCATGGCTATTCTCCAAACTATCTGACAGATTCGCAACAAATCTATGGCAGATTCGCAACAAATCTATCTTCGACAAGACAAAAATATGCACTCAAATGTTCCTTGTTTTTTTTTTTTTTCCAAACTTGGAACGCTTGGCAAAAGCAATGGTTCACCAATGACCCAACCCCTTCAGATCGATCTGGCTCTAATGTGATTATGGATATAGAAAGGCTTATGTATCCATTCATCACATTCTGGAAACTGCAATTACTAAAAGTTGAACTACTCATTCCATTGCCTGGGTGGCTCCTAATGTTATTATTGGTCCTCATACAGATGTATAAACCACCAGAATCAAGTTGACAGAATAAACTACATATCTTCTCAGCTTAAACCCATTCCCCTTACATTAGACCCAGCTATGATTATTGTTACTTATGACGCTAGTTTCTTCGAAGCATCAAAACATGGAGCAATAGGGGTACTAGCGGTGAATGTGTTTGGCCTGGTGCTTGCTCAAGTGGCATGCCCAATCTCAGGGAAGGTGGTGAACAACACGATGGTTGAATGCCACGCTGCAGAGGCAACCCTTTTGCTGATCCAAGCTAGATTATGGAAAACATGGCTTCTTCTAGGAGACTCAAGGACTCTTCAGACCATTTTGCTAGAAAACCAGCAGGAGCCGGAGACAACCATTTGTTGGATGTGGCGTCCGCTTATTGACAACATTCGACGTCTTCTCTCTATTCATAGCTCGTGGTTTTGTAATTTTATTAATAGAGTCCTCAATTTCGAGGCTCATAACTTAGCTACTATAGCAGGACAACAATATTGTAACAGTAATTATTAATTTTATGCTATATGCTTTTAACGAAAAAAAAAAAAAACTAGCTCAACAACAAAAACACAACCGAACATTTATAATTTTGCTAACCATATCTTATAACACATGTTAATATGTTATTACCATTTTAACCTAAACTGATAATTAGGGGTGGCAATTTGTTAGACAAGGCGATAACCCAATGTAGCTAAGGTAATTCGCTTTATTGCTTGTAGTGAAAAGAATAGTGAAGCAGTAACTACACATTAAGTAAATCAATATACTTGGCTTTGCCTAGTTAGAAATTTTTAGGTTTTAATTTTTTAATTAGAAGAAACTACAATTATCAATATATTGCAAAATGTGTTTCTTTTGCATTTATTTGCATTAGTTATGCAATCATATACGCCTAGTTATCACTATTAAAAACTTGGTTATTTAGAAGCTTCAACATAGGCAAACTGCATTTTTTCGTAGTTTTTTTTTTTTTAATCAATTAGAATTATGGTGACAAAAAGTTTGGGTCGCAAAACTATGAAAAAAATGTAAACCATCTCCACCCAACACAACAAAATAATTAATAATGCCGTGATAGGGCTTAGGGGATTGACAGAACTAACCCAGCAATACGCCATTAAACCACTAATTTTTTTTTTTTTTTTTAATTATTTTTCCCATAGACCAACCTTGGTAAAATGCAACAGCAACACCCAGTAGACCAATCAAGGCCCTTACATACCTGTTCAGCCCATATCCTAAAAGAGGCCCTACTAGCGTGGCTAAAGAGTTCCAACACCTTGCAAGTCCCCCGTGGCATGTGCTTGGCCGCATTGGAGCTTACATGGAGCAATGGAAAGGAGAAAGCTTGTATAGATAGCCATCATAACAACATAGGAATTTACTGAGGCCACTCCATCTCATTCTTAATTGTACGCGGAGCAACCATTACTGATTAAGGTGGCGTATGTTTTTTTAGTGTTTAGAAGTAGGGGTGGGTATTCCATCCCGCGATTCCGATCCCGTCCCGTCTTGTCCCGATTTTTTCGGGTCTTAATGAGATTAAATAATTTCATTCCGATCCCGTCCCGATCTAGAATGGGATGAGATGGGATGTGATGAAGATTTTCAATCCCGCCAATCCCGTCCTATCCCGAGCTAATTTTTCAATATTTATTATTAATATATATTATTTATTTATTTTAGGATTTTAATATTTAGATGCCTATATAAATTCACTGACGTATATAACATTTTAAAGCACGCTAATTCCGTCCCATTCACCAATTGAATATGCCTATTTACAGTACTTTTTATGGAACAGAATGTTGTAGAACAGTGTTTAAGAGATCGTGCGCACATTTTCAAAGACCAAACACTCTTGTAGGGTATATGACGTTAGAAGCCTGCTCGCAAACCATTTATTTCAGGTTTTCCTGCTTTATCGAAGGTGTGAAATAAAAATGTGAAAAATGTAGGCAAAAAATGTCAGACACTGGTACATGCCAGAAAAGTGAAAAACACAAGGTGCACTGAACAAACAATGATCCAAGCAAGTTCTTCAATCTGTACAGATTATGCAATTGTGTCCGACTAAGGAAAATGCAGCTCAGATAACCATAAAGGTCGTAAAATTCTAATTTCATTAGCAGTCCAAAGTAGGGCACCACCACTTTAATTTGGATGAAAGAGCAAGACTGGATCACAAATTAAGAGTTCTTCACTAGGTAGGAATGGCACTAAATTTAGCTAAAAACCAGCTATTTTCGACAAAATGACCCAGCCCATGCTTCTGATGGGGTATTATTTTTACAGTAAATCTAGCAAAGTTTTTTCCCTCAAAGGTCTTACACATGGGGCTTTTTTATACTTATTAGATTATCAAAAAATTTGATCAACAAATAAAGCACGCTGATCCCGTCTTGAACCCGTTTGGAATGGGACGAAGTTGGGATGAGGTCTATCCCATCCCGTCCCGTCCCGATCCCGTATGAACGGGATGGGATAGGAATGGGTCTATCTTGCCCCATCCCGTCCCATGCCTACCCCTACTTAGAAGTTAACTTTTTAATTAGAGCTAGAAATTCTGAACGAGCTTTTGAATGAATTGTTTGCTTTGCTTTATGAATGAGATGCTGATTAGAAGTTGTAAAATTTAAAGGTGTTTGCTTTTAGGTGCTGAAAGTGAACTGTTTGATCATTTTGCCCTACTGAGGAGACACATACAAGAATGGAGAGGTGGTGGGTTGAAAACCCGACATTATACGGTGGGGGTGATCAATTTGTCAAAGCTTTCAAAACTACATGTTGCATAATGAAAACTACATGCTATATAACGAAAATTTTAAAATATACATAAGAGCTTTAAGAAACTTACCCCTCTTAGTTATGGACTCGACTCTGACTCTATTCAAAAACAAAAACAACACCCTCTAAGACAACCTTGTCATACTATTTTTTGTGTAGGGTCAATATCAAATTGAGTATTTTAAGGTGTTGACCAAGTTGGTCGTGTCGTGTTGGGTGACTCAGTTATTATCCTTGTTGTTTTTCTTTCGGGTTGGCTTGACAGGCACAGGCTAGACTCAACTATCATGTCATGTTTGGAGCAAGGATTGTGATTCGTTTTTCGGGTTAATTTCAGTATCTTGATTTTAAGAAATATTTCAAGAAATATTTTGGTGTGTAAAGACAGAATGTAAAATTTTTAAGGATACATGAAATATATATATAATGCATTTGAGGATATATGAAATATATGAAAAAAAAATTCAAAGTAAATAAATCTATTAAACACATTAAATGAAGCTTAAATATCAAGAAATGAAACAAACATAAAATCAATATATAAATAGAAAATCAGGGGGTTGTTTCAAAAATCAATAAATAATTAGAGAAAATAATAATTAGAAAAAACTCGAAATTTAAGAAAAAAAACTCTGAAATTTGTCGAAAATTTGATCATTGAGTTATGTGTTTTTCGTGAAAAAAAAATTTAAATTTACGAAAAAAAATCGAAATAATTTCGGAAAAATGTAAATTTATATTTCACCATTTTTATTTTCGTAATTAAAAAAAAAAACTAAAAATTCGGTGAGATTTCGCGAAAACTCACTCCGTCGTTTGGGGTTGGTTTGGTAGACTTGACTCGGTTATCATGTTAGGGTTGTATTTGCGTTTGGTTTACCTGTGACCCAACAAATGAAGTAACACAATTATGACAAAACATAGCCCATCCTCACCCATATTACATATCACAAATTACAAAGTTTCCATATCTTGTTAACATAAATAAAAATCTAAAGATCACCAATACCCATTTAGCGTTGACCGGGAATTCTTAAGTGCATCGGGATCTTGCCCGGTACACTGTAGTATTACTCAGCGTTGACATGTTTTGTATCGAACATCATATTCGATACAACAACTATCACACTTTTTAGACACTCATCCAAAACTCTTCTGTACTATCTAGAAAATTCCTTGGAATTTTGTTGTAGGTAAAATAAAATTTCGCAAAAGCAAAACATGTTAAACAAGTGATCCAAACATATCTTTATTTGAATTAGGAAACTTCTTAGATTCAAGAAACTACAGCTCTTAATACACAACTCTGTACACCACTGAATATATAAATATAAGACATAAGCCATGACACATTATTTGATGGTCTAAATAAGCGATTTCATCTATAGCTAACTTCAAGTAATCATCTTTTATTACAAATTAAGATCAATTCAAGGATCCAAATTACCTTTTGATATACCATGCAATCCTCATCTTCAAATTAGTACCACTAATCAGCCTCATAACTTTGTATTTCATAAAAATCAATTTTTTCTAATCTTTAATCACGAAAACAACCAAATCAAGCAAACCCCAATAAGAACCAAATCTCAAAATATCAAAGAGAACATACAATCGAATAAACAAAACATAAGTTTGATTGAAACATTAATGAATAAAAAAGAGTAAAGAATAGAAAGAGATTCTTATTTAGATGAGAAGAATTAGTAATGCACGAAGAAACCTAACCTCACCTTATTAACAATTATAAGGACTTAGGAAAATAATTGAGAAATAAAATATTCTTTCGATAGTCAACCGAATAACAATGAACCATCCTTACCTTATTTATAATAGTCCTAATAAAGAGATTTCAAGCTTTTCACTAATAATGGACTAGTTTTATGAATCTATAATTGAATGTACTTATTAAGCATTCAAATAGAAAGTAGTACCAAAATGAAGATCAACAATGAATGCAAAATGAAACTGGAACTTACCTTACTGGAAATCCAGATAGAAACAAGAGCAAAGAGTTGGATATTACATTCTCTCAATGGTTGCCGATGACACATAAAAAAAAGATTATCATCGCTGTCGTACATGTGGCAGAAATCATTCATCACAAGGATCAGGAATCCCAAAATCGGACCAGCTCATAAAGCCCAAAGAGGACAAGAACAATTATAAAAGCCCAAACAGGGTCCATCAGAAGAAGTCATAACTAAGGCACAAATCCAGGCCCGAGCGAGTTCTCTCATAAATAAGAGAAACGTTACATAAGAAAAAAAAAAGTCGTGGAAAGAGTTACGCCTCCATTGAAGTGTTTTCATATAGGAAGAGACTGTTACGAAGAATGTCTTCCGCCAATGCGCCTCACATGCTTAAGTCACGCAGAGAATTAACCGCAATCATTATATAAGGTAAAGCGGGTGATCGACAAAGGTATGCTACTTTAACATAGTTTTTTCCAGATTTATTTCCTTCTCCAACAGAGTTGTTGATTTAAGCATCGGAATGCCTTCGACCACTAAAAAGGTGGTCATTGACTGTCTAACATCTGTTTTGCTGGTCAAACTTACAGGGGGATGAGATTTGGACGCATCAGTTTGGTGTCGTCCTTGGGGAACGACATGTTTCCTTTTTGAAAAGAAGATCCAGTAACAAAACTCACTAAAATTTGAACAACGACCAAGAGGCTATCGAAAACAGATAGAACACTCTACAGACCCTCAACCCAACAACAATCACAATAACCTTCCTACTAGAAACGCTACACTGCCAACAACTCACAATCAAGACCAGCAATAACAACCGAGCCAATTGCTCCTGACGGTCAAAAATCCACAGCATGCAGTAGCTCAAACAACCCATACATCCGGCGACATCGTTACAGACCATCGGGTAGATTTGCTCATGCTCCTGATGAACCACATGATACAAATGATGGAGAAACTCACTCAAGAGCGTACTCAGTCAGCAGACCCTAACGAAGTGCTGCCCCAGCAAAACTCTACTAACCGAGCCCGAGAAAGCAACGAGGTTCCTATAGACCTCAACAGGGGAATCTCGAAAGCAATGAACCTATCCAAGGTAAGACTCGACATAGCGACGAAACAACTGCTAAAATCCCATTCAGGATCGGAGTCTCCGATCCTAATGTATTGTATGAGCTAGCCAAACCACCATTATCTAACCCTCATGATAACTCTCATGCCAAATAAGTTCACGCCACTAAAGTTCGAGGCATATGATCACACCACCGACCAAACAGACCATTTACGACATTTCCACCACATGATGGCGTTAAATGATAGTACGAAATCCATCTTATGCAGAACGTTTCCAACTAGTCTTACCTCTACAACAATGAGTTGGTTCAACAACTTACCACCGAGGTCGATAAACTCCTTCCAGGATTTGGCCATACTTTTATCACAAGGTTCATTGGTAGTACAAATGATGAAAGGACCACACTACTTGCTTCACATCAAACAAAAGCTTGAGGAGACGATAAGGAAATATGTCACTCGTTTCACTAATGAGCTGACAATGATCGACGAATACAACAATGACACGGTAACCGGTACTTTCACTATCGGACTGAAAAGATGACACTTTTTTATGCTTTCAACCTGGAACCCCCAAAAAACATGGCGATATTGTTGAAGACGGCCCAAAAACACAATTATCTTGAGGAAATGAAAGCTGCCAGGAAAAAAAGATCACTAAAGGGAGGGCCACTCGAATAAGAGAGGAAAGAAGAAGAGAAGACCGACCCTGGGTGGATAACATTCAGTCAAAAAGGCAACAAACCAATGGGAGGTCTGAATCCAGTCAGCAAAGTCCAAAAAGCTGCAGTCGGCAAGGCCCAGACATGAGCGGGTAACAAGTGTGATGCAAAAGACATACAAACCGTACACACCCTTGAAAACAAGCCAAGCCAATATACTAAAAAACATGGAAAAATGGGAGGACATTAACTGGCCACTCAGACTGAGAGGAGACCCTGAAGGAAGAGATAAGAGTAAGTACTATTCCACAAGGATCACGGGCACGATACCGATATTGCTACAATCTAAAAAATGAAATTGAGAATTTTGTTCAAAGAGGGCGACTTGACGAATTCATTAGAATGCCAGACAAGCTACCAAAAGGAAAGGAAAAGCCAGACACCACTATGGGATCAAAAGAACAGTTCAGGAAACTGATATACGCCCTACACTACTTAGCCGGAGAAAGCAAAACAATCAACCCAATTGAAGAAGCAACCAGAAACACCTCCCACTCGAGTTGATCTATATCAAAGTAGGAGCATTAACGCCGTCAAACAAAACCAGATAACAAATATGCCGATTCACGACAAAAGAGCATAAAGAAGTTTGCACCAACCTACTGACAGATGAAAGCCCGACCCATATTACCAATGACGAAAGTGGCGACAACAGACTCAGTTAAACTTTGGCAGTTGGTGCTGATGTGAGCATATTGGACAATCTGACGCTAATGTGAGCATGACTGGACAATTTGGCACTGATGTGAGCATGATTGGGCAATTCAGCACTGCTCAGTTACCAAATTAGGAAGCACCCCGAGTCCATTAGCTACAATAACATATTCAACAAACGTCAAGACACAACAAACAAATTAAACCATTTGCAAATTCGGCGGCTTGAAGACATAGACAATACAGAACAAAGTAACATGGACGAAACCCTCTAATAGCACAAGGATCGACATCAATCGAACAAAGGTCAGAAGGACGAAACAAACTTTTACGATAGGAAGCTACAACTTAGCATAACTTTTTGGAAAAATAACAACCACTAGGGTTTGTCAGAATACCCGAGCGGGGATTATCAATAAAACTACAAGTTTGAAATCCCCATCTTGCGCGCGAACAACAAAATTGAGGCATTGAAGCTAGATAATTCGAAGCAATCGACATATCAAGCCAAAAAAGATCAGGACACGAGTCTGACATCAGACCAACGAAGTAAATGTTGGACGAACGAGTCAACTTACTCAAATAAAAAACTTGGAGTCAACTAATATGTCGAACCAACAAAGTATAAGTTGGATGAAATAGCCATCTTACTCGTAAAAAATTTCGGGTCGATTAATATGTCGAACCAACGAAGTAAAAGTTGTTCGAAATAGTCAATTTACTCATAAAAAACTCTGAATCGACTAAAAATGTTGAACTAATGGAGTAAAATTCAAGACGGAAAAGTCAGCATGCTCAAATAAGCTCTCAGTCAATTGGCACGTCACGTCAGAAAGAACGAATAAAGTCAACCTACTTCGGGTCAACCAACGCGTCAAACTAACAAGGCAACAACTTATTCAGCCGTAGATATTGGATCAAAAAATTCGGACATCTAGGGAAGACGGTAAAGAAGTGCGAGATAAAACAGAGGAAATCACAACATCATTGGTGACATCATTCGATGGACGAAGAGCAACCTCATCACTAGCAAGAGGAAACTAAGCCCTCTCTTCGAAAAGAGAAGGAAGCGATGGTTCTTCAACCACTGGATCACTCGAAGAGCCTGGAACAACTTCTTCCTTATCTTCATCTTCAAATACTTGATCAACCAAGCCCCTCGATATAGTCAAAAAGCTCAATCCGCCCATCAATCAGTCGCTTCCAATCTCCCCCCTCCGCAATGCAAAGCCTGTCCTTGGCAGCAACAAGTTCATTCTTAGCTGTGATAAGCCATCCCTCAATGATGGTAAGCATCGCAGAAGTTTTCGCCTTGACCTTGTCAAGCGTAGCTGTTAACTCCTCCACCCGTTCTTTAGTAACATCACGATTAACAGATTGCTACCACGACACATGCAGCCTCATCATAAGCCGCCTTCTCGGTAGACGCTCTCTTTCCACATCATGCAAACGTGCACAGACCCCATCCAACTCGATCCTCAAAGACTCGAGCTCAACTGCAAACTTATCCTGTGCACCCACCGCTTCAATCAACAAGGCTCGAGCAGCCCCCGCTGCTTTCTTCAGTTCTGCGCATCATGCTTTCAACACGACGAATTGAAAAAGGACGTGAAAAAGTACTAGCAACAGCGCCGCCAACTTTTCGCAAAGAAGTCATATGGTTACGACCAACTCGGAAATCCAAGACCATCACCGCCGCATAAGTAAGATGATTCATCCTGTCCATTATCTGCTTAAGATCGTACCGAGATGAGTGCTTGGATCCAGTATGGGAATTGAGGTTTTTCCACCGACTGTCTGTGTCATTTATCAACCTACGTGCACCATCCTGCACGTCTAGTTGAGTAAACCAACAAAACTTTTCATCTGATTTGATACAGATATCTTTCGAGTTGGGCTTCGTCCAACTAATCCGCAGATGGATAACGCGGGGATCTGGAAGTACAGAAGAATCTTCCCCAAGAGCCAGCGGAACAACAGTGACAACATAAAAACCACTCTTGCCTTCCCAGTTCATAGCAGCTGTAGTAGGAGCGGAACAAGTAGTAGTGGCAGTAGGAAAATAAGAATCCAAACGAGCGTGAAAAGAAACTAAGAAATCAATCGCGTCACTAACATGAATGGAAGGAGATCGATGAGGAAGAACCTAAAAAATCTGACCACTGCCGACAACCTCCTTTAACTGATTCGCCATTAGCTGGAGCATTTTTTCATCGCTAGCCCGAGGGTCATCGTTGGACTATTCAACAACGTTAAGGACACCATTGGCGGAAAGAAGCCTCTTTTCATTATCATCCAACGGGCGAGTAATCTTCTTCTTACTCCTCTCTAGCACCAACTTCATCTCCTCAACCTCCTCGAGGGATAAGCTATCCTCTTCCACAACCTCCTTACCAGAATGAATCGGACGAGGTACATTCCGAGCAGCACCACAAGTAGAAAGTCGTTTCTTCTTTCGAAACATGATCGAAATATACCAACAATTTCTTCGACAGACTAGCAGGCCTCAAAAGTTTCCTCTACTTGGAAGCCGAGCCAACAACCTGGTGCAAATAGGTGCATCAAGATTTGTAACACGCCTGTCCGAACTCACTCCCAATCACAACGAGCAACGATCTCCTCAACACGAGATCTAATAAGAAAAATTCGCTCCGCCTCGTTCATAATGTACAAGCAGCTAGGCTCCAAAATGTCCTCAAAGAGAAACACCTCAACTAGACACACATGAAGCTACAATAATTGGTCACTGACCCTTCGCTCCTCCGCAATTAACTATAGATCATTCCGTTTGTTAGGGACTCGAAACGACCACACAGACGACCTCACAACTGGAAGTAGCCATAGTTAACAAAAACATAAAATCAGGACCTCGACCAATATTTGATATCATCGAGCTTCCCAAAACAGGCAGGAAAGCAGAGGAAGCAAATATCCTTGGTCATCATCAAACCAACCACCAAATGCAGCACTTTAACAGTCAAAGGAATGCCAGATAGATTGGCCCTCGCATAGGAATAATTTGTGACCCTTCAACCATTGGGACCCATTTGGGTAGAAGGAATGCCCAAAAAATCTATATACTCCCAAAACAACTTTGGAAGTGGGAATCGAAGGCTAGAAAGCAACATGCACAGATAAAGTGCAATATACCCTGACCTTAGACGACAAGGACTATCGTCCTGTCTAGGTAGAATAATCTTGAGGTTGGATGGAAAATTATAGTCATAACGAATGTTATCCAACATCGCTTAAGAAACTTTCTTAGGAGAAAATAAGCTTCACAAGCAGCTAGCTCCTCACCGCTTTGTTTATCGCCAGCATACATCATTAAAGAATGGAGAAGTAAGGAAACGAATAAGTTGAAATAAGAAAAATATGTAATTTCAAAGATAGCGTAAAGAGGGAAACAAACCTATCACGCACCCTTTTATAGAGTCGGGCGACGAAGGGATTGCTCAGGGGACGGCGTGCGAGATATGATGGCGACACGAAATCCCATAAATGTGCGCAAAAATGAACGGGGAGTAAGAAATCGAGACACCAACCCACCAAAAGTTGCTGACAACATTAAATGCAAGGCAATGATAGAATTGAAAGTCCAACCATCATGAAGTTAGTGGTGACGTCAGTGTACCCACTAACGAAGGGGGAGTAGTTGATGATACATAAAAAAGACTTTTCGTTGTCGTACACGCGGCAGAAATCGTCCATCACAATGATCAGGAATCCCAAAATTGGACCAATTCATAAATCCCAAAGAGGGCAAGACCAATCATAATATCCAAAATAGGGTCCGTCAGATGAAGTAAGAACTAAGGCCCAAATCAAGACCCGAACAAGTTCTCTCATAAAGAATATAAACATTACATAAGAAAATAGTCGTGGAGGGAGTTATGCCTTCATGGACGCGTCTTCATAAAGGAACAGATTGTTACGAAGAACGTCTCCCTCTGTGCCGCCTCACATGCTTAAGTCACGCAGAGAATTAACTGTGACCATCATATAAGGTAAAGGAGGCGATCGACAAAGGTATGCAACTTTAACTAAGTTTTGTCCAGATTTATTTCCTTCTCCAACATAGTTGCTGACTTAAGCATCAGAGTGCCTTTGGTCACCAAAATGGTGGTCCTTGGCAGTCTAACATCTGTTTTGCAGGTCAAACATACAGGGGGGCGGGATTTGGACGAATCAGTTGCAAAAGTCAATTTCTTCAATTACTATCTTGTAATGTTGACCTATTGGTGTTTTCTCAAAAGCGATTTCGGTGAAACCCAAATAAAAAATGCAAAAGAATGTGAGTGAATAAATACAAGTAGAATTGCAATAAGAACGAACATGTTGTTAGTGGTGGTGATGGGATTAATAAGAGATGGGAAGAAGCGTTCGAAAAATAGAGATAAAATGGTGTATTTATCAAGTAGAGAGACGCATAATTGCTGCTTTGATTAAGAGAAAATGTAATAGTCAGAATTACAAGGAAGAGAAAATAATGCTCTGCCATTATAAAAATATATGGGGAGGCACGTGCTCGCCACATGCAAAAGATAACGGTCAGGATGGGGAGATTGCAACTAACCAAAAGTAGGGGAGATCCACTAATATTTAAACAATATGGTCCCCATTATGGTGGGGGGATCCTCTAAATGACCCAATCATTATTCGCTAATTATTGGAATTTGAGATACCCCTCAAACTCAAACTCAAACTAATCGAATAAAAATAGACATACCCCCTTGATCGGACAAGGACAGGTTTCTTACCGAGCAAAGCTTTTGGGACTATTTCCAAGTGACAGTGCAAAACACAAATCCACATGACATGACTTTGAGGTTGACTCACAGTTGATTTGAGATGTTCAAACACATCTCAAGGTTATTAAACATCCCACCCTCTTCTTCCTTGTCATGTTAATTGAATTGAACCACCTCTTCAGGTTCTGGTGAAACAACATAAATATATAAGCGAGGCAAATGAAACTGTAGTTATTCATCAGCAGGTCAATTAACTTTTCAAGGCCGCAACAGAGCTAAAACTCGACAGAACTCAGTTAAAATTGCATACATTTGTCGAATGCTCCCTTTACCTTTTATAATGGTCGATGTTAAATCCCTGCGTGACTTAAGCATGTGTGGCGCAACTAGGGGAGACGTTCTCTATAACAGTCCCCTGTTTATGAAGATATGTCTGTGGAGGCATAACTCCCTCAACAACTTTTTTTTTATGTAACATTCCTCCCCTTGAAAGAGAACTTTATCGGGCCTAGATTTGGCCCTCTGATTATGATTTATACCGACGGGCCCTGTTTGGGCTTTCATGACTAGATTTGTCCTCTTTGGGCTTTACGAATTGGCATGGTCTTGGGATACTTGATCCTAATGATAGACGACCTCTACCCTGTGTGTGGCTGCCATGATGGTCTTATTTGATGTATCATCAGCTACTCCCCCTTAGTTAGTGGGTGTATTCGCGTTGCCATTACCTGTATGACGAGTGGATTTTTCAGTTCCACCATCACGACGCATTTAATGCGGTTACCAGCTGTTAGTGTTTTTGTCCCTTCGATGTCTCATCTGCCTGTTTGTTTTGGTGTGATTTCTGGGATTTCGTGCAGCCGTCATATTTTATACATTTCTATTAGTGGGCCTTTAATTTTTATTCGTATAAAAAAAAAGGAAGTTGGTTCAATATCTTTTTTTACATTCCCTTTGTTCCCAGTTGTTGATTTGTTCTTTTTTTTGTTTTCATCACATAATGATGTCAAGCTTTAGGGTTTTGAGTGACAATGTGCTTGATGTTTGCAAAGCTTACTGTTTACCCAATTGAGCGACATGGATGACTTTGGATACCATTCGTCATGGCTATTATCTACCAGCCGATCTCGAGATCATCCTTCTTGAAGAAGGCAATAGTCCTGGTTGTCCAAAGACTGGATATATCGCTTTGTATCTCGGCATGTTTCACTCTGGTTTCAGGCTTCCAATTCTCGAGATCGTTTGGGAATACCAAGATTTGGTGGGCATTGCTACTACTCAGATGGTTCCTAATGGCTGGAAGGTTCTATTCCCGACATTGGCGAGAGCCATTTTATTCGAGATTCCTATGAATGTCAGGGTTTTTCACTCCTTGGTGGGATTCAGAGTAAACGCTAATCGTACTTCCTATCTTCGTCATCCGTCTTGCTTCAAGAGTTTGTGGGAAGAATATGGGGGCTGGTCGAGGCCCTGGTTTTATGCATCCATTGTTTTCGACTATTTTAAGTTGTGCAATCACCAAATTTTATGGTTGTTTCGAGAGCCAAAGAGGAGCGAATTGTTGTTTTCATTGGAAAAGCGGGAGCTCTGTGACCAATTTAACAATCTGCCCCGAGTATCTGTGGAGGATTTCCTTTCTACAGACGCTATTACTCATAGTGGTCTATATACCTTGTGTAAGGCGGATCATGCAGAGATTACGATGGCTCGCGCTTCATGAGTTACAGTCACATGTGCTAGTAAAGTCGTCGTATCTGTCGAGGGATCGAGGCATCATTCTCCTGTTAGCATTGGCGATGCAAATGTAGGCCGGGAGGCTAGTTCGTTAGGGAGTCTATGGGCCGTGTTGCTCCTGTTATCACCAAAGACCCTAGTAATGCCAGCTCGAGCATCAGAAAGAGGAAGGTACCGTGGCCTCCTAATCTTTTTAGCTGCTGGCGATTAGTCCCCTGAAGAAGAAGAACTTGCTACTCTGGTTCATGGTTCTACTGTGGCTTCTCCTCCTCCTCTGATATCTTCCGAGAAGGGTGATTGTGATATCGGTGATCCTGCCACTCGAGAAGCTGAGGAGATAGACCAAGCTCTTGAGAGGAGTATAAAGGAAGTTTTTCATCCTTTGGATGCTTGTGAAAAGAGTTTTTTCTCTTCCAACGGTTTGTCTGGCTCTTTCAATCTGTTAGTTGATTATTCATGTGTCATCGACCACAAGATGTTTCAGCTTGGTGTTGAGTTGTCCAAGAATCCTAAAAGCACAAAGACTCTGGACGACTTCGAGTTTGATCCTCTGTTGGAAGATCGAGTTGTTGCTCGAGGTCAGGGCTCTAAGCCCTTTAAGTATTTTACTATTGCAGGTATCTCAAGATTGCCCGCTGTCCTCTTCCCGTTTTGTCGCGGTTATTTCTGGGAAGTTTTATTCTCCTTCTAAGATTGATGTGCAAGATAGTGCTCATAATCACATTGTCGGTTGTCAGGGGTGGTTGGCTAATAGGACTCCCATGCTTGCACGTCTTCCATGCAACCATCTTGATAAAGGCCTTAAGCATCTCATGAAAGGAATTTGTCATTTCACTTTTGCAGTCGTGATGGGGTTGGATTATAAGGTTGCCCACGATTAGGTGGCACTTGTTGAACAAAAGCTGGCAGGGCAGGCCTTTGTTCTTTCCCAAGTTCTCCGCGAGTTTGATCCACTGAGAGCGTAGTGCGCAAAGTATACAAAGGCTGCTGAGGCCGCACGGACTTCATTAAAAGAAGTCGAAGTCGTTATGGACAAGTTTGCTTCCGACCTCAAGACTTCCAAGGTAGAGCTGGAAAAACTTCTTTCTCAACTGAGTATTGCTAAGAGGGAGTTTTCCAATCAAGTGGATGAGTTTGACGAGGCCAAGTGTTTTGCTGCAGAGTACTCTGCGTATCCGAAGGCTTCTATGGTGCGAGTTGCTCAGCTGAACTTCGAGTTTACTACTGCCAAAATGACAGCTTCTGCCAGACTTGCTGCCATTGATAGTGAACTTGTGCCGACTCAGACTAAGATTTAATTGGTCACCGATAGGTTAAAGGCTCCAGAGGTAACGGATTGGAAAAAAATAGTCGATGGTTGCCACGACTTCTTGGACTTTATCGAGTCGCGAGGCTTGGATTTATCTTAGTATCGTTGTTACGCTAAGCAAGTATTCGAAGATGAAAAGGAATCCATTCCAAATCCGCCAAGTGACCTTGTTGTTGAGGAACAATCAGCTTTCTCGTTTGCCCAAGTCTGTGCCATCGAGTGATATCGTTGTTGACATAGATGTCGCTTCTTGAATACTTCATGTAATCTTTTATGAAAAATCAATGAGAATTTCTTTTTCTTTTATAATTTGTACACAATATGTCTTCCCGTCCAACTTGTTAGACTTAGCTTTGTGCTTTCGACATTCCTAATAGAATCCTGACTTGTTCGTCCAAGTTTTTACAAATGTGCTTCGACATTTGACGTGTTAGTTGTGTAGAAGCTTCTTATGAAATTTGACTTTTTGCTTCAAAATTTTGATGACGTACGTTATAATTGACAAGAAAAATTATGGCTCATATGTCCTGGTACATTATTACTTCATGGTTGATCAGACCAGAAGTTTCATGTTCATGCCCGACTTGTTTGTCCTGATTCATGTATCTAGGTTTTACTTGTAGCTCGATACTTTGGTCGTGCTTTGTTCTTTTCGAGTAAAACTTTTAGTTTGACTTCTTTGTCCTTACTATACTTTTGTCTTTTGAACGCAAAATGGGGAATGTCAAGGAGTTTTATTGATAGTATTTTTTCAGGTGCTCTACATTCCACGGTCATGGTAGTTGTTCCCCCTTCGTATGTTCTAAGTAGTACATCCCTGGTCTTATGATTTTTATTATATTGTACAACGTTTTCCAATTCGGATTCAGTTTTCCCACGTCTGGTTCCTTTATGTTGAGCTGAATTTTCCAGGGTACCCAGTCGTCTATATAGAAAGTACGGGGCTTTACCTTTTTTTTTTTAGTAGTTGGACATACATGTTGGAAGGTTGCTACTTTGATAGAAGTCGTTTTTCGCTTTTCCTTGAGGAGGTCTAATCTGACTCTCAGTGCTTCATTATTGTCCTATGCACAAAATTCTTCGATCCTGAATGTTGGCATCACAATTTCTACAGGTATCATCTTTTCAGACCCTTATATGCGGGCAAAAGGAGTGTCTTATGTTGGGGTTCTTTTCATTGTTCTGTATGCCCAAAAGATGCTAGGCAGTTTAGTCATCTATAATCCCTTTGATGCTTCGAGCCTTCTTTTGATTGCTTCTAGGATCGTTCTGTTGGTGACCTCGCTTTCCCATTTGCTTGTGGATGGGCGAGTGCTGTAAATGTTTTTGGTTTTCGCACAACTCTTTGACCTTCTTGCCTTTGAACTGTTTTCCGTTGTCGATGACAATTACTCTTGGGATTTTGAAACTGCATATTATGTCTTTCCAGACGAATTTTTTTACTTGGGCTTCTCCTATTTTGCTTGTGGCTCTACTTCCACCGACTTAGTGAAGTAATCCACTGCTACGAGGAGGAATTTCTTTTGATTGGACACAAGGAGTGGTCCCACAATGTTTATTCCCAATTGTGCAAACGGCCAGGACTGCTCATTGGGATTAGATTATTGCCCGACATGTGAGTGTATGGGGAAAATCTCAAGCACTTATCACAAGTGTGAACGAGTTTATTTGCATCCGCTTGCATCGTGGGCCAATAGTATCCCAGAGTCATTGCCTTGTGGGCTAGCGTTCTTACTTCTGGGTGATTTTCTCGCGCACCATGGTGCATTTCCCATAGGACATAATCAACATCATTAGGCGAGAGACATCTTAATAGCAGACTGGTTGTGAACCTTCTTAGAGTCTATCATTGATCATTGTGTATCGTGCCACTCGGTTTCGCATTTTGGGCCTCATCTTATCTGTTGGAAGTTCCCCATTTGTTATATAGGCTAGAATTGGGGTCATCCAATTGTTTTCCTGATCTGTGGCGCATGGCTCTTGTATTTGATTTTCCAGTATGGAACTTTCCTGTATGGTGAAGAGTGGATTCTCATTTTCTTTAGCTCGTGATGCTTCCTTCGCTAACTAGTCAACTCTTTTGTTCTTTGGCCTTACAAACTGCCGAATAATCGTGGTTTGGAAACCTTCTACAGACTCAGCAGTCTTTTGATGGTAAGCTTTCATTCGAGCGTATTTGATTTTGAATTCGTCATTCAGTTGATTGACCACCAATTTCGAGTCAGTGAAGACGTTGATCTCTTTTATTCCCAAGTGTTTTGCTAGTTTGAGCCTAGCTATCATTGCTTCATATTCAGCTTCATTGTTCGAGGCTTTGAAATTGAATTTTATTGCCTTTTCTAACGTTACGCCTTACGAATTGTATAGGATCATTCCAGCTCCACTCCCCGCCTCGTTGGATGCTCCATCGCAATGGAGCATCCATTCACAGGTGTGTTTGCTTGGTCTGTTCCTTTTCATGGTTGCTTTTCAGTTGGTGGTCGCTATTGTCACTGAATTCAGCAATGAAATCCACCAATGCTTGGGTTTTTATTGTGGTTTTAGGGGAATGACAGATGCCGAACTACCCAAGTGTTATTGCCCATTTCACCAATCTTTCGGATAGCTTGGGTTTGTGCATTACCGACCAAAGTGGTTGCTCGGTCATGATAATGATCGGGTGGGCTTGGAAGTATGGTCGTAGCTTTCTCGAGGATACGTTCAGAGCGAATGCCAGTTTCTCCAAGGCCGGGTAGTTGTTCTCTGCATCTGCAAGCGTTTTGCTGATGTAATATACTTATTTTTGTGCGCCTTTTCTTTCTATATCAGTGTCGAATTCACCGCGTGGTCGGCTACGAATAAGTATAGGTATAGTGTTTCCCTTGTGCTTGGTTTTGATAACAGTTCTATACTCCCCATGTACGCTTTCAAACTCTAGAAATTCCATTTGAATGTCTTGTTTCCTTTCAAGATTTTGAAGAAAGGTAGACATTTGTCCTACAACTTGGAAATGAATTTGTTTAAAGTTGTTATTCTGCCGTTAAGACTTTGCACACCCTTTACGTTCATTGGTGACTGCATGTTGAGAAGTGCGTGTATCTATTTCGGGTTAGCTTCGATTCCTCTTTGGTTGACCATGTATCCAAGGAACTTCCTTGACTCTACTCTAAATGTGCATTTTTCCTGGTTGAGCTTCATTTTATATCTCCGGAGCTGTGAGAAAGCATGTTCGAGGTTTTTGATGTGATCCGTTCTGCGTGAGCTTTGACCAGCATGTCATTGATGTATACCTCATTGGCTTTACCAATCTAGTCTCTGAACATTCTGTTGACCAACCATTGGTATGTAGCTCCTGCATTCTTAAGTTTGAATTGCATCACCCGGTAGCAGTATGTGCCTTTCTTTGTTATAAAAGATGTATTTTCTTGGTTGCGGGGGGGGGGGGGGGGGTACATCTATATCTGATTTTACCCAGAATATGCATCCATTAAGCTTAGGAGTTCGTGTCCGGTAGTGGCATCCACTATTTGGTCTATGTTGTTTTTCGAGCATGCTTTACTCAAATCAGTGTAATCCACACATACTCTTCACTTGCCATTTTTCTTTCTTTACCAACACCGTGTTAGCTAGCCAGTCTGGGTAGTGAGATTCTCTGATCATTCTTGCATTTATCAGATGGTGCACTTCCTCCTTTATTGCTTGGTTGCATTCAGGGGCTACAAGTCTTTATTTTTGCTGAACCGGCTTTTTGCCTGGGTTAACTTGCAATTTGTGAGTGATGACAGATGGGTCTATTACCACCATATCTTTCATCATCCAAGCGAAAATTTCCTGGTCCTCCTTCAACAATTGAACCAGCTTCATGGCGAGTTCTGGATGAATTTTGGTGCCAATCCGAACTATTTTGTCTCCTCCGTCGTCTAAGCAAACCATTGTTGTTTCTTCTTCTGGTTTTCCAGTGTTTGGTCGATCCCTTGAACTGGTTAGGGTTGTATTATAATCCATGTGCTCGGGGTCTGTTTGACCAGATCACTGTAGCGGCTCCTTTGGTCATTGCAGTAATTGCTATTTGTGTGGATCTTTAATTGCTACATAGTGGCATTCGCACGCAATTGGCTAATCTCTTTGATTCTTCCGATGCCATTGTTAATGTGGTACTTCAAGCATTGATGCATGGTAGAGGATACCGCACCCATTTTATGTATCCAAGGTCTTCATTGAAGCATATTGTAGGTGGATGGAGCGTTGACTACAAAAAAATCTATCATCAAGACTCATTGTCTCCCTGGTTTTCCCGCTTCTACTGGTACTTGAATCATTCCGATTGACCGACATTGTTTTCCGTTGAAACCCACCATTGGTTGATTGTTGGGTTAGAGCATTTCCTCAGTGAATCGCATCCTACAGAACGCCGTTAAGTACAGAAGGTTAGCCGAGCTGCCAGTGTCGACTAGTACCCTTTTGATTTCCCATCTAGCTATTAGTACTGAAATTTCTAAAGTGTCATTATGTGGAAAATTGACTCCTTCTGCGTCTTTATTGGATAATGTCAGAGTTCGCTGTGTCGTTCTGACTCGTCGAGCAAATGGCTCCTGGTATCTAATATTTGTTTGTAAATCCTAGATTGATTGCTTTGAGATCGATTTGATAACTCTTCCCCTTCGACTGCGCCATAAAGGACGTATATTTGCTCCCTTGATTGCCCTTCTATCGCAATTTTTCTCCTGTCGGACTCCCTTAGCTTAATGAACTTTCCAAGTCGCCCTTTTCTGGATGTGGCGTTCGATTTCTTATTTTAAGTTATGGTAGTCCTTGATATCATGCCTGTAGTCATCGTGAAAGAAACAATATATGTTTTTACTTCGCCTGTCTAGATCTCTTCTAATTTTGGGCGGCCACCTAACGTCTTCCCACTTCGCTATAGCCTTGAGGACCTCAACTTGACTCGTTTTCAAAGTCGTGAAAGATTTTCCTGTTGATTGCTTGTGTTTGGATCCTCCAAGCCTTCATTGATCGAACTTAGAATCACCTCCGGTTCGATGTCTTTTTGGTTGGCTATTTTCTTACCTAGGCTTGTCATTCTTTCGTCCTTCTCACTCCGATGAAGCGTGTCTCTTTCTCGATTCATCCCTCTTCCTGGCTGCTATCATCTCCATGTTCTTCGGGGGTTCCAAGTATAGAGCATAAAAAATGGGCTTTTTCTTAGTCTAGTGGTGAAAGTAGCGGTGGTCGTGTCGTTGCTACATCTATCAATCATTGTTAACTCGTTAGTGAAACGAGTAACATATCCCTTATTGTCTCATCGGGCTTTTTTTTTATGTGGAGCAAGTAGAGCGGCCCCTTCCTCATCCACTAACTGCCGATGAACCTCGTGATGAAGGTTGTGGCCAGTGCTGGAAGGAGTTTATTGATATGGTGGTAAGCTGTTGAACCAACTCATTGCTGCGGAGGTGAGACTTGTTGGAAACGTTCTGCATAAGATTGACTCCGTGTTTTCTTTCAATGCCATTATGCGGTGGAAGTATCGCAAATTATCTATCGGATTAGTGGTGTCGTCAGATGCTTTAAACTTCAGTGGTATGAACTTTGTTGGTATGGGAGTCATCATGAGTGCGTCGGAGAATGGTGGTCTGATCAGTTCATATAAAACATTAGGATTTGTGACTCCGATTCTGAATAAGATTTTAGCAGGGGTCCCATCTTGAAATGGTTCGCAGCTTTTGAGATTCGTCTATCGAGGTTCTGCATGAACTTCATTGGCCGATTTTTGTTGGGGTGGCACGTAGTCAGGGTCGGCGGATTGAACAAGTTTTTGGGTGAGCTTTTCCACCATTTTGATCATGCAGTCCATCCTGTCTGTGGCAGCATCTCTGGACATTTGGGACGTTTGAGCTACCTCGTATTGTGGATCTCTATTGTCGAGCATAATCGGCCTGGTGTTCATCGTTGGGTCTGAGGTGTGCGCTATCAGCAGTGCAGCTTCTTCGATTGGAGGATTACTTTGATTGTTGCTAGGATGAGGGTCTGTAGAGTGCTCCATCTGTTATGAGAGTTCTGTTTTTTTTATTACTGATCAGAACTGAAGAAATTTTCTACTGCAGACTCTCTTCTAGAAAGGAAACTATCGTCCCCACGGACGGCGCCAAACTGATGCATCCAAATCCAGTCTCTAATTAGTAAAACTTGCAAAATAAGTGTTAGATTACCAAAGGCCACCTTTTTTGTTGTTGAAGGCACTCCAATGCTTAAGTCAGTAACTCAGTTAGAGATGGAGATAAAACTCAGTTAAAATTGCATACCTTTGTCGAATGTTCCCTTTACCTTTTATAATGGTCACTGTTAATTCCCTGTGTGACTTAAGCATGTGAGGCGCAACAAAGAGAGACGTTATCTGAAACAGTCTTCTCCTTTATGAAGATACGTCCATGGAGGCATAACTCTCTCCACAACTCTTTTTCTATATAACATTCTTCCCCTTGAGGGAGAACTTTATCGGGCCTGGATTTGGGTATCTGATTATGATTTATTCTGTCGGGCCCTTTTTGGACTTTCATGAATGGATTTGTTCTTTTTGGGCTTTATGAATTGGCTTGGTCTTAGGATACTTGATCCTCATGATAGACGATCTTTGCCACGTGTGTTGTTGCGATGATGGTCTTATTTGATGTATCATCACATATAATGAACACTTCCAATGGCTGTTACAAGGGCCTCACAATATACACTAGCTACCTAGTACTTACACTTCGAATGCTTATTCATGTTTTAATTAAGTTTACCATCTTCTACTGTTGGGCTATATATGGATTTAAGAAGCCTATCCCTTCACTCCCACTGATCTACGTGGGAAAGGTGGTTTGATTGGATAAGACGGTGAACAATTTTTTTTAATCACACCCTTAAGATCTACCTTGAGATGTGTTTGAAATTTCAATGCATTGTTAAGGAACCTTAGAAATATGTATCCACATGTGTGTGGATTTTTGATTTGCACGTGAGTGGTAAATTGGTCAGATCGAAATACTCCCAACAACTCTGACAAGAAACCTGTCCGGTCAATGGGGGTATGTCAAATTATGGGTGGGCATCCCATCCCGCGATCCTGATCCAGTCCCAATTTTTTTGGGTCCTTCTGGGATTGATCATACTCATCTCGTCCCATCTTGATCTAGAATGGGATTAGTTTTTCAATCTCGCTCATCTCGTCCCGTCTTATCCCGAACCCGTTAGGGATGAGACGAGATTGGGATGAGATTTATCCTGTCCCCCCGTCCCGATTTCGAATAAATGGGATGAAATAGGAATGAGATCCATCTTATCCCATGCTCACCCCTACTTACAGTGTCTAAAAAGTCATCTACTAATACATGCTTCGATTTACTATTTGCATCTTCCACCTTCGCTTTGCCCTTGTTGGAACCTTTGGATACATTTGAGTGACTACCATTGCTTTATTAACTAACTCGAGCTGTTCTACACAGCGAGGAAGCGGGCGAGGAAATCAGCGAGGGAGGAAGAGAGGGGACCGCCCATTCCCCTCGGAATGCATGCCGTCATTTTTCATGCACGCATCCCAAAAAGGATGGGCAGTCCCCTCTCTCCCTCCCTCGCTGATTTCCTCACCCACTTCCTCGCCATTTAGAATTTCTCAACTAACTCGGTTGTTCTCAGCCCGTACATTGGCATTGTAGGCATCATCAAGAAGTTCTTTCTGCTTTCGAGGATCAGGACAGAGCTTAGCAAGCTCAAGAACAAGATGTGTCTAACCAAACTGTTGAACATAGGAAATATATACCCAGGAGTCAATAACCCCCTGACGGTACTCTGCAGATGTCTTTAAAAGCATTGAATATGTCCTCGTCATCCTGTAAAGAAGAACGAATCATTTCCACTAAAGACTTGTTTGCTTTGTGGACATTTTGCACCAATGCTGGCACAGGTGGGCTATTTGTGGTTGTGGGTAACTTGTTCTTAAGTGTCAGAAACAGGAAGCAAATCAAACATTGAATAATCCATAGACGCTCTCTTAATGAGGTTAGGAGCTGATGCAAAATGGCTGACACGGCGTTCTTGGAGGTTTATTTGTAGGCGAACATTGTAAAAGAATTTTCTGATTAGAAGTTTTGTATACTTCAATTTTTTTTTATAAATGTTTTTGTTGTTAAATTTTTCACGTCTCGAATTTGGAGAAAATGGATAATTCTAATCTTATGTCGATATAAGGATTTTGTTTTCTTGAAAATCGAGGTGTGACAATTTGGTATTAGGGCATTTGGTCAACCTCGACTGGGGTAGATTCTAAGTGTTCTTCGATTAGTGGGTTGTGATTTATGACTTATAAAATGAGATTCCTTTCTAAAGTTCCGATGTTACTAAAGTTATGATTAAAGGACTGTGTTCTTTCTAAAGTTCCTATGTTACTAAAGTTATGATTAAATGACTGTGTTCTTCTATTGGTGATAAATGATGATGATGGCCTATGGTGTTTGATGGTTTAGTTTCCATTCTCATTGACCATGACCTGCACAAGGAACACACTTGAGCCAAAGACCACCATTGTGGTAGCTGATGACACTCTAATGCTTAAGTCAGACAAGACTTGAGAAACGTGTAATGCTTGTAATTGAGTGATGTCATGTACCTTAGTTCCTCAACCATGTGCTCTATTTATCATGTGAGAGTTCTTGTTCGACTATGCCTTTGGTGGCGTGGTTTAAGGAAAGATATTTGTTTAGAGATCATTTCCTTGTTGGGAGTTGTCCATGCAAAAAAGTTTCCATATACGACTTGTACATTGATATTTGTTAGTGATTCTTCCCTTGTGGAGTGTTGTCCATGCAGGAGAGTTTTCATGCACAACTTATACTTTGGTAGTTGTTTCCTAGTAAAAGTCAATGTGTTGCTGGCCTACTTGTCTTAGGTCAATCCCCTAGATACTTGCCTTATTAGGTCTTACGAGTACTGAGCTTGATCATATGACTTATGGGCTTAATAGGACATCACTGATTGGGTCCAACATCCTGGAACCTGCCTCAGTGGGCTTTGTGTTATCTGGGATTTGCCAGATTGGGCGCTTATCTAGGCCCGCTATACTCTGTTGAC
This sequence comes from Berberis vulgaris, assembly GCA_963556465.1. Taxonomy (NCBI): domain Eukaryota; kingdom Viridiplantae; phylum Streptophyta; class Magnoliopsida; order Ranunculales; family Berberidaceae; genus Berberis; species Berberis vulgaris. The sequence goes on from OY747128.1 coordinate 58,356,016, forward strand.
GAGATCATCATGATACGTGTCCGGTGCGGATTACTAAACGATTTGGTGTATCATCGGCTACTCCCCCCGAGTTAGTGGCCAACACGTCGATCCACTAAATCACGTCACGAGGGAACTAGGCGATCGCGATGGTTGAGTCGAATCATCTCCTCAAGCGGCAAACATCGTCAACTGGGTACGCGACTGCTAAAAAAAAGTGGAAATTCTTGCTTATATATAAGTCCTCTTCTCTGCAGAGTTTAATTTCTTTACTTTTGCGATTTCTCAGACCCTAATTTGTTGTTTCGCTTCTGCACTTTTGGCTTTGCTCAACATTCGTTTTTGCAAGTGTGATACATCAAACCGTCATCTAATCAGCACTGTACGTGTGTCATGATAATCTTGTCAACAGAACAAAATAGGCCTGATTGCACGCTCTAACCAGCAAGGCCCAGACAACGTTGAGCCCACGGTTGGTAAGATCCAATAGGTCGACCAAATTGCAACGTGACACTAAGCCCACACGTCACGCGATCGAGCCTAATACTCGTAGGCCTTGATAAGGCAAGAATAAGCTCTGATAAGGCAAGAATAAGCCCTGATAAGGTAAGTATCCGGGGGATCAACCCAAGACAGGCATACCAACAATACTTTAGTTTCGACTAAGAAACAAATACTGGAGTATAAGTTGGGTAGGAAAACTTTTCGGCATGGACAACACTAAAAAGGGGAACCTCTCCCGCAGATCTAGGAGCACAAGTCGTGTAGGAAAACTTTTCTACATGGACAGATCCCAACAATGAATGAATCTCTAGCAAGATCGTTTTCCCTAAACTATGCCTCCAAAGGCTTAGCCAAACAAGGACTCTCGCACTATAAAAGGAATGTCATCGACCGCCACACGGTGGTCATTGGATCACGTGCGTTCTCTGTACTGTTTCAGGTTCAAAAAATGTGAGCATAAATTGACTACATCAGTTTGACGGCGTCCATGGGAAATGTCAGAATTTCTCAGAAGAAACAGTAATGCCACTTTTCCCATAGAGCCAGAAAGATGGTGACAAGAAGGTCTCGCAACAATGGAGACGCTGCTAAACCCTCGAACGCTCGAACTAGCAGAGCGCCGCCAGCTTCTGTGCCACCCCCACCACGAGAGGAACCCTCTCAGACCCTCGCGCCGATGGCAACCGCGGTAGACCCAATGGTGGATTTACTGTCAACCCAAATGCAACAAATCGCACGAGCGGTGGAGATACTCAATCAGCATAATCATCCACCCGCAGGAGAAGACCATGAGCAGAGAATAACACAATCCCCATAAGGTTTCAGAGAACAAGTTCAGAAGAGTCGCGCTGCCCCTGCAGCTTCCCAGTGGATCAAAGGCGAAGGAGCGGCCAACTGGGACCCAACGTCCAGAGTCGATAGACAAGTCTCGCACAACCCCATCCGGCAAGGGGCCACAAATCCAGACGTATTGTTCATCCTCACTGTCCCTCTGTTCATGGATCATATTATGGATGAACCACTACCGAATAAGTGCACCCTCCCAAAGTTGGAGTTTTACGACAAGACGAGAGACCCATCTGATCACTTGCGCCACTTTCAGCATGTAATGGCACTCAAGGAAAGGTCTGATGCGATAATGTGCCGATCATTCCCTACCTGCCTGAAAAAGTCAGGGCTGACCTGGTTCCGCAGCCTTCCTCTGAGGTACATCGACTCATTCCGGACATTGGTGACAACATTCCTCATGCGTATTGTGGGCAGCCAACGAATCAAGAAGGGCCCACACTATCTACTGACCCTAAAACAAAAGCAAAATGAAATGTTGAAGGAATGCGTCACGTGCTTCAACGATGAGTTGACTCTTATCGATGGCTGTAGTGATAACATCGCCGTCACAGCCTTCACATTGGGTATAAGGAAACAAAAGTTCTACCACTTCCTTACTCTGGACCCCCATCCGATATGGCAGGCCTGCTGAAGGATACCCAGAGATATATCACTCTATGCGAGATGTTGACCGCCAAGAAGGAGGCTGAATCCGAAAAAATGCTCTGTCACCAGAGACAAGAAAGAAGGGAAGAAAAAGGAGGATGGAGATGGGAACAAGAAGAAGCACAATGACAGTAGGATCGACTACGACTCACACAAGGCAGGAAAAAGCTTCCAATTATGTTGGGTCCAAATTTGTCACCCCTCTCAACACCAGTCTGTCCGACATCCTCGATTCTATCAAGAATTGGGAAGAACTAAAGTGCCCCCCAAGCAGCAAGGAGACCTTTCTCGACGCGACAACAACAAATATTGCACATTCCATAAGGAAAACGGATATGATACTGAGTATTGCAGAAACCTCAGATGAGAAGTCGGGTACTAAATCAAAAAAGGCAAGCTCAAGGAGTTTCTGAGCTCGGATAGGAGGCAGAACCGAGCAAAGGAAATGAAGGATGATGTCAATGAGATAAAAAAGGAAGCTCCTAGCATCATCTATGTCCTTCATGGGGTTGATCCCGAGGAAGAGCAATCCAACAAGTCCCGCAAGAAGACGCTGACTGAGATGCGAACGCCAGCCCCGTGCGAGAACTAACAATTGCAGCATGCACGAGTTTAGAGTCAGATACACCATTGATGTTTACAGATAGGGATTTTAGGGTGTACATTCTCTTCACAATGACGCCCTGGTAATCTCCGTTCTCATTGCGAAGTAGGAGGTGAATAGGGTCTTGGTGGATACAGGAAGCTCACTTAATGTCTTGTTTCTCAGCGCATTCCGAAGCATGCAACTCCAGGAAAAAGACTTAACCCCCGTCACTCACCCCATGGTTGGATTCAATGGAGAGAAATGTTTTTCCATCAGGAAGATAATCTAATGCTGATAGTGAGCACCAGAATGAAAAAAAATACTTTATCTAAGAATTTATGGTGGTTGACGCTCCGTCCACCTACAACATTATTTTGGGAAGACTTTGGCTTCATCATATGGAGGCATTAGTTTCCACTCTGCACCAATACATCAAATTCACAGCCAACCAAGGCCAAGGATCTATCCGAGGAAATCAACCTGCAGCAAGAGACGATCATTATGCAGCTCAGAAACAACTGAATTGCAACAAATTGAAGTTCGGGAACGCGAAGCAGCCTAAAAGAATCAATATGCTCGGACAGATAGAGAGCCCCGACAATCGAAGAGCAGCTATGCTGAGAGCCCGAATTCAGAGCTGGAGACTCAATCCGAACAAATATAGAGCTAAGTAACAATACTTCAGCAAACGGGCGCCAACTCCAAAAGCTGATAATCAACAATGAACTATCCGCCAGCACACGAAGTCCATACTTCAGTAACTTTCCTAGCTTTGGCAAAGCAAGACACTTTGCTGGAGAGACTATGCAATCCAAGCCAGGACCATATGCACCTCTTTCAATGCCGGGTTACCTTAGTCCCCACCCGGAATTAAATTATTTTGTTGCTTTGATTTCATTTTTGTTTCTATTTTTTTCTTTTTCAGTTTAGAAGAATTGTTTGTATGAGACATATTCCAGAATTAAAATAGAGTTTATTGATTACAATGAAAGTTATTATAAAGCTTGCCGACCAACTAGTACAAAAGTTTACACACTTCTAAGTCTGGCGCAAATATGCATCTACTAACAAGCACGTCGAAACTTCGCTTCGCCAATCTGACCAAGCACTCCTTTGACTATTTGCTCTGTTGAATCACCTCACAAGGATGATATGAAAATGGCAGCATTAGCCTCAAAACGAGATACAAACACCTTTGCCCCGTCAATATGCCCTGTGAAGACAATTTGAAACTAGAGCAGAAAAAGGCAAAGGAGGATGCCCCTCAAAAAGGAATGCCTAGGGTGCTGTGGAGTTTTTTTTTTTTTTTGAAAGGCATGCATGCCGCCAACTTGCCTTCCAGCACTGCAGAGTTAACGTCCCTGGAAATGAGGTCGCATTCATCAGAGCTCTGCTCCACCAACTTGCCTTCTGGCGTGGCGTCACGCGTTAAGCCTAATAGATACAGTAGGAATGGCCGCCTCAAAACTAGCTGCAGGCATAATTTTCCAAACTAGATGGTGCGAAGAGCCGTGAGGGCACCAAAAGATGGAAGACAGACCTGACCTCTGAGCGAAAGTCTGTAACTCTTCTTCGCAATGTAAGAAGATATTACAAGATCTGAAGGAATCAATTGGATGCTCACCCAGATCAGGTAGCATCACAAAGTAGCAGGTCTTACTAAGACTCATCGCTGCAAATGTCAGAACATTCGAAGATTCCAGTAACAGAGATCTTCCTTCAGCCTTTGGAAAACCCAAAGCATATTCTTTGGTAAGATACAGTTGATCAACATACTCTACAACACTTATTGCAATGCTTGAGATGGAAAACTAGCCTATATATAGGCAAGGCGATTTACGAAGCATCGCCAGCCAACAGTTACGTCAGCATTAAATGTTGTATGGGAAATAGGTAAACCATGGTTCCAATTGCAACTACATGAGTCCATATTTATTGAATTAATGACCTTGCACGCAGCCTCATTAACTGGAGGAGTAACCCATACAAAACCATCTCACAATCTGCGTCGTACACATGGCACACTGATCTATAAAGATTTTCTCTTTCACATGCAAAAACACAAACAACGAAGGCCTTGAGTAGCCATGGAATAAGGAGCGCACATGCAAAAAAATCCAAGGCTTCAGCCCTACTATTATTTCACTGTTGTTTATTAAAGTTGGTCAAGCTATTATTAGTCTAATCAATCGATCCGACTCTAAAATCAGACCGCTAGGTGAATTAAGTAAGTCAGAACACCCAAGTCAGACTTGCACGCCTGAAATCTTAATCTGACCCAAGCTTAGTCAGACCCGACTGATTACAATAGCTTCTGGTCCGCTCTAATGCCTAGCCCGCCAAAAGCGGACGACGATGGGTTATAAAATGGGAGCTTAGTTAGCGTTTGCAACACCTGACCACGATGGCTTGTCACGGACTATTGTCCAACTATAGATAATGGTCCCCGAACTTAACCAAAGATTAGTCAATTTTGACCTATGACGATAGCTTTTGGTCCGCTCTAACACTCAGTCTATTGAATGGGTGCCAACAGTTTAGATAATGGCAGCTTAGTCAACACTTCGATGCATGATTGAGACAGCTTGCCAGGAATCATTGTCCAAACATGAACAATAGGGACTGAACCCGAGCAAAGGTTAGTCTGCCAATAACGGATTCCAATGGCTTAGAAAGTGGGAGTCTAGTCAGCGCTCTTGACGCCTGATTAAGATGGCTTACCAAGGATCGTCGCTCTTACGAAAATGATGATCGCCGAACCCAACCAAGGATTAGTAAGTGGTCGCTGATGACGATGTCTTATGGTCTGCTCGAAGCCTAGTCCGAATAAAATGGATGACAATGGCCTAGAAAGTGGGAGCTTAGTCAGTGCTCATGTAGTCTGATGAAGATGACTTGCCAGGGATCGTTGTCCAACTATAGATAATGGTCGCCAAACCTTATCACTCTAACACCTAGTCATCAAATAGTGGACAACAATGGGTTAGAAAGTGGGAGCTTGGTTAGTTATCATGTAGCCTGGTGAAGACGGCTTGCCAAAGATCATTGTCCTTCCACAGACAATGATCACGGAACCTTATCACTCTAACACCTAGCCTGCAAACATCGGTCGACGATGGGTTAAAAAGTGTGGAGCTTAGTCAGTGCTCATGTAGTCTGTGAAGATGGCTTGCCAGGGATCGTTGGCCAACTACAGACAATGATCGCCGAACGATGCCAAAGTTTAGTCAGCCCGACTGACGATGATAACTTCTGGTTCGCTCCAATTCCTAGTCTGCCGAAAGCGAACGACGATGGGTTGAAAAGTGAGAGTCTAGTCAGTGCCTTCGTCGCCTGATCACTACGACTTACCAGGGACCACCGTTCAACCACAAATGATGGTCGCCGAACCTGACCCAGGTTCAGTCAGTTATAACTGGCGATAACGACCTCTGGTTCAACTAAGCCTATTCCGCTAATTGTAGGTAAAAAACGATTTGAAAGTCTGGTCAAAGCTCTGGAAGCTCAACTTGGATGACTCACGAAGACTATTGTTTGATCATCTATAATGGTGCACGTGCTAGGACCATAGTCTAACTAGTTTGCTTACAATAGCAACAACAACTGTTGATTCCATATGCAGACAAGCCACAAGAAAAAGGGTGAATTACACTCCTTGTTTTCTAGAATGATTCTTACCAGAATTGCACGAACTATCACAACATAAGCAGTCAGAACTCTCACTAGCAGATCAATCATATGGCTTTCCAACCCAATAGAGCTTCCCGTTTGACAACTAATGTTGATAAGACAAAGCAATAAAAAGCTAGTACGGAAAGTAAAAGAAAAATGCATAAGTACAAAATGTTGTTCATTAGCAAGCCAAAAAATACAAAGTTCGCTACTCATCGGGAGGAAAGTCAAATACAACAGAGTCGGATTTAGCAGGAGACACATCTGTATGTACTGCCTCTCGATCACCCTCATCAGGGTCACCTTCCTCTCCGAATGGATCAGAGGCCATTTCAAACTCCGCATATGCTACCTCTTCATATCGGAGAGATCCAAATCAGGATGTTCCTCCTTCGTAAGCTGCAATAGCTCTAGCCTTCCGTGCACGACTCTGCTGATCTCAAACGCGCCCTGGGACTTAAAAAGTTTCTCCTCGCGCATCCTTGATTCAACAAGCTCACACTCCAGCTGCACCGGCTTGCCCAACAACATGTCGGTATTGGATTGCTCAACACCCATCTTATCATTAACAACACTTAGCTTGTTCTGTGCTAGAATGAGTTGCTCTTCTGCTATCCGCCCACTTTTGGCATTAAAATCAATATCAGCCTCCAACTGCTGACATCAAACAGCCCATCAGGGCTTCTTCTTGGCTTTCTTGGTGTTTAGAGCCTGTATCTCCGCCTACACTCTAACCACAACTTCCTGGGCATATTGTAAGTCACGGCGGGCAAGGTTCAATTCATTCTCAAACCGATCCCTCGCGGACACTGCCCCTGCCAGGTCGGACTCAAACGTTTCCAAGAAAACCCTTTGAGTCTCCGATCTTGTGCGCCAGGACTCCGCTCCAGCATCTGAGTGAGCTTCGAGTTGCTTACTCAACGATTCAATCTTGTAGAGAGCATCTGAGTATGACTTCTGCAAGTTTTCAATGACTTGCTCCATGTTATACACTTTCTCACGAGTGGCCTTAACTTCAGTCCCAGTTACGACCACTTGATTCAGGTATGACATCCCCAGCACGAGATCCTTCTGCCCTTTATCCATACGCTTTCCCAGCGTCTCTCTTTCTGGCTCCGGTGCTCAATTTTTCAGCCAGTCATTCACCTGCTAATATGCTTCCTGAAAGGATAAGAAATGTCAACCTCTTGATGACAAGCTTAGTTGCTGATCTTTACCACATCCGGAGCAAACAGACTAATCCGCGCAACCGAACGAAGGTCCTTCGGGACCGGAATCACTCCAGCATCACCTTTCACTGTCTTCACTGCATCAGGGCCCTCATCTACAACCTTCCCCTTACTCGCAACGATCGACTCCCTTTCACGAGATGACTCAGAATTAGTGGACGGGGAAGAAGAAAATGAGTTATTCCTTGGACCTGTCGTCACCTCAATATGAGGACAGGAGTGAGATGGAGGACAGTACGGGCGACGCGGAGGGGACCTTTCGCCATAAGGATGACGGTCAAACGAATCTTTAGCAGGCCTAACATGGCCGCAAAGTCTTTCAACGAAAAGGGATGACCCAGTTGCACACCAGACGAAGCTTTCACGCCCACCTACAGAAATGTTTTTCTCATAACCTCTGCCTGCTCTGTACTCAACTTTGTTACATCTTCAACCCCAACCATTTGCAGATACTCCCTCTCCAAGTTAGAAAGGGAAAAGGTAGCCTTTGCCTAAGCATCATGCCCCTCGAACACAACTGTCTCTACCTCAACGAATGAGTCAAGAACCAGTCCGACATCTTCACGCCCTTCAGACAAAACTGAACGCCCACAGCGGGCATAGGCACAACACTATGCCTATTAAGACGAACAGAAGAAGAAAGTGTCTCACTTAGTTATGCCCTCGTTGAAGGGCTCGAGATCTTAATCTTTGGGAACTTCCTATTCATCGAGGAAGATACGGCTTCGGGTTTTAGCTTTGAAACCTTAAAAAGAGTGTGAGCCTCATGCCAATGAGCCCACGGTCCATTGCGTTTGGTATTAAAAGACTTAACGAAGTCCTTTATCCGCAGACGAAGTGTGTCACGAAACGCATCCAGAGCCGCTTTTTCCTCAGCAAAAAGATATGAAGTTGGGAATTTCCCTACAAAAAGCGCAAAGGTCAATCTGATAAGCATTAACACCAACGAGATCAAAAACAAAATTGAACTTACTCAACTGCCTGAATTCCCACTCGACCAGACGACCAACAAGCTGGAAATACTTCAAGTCCATGGAGGCTATGAAACAAAATTTTTGCCAGAACTTAAAATCATCAGGCAGATTGTCAAAACAGTCCGGCGATGTCAGCACGGACACAACATGCTCATTTATCCAAGGGGAAGTAAGCAGTTTGATAGTCCTCGAAGATACTCGAACACCAGTGTCCTTTGCCCTAATCAGAATGGTGATCACAGTCCTATACCCGTTCGACACCAGTTGAGTGGATGCAATGCCGAGGTACATCAGGGACTCCCAAATTTCTTTGATAACAGGAAAGTGAATACCCGATTGAAACATACCTCGGTTAAAACAGATGAACCCCTCTGGAAGGGACAACTGCCTCAGATCGGCACCCAAAGTGAAAAACACCAAATCTTCAGGAACCCCTTATGTTTTATGGAGGACTTCCGGACTCGACTCAGAAACCGATCTCTCCTCAAAGAACTGGCAGCCCTTAGCAAACAGTTTATTGGAAAAATGATTCAAACCCGCCATGAGAGATTGTACAAAGTTTCGATTACAAAGGAAGAGCAAACTCAAAAACACAGAATGCGATACGACAAAATAGAGTCTCTGAGATCGAAAGAGTAAAGAAGCCAAACTACGCAGAGTGGATATCTATATAAAAAACAAAACTCTCGCCTTTTTCTCTTTCGAGCAAACACACACCCAATTAATGAAGCTCGCCGCTCGAGGAAATGACTCAGACTCAACCATCATGACTGCACAATTGCTTCATGAAATAACTTGGTGAACCGATGAGCTAGCCTACCAACTCGAGGGGAGTAGCTGATGATACGTCAAACTGTCCCCTGATCAACACCGTATGCGTGTCATGATAATCATGTCAAAAGAACAAAGCAGACATGATTGCATGCTCAATCCAGCAAGGACCAGACAATGTTAAGCCACAATTGGTAGGATCTAGATGGTCGGGCCCAAATTGCAACATGCCACTAAGCCCACAAATCACGCGGTTAAGCCCAATACTCATAAGCCTTGATAAGGAAAGTATCTAGGGAATCAACCCTAGACAGGAAAGCCAACAATACTTTGGTTCCGACTAGAAAACAAATACTGGAGTATTAGTCAGGCATGAAAACTTCCCTACATGGACAACACTTAGAAAGGGAAACCTATCACCGCGGATCTAGGAGCATAAGTCGTGTAGGAAAATTTCTCTACATGGACAGCTCCCAACAAGGAAAGGATCTCTAGCAAGATCTCTTTCCCTAAACTACACAATCAAAAACTTAGCCGAACAAGGACTCACATTATAAAAAATAGATAAGGTCAATTAACAAAGGTACCCTACAGAAACCTAATTTACAACTTTAAGCCTCTCCTAAGGCATATCTAACTTAAGCTTCAGAGTGCCATCGGCCGCCACACGGTGGTCTTGGGTCACGTGTGCTCCCTGTGCAGGTTAAGGAGAAGACTGCGAGCGTAATCGAAAGTTCGTACGTTGTTCCTTGGCGAGCCAGAATTAGCTTCCCAATGAACTGTTCGCTAAAGGCCATAAGTTTTTCGATGAGAGGTTGATCTCAGAGGTGAATCTGGTGGGCCTTCGTGAGAAGTATCAGATCCCCGATGATCTGGAGCTCTTCAAATTGGGAGCTAGTTAGACGCCCTTATCTCTTCTGAAAGGATTTATTTGCTTGCACAAAGGTTTGCTTCAATCAGGTGTTTGTTTTTCTGTTATCAAAGAAATTTGGCGCATTTTGGCATACCTCGGCATTCTGCCCGCTCAGCTGGTGCAAAATGGGTACAGAACTGAGATCACAATTTTAATCAGGGTCAGGATGCTGGTCTTCATGTGTCTCCGTGGGCGATCCAACTACTATCCTCTCATTGGGTGAGCGAGCATGTTGTGTGCGTGTTGAAGTCTCTGGCTTGTTTGTGCAAGTTTCCTGACGATTACAAGTCCTAGCAAAAGTATTATTTCATGGCTAATGCGAACTCAAAGTATTTCGAGCTTGATGGTCATCCGGTCGAACAGAAATTCAAATGACTGAGTGAGTGTAATATCTTTCTTTCCCCACTCATGTTGATTACATACTGAACTGTTATCCGTGCTTGTTATAGGTAAATTTCCATCAATTCCCCTTTCTCTAGAGGACAAAGAAGCCATGGATCAATTTGGTGACATGCCCTTAATGTGGGTGGTAGATGTTGTGCAGCTCGACAACATCAAGCGCAGTGGTCTGTGGGCTTACTGGCATGAGGCTCCCACTCTCTTCAGAATTCTGAAACCAAAACTTGATGGCAGACCCTTTTCGAAGAAAGTAAAGATCCCGAACGTCAAGGTCCCTAGCCTGTCAAGGAGCGAGAAATTGGATAAGCCACTTTCTTTGTTTTTGCTTTCAAAAAAGCCTCGTATCGCGTCTAAACCTGTCTAGTGATAGGAGCATAATTAGGCTATTTTTAGTACCATATTTCTATATATATTTTTAGCTATTACTTGTTAATTATGGTACTAATTGCTATTTTCATGTTTGTGTAGGTTTTCAATTACAATATTTTAAAATAGAAGCAACTTGGCAATTTAGGAATTCACACAAACAAGGAAACCACACCAACAAGGAAACCACACCAACAAGGAAACCACAGAAAGAGGAAAACAAGAATAAAAGGGGGAACATACCTGGCTTTGATCCATCCATCCCATCCACAGCCTCCACAACAAGCCCTAACCCTCGTACAGCCACAATCCCTCACTGTTTCGCACCCATCCAGCAATAGCATCCATCCATCATCACCTCGCCGAACCCTAGCCGCCGTCCTCACCCATCATCAACCATCTTCACCGCCCTCATCCACAGCCGCAGACCACTACCGTAGGACCCTGTTCATCCCCTCCTCCTTACAACCACAATCCCTTCTTCCATCCTCTCGCCTCATCCCTCTCTCGCCTGACTCCCTTATCGCCGTCACCATCAGAACCTCCTCGCACCGAAACCCTCGTCTCAGTCCTCTCTCTCTGTCCCTGATTGTCACCGAACCCTAGCCACCATCTCAGTCCCTCGTCCTTCCCTCTTCTTCCCGTTCTCCGCCAGCAACCCAACATCGTCAGCCCTTCACTCCTTCGCTGTTCATCGTCATCCCCTCACTCACATCTTCTTCTCACTGGAGAAAGGAGCTGAAATAGATCGAAGAGGAAGGCAATTCGCGAGAGGAAGGCGAAGGAGCAGATCGCGAAGAGAAAGAGGATTCTTTTTTGCTATTCGCACCCCATCTTCTACTCAGTACCACCACGGATCAATGTTTTGTTTTCATCTCTAAACATCTCTTTCTCTTATTTTAGTTTGATTATTGATTATGGATTACTGTTTGAACATAATTAATATGTCTAGCTAAACTCCTCTTAGTTAGGGGTGGATTCGAAGCCCCGAACATGTGCTTTATAAATTAATTGAATTTAATCTTCCTTGCTATTAGTGATTGTGTTTTGCTTAACTGCTTTATAGAAAAATTTTCTTTGTATGTTTGTTAAGGTGGCCAACTTAGTAAGCATGCTAGGATCTGGGGCTAGAGTATAGGAAAATTTCACCTAATTGTTATAATCCTGTATTCACAAGTAGTAAATACCAAGGAACGTTGGTAAGGTTAAGTAAAAACCTATGCAAGAACAAGATGCTGATCATACTTGTAATTGCCTAGTCAATGTTCATATTTTCGACAAAACTTAATGATCTTAGATTGTTGTTTAACTTGCGATTCCTGTTTAGATAGCATGATAAGAATAATTTGAAAGCGACGCTTAGTTTAATTCAACGAACTTGGGAAAATAATAAGATTAATGCAGTGCGGTCACGGTTAGTCTTGAGCATTGTCTCTCACGAGTTAGCAAGTGAATATTGAAGATTAATTTATAAGCATATGTTTGGTGTGTGGAGATAAACCCTTAGCTAATTTCTCATTTTTGCCATCTCTTTAGTTTATCTTTACATTAATTTTCGTAGTTATTTTCATAGTTTAATTTAGAAAATCAAATCCCTTTTTACTTAATTAATTAGGTTGTTAGTTGTCTTTTAGTTATTATTAGTGTAATTGACAAGCCCTCTAATCCCCGGTCTAGAACGATCCCTACTTATTCTATACTACAAATCACAAAGCAGGGTATTAAGTTGTGTGCTACTAAAATAGCGCATCATCTAGGTTGTTGGCCCTTTTTGAAGGGGGTTGAAAGTTGCGGGGCAAGATCTTGTTGCGTCTGTTGGGGTGGACGCAGTGGTGTTCGAGAGGCAAGATGCTCAGGCGAAAACCCCCATTTCCTTTCCTGACTTGGAGCAGTATGTGAAAATGGTGGTGGATGTGACGAAGATGAGCAATGAGCAGCCAAAGATTTTGAACAACTTTTTGCTGCAGGCCGGATGGCCGCATCATCTGATGCAGGTTTGACCCGTCCTTTTTCTATAGAGGACTTCAAGTATAACCCCGCTCTGGAGCAGGAGTCCTCTCAGCATGGCGAAAAGTAACCCGTCCGTCGTCCCTATGGCGAAAGGTCCCCTCCACGTTGCCCGTACTGTCCCCCGTCCCATTCTCGACCTCAGCTTGAGGTGACGGTCGGTCCGAGAAATAATTCTCTTCCTTCTTCTCCTTCAACTGCTTCTGAATCGGCTGGTGAGAGGGAGCCGATCATTGTGAGCAAGGTGATAGTAGTGGAGGACGGGCCTGATGCGGTGAAGATGGCGAAGGGTGGTGCTGGCATGATTTCGGACCCAAAAGATCTTCATCTCGATGCGCGGATTAGTCTTTCTGCCCGAGATATGGTAAAGATGATCAACCAGGCCTGGCATCAACAGGTTGACATTTCTTATGCCTCTAGGAAGCATATTAGTAGATGAAACAACTTGCTGGCCAATCATTCTCCGAAGCCAGAAGGAGATACTCTAGGCGAGCGTACGGATAATGGGAAAAAACATCTGATGCTAGAGATGTCATATCGGAACCAAGTTGTCATCGCTGGGACGGAAGTAGAGGTTGCTCGTGAGAGGGTATACACCATGGAATGAGTTTTTGCACATCTGCAGAAGCCGTATTCTGATGTTCTCCACGAGATCAAATCATTGACGAAACAGCTTGGAGGCCAAAGGCCTGTTGATTCGGGGGCCCAACTAGAGGCCTTGCAAACGAAATCGGAGGCTCACAGGGTTCGCTTGGAATCATTTGAGTCCGAGTTGGCCAATGTGACGTCTGTGAAGGAAGGGTTGGAGGCGGAGTGGATCACACCCAGCATGACTTGAAGCTTGCCAGGGAAGTGGTGGCCAAGATGCAATCCGAAATTCAAGCTCTGATTGTTGAGAAGGGAAATATGGAATCTGAATGGGATGCTCGACGTCAGCAGCTGGAAGCTGACGTTGCTTTTTACATCAAGATTGCGAGGACGTCAAAAAAGAAACTCCTCTTAACACAAAATGAGCTCAGTCCGATCAAGCATAAGCTAAGTACTGAGCAATCCAAGGCTGATGCATTGGCCAACAAGAGCTTGCAGAATTGAAAGTACGCATGGAGAAGCTTCTCAAGGCCCAGGGCACATTCCAATTCAACAGAGTTGTGAAAGGAAGGTTGGAGCTATTGGAGCTGATGGAAAAGGAGCATGCTAATTGGGATCTCTCTTACTACAGAGAAGTGACCTTTGCCGAGTATAGAGAAGCTTCAGATCAATCACAAGAAGAGGGTGACCTAGATCAGGGCGTCGGAGCAGTAGTGAGTGTGGAATCGTCTCCCGCTTCTTCTTCCACTAAGCCAAATTCAAATGTATTTGGATCTCCTCCTGACAAGGAGTAAACTTTGTATTTTTTGGATCATCAATGAAAGAAGACTTTTTAAGAAACACTTTGTACTTGTACTTTTTTGAACTTTTCCTGCTGAATCTTTTTTGTGTTGCCTTTAGACAAGAGACTTTGCTGAGTCAAGAAATTGTCTAGTTGATCTGCTAATGAGAGTTCTGACCGCTTATCTTGTGATTGCTCCTGAAATCAAGCAATTCTGGTATGTACTATTTAGAGATCCAGAAGTTGTCTCGGCCAAACCTTGTAAGTTGGCTAAACTCTATTCTGAGCCACCCACTTTATAATTTTTGCCTACTGATCGCTTCTTCTCTGAAGCTTAGGGTTGGACAATTTCCCGACACCTCCAATCTCTTTTTTAATCAAGGATGGTTCACTCAAATCCTCCAGGGGAATAATCATTGCGGACAACAGATCGTTTGAACTCATAAATCAATCTTATTTTTATTCCTCGAGCAATTTTAATCTGTGTTTGGAAGACTAGGATGTAAATCGGACTAGAAGTGGTCTTCGTCATTCTAAGTGAACTGACTAAACTTTGGTCAAGTGTCTGCATCACTGTCTTTGGTCGAAAAGTGATCCTGGCAAGTCATCTGGATCAGGCTTCATGAGCTCTGACTTGACTTTCATCTTTCATACCATCTTTGTCCACTCCTAGTGGACTAGGTCTCAAATCAGACCAAAAGTTGTCTTCATCAGTATTGACTGACTAAACTTTGGTCAGCTTCGGCCATCATTTTCTATGGTCGGACAATGATCCCTAGCAAGTCATTTTGATCAGGCTTCATGAGCTCTAACTAGACTCCTACGTTCTAAGCCATCTTCATCCGTTTTAGGTGGACTAGTTCTTAGAGCGGACCAGAAGTTGTATTCATCAGTTGTAACTAACTAATCTTTGATCAAGTTCGGACACCATTGTCTATGGTTGGGCAATGATCACTGACAAGTCATATTGATAAGGCTTCGTGAGCTATGATTGGACTCTCATTTTCTAAGCCAGCTTCATCCGTTATTGGCAGACTAAGTCTTAGAGTGGACCAGAAGTTTTCTTTTTCAGTCATAACTGACTAAACTTTGGTCAGGTTTGGCCACCATTGTGTACGGTTGGACAATGATCCTTAGCAAATCATCTTGATCAGGCTTCATGAGCTCTGACTAGATTCACTTTCTAAGCCATTTTCATCCGTTTTTGGCGGACTAGGTCTTAGAGCGGACCAAAAGTTGTCTTCATCACTTGTAACTGACTAAACTTTGGTCAGGTTCGACCACCATTGTCTATGGTTGGACAATGATCCCTAACAAGCTTCGTGGGCTCTGACTAGACTCCCACTTTCTAAGGCATCTTCATCCGTTCTTTGCGAACTAGGTCTTAAAGTTGACCATAAGTTTTCTTCATCATTCATGACTAACTAAACTTATGTCAGGTTTGGCCACCATTGTCTATGGTTGGACAATGATCTCTGGCAAGTCATCTTGATCAGGCTTCATGAGCTCTGACTAGACTCCCACTTTCCAAGCCATCTTCATCCGTTCTTGGCGGACTAGGTCTTAGAGCAGACTGAAAGTTGTATTTTTCAGTTGCAACTGACTAAACTTTGGTCACGTTCAGCCACCGTATGACATTGCGCATATAAGTCTGAATCTTGACTTACTTCGTCTAATAATCTGGCATGGGGGTCGCATCATCAAGTCTGAGCCGGATTCCAATAGATTGACCAGATTGAATTTCAACCAGATTTTACGAACAACAATGGAACTATAATAAACCAAATACCTTGGATTTATTGATAATATCCTTGTAGGTGTTTTACATTCCGTGAGTGCTTAAGGCCTTCGTCGTTCATGTTTTCTAACCAGTATGTACTGGGCCATTCTCAGTTTTTTGGGCCAGATTTGGTCGGGACCTCAGTTGGACCCACTCGCTCATTTAGGCCTTGCTGATGAGTAGATTGTGGGACAGTTTGGTATTGGTTACTCCCCCAGTTAATGGGGTTGCGTGTAGTTCCATTAATTCGATGAATTTGAACTCGTGTAGTTGCAATTGGAACCGTTGCCTCCTTATTTTTAGTACGAAATTTAATGCTAACGTGACTACTAGGTGACCTCATTTTGTGAACCGTCGTGCCTATATATAGGTTGGTTTTCACCATTTCAAGCATTGCCATGAACGTTGTAGAGTATGTTTCTCAAATGCGTCTTTGCAGAAAATATATTTTGGGCTCTTCAAAAGATGAAGCAAGATCTTCGTGGGTGGAGTCTTCGAATGTTCTGACATTTGCAGCGATGAGTCGTAACATGACCTGCTATTAGGTGATGCCAACCGGTTTGGGTGAGCATCTAGTGGTTCCATGGGACCTTGTAATTTCTTCTCATATTGCGTAGAAGAAGTACAAACTCCCCTTTAGGGATCAAGTTTGGGGGATAACACCCACAACAACCTTTGGGTGGTTGTTCCCACTGCTCCTTCCTAGGCTTCACGCGTGATGCCATAGTCGGAAGGCATATTAGCGGAGCGGAGCTTCGGTTGACGTGGCCAGCGACCCTAGGGTGCTAATTATGCTTCATCCCATGCACTCGTTTTTCGAGGGATCACACCAGCAGCCAACCTTGAGTACTTGGGTACCTTTGATTTCACTTTCAAATCCTCTTATCAAGGCAGGTTGGGGGAACAAAGTATCAACGTGTGTACTGGAAGCAAACTTCGGGTACTTTTGCTGTCAGTTCCAAATTCCCTTCTCGAGGCAAATTGGCGGAGCAAAGTATCAACGTGTGTACCAACAGCCAACCTTAGGCGGACGTTACTTTTTGCTTTACTTTCAAGTCCTTTTTTGAAGACAGATTGGCAGAACAAATTCTCGACGTGCGTTCTAGCAGATCCTTACTTGCACCAGACTTAGATACTTGTAGTATATAAACTTTTGCACTAACCAGCCAGTCAAGCTTTGTAACAACTTGCTTAGTAATCAATAAAGTATGTTTTTTAGAATTCGTTTTTTATTCCTTGAATGAATATGTATCAAATTGGCTTGATCGAACAATTCTTCTAGACAGTAAAAAAAAACTTGAGATAATTTAACTCTGAGCAGGGACTATGCTAATCTGGTTTTGAAGGAGACGCGTGTGGTCTTGACTCAGACTATGTAGTTCCCATAACGAAATAACATGTTTCGTGGATGATAGTGAAGTCACTAAAAAATCATCTTCATGCGAGCAGCCCATTTCTTGCTGTTTCCCTCTTTCCAAGCAGAAGTTGGTATGTCGATGTGCTGGTACTTAGCCTTGTAATGAACTGTAGTAACAGACAGATAGTCTTTTCAGGGCTAGATCCTGACTCATTATTTAGTTGAGTCTCGGTTGTCGGGGTCATGTCCTGGTCCGTATGAACTGGATCGGTTAGATGTGTTAAGTGGTCTATATAGACCTCCACAACTCTGCCAATTCGCTCCTTGAACATCCGGCTTACCAGTCGTTGATGTGTTTCTCCAATACTATTTTGATCGAACGGGGTCACCTAATAGTGGTATGTTTCTCTTTCATTTATGAAGGAGGCCTTCTTCTGGTATGGGGTGCATATGTACCTGGTCACGTCCGGAATAAGCATCCATGGAGCTTAGAAGGTTGTTTTCGGACGTGGCATTCACGCTCTGATCCATGCGAGGAAGTGAAGGGTTGTTTTTCAGACAAGGCTTACTCTGGCTAGTGTAATCCACACGGACATTAGGTCTCCCCCTCAGATTGACTAAGGTTTCATCGTCCGAACGGGGAGGTTCTTCTCTCTTCTTTGGGCTCGGGCTCTGATATGTCAGACCCGTGGGGCCAAGCTGTAATTGTTGATAATCCAACTGTTTTAACGCTGCATAGTGGTAGTCTTTTGCTGATGGTTGGTTTCTTGAATGGTCTCTTCCGCCTGATTGGTAGGGTACTTGATGCACCGGTGCAAAGTGGATACTACCGCATCCATTTGTTGGAGCCAAGGCCTCCCCAAGATGATATTGTAGTTGGATGGGGCATCAACTACCATGAACTCTTGGAACATGACTTTCTTGCAGTTGTGCTCTCCCGCCACTACCATTAGTCTGATTTTCCCGACAAGAAAGCACTTCTCTCTGCTAAACCCGATCATGGGGTGACTGGCGGGCGACAATTCCTCTTTGAGCTGCATGGTGTGGAATGCTTTGGGGAACGAGACATTTAGATAGCTCCATGTGTCTACCAAGGACCTCTTCACTTTCCATTTCTCTATGAAAACGGAGATGACCAAGGCGTCATTGTGAGGGGAGTGGACGCCTTGGAGGTCCTCATCCGTGATTGTTAGCGATGGGATCTGGTTCTAAACACGTGCGTATTGCACTTGTCGGTCCTCATAGTGGGTTGAGTCCGCATCTCGCGGAGTGTCCTTTTTTGGGACCTATTGGATTGCTCACCTTTCAAGCTTACCCCATGAAGGACATATATACAATGTCAGACGCTTTTCCTCTATCTCTTTGATGACCTCTTCTCTTTCCTTTGCCCGATCTTATCTTTTTTTCGGGCCTCGGAATTCTTTGAGTTTTCCCATCTTAATCTAGTACTCAATCTCGTTTCTGAGACTTTTGCAGTCCTCAGTGTCGTGGCCGCTGTCCTTGTGAAAGGAGCAGTATTTGTCATTGTCTCATTGGGAAGGATCTCCCTGCTGTTTGGTGGGCCACTTCACTTTTCCCCAATTCTTAATGGTATTGAAGACGTCGGACATGCTAGAGTTGAGGGGAGTGAAGGATTTGGACCCGACAAAGTTGGAGGCTTTATGTTTCCTCGTGCGGCTAGAATCTAGCTTGCTGACACTCCGCTTCCTTTTACTTTTGTCATCGTCTTCCTGTTTCCTTCCCTCATTTTTATTTCCGGGACCAGGGGGATATTTCTTGTCAGCTTCTCCCTACTTTTTAGCAGCCAACATCTCCTCAATAGTTATATATGTCTGAGCACTTTTCAGAAAGTTCGTCATGTCAGTTGGAGGCTCCAGAGTGAAGAAGTTGTAAAATCAGCCCTTCCTCAGACCAAATGTGAAGGTTGTGACTGAGGTGTTGTTGTTGCAGCTGTCGATCAAAGTTAACTCATCGTTGAAGTGGATGACGTATTCCCTCAGTATTTCTCTTGGTTTCTGCTTGAGGCTGAAAAAGGTAATGCGATCCCTTCCTGATTCGTTGGCTGCCAACAAAGCGAGTGATAAACGCTTTGGCCAATGTACGAAATAAGTTAATAAACTTCAGTGGGAGACTGTGGAACCAGTTCAACACTGCTTTCTTCAAGCTGGTAAGGAATGTTCGGCATGTTACCACTTCAGATTCTTCTTTTAGAGTCATCACATGGTGGTAATGGCATAAGCGGTCGAACAGGTCTGTTGTCCCGTCATAAAATTTCAGCTTTTGCGGGTTGAACTTCTTTGGCAGTGGCTCGTTCATGATCGGATCCGTGAACGGGGGACGGTAAGGTTGTATAGCACGCTCGGATTGGTGGCCCCAAGCTGGAGAGGATTTTGTGAAGTGGGTATGTCGGCCTTAGACGCCAGGTCCCCATAAGTTACTCCTCCACCCTTGGTCCACTGAGAGCTAACGGGGACATGGTGACTCCAACGAACATGCTTTCTATTGTCATTTGGGGACAGGGCTCTTTTCGCATTGTCTCCTCCTACAGATGGTGGGTTCCGTTGAGCGAGCATCTCCACCACTTGCGCGATTTGTTGCACTTGGGTTGTCAGTCGATCCACCCTAGAGTCTGTCATGGTTGTTGTTGGTGCGGGAACCTGATGTTGTTCTCCACGCGGGATTAGTACCATCGGAGCTGGCGACACTGCGCTGGTTCGAGCATTTGAGGGCTCGGCGATTTCTCCATTATTACGAGATCTTATGGTTACCATTTTTTTGGAATGTAATGAAGGGGTGTTATCACTGTTTTCTTATGAACTTTGTCGTTCCTACAGACAGCAACAAACTGATGGTTTAGTTTTTGTTCTTTTGACTTTGACCTTCACAACGAACACACGTAAGCCAAAGACCACCATTGTGGCAGTCGATGACACTCCGATACTTAAGTCAGATAAGGCCTGAGAAAGGTGTAATGCTTGTAATTGAGTTATGTCGTGTACCTTAGTTTCTCAACCTTGTGCCATATTTATCATGCGAGAATCCTTGTTCAACTATGCCTTTGGTGGCGTACTTTAAGGAAAGATATCTGTTTAGAAATTCATTCCTTGTTGGGAGTCGTCCATGCAGGAGAGTTTTCATGCACGACTTATACTCTGGTATTTGTTTTCTAGTAGGAGTCAACGTGTTGCTAGCCTTCCTATCTTAGGTCAATCCCCTAGATATTATGCCTTATTTGCCTTATTAACTTATGAATGAAGAGTGTGTATGTATGACCTTGAATCAATTTAATATTAGGATATTATTTTATGATTATTGTGCCGATTATAATAATATAGTGGAAAATTTTTAAAAAAAATTCTTCTCGAATCAAACTGGATAAAGTTTAATTTAAGAGTTTGTAAGAATGGAAGATATACGTTATACATTTTTACTATTGTTAATAGATCCATTATATAGTTACTATTGTTATTATATATTATTATATTATAACTATTATATAACCATAAGATTATTGATCCTATTGTTGTGACTATGCCATGGTCAAGTAGAAGCATTGGGAGTGTTTATTTAATACATATGATATACGTATTCATTGATTTATTATAAACACTCGATAGTAAGCATTCTGTTGGATATTTTTTTGAACTGCTCCAAATATATAACCTATGCTATTGAATGTAAAAAAGATTTCAGTGATCTGAGAAAGATGAGGACCGTAAATCCTTATACTGAATGGGTTTGACCCCTATTGTGTTATAGAAAATTTATTTATGAAAACGTTATTTGTTTTTAAAAAAAAATGGTGATTACTGTGATTGATTTGTTTATGATTGACAAAGTGTCACCATATAAACATTTTGAAAATTAGTTTATTTTAGTGCTCTTTTCCACAAATATGAAAATAATGAAAAAAAATGTAAGGTGAAAAGGAAAAAAAAAATGAAAAAGTATGATTTCAATATACATCAAAGATTCTGCTTATTCCACTAATCCAAGAGTATAAGACTATGATGTGGCCTCTCTGAACGCTTTCTCTTTTTAGACTACTTTAGTTCCTTGACACTGGCATTTCGGCCTAACGTATAGACTTGTTTGTATAATTGGTATATGATTTAGTATGCAGACTTGCTTGCATACTGGATAAATCATTCTATGTGATTTCGGATGTATACATAATGATTAGAATATACTTGTCATGATCGAACTTCGGGTAAGATGACATGCCCCTCGATGTGGCACATTACTTGAGACATGTACGCTCCGAGTGGTTTCTAATACAAGGGAGACACACTTGGGTGAGGTGTGTTAGGCACAAGGAGGGTAGTGCAATTGTGGAAAAGAAGCAACATTTTTTACATATGTATGATTCTCTTAAGGGAATAAATTAAATGCTCATTCGATCATTAAATGAGAATTACATGTCTTCCTTAAGGTAAAACGTGTTTTGTTGATCTTTCAATAATGGTGTCTTATGCCTATGATTTGTATTTTTGTTGAAAATAAAGTATAGTTATGAGGACCGATAAATTATAAATTTTATTCATCTATTTCTAACTATTCCGTGCAGGTGCTAAGTCTACTAACGTTTTTCCAAGTCAAGCTTATCATGTTTAACCTTCACATTTTAAGTGCGGGATAAATAAATGATTACTTTAAATGTGGTAAAACTTATTAGTATGACACGTTTGCCTCATAGAGGAACTACCAGTTTGTGATGTGTTATTTTATTGTGTATGAAATTTTCATGTTAAAGCGTTTAACTTATTTTATTTATAAGAGATAGATATCTCTCATACCAGCTACCTCGCTGACCCAAATAAGTTTATGCTTCTTGGGTACGTTCTTATTGGAATGTAGCCAATTAGTCTTTCTCAGGTTATAGAGTGTTTGGAGCGGCGTTCTTTGGAGGTTTACTTGTGGCGTGAACATTGCCAAAGAATTTCCCGGTTAGAATTTTTGTATACTTCAATTATTTTTATAAATGTTTCTGTTGTTAAATTTTCATGTCCCGAATTTGAGAAAACAAATAATCCTAATCCTACATGAATATAAGAATTTCATTTTCTAAAAAATGGAGCGTGACACCAGGAGTGTCATCCCTAATAGGAGGTTCATGTGACTAGAGTTGGAAACATTATCCACGCCCCTAACATAAGCAACTAAATAGGACATTGTTCAACTATGTTTCACAGTTCAAGTAGTTGATAAATTGGCGGAAAGTCAGTGTTTTGTTCCTATGTTACCAAAAAGTGTAAAGGACACTGTTTGGAGTGACCATTTTTTCATGTTCAAAGGCAGAATGAGGCTGAGTCCAAAATCCGAGTAAGGGGATGGAAAAGGAATGTTGCAAAATATGTCGATTCAGTTGTTATATTACGAATTCAATCTACAGACTTTCTTAATCTTGAAATGATTTTTAACCAAGTTTAAAGGAATGTGCAGAAAACTGTAGACAAGTCAACCAGAGATGCAATTATTTCACACGGTTTTGAAAACTTCAATGTATTCACAGTGCTGAATGCATTGGACAATAAATAAATAAAAAATATGTGCAAAGAGAGAAGATCAGAACATGATTTCACTGGGAAGTTTACATGTTCTAACCTCACCACTCAAAAAATGATTAAATCGCAAGCACACAAAAAATAAGATAAACAAAAATAAAGAACTCGTTTATAGAAAAAGGCAACAAGATTGCACCTTTTCCATATTATTACTGAAATTTATTATGCAATTAAGGGTCCTCTTGAATCCTCTCTGGGTCTTCTGCAGTAATAAGCAAACAATAACAACTGTACTGACCCTAGCACAGTTCCGATGCCATTGGGGACCTGCAATTCAGAGCACAAAATACATCAAATACATTAAAACAAGAAACTGAAACATTGAGCAAATCAACACTAAAACTTCAGATGGAGCAAATTCATGAAGATGGGGTCTACTCGAACTTACATAAATAAATGGATCTTCCTTTAGCATTCCATAAGAAAAGAAAGAAACACTCATGAGAAAGGTTGAAAGGGAGAGATAAAATGGCATGTATTCAACACTCTTCGTTTGGATGACCAATCTCTGTAAACAAAGATCATATAATTACCAATTGATTTATATATCAAATGAATGAACTCCAAAAGCAAAAGAAGCAATATACTACTTACAATTATAAATAAGGGGGAAGCAAACATCGAAATAAGAGTCGCAACACTCAAATATCCAACAAAGATTTGCCGCGTAGAAGGATCAAACAACTTCAAGCTCACTACTACTATGATGGCAAATATGCTGAGAACTGTTAGCAGCCAAACCATCATTCTCACCTGCAACGAATTTAACCATATAAACAGAAGCAGAACCAGAGAGTAACTCATTAAAGTAACCATAAAACAGAAGAATTACCTTTTTAGATTTATCAGCATACACAATGAATAGTATAACATAGATTGTCTGGAAGACTGCCCCAATTGAATTCACCGTAGCAACCAATATGATATTAGGCATTACGATGGGCAGTCCATACCAAAGGCAGATCAAACAGTTCAAGAGGCTATATATATAGGGCAATCCTGAGAACTGTTCTGTTGATTGGTTTCTAATGATTCTCCTAAATGTGGGTCTGAAAACACAACAAATTTCACTTATCAGTTAAAATATGTATGTCTGAGTACTTTTTCTGAGTCTTTCCAAACATGATGTGAGATTAGAACTTACATAGGTGAAGCAAACAATACAAAAGCGAAAACATTTCCTGAAAAAAAAAAGTGTCAGAGAGATCTGATAGCTTTTTCTGGTTAGTGAAAGAAAATGAGCTGAACAAGATGACTAATCCACAATCTGATTACTTCAAAAGAAAACCAAAATATTCAAGAAGGTATAGGACATTAGCATATTTATGCTTCTTTATTTAAGGTCCATCAGTAAAATTTATGGTAAATTCTTTCCCTTAGTACATGTGTCTTTCATTCGAGGTGCAAAGTTTCCAAAAGTTTTCAATTTCAAACTCAAATGTTTTCCCTATATTTTTTATCTGAGGCACATATCATGTTGGATAACATCAAAGGAAAACCACAAAACCATGCCTTTCTAGTGCTACAACAAACTTACAGAGTTTTTATATAGAATGATTGCAGCAACATCACAGTTGTGCAGGAAATGAGTGACCAGAGGCAGCAGATCATATAACATGTTAAAGTGACATTTAAGAATATATATATCCAAGAATTCATCCCTATCAAATGCTACAACCGACTTGCTGGATTTCTATGGTATCATACAAGGATTGCAACAACATTGCAGTTGTGCAGACTTACTGTGGAAACAAGCATCGTGCTCTATACATCCACAATGCAAGGACCTTTTTTATAACAAATGTGTTAATCACGTGTTGTGAAAACTGGCAATGCTACAGTGAAACATCATCCCAACTGTAGGTTCAGGAAGCACTGACACAGTCTAGGATTCATGGCCCTGAATTTGATGTCTAAGATGTCTCAACAACAAATTAAGGTTGGAAGAAATTGCTTCGGGAAATTCAATTGTCTATCCACTTAAAAGCTTGGACAATCCCCTCCCCTTCCTAGTAAAAGAGATTCCTCTCTTTAAAAGCAGCCTAGGAACTGACTTGTTCTAAACCAGTGGAATGGACATATTCCAAAATCAGAATATAAAATCAAAATGGGGATTTCTTCACTGAGATTATCAATTCTAAAATTCAAACACAGGATTGGAAAACCAAGTAAAAATTAAAAATAAAAATAAATAAAAAATAAAAAAATTTGTGCTGTTGCCTTCAACTTCCATTCCGTACACCCGAAACCACAAGTAATTTTAGGCAAAAAAAAAAATGGAAACTTGTTCTTCTTCTTCTTGAATGGGGGTTCATTCTAATTTAACTAAATACCATCCATAGGCAGAATATTGAATTAGCTTGCACAGTGTGGAGGGTATGCTTATCTATTCAACTTTAAACAGAGGAAAAACAAAACATGGGGGTGGGTTTTTTTTTCTACATCATAATCATCGAAAAGAAAACACCCCCATTCAATTGAAGCAGACAATGAAGGCGTATGCATGTATGTATGAATGAAGCGAGGGAAGGACCCATCCCTCGCTCCCTTTTCCTCGCCCCCTAGAAGGGCTCATGAATGAAAGAAAAAAGATGAGAGAATTAATTAAGGAAGAAGAGAGAATGAATGTGTAGATAGGTAGGTACCTGCGACTCCTGCTACATCACTCCAAACTGGATTGATCAAATTCAATTGATGCGAAATCATCTACCTATCAATTCAATTCAATACAATGCAATTCAAATTCAAATTCAATTGGAGTGGGGTGGAGGTAGTATCTATGAATGAAGGAAAAAAATTAAGACCCCCTCCTCTCCTCTATGTTCCTTGTCTTGAGGCTGGCTTTGCTAAAACGTCAAGAAACAATACAAACGTCTCTCTCTCTCTCCTGCTGCCCTCCTTTCTCAATCTCGTTTTCCATACACATTTAGACATTAGACATAGATAGACACATAGACATACACAGACAGACAGAGAGAATATGCTGCTTCTTCTCTTCTTCTTCTTCTTTCCTGCTTTTTAGATACTTGCTAGTAGTTACGACTATCATCTATCATCTATCATCTATCCTGCTGCCTTCCTTTGCTTCATCATTTTTCACCCAAAGGGGAGAGGACACATTCCCGCACACATGATAGGATTCTCTCCATCTCTCTCTTCTTTTTAATATCTGCTGTTAGATTGTTCATCGGGATTCACAACTTGGTCAATCAGATGTACATAAGAACCCCCCAAAGTAAAAATGCACAACAAAATGAGAATGTACGGACCCCCAATCTTCTTCTAGAAAATTTCTAAGTGTCGAGGGAAATGGCGAGGAAAACAGCGAGGGACCCCACAGGGGGGGGGAGGGCCGTCCATCCCCCTGGGGATGCGCATTTGAATCCTCGGGGGGCGTGCGTTGAAAATTCAAACGTGCATCCCAAGGGGAGATGGACGGCCCTCCCCCCCTACTCCACCCCCCTCCCCCCCTGTGGGGTCCCTCGCTGGTTTCCTCGACACTTAGATGGGTTCCTTCTTCTATTGACTTGCCCTTGCCCTTGCCAGTTTTTTAATAGACAGGACGATGATGACAGTTGGGAAACCCTACAGTCACACCACCTAATTCATCGACATTAGCTGAAAATCGAATCGTCGGTTCGGTTTTTCGATCAAACCAAAAATCGAACCGACTAGTATCGGTTTTGTTTTTTCCCAACCGAAACCGAATCGACTATATGTAAAACCGAATCAAATCGAACCGCCTATTAATTTATGTAAACCAAACCGCTAAAATATTAATAAAACCGACATAAAAACCGAACTGACCGCATGATGGGATGCATTATTCTCCTCCTTGGTGTGTGTAAATATTTTCCTGTTGTTTGAGTATGTTTGCACAATTGTAATATAAATCAAAACATTATGTTACAATGGGAATACAATAGCTCACATGCCAATTCATGTCTAAATCAACTTACAAAAAAGAGTCATTCCAACTAACTGCAAGTAACATGTAACTAAAAGACAATGTGTTATCCAATCATCCATGTTATGCAATCGAAGCTATGTATCCCATCAAAGAAGTCATGTATCCCATCAAAATAACATTCAGAAGCCATGTATTCCAACAAATTCAAATTCATAAGCCATGTATCCCATCAAAATATCATTCAAAATAACATTCAAAAGCCATGTATCCCATCAAATTTAAATTCAAATTTAAAGCAAAGTAGAGCATTAGATTGATCCAATGAGATTTCACAAGCCAACCGTAATCTCATAATGGGCAAAAATGGGAAGTTAACAGGAGCAATGTATATATCCAATTGTTAGCTTCAACAAAAGTCCAAAATCCTGCATTAGAAGCCCAATCACTTGGTTAAAAAATGATAGTAATAAAGTGAAAAATTAAAATAAAAGGAAAAAAAATTCTTAGCCAAAATAACCGTAGATATAATCACTCATTCACGTTGTTAATATTTGACAGTGGAACCGATCCAAACACCTCTAAAAAAACCAAAGCAAAAAAATATCAATATAAATGACAAAAACAAATTCAAATATGTATAACAAAAAAAAATGAAGTGAATATTTTAGTGTGAATATTATCTGCATCGATACTATCATATGCTTCCAACTCATCCATTGACTCATGAATATTGATTGAGACTGATGGAGAACGAAGCCAATCTTGGGCACAAATAAGGGCTTCAATGGTGCTAGGAGACAAAGAACTACAGAATGGATCAAGTACACGACCCCCCGTGCTAAAGGCAGACTCGGAAGCAACTGAAGATACAGGAATTGCCAAGACATCTTTTGCCACGTCGGAAAGGATTTGATACCTAGTTGAGTTGTTCTTCCACCAATTCAAGACATCAAACTTATCACAAGAAGCTTCAACACTTTCTCTCAAATACTTTTCAAGCTCTGATTTGTTCGTCAACCCATCTTTCTTCTCCATATGCTTTTGATATTGAAAAGCCAACATCACACTATCACTTTTTCCATCATCATCGTCAATTTCCATATCTTTTGATCCAATGAAAATATCTTGTGATTGAGAAGTGGAAGTTGAGTAATGTTTAACATACCACTCAAACAAACGAGTAAAAACACCATGGACCTTGTCCTTTAAGTTCTTTGCCACACAATCATCATACATGTTTTCAAAGAAAAATACAAGAAAATTCATCTTGTACCTAGGATCAAGAACCACAGCAACATGCAACAAAATGTTTATCTTATCAACATTCCAATATTTGTCATTTTTGCTTTCATTTTCTTTGCCATCTCTTGTAGGCATTCATCATCGTTATGTGCAAATTGAGCTAATTTGCTCTAGATAAGAAAAAGCTGATTAAAAAAAAGATTAGAAGTTGCTTATAAAGATCCTGAAAGCCTCAATGTTGCATTATAAAATACCTTATCAAAAACTTCACAAACAATCTTACATCCTTCCAATCACAATCAGTTGGTGGTCCCAAGTTTCTTCCTCCTGTTTCCTCCTCTCCAAAGTAAGGAGTGTAATGCATGTCTTTATCCTCTAAACGCTCAAATGCCTTTTGAAACTTCTCTGCTGCATCTAACATCATATAAGTTGAATTCCATCTAGTTGGCACGTCTAGGCACAATAAACTTTTACATGCAATCTTTTCATTTTCGACGCATTTTTTGAATGTAGCCAACGTAGAGGGAGATGATCTGACATACCTCACCGCATTGCGCACTTTAATAATCGAATCATGCAAGTCTTTCAAACCATCACAAACAATAAGATTTAAAATATGTGCACAACATCTCATGTGTAAGTGTTCATGTCCTAAAATGGTCCCTTCCCAATGCTTAGTCTTTCTTTTCAAATAGTCAACGGCACCACTATTCGAACTAGCATTATCAAGTGTTAGTGTGAAAACACTATCTACACCCCATTCTATCATGCACTTCTCCACCATCTTTCCAATAGTCTCACCTTTATGATTAGGTACTAGAGAAAAGCTTATGATTCTTTTCTGTAGTACCCAATCACTATCAATAAAGTGAACTGTGATGCACATGTAATTTAGATTTTGGAAAGAAGTCCAAGTATCTGTGGTCATGCAAACTCTCCTGCCTTTCAAAACACTTTTCAACTTCTTTTTCTCTTCAAGAAAAATTTGCAGACAATCCCTAGCAACTGTAATACGAGAAGGTATTTTGAACCTTGGCTATAAAACATTACTATAATGCTTAAACCCCTCACCCTCTACATGCCTAAAAGGCAACTCATCAGCTATCACCATTCTAGCAAGTGCTTTTCTACAAGCTTCCTGGCTGAAAATAACGGGCACAAGCACATTTGAAGTCATTTTTGCTAAGATATTTTGCTTGGGGTCTTCTTTCTTGTAGGGGTATTTCTTACATTTTCCCTCTATTTGTATGTAGCCTAACAAGTTACTAGTTCCATTTTTAGAAGCACATGCATACTCCTTTCCACAGTGCTTACATGTAGCCCTAGGATTGCCTTTTGGACAACCAGGTACTAATGTAAAATGATCCCAAACAAGTGAAGATTTCCATTTTTTACCTTCAATGGATGGGAGTGGGTCATCCTTAGTTGCTTCGGTGGCAGGCTTGGGATCATTTGTATTTTCTTCATTTGGACGATCGTTTGTAGAAGCCATCTAGCAAAAAGAAAAAAATGATTAAATGGTGTATTTCATTTACTTTCTGCATACAACACTAAAATCATAAAATTCTAAGCACTAACCTTGTACACTAAGTTCTAGAGACTAGGTGGTTTTCTGTACGGACACTGAAGATCGGCGGAGCCAATGAGGAGTCCACTCTGCAAGACAAAAAAAAAACTATTAGTTCCCCAATAAAAACATGATCAGCTCAAGCAATATAAAAGTATGCTAAGAAGTATATATATTTTTATTTTTATTTTTGGTTATTGTAGAAATATATACATGTCAGATTCTTTCTAATGTAATGAGATGTCAAATACCCTAATGTAAGGCATTGATATAACAAATATCACTCATAGCTATAACTTCATTAAGAAATAGCATTAACTAAGCTAAAATGCAATGAGATTAACAAGAAAAGTGTGTAAATACATAGGAAGTATACAACATTAACATGAGGAACCATAATTTAGTATTGCATTAATTTAGAAGGCCAAAACCTTCTGTCACTATGCACTCTAGAACTAACAGTTGACGCACAGAGCAAAGACAACCAAAAACGACTCTTGAATTTGTCCATTTCATAATTTCAGTCCCACTGTAGTATGGTCTAAGAGACCACATGATATAAATGGGACACCAAAAGCAATATTTTTCCTACAGATATGCACATAATCAATCTTATTGTCATGTTTTCCAGTGATTTGGTAAGACATAAAGACAACATTAATGTTTTTTATATTTAGTTTAGTTTATCATTGTATCTAACATGTAATGTATTTATTTATTGGTTTAGTTAATTAATTGAACTTTTTTCTTTTAATCAGATTGTGAATGATGTAATGACTGAATTAATATAGTATGTGCTTCACTTATACAAGTTGAAGATTGGGCGAACACTAAAAAACTAAGTATGACTGCAAAATCATGTTCAATAGTAGAGTCACGAAAAGGATTCAAAAACATCGATGAAATGGTGAAGCAAAATGTATGGGGAAACCATGCAAATACCAGTCCCCTGTTTTACTCACAAAGTTGAACCTCTTGATCTCATTATGAAAGCAAAAGCATATAACAAGAGAATGAAGAACACTTCTAACATAAATTTAGATCAATGCCATCATGTAAATGATGTTGTTCCCGATGAATTGAGGAGTCCAAGTTCAAGCTCTGCAAGGTTAGGTCTGTGTAGTTGGCCATAAAGGTATTCAATATCTGAATACCAATGATGGTCGCACCATCCGCTATCCTGACCCACTCATCAAGGCAAATGACAGTACGACACCATCAAGTTTGATCTTGAGAACCAGAAGATAGTAGTTGATTTCATCAAGTTTGTGGTTTTGAATGAGTTTGTGATTATAATATGCAGATATGCTTTGCTGAAAAAAAAAAGTAAAGTAACAGAGAAAACTCACTGTTTAGCAATTTGGCATTTGCTACTTCTTGAAAGGTTGAAATGTTGATAGAAAGAGAGCTTGAGAGGTTGATGAAGATGAAGGGTTTAAATCTTTTGTTGTTTAGACTTCATATTTCATACATCTACACTACCCAAAAGAGAGAAGGCAAACAAAGTTTGGCTTTTCATTTCCACTTTCTAGATGAAATCACATTGGAACCCGAGAAAGACTTAAGGGAGAGAAAGGGTAAAGTGAGAAAGAGAAAATAAAGGAAGAGAGAGATTCAAAGTAAGAATAATATAAATAAAATTTGCTCTATATACATAGGTATCGGTTCGGTTTTTTCGGTTAAAATCACTTACAAACCAAAAACCGAACCGACCCTATCGGTTTCAAAATGTATCAAACCAAACCGATCCGAAACCGATTTTAAAATCGAACCGATCGGTTAGGTTTTGATCGGTTCGGTCAGTTTAATCGGTTTTTCGATTTTTTTGTTCAGCCCTACTTCCTTCCTTACATCCACCCTGTTCTTTCTGTTGCTTCGTCATAACATTTTATTATTGCTACCTTGGATTCCAAAAAAAAAAAAAATATATATATATATATATATATATATATATATATATATATATATATATATGTATATATATATATATATATATGTATATATATATAATATATACACTTTCCACCAAAAATGTGTTGTCACTAAAATTTACTTATCATATATATTTGGTAGATCAATTTTCAATTTCAAATAATTATGTTCTTTCCATGTACATCTAGGGATGGCAGTGGGGCGAATTTTTACGGATATCCGCCCCACTCGCCCCGTTTGGGGCGGATTTGGTAAAGGGTTCTTGGATTTTGGGGCGGATACGGATTTACAATCTGTATCCGTTTATTAATCGGGGCGGATACGGATTTAGCCATATCCGCCACACGGATATCCGTTTAATTAGTATAATTACAAAATTACCCTTAGACTATATAAAGGATAAACCTATCATTTATTCTTTAACTCTCATCTCACAAAAATATACTCAAGTCTTCCTGCTCTCTTTCTCACAGCGAAGAGGCCGAACATTCCCCCCTTCTTCTCTCTCACAGCGGAGGCGGAGGCCGATGCCGAAGCCGAAGCCCGAAGGGTCATCCGGTCGTCCCTTCCTCTCTCTCACAGCAAAGGCGGAGGCCGAAGGGTTTTTCTCTCTCATGGTGGAGGCGGAAGCCGAAGGCGAAAGGTCCCTTCTTCTCTCTCACGGCGGAGGCGGAGGCCGAAGGGTCCCTTCCTCTCTCTCATAGCGAAGGCGGAGGCCGAAGGGTCCCTTCTTCTCTCGAAGCTCTCACTCAACACCCATCCCAGCCGCCTCCCTCTCACCTCCCTTCCCCCGCCTTTCCTTATCTGTTGTTGCAAGAGATCTCAGATCAGAGAGATCTGAAATCTCAGATCCGAGTTCTCAGATCTCAGAGATCAGATATTCTGTGGATCGATTTTTTTTTTTTTGTAATTTTTTGTATGGTTTTTTGTTATAATTGTTGTATGGTTTTTTGTAATTTTTGTATGGATTCTGTGTAATTTTTTTTATAATTTTGTGGTACTGATCAAATGAATGATCAAATGAATGAAGTACAATTAAATGTAGTTAGATGGATAACCAGCAACTCCAAGCGTTAGCAAACCATAACAAAATTGTAAACCGTAAACGGATTGGCGGGGCGGAGCGGTTACAGTTTTTAATTAAAATTGTAAACGGATTGGCAGGGCGGATTTGGGGATCCATTATTCCTGACGGATCGGGGATGGATTTGCTCAAATCCACCCCGTTGCCATCCCTATGTACATCAATATTAGTTGGCTGGCCTTCTTCTTCAAAAAAATAAATAAATAAAGATGATTAATGAAAGAAATAGGTGTGTTGGATGTTGTTCTTTCCAATAAAAAGCCTCACTAGTCTTGTCAACTAGTCTTGTCATCTTTAGAGATTTAAATAATTTTTAAAACTTGACTAGTTGCTACCTTGTGTAATTAATAATACTAGAGTGTTAACGTACTCTATGTGGATGGATATTTAGTAAATTTTTAAAACGTGTAATAGCATTTTTTATTTGTAAGAGCTTATTTATAATTATAAATAATTGAAGCGCCTCAAATAAATTATGTTAGTTGCTTAGGTGTAATTAATAAATACTGAGAAGTGCCGGATTTGATTATAAGTTATTTGAATTTGGGAGGGCAAAAGTGTAAAAAGAAATGTAATAGTATTTTTTCTACTAAAAGACACAAATACCCTTGATACTATTAATTGGTCTTTGGTTTTACATGTAATTATTATGAGTAGAGGAGGACAAAATTGAAAAGTAAAGTTGAAGTTAAAGACATGTTTTTTACTATTCATTTGAGAAAGATGAGTTATAATAGTAGAGATACCCGAAGATGGATGATTTAAAAGTATGCATCACCAAACCTATTTATTCATTTGATTTTTCTTGATAGCAAAACACCCCCACTTACCATTGAGATCCAATTAAGATTTTACCTAAAATGAGCGAGTTGGTTTTACAATTTCATTACACATACACGTACATGGACAGATGAAACAAGACAAGCAGCATGACCTCAACGTTTGGAAGAAAGGAAAAGGTGAAATAAACCTACTAGCTATTATCTTAACAACCTTTCAACCCATGTTATTCATCTTTTGACCGGGCAGGGCGGGTAAAATGCTTTATTTTTTGTTCAAACAATAATGTTGGGCTATGTATATCCATATCCATATACGGCATACATAATGCTATTATTGCCTTATCTATAAGAGCTCTAACTTATTATTTTATAAGCCTGCTCATTTATCTTCAGCTCGAGAACCTCCCTCCAAAATAGAGTCTCAGGTTTACTTCTCTTTCTCTTGCTCTTTCTATCTCGTGTGGTCAGAGTTGGAGTGTGTTACCACGTCTACTTAAAATTTCATCCATCCTAGTGTTTCAATTTGATTGGGCACACGTGTTTTGGAGCCTGTATGCAGTAACAGAGAGTGAACTGGAACATGTAGGTGTGTGCAACTCCTTCTTGATTGTGTTGGATTAGTGTCTACTATAAGATATAGACCCCTATTAAGTAACACACCACCATTTTTACTGATGGATACCACCACTCACCTTTTTGTTTTTGATCTACTAAAGAACACCACCACTATATAAACAAAAAAACTATTACTCTAACCCCTATTCTCCTCTCTCCCTTTATTCTCCATCACTCACAACTTCATCCTCTTCCCTTTCACTCCACCACCTCTAATCCTCCTCTTCCCTTTCACCCCACCACCTAGCCACCGCCACCACTCCTCCTTCACCACAACCACCTTGCCACCGCCACCACTCCTCCTCCTCCCTTCCCTTACACTACCACCACCTCGCCATCGCTACCTTTCCTCCTCCTCCCCATCACCACCACCACCTCGCCACCACCACCTCTTATCCCACCTCCTCCCATCTTCATCTTATTCTTTGGTTTTTTTCGCCCCGTTTTTTCTCCTTCGCCCTCGCGGCAGTTCCTGTGAATGGGAAACCCACACTCGCCAGAGCCTCCGCGAATGCAAATTTTTTTTCCGATGGTGTAGGTATAAAGAATGCAGAAAGCACTAAGATTTATCATATCGATAGTGCAGCAAGAACACAGTTACCACCTCAGTTTCTAAAAAGAATAATATATGAAATGTGTTGATGGTGAGGTACCGCCTCAGTTTGTAAAAAAGAATGCAGAAAGCATTACTTTCGACTATAAATGTTGATCTTGTTGATAGCCAATTTTTGGTGTCTGATCCGAGATGCCCATATGTTTAGTTTGTATATATATAGGAATTTTGGGATGTTGGTTATATAATGCAATTAGCTTTGTATTAGCCTTCTCTTTAGACTAGATGTCAAGGCTTTTGTGAATATTTGCAATTACATTCATTGCTTATAATATTTGCATGAATAATATACAAAAACATGACAAAAACATTTCTGTTTGCAGATTTGCTTTGCAAAATATTTTATTTTTCCCTTCAAATTCAAAAAATAAAATTCTACCTTTTATCTTGTTCAAGACTTCAGCTGCTAGAATGAATAAAAAGGGGGAACGGAGGTCTCCCTTCTAAGACCTCTCAATAATTCGAAAATAACCTTTGTAAGTGGCCTGAAACATAATTGAGTACTAATAATTTGTACCCAAACGCAGCGGCCCATGCGACTCTGTCCAAAATGCCTACAAAGACTATGACACAGCGAAACGTGCGAGGGTAAGACAAATCCTCGCAGGAGTCGCTGTGTTTGGGTAAATCACTCTGTCCATATTTTTCATTTTATGTATTTGAATTTTTTTTTCATTTTGCCAATTCCTATGGGTTTGATAAACTATTGACATATTTGATTTACTACTAAACCCCACTTTTGATCTCTTCAAGTTGGGGTGTTCAAAAGTGGGGTTTAGCAATAAATCAAATATGCCAATAGTGTATCAAACCTAGGGGTGGGCATCCCATCCCGCGATCCCATTCCCGTCCCGATCCCGTCCCGTCCCGTCCCGATTTTTTCGGGTCTTAATGGGATTGAATAATTTCATCCCGATCCCGTCCCGTCCCGGTCTAGAATGGGATGGGATGGGATGAAGATTTTCAATCCCGCCAATCCTGTCCCGTCCCGAGCTAATTTTTTAATATTTATTATTAATATTTTTATTTATTTATTTATTTTAGGATCACAATATTAGTGTAATTGAAGAAAAATGATTTTAGTTGAAATTAGTGTAATTGATATTAGTCTATATCTGCAACTACTTGATATTGGTTTATTTCTAGAATTCTAAATGAATTATTTAATTGCCAACTCTTTAAAACTCAAAATGGGATTGCTAACAACATTGGAGATTTTATTTCGTGTCAAGACAATGAATTTAATGATTGTTTTTTTTAAAGCAATAATGAAACATTCTTCTTAGCACCCCAAATCTACTCATCCTTTTGTTCACTATTCGAAACAGTAGAGCAGGTCCACCATTGCCATTATACTGTCCACATCTTAGTCATTCAAAACTCTGCAGAAATCTTAATTACATGGTGAATTTCAACTATCATTTATGGTAGTTTATTATGATGTTGCATACTCAATCCAAGGCTATCATTTATGTATAGTTCAACGAATTGCCTTTACCTATTTTCAACTAAAAAAATTTGGTCTTGGGTAAGCAGTAATTTGTCAAAAAATGAGAGCACGCTGATCCCTTCCCGAACCCGTTTGGGATGGGACGAGGTCGGGATGGGGGTTTTCATGTCCTTCATTGTCCAGGCAAATATGTCCTGGTTGTCTTTGAACAACTGGATCAGTTGTTTATCAGTTTCGGATCCAATTTTTTTCCCGATCCAAACAGCTATGTTGCTTTCTAATCGTCGAGGTGGATTGGTATCGTTTCTTCCTCTGGTTGGCTAGTGTTCGGTCGTCCCCTTGGACTGATTGGAGCTGCATTGTTTTCTAGGAGGAACTGATCGGTCCGAAGTTGATCGGACTGTTGCTTTGCCGGTTCCCTTGATTGTGATTGCTATTTGTTGAGAGTCTTCATTGTTGCATAGTGGCATTCACCTGCAACTGGTTGATCACCTTCGATGACCCTGGCGTCATTGTCAATGTAATACTTGAGGCATTGATGCATGGTGGAGGACACAACACCCATCTCGTTTAGCCAGGGTCTCTTAGAAGCATGTTGTATATTGACGGGGCGTCAACGACAAAGAAGTTTGTTAACAAGAATCGTTGCTTGTCTGGTGCTCTTGTTACTACTAACAATCAGACTCGTCAAAGTGGGTAGCATTGTTCACCACTGAAGCCCATCATAGGCTGATCGATGGGTGTGAGTCCCTCCCCATTGAACTGCATTTTGCAGGATCACTGGAGTATAAGAGGTTGGCGGAGCTACCCATGTCAATGATCACTCTTCTAACTTCCCATTTAGTTACTGAAACTGATATCACTAGGGCATCATTATGGGGGAAATGGACACCTTGCACAACTTTTTCTGAAAAAGCCAGAGTTGGGCGATCTATTCTGTTACACTGAGCAGGAAGGACTGGATGACGTATTCTTGTCCGCAAATCTCTGATAGATAATTTTCAAGATCAGTTGGATTGTTCCAGATCTCCGGTCGTTCCATGCAAGACATATATCAATCCTCCAGCTTTTAGAGTCTTGTGGCGGAGTTCGCCTTTTCTTTTCCCTTGGACTGTTTTTTTTTCAGTCCAACAACCTCACTGAGTTTCCTATTTGGACCCAGTACTCGATTTCATTCCTATTTGGACCCAGTACCTGATTTCATTCCTATTTGCAATCCTCGGTGTCATGTCCATGGTCCTTATGGAAAGAACAATATTTATTCTTATTCTATCCGAATGGATCTTCCCTTAGTTTGGGTGGCCACTTGATGTCTTCCCAATTCATCATGGGTTTCAAAACCATTGCCATATTTGTTTTTAAAAGCGGTGTATGGCTTGAACTTCATGTCAACTGAATGAGCTGATCGTTCGGGTTTTACTACACCCGATTGCAGCTTACCGAACTCCTGTCTGTCATTTTCAGACTTGTTTCATGTTTGATGCCTTCTGGGTTGGTCGTTGTTCTCATGTGGTCTATCCTCTCACCTCGTCTTCCCTTATTTCTTGGTTCATTGTGAAAGACCTTCTGTCGAACTCGTTATTCTTTTTGGCAACCCACATCTCTTCAAGAGTGATATATTTTTGTGTAGTCTTCAACAATGCTGCCATGCTATTTAAAGGCTCCAGAGTTAGGATGTTGTATAGTTGTCCTCCCTTAAGTCTGGAATTGAAGGTGGTCACAGCCGTGTCGTCACTGCACCCGTCAATCACGGTAGCTTGTCAGTGAAACATGTAACGTATTATCTGATAGTTATGTCAGGTATTTGCTTGATATGAAGCAAATGATGAGAACCCTTTCTGATCCACTAACTGCCAATAGATTTTGTGATGAAGGCTATGGCCAGTGCTTGGAAGGAGTCTATCGATCGTGGCTGAAGGCTGTTAAACCAATTTAACATTGTGGACGTGAGACTGGTGGGGAAAGTCATACACATGGTAGAATTTGAATTCTCTTTCAGCGCCATCATATGGTGAAAGTGGCGCAGGTGATCGCATGAGTCAGTAGAGCCATTGTAAGATTCAAACTTTGGCGGGACAAACTTCTTGGGCAGAGGGGTGTTCCTGATTTTGTCGGAGAATGATGGCATGGCAAGTTCATATAGCATGTTGGATCCGTGACCGCAATCTTAAATGGGACTTGTGGAAAAAGTGTTCCAGTTATGGATCCATCATCTTGAAGTTCGTTCCTTTCATGGTTTACTTGGTGGAGCTCTGCAAGAGCTTCTAGATTATCCTGAAGATGATTGGCAAAGTTCTGCTGAAGTGGATCTCTAACATGGTCAACAGGTGGACCTCTTTGGTGAGTTGGGCCATAGTGGCCAAAAGCTGATTCACACGAGTGTCCATTATCATTCCCCCAAGAGAAAGGGCTTGTTGTGATTCCTCTTGAGTTGTATGGGTCACCATATCTCGCGGTGGTAAAATTCACTGTTTTGCACAACTGGTCCCCCCAATGCTAGATTAGGGATATATCCACTTGACAATTGAGTTTCGCTAATGAAAGGATTATCTTGATTGGTGTTAAGCTGAAAGTATGTAGGAGGTTCCATTTGCACTGTGTCTTTTATCATCGGTTCGTTCTGATGAAATTACCAACTCAATTTTTCTTTTTATGAGGAAACTCTGGTCCCCATGGATGACAAAAAACTGATGCATCCAAATTCGTTATCCTCAATATCTGACCTGAGATTCGGACATTTAACTTTGGTCATGGTCTGTCGCTAAATGCCTCTTTGGGCTTTAATGATTGGACTCATTATCCATATTTAGTGTGAAGTGTTTGTTCCTCGTGATGGATGATCTTTGCCACATATACTTCCATCATTGAAGGACTATTTGATGTATCATAAAAAACAACAACTCGGTAATAGTTAATATTATAGATTTTGGAAAACTGATGAGATCAACCATTAGATACACATTTCCGCAAGTCTCATCTTAGCGCTGCGATTTTACAAAATACATAGAAACTAACAATACTGCTATGTTTCTTTCTTATTTTTTTTCAACCATTAAATAAATAAATACCAAGAATTAAAAAACTTAGGTGGTTACCTTATGTAACGCTGTAATTAACATCGCCTATTTTTAAACTCCCCTTCCAGTTCTCAAATTCAGTACCACCAAACACCAACTGCTTTATTCCAACATAGTGGTTGGAGAAGAAACATCATAATTTTCCAGTTTGAAACAAAAATCCATTCTTGATCGCATTTTAAGATCCTCTTGATTTGAATTCCACTTCGATCTGAAGGAGGGAGTTTTTTGCTGTTAGATGGCTAGAGGAAGACGTAAATAAGAGAGTTGTAAAGAGGAAGGAAGACTTGATCTTGAAGGAGGGAATCTTTGATTGTTCGACGATCGACGACCAGAGGAAGACGCAGAGAACTAAGAAGAGAGATGTAGAGAGGAAGGAAGGAAGATTCTTGAGCTTTAGTTTACAAAACCCTAGGGATAATGAGATATAGTTGGCAAAATGGAAAATGGGTTGGGTTGGGCTTTGGTTTGGTTTGGGTTTCCTAAATAAACTGGGCTTGGACTTTGTTTTGTGCTTGCTATAGTAACCAGGATGGACCGAACAATCCAGGACAAAATTTGTAAAAACCGGTCCAGGACAAAGACCGGAGTAAAACAGTATGAACCGATTGTTCCCGATTTAAACTGGTTGGGGACCATATCGGTCAAGGTCCAACCATGTCAGAACCGAAATTCTTGCCTACCCCTATAAGTAAGAATTATTTTAGGTGGTTGAGAGGAGAAAATGTAAATATGATTTGAATATTTAATATGAGCAAAATTAGTAATATAAATTGCTAGGTAGAAAATGTAACGAAGTTTAAAAAGCAAGGTTGAATGTAAATTATTTGACTTCATAGAAATTGTAATCTTCCATCTATCTTAGATTCGTGGGGTAAGTGAGTCTTTATTTCTTCGGATGTCAAACTTTATACCCACAGGAAAAACGTATCTAATTTTTAGCATTTTTCCAGTGGTGATACCGAATGAAGAATTACGACTTCTAGATATGCATCTATTATTAGTTCTAAACTTTTTTTTTTATATATAGTTTTGTGGTAGATTTATACGCTATTGAAGTTGCCTTTTATCTGGTTGATTAACATGGATGGCGTAAGGAGTGATCAAGTCATTTTCTCTCATGGCAGTCAAAGTGATTAATTCAGTTCCTTTGGCAGACAATATTATGGCCTGGACAGCTCCTTATGCAAGCAATAACATGGCCTGGACTCCTCATGCAAGCAATATGGACAACTCCTTAGGGCGTCACGAATCTATGCGCACCCCTTGGTCCACTATACATAGCAACAATATAATCCCCAAATTAAACACCACCGTATTGGGCTCCAATCCTGGATTTCTGTTGTATGAAATTTTATCCAAAATGCCTCGTTACTATTAGGTAGTGGACCACCTCCTTATAAATCTTCGTGACAACTTCTCCTTATTTGATGTGAGACTATTCAAGCCAATATTATCCCAACAATCTCCACCTTTTGCGCGAATTGTCACACATTCTACAATCCATCTATCCGATACACAACATCTTGAAGTACACTTCCTCCTCGAGTGTCTTGCACAACCACAATCCTGAGAGTAGTACTCAATATACGTGCTCGACTATTCCTAGCGTTGTTGGCTCTACCTAGTCGCAACCACCACGCTAACTCCACCTCGTCTGAACTTATAGGACACTCCCTCTTGGCTTAGATCTAGATCCTCACTCTTGATTGTCATATGAAAGACCACGCTCCACCTAGACCTAGCTTGTTGGCCTACGCCTACTCTCCTTAAACGATGTGTCGCCTACTATATAATTATGTTTATATAAAAAAAGAGTTCAATTAAAAGAATATATTTTTAGGAAAAAGAAGGGTATGAAGCAACCTATTATGACCTAGGTGCAATGACCCAACTTAGTTTTAATAAGAAAAAAAAAATGATCAATGTAAGTTTTTTTTAAATCAAAAGATGATAGGAATAGTCATTTTAACAAAGAAAAACATTGATCCAGGTTAAGATGATCGGGTCAATTAGGTTGACTATACATCTTGGACCCCTGATTAAAATAATTTTCAAAATTTGATTTATCATAACTGAGTCTGGGTTCATTTTGAAAGCTATTTTAGTTTGGGCACCGAAATAGCATAATCAACCCAGTTGAATTGTCATGACTTTAATTAAACCAAAATTTGCCCATTCATAATTTTGACTTGGCAGTCCATTTTGAAAGATTTCCCTCTGTTATTATAAGGTATGTGCACGGGCTGATCAAGAGGGGTTTACTGGATTGACTATACGTCATGGACCCAAATTGTTTTTAAAATGGATCCTGAACTCAATCTTAAAACACCAAATGAACCCAAAAGTCAAAATAACCCTAGGAAAATCCATCCATAATCCATAGTAGATTCAAATGTCTGGTTCTAACTCCAAAACCATATCCATCCATCATTAAAACAACATACAACATGACAATACATATTTCCTTTTCAAAATGACCACAGATGCAAAAGAGCCTTGTTCAAACGGTTACTATAGTGATTAAATCAACAAATGCATCAGTAAAGTTTTGGATGTATATACATACTGTCTTCTTTTCATCTTTACAATGATTTTGGAGAAATTTTGATGGGCATTCCATAGGAAGGTAAGGGTAAGGGATCCATGGTTATTGGTTCATCAGGATAAACTAGTGACCACTCATACTGGGTTACCATCAAATACATGAAAATAAGGATGTTGAACTTGGCCAGTTGATACCCTGCACACACCCTTGGTCCTCCTCCAAACGGAACATAAGCATATGGTGGAATGTGCTCCTCAAACCTGCTTGGATCAAAACACATAGGGTCTGGAAAGTATTGTTC
The DNA here is from genome assembly GCA_963556465.1 of Berberis vulgaris. Classification (NCBI taxonomy): domain Eukaryota; kingdom Viridiplantae; phylum Streptophyta; class Magnoliopsida; order Ranunculales; family Berberidaceae; genus Berberis; species Berberis vulgaris. The sequence continues at coordinate 58,398,101 of OY747128.1, forward strand.
TTCGTAATGGCTTCCATATGTCGTCCATAGTATCTGCAATAAACAACCAAATGACAATCTGAGTTTGATTTTCCATCCCAGCTGAATATAGTGCATTCAGACGTCCATGAATCAAATAACTAATAAATGAATATGTCACTACAGTACTTGGATATATAATGAGGTACCTTCCATCCTTTTGGTATGATATATCCTTCATAATCAATATCAACGACTGCTTTTCTGAAAGATCCAAAGATAGGTGGGAATAACCGCATGCTTTCACGAGCAACTTGCCACGTATATTTCATCTTCTTTGTATCTTCTAATGTAAGAGCTTCTCCCAGTTTTTTTCTACCCATTATCTCCATATGTTCTGTCAATTGAAACAGCAGAGTATGAGATTCAGAAAGGGGATCTAAAACTCCATGCTGTAGCTCCTATCTTAGCACTGAACTTTCTAAGTAGAAATATCAAACAGATTGTCAATCATTGAAAAGAATAAGCAATTCAGGCAATGGGCAATATCATTAAGTGAATACAGTGATCTGCTTTATTGATGTGTCAAGATACTGATACATAATGTACAATTTAAGCTATACCCTCCCCGGTGTTTGCTGCCTTTACTTAAGATAATGAACCTGATTTCTTACAATAAAACACATAAGTGTTGACATATATGACAAGGTATAAAAGAGTAAGAGTATTAGAAAATCACCTTTGAGAAGCAGAGCATAGCAGTTAGGGTGGTAAGCCAACATCCTACATACCATAGCAATGGCAAATGAAGTTGTATCATGAGCAGCAAAGACTAGAAGCACCACATTATCAACAACTTCCTCTTCACTAATCTCCCCACGCATCAAACCGAAAACAAGACGAGATAACAATACCCCATCCTCCTCTCCTTTCGCATCTTCTTCAATTTCCTTCCTCTTCTTCCTCACAATATTAACCAACATTTTCTCAATCTCCAACCTAGCTCTCTTTGCACGCCAAAACTTGGATCCTGGGAGCTCAATTGGTGGTGCAAACACTCCTTCCAACACTCTCTCAAACATCTCCATCATCCCATCTTCTACTGTGATTCCCAACAGGCACTCAAACACAATTGAAAATGTTAACATCTTTGTAGACCGAAATAGGCCTATGATGTCTTCCCCGCGCCAATGTGCATTGAGATGTGCCTCAACTGAGCTACATATTTTAGGCACCAGAGACTCAAGGGCAGTGCAACTAAGGCTAGCTGCAATAACCCCACGAAGGCATCGGTGACGATCCCCTTGTTTCTCCATGATAGAATTCCTACCCATGAGTTGCACTGATGTTGAAGGCCATGAACTCACGACCAGCTTGAATTCATTTGATAGGAAGAACTTGTTGGCTGTTACACCACTCACTATTACAGTTGGGGATCCCATGAGCCTCGTCTTAAAAATATTACCATGTCTTGTTTTACGAGGTTGAACAAAATCCTCGTACAAACGGTTGTTGCCTTGAGCTTTGTAGAATTCGTATGTCTCTCCGATCCAAGGAAGACCCATGCCTCCTGGAGGCAATTTCTTCTTGTTTTTTATGTTGTTATTTTTTTTTCTGATAAAGGAGATGGTTGATAAAAGTAAAGCCAAGAAAGAAAGCAATATTGGGACTAAGTAAGACATCTCTATAGCCATGGAGGATGAAGAAGATATGTGGATTAATTGGTTATGAATTATGTTAAAAGGGAGAAGTGGATGTGCAATTAATATGTGTATATATATATAACATTTGACACGGAATCTTACTATAATATTCATGAATCAAAATGTCATAACACGGTTGAACATGGAAGTTTGACATCCAATTTTGAAAGGAAAACAATTTAATTAACATCAACATGTGCCCAGGGGCGGACCCAGGATTTTAGTCGAGGGGGGAGGGCGAAATGGAAAATACTTATTAGTTGATAATAGTAGTTATCAATGGTAAAGTCAATTTCGTTTTTTTACCGAAGCTAATAACTAATAAAAAAATTCAACTATAAAAAATACAATGCATATATCAAATTGGATCCAAGTGTAGTCAATTTTAAGCCAAACGAAGGTCACTATTGATAACCTTAGCAAAGAGCAAACAAACATAATAACTAGAATATATAACTAATATCACAAAAGAGTTTGTCTAGGCAGCCAGACTTTAAAGCCATTTTTTGGCCAGGCTAGAGCATTTTTACACATTTTTACCCATTATCTTTAAAATACAATCACAAACATTATCTATAGAAGGGATAGAAATGTAAAATACTTAAAACCTGACCAAAAAGTGGCTATAAAGCCTGATTGTCTAGAATTGAGAATCACAAAATAATTAGGATAAGTTCTAGGTGAAGCTAAAAAAAATTTGAAATTTGCGAATCTAATATAATTATAATACAATTTCAAAGAAAAAATAGTTTATATAAGACTCAAATTTTATACGAGTTGGCTAATGGTATATATTTTCATTGAATTCTATCGTTATTATTTTAGATATTAATTTAAACAAAATGCTAGAAAACCAGGTTTTTGCAATCATGTTTTGTAATCAGGATGACGTGTCGTGATCTGGAAAGAATGATGAAATTCCCAAAAATTTTATGTGTATCTCAAAGTTGTAAAAAACTCCTCTAACGATGCCACATCATCCTGGTTGCAAAACATGGTTTCCTAGCCTCACTCTAATTTTAAATATTTTTTTGTTAGGGGTTTAATATCACTTGTGAAAAACAATTCATTTATTTAATGTTAATAAAATTTATTAAACTAAACATTTTTTAATGTTTGCAATTACTGATAAAATTGCATTGAAAATAAAATAAAAAAATGCACCCAGGTCTTTTACTAAAAGTGATAAACCTCCAACCAGTACATCAACAAAGACATGTTTGAATATTTTCTTAAACAATCAACATATTGTATTCTACGATATATAATCAATTTTTTAAGACTAAAATATATATACAAAAAATATTTTAAAAATTGAGGGAGGCCCCTTAATAGGTCGGCCCATGCATGTGCCTCTCCCATGAAAAGTCAACCAGATTGGATGATGAGAGAGCATCTACTGTCATACCATATATATACTAAGAAAATAGTGTAAACTGGAAGTTGGAGGCACCAATTGACTTCAAATGCCTAATAATATTCTACAACGTGGTGCTTAATTAAACAAGGTCATTGATCCATAAGGTACACTTTACTTTATCTTAGATGATTTGTGATTAGAAAATTAGGTATTTGACTGACCTGTGTGTGGTATTCATGCACCAGGAAGACTCCATCTGGTTGTAATTTTATTAATAATGCGGCGAGATTCATGCTTCATGAAAAATATTTCCTTTTGCCACTCATGAGTCAGTGTTTTCATTGATAATTAATTCATATAAAATCCCGGATTACATGGTGAATCTAATAATCTACACAGCTTCTCTTCCAAGTCAAATTTCAGATTGATTCTAATGCGAATAATGCATATTAAATAAACTTGAATAATGAAACCTCGAGTTGTTCCTGGAGAACAAAGAAACAAAAACAGTTCCATGCTTTCTGCTCTTCTTGACTAACGTGGTAGGAGCCCAACAATCATGATTTTTTTTTTTTTTTTTTTTTTTAAAAAAAAAAAAAAATTGGGTCGTTGACCTTTGTTATTTATTTATGAATCCATGCCCGAAGGCTACATGACTGACCCAATAGGGTTAACCAAACCAGACCCGAAGGCTACAATATTGTTGCCACTTAATGTCCTCGTCGCCTCCATCTCGCATAGAGACTTGCTTTCGCTCCGGTCCATCGCCTCCACCTTGCATGAAGACTCGCTTTCGCTTCTCTCCGATCTAGTCCATCTAAGCAGATGCATTCAATACTCGAAGGCTTATCAACGGCGGAGCAAATGTGCTCCTAATAATCGGGCGAAAACTCACAAAATCCTAACTGGTGAGTCTCGAACCCGCGACCTCTCACAAGGAGAGTGGATGTCCGACAACTGAGCTACAATCGGTGGACCAACAATCATGATTTTATTGTGCTCAGTGAACCATAATCACAGGGAACACAATTGATAGTTGGAGAAGATAATTTCAAACTCAAATCAATTTAGGCTCCATTTATTTAACGGGAAATTAAATGTTTAAGGAAAACAAAAAAAATTCTTCAACATCCCACTAAAAATAGTTTTTTTTTTTTTTTTTTGTATCCATGAGCTCTTTTAGAATAATGTTTTTAGAATTTGGGACAAATTTCTAAAGATTTGTAATTTTTCGTGAAACAAACACAAAAAAAATTTAATTCTAAAAAAAACATAAAAACAATTTTCCATGAAACAAATGGAGCAACAATAACATACACTATAAGAGAGATACAATGTGGTTGACAAACTCACTTCCATCCACTCAAGGGATGAGCCAAGATTTTTCCTTGAGGGGGCAAAGTGGCAAATACAATACAAAAAAAAAAAAAAACACACACACACCCACATTTTTGAAAATTTAAATTTTATAAGCTTCAAAATGCGTATATACACAAAATATTTTCAACAGAAGATTATAATGTTCATAAGTATAATAGTCGCGGTGTATATACATAATTGTGTTTATCAAGCAAAATCTGCACAAATTAGAATATTTTTTCATATAAGAAAACTATATATATATTTTTCCTAATTTTGTCATTATTTTATGATTAATTTTCTCAAAAATTACATGAAATTATTTATGAAACCAAAATCAAAGAATGATTTAAGTAGTCAATGCTGCATTTGCAATTAAATAATTTTGGGCTCGAGATTAGATTGGTGGGAACTTTGAAACGTGTCTTAATCTAGGATTGTGATTTCGAGAAATTATACAAAATTTCGTCGAATTTTTTTCGTTTTTTTGAAATTACGAAAAGAAAAAGGGCGAAAGAAGGGTTTTTTTTTGAAAACTTTTGAGGTTTTTCGTAAATTTTGGGGTTTTTTCATAAATTTTGTTTTTTGTAAAAATACAAATACTAGCTACTAAAATTTACATTTTTTTCGAGGATTTTTTTGAAAAATTTCAGAATTTATTCGTAAATTTCGAGTTTTTTTTCTTCTAATTATCATTTGTTTCTAATTATTTATTAATTTTTGAAACCATTATCACTTCTTTTACTTATATATTGATTTTTTGAACTACCCCTTGATTTTCTAATTATAGGTATTTTGGTTTCATTTAATGAATTTAATACATTTATTTACTTGCATATTATTTTTTTCACATATTTAATATACATTCGAAATTTATTATATATTTCATTTATTTTTGAAATTTTATATTTTTTCTTTAAACACCGAAATATTTCTCAAAATATTTCTTAAAATTCGGAAACGAAATTAACTCAAAAACGAAATCACAATCCTTGAGATATATGTTTCATTGGTGTTAGGAAATCCAAACGCATTGGAAATGAAAAGCTTTTATAATCAACGACAAATACAATGTAACACCGGTAGATATGGGTCAATAAAGTAAAATAAAGAAAAAGAAAAAATGGGTCAATAAGGTCAACACTGAGCCCCTTTAGTTAAAGTTTGGGGTAGCAACTAAATTTCACAAATGTCAATAGTAGCTTGTTTAGTTGGCTAATGTTGTAGTGGTTTGACTCCATGTTTTGGGTTCGATTAACACCAATGGCATGCTCGCCTTTCAAAAAATAATTAATAAATTTCACAAATTCTAGGGACGATAAATCAAATAATTGAGTATGAGATCCACTTCTGGACTATTATAACGACATAAAGGTGGGATGAAAGTTTTCAACCTGATTTTTTGGATTTTTCATTTTGCCCTCCCAATATCTTAGTATAAACTATAAATATTCCCTTACATCTAACTTTTGGATTTTTTATTTTTCCCTCAACATTTCATACTTGTTACAATCAAAATCAACCCATTTCAAACATTGATTAATTATACCTAAGCCCCTAATATAATTTATTTGAAGTGTCAATTATATATAAACTATAAATAGGCCATTGCAATAGTGAGAGTGTAATCTTTGGTTACAATATTTTACTCCATAATATTCTTTAACCTCTTTAATTAATTAAATTAAAATTATGAATATTTTTATAATTATTTTGCTAAAAAATCTTTAGTCAAATCTCCTACAATTTTAATTTTTACTTTTTATTGATCTTTTAGAATAAAATTAAAAAACAATTACTGACAAACACACACGTAAAGCATGTCCACACCCTAGTATTTTATAAAGGGTTTAATTAAGGGGAAATTTGTGACATTTTAACAAGGAAATAAGCTAACATGAAACATCCCCATTAGCTATATGTACGTAGTATTAAGGTTGTGTTTGATTTCATACATTTCCACGAAATTGGGTTGCTCTCAATGGAAACAGGCCTAATTCCCTTGTTTGACTATGTTTTCATTTCTACTAACCCCAAACTTACAATGAATACAACTCCATCTTCAATCTCGTAACCCAAATGAATGATTGAAAACAATTTTTGTTTAACTTCTTTGATATAGTCGAATCTTGCTCTCCTTGATCTTGATTTGGACCTGCACAGGGAATGCATGTGAGTCAAGGACCACCGTTGTGGTGGTCGATGACAGTGCGATGCTAAAGTCAAACAAGGCTTAAAGTAGCAAATTGGGGTTCTTTAGTATACATTTCTTCGTCAAACCCGTGTCTTATTTTTAATGCGAGAGTCCACGTTCAGCTAGGCCATTGGTCACGTTGTTTAGGAAAATAGATCTTGCTGGAGATTCTTTCCTAGTTGAGAGTTGTCCATGTCGAAAAGTTTCCCTACATGACTTGTGCTCCTAGATCCGCGGAAGAGGTTTTCCTTTTGGATTGTTGTCCATGCAAGGAAGTTTCCATGCACGACTTATACTCCGGTATATATTTCCTAGTCGAAACCAATGTATTGCTGACTTTCCTGTCTTAGGTGATCCCCCAGATACTTGCCTGATTAGGCTTTACGGGTATTGAGTTTTACCATGTAACGTGTGTGCTTAGTAGGGCGCTGCAATTATGTCCAACCTTCTAGATTCTGCCAAGATGTGCTTAGTGTTGTCTAGGCTTTGCCAGATTGGGTGGGCAATCGGGCCCATTGTGTTCCATTGACGAGATCATTATGACACGCGTATGACGCAGATTAAAGGACGATTTGGTGTATCATCATCTACTCCCCCTAAGTTGGTGGGTCAGTTCATTGGTCCATCAAGTTATGTTGTAGAGGATCTGAGCGGTCATGATTGGTTGGGTCAAAGAAAAAGGTTGGAATTTTGTTTTCTATATAGATCCCCTTATCTGCATAATTTATTTTCTTTGCTCTTCGATCTTGGAGACTTTGCTTTGTCGTTTCGCTTTTAGTGCTTTTCACTTTACCCCACCTCCATGATCGAAAGTTTGTACGTTCTTCAATGGCGGCCTAGAATCAGCTTTCTGATGAACTGTTTGCTAAAGGTCGTAAGTTCTTCGAGGAATGGTCACTTTCTAAGTCGAATCTGGAAAGCCTTTGTGAGATGTATGGGATCCTTGATGATCTGGTGCTCTTTGCATTGGGCGCTGCTTAGACGTGCCTTTAGAAGGATTTATCTGATTGCATCGAGGTATGCTCCAATAGGGCGTTCATTTTCCTGTCATCAAGGAAATTTGGAGCTTCCTGGTTTACCTCTGCATTACACTCGTTCAGCTAGTCCCGAACGGGTATTGGACAGTGATCGCCCTTCTGATTAGGGTGAAGGACGGTGGTATCCGAGTATCTCCGAGGGTGATCCAACTGCTCACTTCTCCTCGGATAAATGAGCATGTTGTGTGTGTGTGTTGTCGTCGTTGGACAGCTTTGGTAATTTGCTTGATGAATTCAAGATCTGGCAGAAATATTGTTTTATGGTCTTTGCGGACTCGAAGTATCTTTAGCTTGTTGGTCGCTCGATCGAACGAGAGTTCTGGCAACTGAGTAAATTTAATTTTATTCTCAATTCTGCTAGTGTCAATTACATATTGAATTGATATCTGTGTTTTCTGTAGGGAGGTTCTCGATTACGCCCTTTTCTTCTGAGGATGAAACAACTATAGATAAATTTCGTGACATGCGTCGACTGCGGATAGAGGATGTCTTTCAGTCTTCTATTATCAAGCGCAGTGGAGTGTGGGCTCATTGGCATGAGGCTCCCACTTTTTTTAGAGTTTCGAGTTGAAGTCCGAAGGCGAACCATCTTCAAAGAAAAGGATGCTCCCGAAGGTAAAGATTTCGAGCCCATTAAGGAGGGCGGAATTGAATGAGGCGTTTTCTTCTTCAATGCTTTCTAAGAAGCCTCAAGTTGCCACTAAGCTCGATCGTGAGTGTTCGGCCCTTTCAGAGGGATGCCAAGCTATGGGGCAGGTTCTTGATTCGTCCGCTTGGGCGCAGACAGTTGTATCTGAGGGGAATGATGATCATGCAAAGGCCTCTATTTGTCTTCCTGACTTGGGGAAAACATATCTACAGATGTTGGGAGTTGAAGATGTAACGAAGCTGAGCACCGATCAAGTGAAGGTTATGAACAACCTATTGTTGTAGGCAGGCATGGCAGCTTCGTCCGATATGGGTCTGACTCGTCTTTTCTCATTGAATGATTTTAAGTACAACCCCTCTTTAGATGCGAGTCTCCTCGGCTTGGTGAAGAGTCATCTGACTGTAGCCCCTACGGTGAGAAGTTTCCTCCACGTCGCTCGTATAGTCCTCCATCTCGATCTCGTCCCCATATTAAGGCAATGACGGGTCCGAGAGATAACTCACTTCCTTCTTCCAGATCAACTGCTTTCGAGTCGGCTCGTGAGAGAGAGCCGATTGTTGTGAGCCAGGGGAAAACGGTGGATGAGGGCCTTGATGCAATGAAAATAATGAAGGGCGGTGCTAGAGTGATTCTGGTCCCAAAAGACCTCCATCCAGATGTGCAAATCAGTTTGTTCGCTTCGGATTTGTTAAAGATGAGCAACCAAGCCTTGCACCAAGAGGTTGATGTTTCTTATGCCTCGAAGAAACATATCAATAGGTGGCATGATTGGCTGGCGATTTGTGTTCCGATGCCAGCAGGTGATACGCTGGGAGAGTGTATGGACAAGAGAGAAAAATATCTCGTTCTTGGGATGTCATATATGAACCAAGTTATCGTTGTTGGACGAAGATTGAGGCTGCCCATGAGAGAGTGTATAACATGGAGCGAGTCTTTGCGAACTTGCAAAAGTCGTACTCCGGTGCTCTCCGTGAAATTGAATCACTAAAGAAGCAGCTTAAGGAAGTGAGGTCTGCCTAGTCGGTTGTTGATCAGGAGGTTTGAAAGACAAGATCGAAGGCTCAGAGGATTCCCTTATAAATGCTTGAGTCTGAGTTGGTAGGGGCAATGTCCGCGAGGGACAGGTTCAAGAAAGAACTGAACCTTGTCAGTCATGACTCACAATTTGCTCGGGAGGCTACAAACAAGGTGCATGTTGATGTGCAAGCTCTGAATGTTGAGAAGAAAAGGGAGTCCAAGTGGACTGCCTGATGTCATCAAGTAAAGGCCGACGTTGACTCCATGCCAAGAGTGTGCAGACAACAAAAGAGCAACTCCTTCTGGCGCATATTGAACTAAGTGTTGTGAAAGAAAACTTGAGCGCAAAATTGTCCAGAACTGATGAGCTATCGGGCAAGTTGGAGCAGCTGGAGCGAGAGCTTGTTGAGTCGAGGGTGCGCGAGGAAAACTTTTGAAGGCCTATGGCACATTCGAGTTCGGCAGAGTTATGGATGGACAACTAAGCTGTTGTAGCTGATGAAGGAGGAACATCCCAATTGAAACTTCTCTCTTACAAAGAGGTATCTTTTGCAGAGTTTGGGGAAGCCTCCAACAAATCAGAAAAATGGTGATTGATCAAAAGAAGAAGGTGATCAAGACCAGAGTGTCCGAGCGGTGGCACGTGAGGACGCACCCTCTACTTCTTCTCCTGCCAAATCTAGATATGTTGTGTCCGAACCTCCTCCTGATGAGGAGTGAACTTTGTATTTTTGACTTATCAGTAAGAGATAATATATTGAACAACATTTCGTACTTATGTATTCTTTGAATTTCCCTGCTGGCTTTTTTCTCCTTTGTCTTATCGCGCTACTAGTTTTTAGACAAGAGATTGTGCTGGGTCAGGAGGTCGTATGATTGATCTGTTGGTGAGAGTTATGACTACTTATGTTGCGATAATTCATGCAACCCTGGTCAGTACTCTTTAGAGATCAGGGAGTTGTGTCGGCCAAGTCTTGTAAGTTGGCAAAACTCCATGCGAAGGGATAAGCCTAGCTGGTGATAGATAATTCGGACCAGGCCGTTACCCGTCTTCAAGATCTTCAGTTATAATCTGTCATGTACAGGCCAGGCTGTAGATTAGACCAACAATTGTCGTTGCTATTATAAACGAACTTGTCAGACTGCGGTCAAGCGTGTGCATCGCTGTAAATAATCGAACGACGGTCCTTGTGAGTTGTCTGAGTTAACCTTCCTGAGCTTTCAAATCGCCTCTATCCACTTTTGGCAGACTAGGTTGTAAGGGGGCACCATAAGTTATCGTCATCAGTCGGGATGACTAAATTTTGGGAGGGTTCGATGATCGCTGTCTATAGTTGGACAATGATCCCTGGCAAGTCATCGTGATCAGGTGTTGAGAATACTGACTAGACTCTCACTTTCTAAGCCTTCTTCATCCGTGCTTGGCGGGCTATGGTCTTAGAGCGGACTTGAAGCTGTCGTCATCAGCAGGAACTGACTAAGTTTTGGTATGGTTTGGTGATCATGTCTGCGGAAGGACAATGATACCTAGAAAGTCATCATGATCAGGCATTCAGAACACTGACTAGACTCCCACTTTCTAAACCATCTTCACTCAAGCTCGGCGGGCTAAAGTCTTAGAGCGGTAGGGTTTGGAGATCATGTCTGTGGAAGGACAATGATCCATGGCAAGTCATCGTGATCAAGCATTAAGAACACTGACTAGACTCCCATTTTCTCAGCCATCTTCACCTGTGCTTGGCGGGCTACGATTTTATAGCGATAGGATTCGATGATCATTACCCGTAATAGGGCAAAGATCCCTGGTAAGCCATCGAGGTCAAGCATCGAGAACGCTAACTAGACTCCACTTTTTAACCCATTGCAGCGAACGGTCTTATAGTGGATCAGAAGCCATCGTCATTAGTCGGAACTGACTAAGCTTTGATCGGGTTCAACGATCATTGTCTACAGCTGGACGATGATCCCTAGCAAGGCATCATCATCAGGCTGCATAAGCACTGACTAGACTCCAATTTTATAACCTATCATCATCCGCGCTCGACGAATTAGGCGTTAAAGCGGATCAGAAGCTATCGTCATCAGTCAGAACTGACTAAGCTTTGGTCGGGTTAGGCTTCTGCTTGGCTTTGGGCGTGTAAATCTGACTTGGGTGTCCTAACTTACTTAATTCGCCTAGTATGCCAATGGCATGACAACTCAACGGTTAGAGCTTGGCGGATGGTACCACTAGGTCATGGGTTCAAACCCAGCTTGCGGCATCTTTATGGGTTCTGGGATCCTATAAAAACCCTGCTTGCCTTTCAAAAAAAAAAATTCGCCTAGTATTCCGACACGGAGATCGAACCAACAAATCAGATTATGGAGTCGGATTATCATAAACTAATTGGACTAAGTTTATCCAGGTTTAATGAACAGCAGTGGAACCTTAATAGAGCAGATACCTTGGATTTATAGATAATATCACCATAGGCATGTTCTGCATTCCATGGGTGCTTAAGGCCTTTGTCGTTTGTGTGTTTACGTTTACTAGGCCGGATATGACAGAGTACTTGCTTGGTCCCATTAGTTGGCGGGTCGTGTTGTAAAGATCAGTATGCCAAGTGTACGGCGTAGATTGCGAGATTCTTTCGCGCCAGTACTCCCCTCAGTTAATGGGGTTGCGTGAAGTGTCATTAATTCGATGAACGTGGACTCGTGCAGTTGCAATTGGAATTGTTGCCTCTCTATTTCCCGTACGACATTTAATTCTGACATAACTGTTGATAGATTTTGTTTCGTGAACCGCCGCGCCTATATATAGGCTAGTGTTCACCATTTCAAGCATTGCCATGAATCCTGTAGAGAATGTTGTTGAAATGCATCTATTTAGAGAATCTACTTTGGGTATTCAAAGGCTAAAAGAAGATCTTTGTTGTTGGAGTCTTCGATTGTTTTGACATTTGCAGCGATGAATCTTGACAAGACCTGCTATTATGTGGTGCCACCTAGTTTGGGTGAGCATCCAGTTGGTTCTATGGGACCTTGTAATTTCTTCTTACAATGCGAAGAAGAAGTATGGACTCTCCCTCAGGGGACGAGTCCGTCTTTCACCTTTTGTGGCTCCCGAGTTTCAATCCATCACCGTTGTCTAGAGATAATCCCCGCAACTAGTTTTGGGGTGATTTTCCCACTATATCTACTGGGCTTCACGCGTGATGCTACAATTGGAAGACAAATAGTTGGAGCGGAGCTCTGGCGGGCGCGGCTTGCAGTCCTGGGGTGCTAACTCTGCATTACCCCAAGCATCCCTCGTTTGAAGGACATTCTCATCTCCCTTGTTCTGCTTTCCTTCTAAATCTTTTTTGCAAGGCAGATCGGCAGAGCAAAGATGTATGCAAACCATTTCAAGTGTTTTTGTTGCCACTTTTAAATCATCCTTGCGAGGCAGATTAGCATAGCAAAGAATTAAGTGCGTACTTGCAGTCTTCTTCAAGTACTTTACTTTCACTTCCGAATCCTTTTATGAAGACAGATTGCAAGAGCAAAGTCAGCGGATCGATACTTGCGTGGGACTTAAATACTCGTAGTGTATAAACTGTTGCACTAGTCAGTGGGGCAAGTTTTGTAATAACTTTCTTTGTAATCAATAAAATATGATTTATTCCTTGAATATATGCTTGTGCGAATGATTCTTCTAAACTGAGAAAAAAAAAACATAAGAAATCAAAAAATAAGATATTTTGACACTAAGCAAGGATTAACCTAATCTGGCACTGAAAGATACGCACACGGTCATGGCTCAAACTGTGTAGCTCCCTTGGCGAAGTGTCATGCTTCGCCAATACTAGCGAAGCTACCAAAAAATGATATTCTTGCAAGCGGGCCATTCCTCGCTGGTTGTCAACATTTGGAGTAGGCGCATGTTTGCTGAATTGTTATTACATAGCTTTGCACGGGACTGGATAGTATCTCCAGTGCTGAATCCCGGCTCATTGAATAGTTGAGCCTTGGTTGTCAGAGCTTTGTGTCTGTCCGCGCGGGGTGATTCTTCCCCCTTATCTAGGCCCGACGTCTGATACGTCTGTCCCGCAGGCCTGAGCTATAATTGATAGCAATCTAGCTGCTTCAGCGCTGTGTAGTGACAGTCTCTCGCTAAAGGTTGATATGCATGAATAGTTCTTTTGACCTGGTTGGCAGTATACTTGATGCATTGGTGTAGAGTAGATACTACTGCCTCCATATGATGGAGCCAAGGCCTCCACAAGATGATGTTGTAGGCGGACAGAGTATCGACCGCTATGAGCTCCAAGACAAGGTACTTCCGTAATTGTGGCTCTCCCACCACCACCATTAGGCTAATCTTCCCAATGGGGAAGCATTTCTATCCGCTGGATTCGACCATGGGATGGTTGGCCGGTGTTAAGTCTCCCTCCTTTAGTTGCATATTCGGAAAACATTGAGAAATAAAACGTTTAAAGAGTTTACCATGTCCACCAATGCCCTTTCCACTTTCAAACGAGGATCGAGATGACCAGGGTGTCATTGTGAGAACAATGAACGCCCTGGAGGTCCTTGTCCATGAACGTCAGTGGTGGGATCGGGCTCTGAATTCGTATATATTGCACTTGTCTATCTTCGTAGGTGGGCTGTGACCGCATTTCGAGAAACGTTCTCTTGAGAGACCTCTTGGATTGCTCGCCTTCTGAGCTGACTCCGTTAAGCACATATATGAAGCCAGGGGCTTCTTTCTCTATCTCTATAACGAAATCTTCCCTCTCCTTTGCCCGGTCCTACTTTTTGTTCGAGCTCATGAACTCCTTGATTTTCCCCTTTCGGATCCAATATTCTATCTCACTCCTGAGACTTTTGTAGTCCTCAGTGTCGTGGCCGCCCTCCTTGTGAAAGGAGCAGTATTTGCTCATATCGCGCTGGGAGGGGTTTCCTTGCTATTTGGCGGGCCTCTTCTGCTATCCCCAATTTTTTATAGAGTTGAGGATGTCAAACAGACTGGAGTTGATGGGGGTGACATTTTTAGACCCAACAAAGTTGGAGGCCTTATTTTACCTTGCCCGACCAGAATCGGGTTTGCTGTAATTGCACTTCCTCTTTCTGTTGTCGTCATCTTGTTTCTTCCCTTCATTGTTTCTGGATCCAGTGGGTTTTTTTTCAGACTCACCCTCATTTTTGGTGGCTAGCATCTCATTGAGCGTGATGTATTTCTAGAGTAAGGAAATTATAGAACTTGTCCCTCCTCAAACCCAAGGAGAAGGTCATGACCGCAATGTTACTACTGCGTGACGCATTCTCTTAACGCCTCGCTCGACAATGTCACTAATGCAGACCCTTCTTCATTCGTTGGTTGTCGATGAAGTGTGTGAGGAACACTGTCGCCAGTGTCCGAATGAGTCAATGGACCTCGGAGGGAGACTGTGGAACCAGGTCAGCGCTGACTTCTTTAGGCTGGTAGGAAATGACCGGTACATTATTGCTTCAGATCTTTCTTTGAACAAAATTACATACTGGAAGTAGCACAAGTGGTCAGACGAGTCTGTCAATCCGTCGTAGAACTCCAGTTTTGGCGGAGTGAATTTCTTCGGCAGAGGCTCGTTCATGATATGAACCATGAACGGAGAGACAATGAGGTTGCATAGCACGTCAAGATTGGTGGCCCCTAGCCGGAGGGGGTTTTGCGAGACCTGTATGTCTGCCATAGACGTTGGGTCTCCGTAGGTTGCTCTTCCGCCTCTGGTCCACTGAGAGCCCGCAGGGGCAGCGCGACTTTCCTGAACGTGTTCTCTAGTGTTTTCTTGGTACGAGGCTCTTCCCTACTCCCGATCTCCTTCAGTGGGTGGAGGGTTCTGCTGAGTGAGCATCTCCATCGCTCGTGCAATTGGCTGCATCTGGGTTGACAGTAGATCCACCATGGGGTCCACCGTGGCTGCTACTAACGCGAGGGTTTCATTTTGTTCCCCGCCACCCCGCGGTGCCGAATCCGTCGGAACTGGCGGCACTCTTTCAGTATGAGCATTTGAGGGCTCAGGGATGACTCCATTGTTGCGAGATCCCGCAGTCACCATCTCTCTGGATTGTGAGGAAGGTGATATCACTGTCTTTCAAGGAACTTCGTTTTTCCCCATGGACGACGCCAAACTGATGTAGTCAAATCTTGCTTTCATTGACCTTGACTTGGACCTGCACATGGAATGCACGTGAGCCAAGGACTATCGTTGTGGTGGTCGATGACACTCCATTGCTAAAATTAGACAAGGCTTGATAAAGACTTAAAGCTGTAAATTGGGATCTGTAGCATACATTTCTTCGTCAATCTTGTGTCTTATTTATAACGCGAGAGTCTTTGCTCGGCTAGGCCTTTGGTGGAGTAAATTAAGAAAATAAGTCATGCTAGAGATCATTTCCTAGTTGGGGGTCGACCATGTAAGAGAGTTTCCCTACATGACTTGTACTCCTAGATCTGCGAGAGAGATTTCCCTTTTGAAGTGTTGTCCATGCAAGAAAGTTTCCATGCACGACTTATACTCCGATACATTTTTCTAGTCGGAACAAATATATTGTTGGTCTACCCGTCTTAGGTGATCCCCCAGATACTTGTATGATTAGACCTTTGGTGGGCGCTACAATTCGGTCCAACCTTCTGGATTCTGTTAAGATGGGATTAGTGTTGTCTGGGCTTTGCCAGATTGAGTGGGGAATCGAACGCACTTTGTTCTACTGACAAAATCATCAAGACACGCATACGGCGCGAATTAAAGTACAGTTTGGTGTATCATCATTCCGATTGAGTGATTAATATTTAATCTAATAAATTAAATAATTCATCCAAAATACAAAACAAACATGTTAGAAAATATAGTCCAAATTTAATAGTATACACATCTCTAGGTAAATATAACGGTCCAAATTTAGTTATGCACGCATTTTGAAAAAATATGACTGTCCAACACGCATTTCAATGAAAGTCTGACATCTTATATTTATTTGTGTACACATCTCGAGGAAAATCTAATGGCTCAGATTTATTCGTGCGCACATCTCGAGAAAATTGGATACTCAGATTTATTTGTACACACGTCTCGAGGAAATATGACTTTCTAGCATGCATCTCGCAGAAAATCTGTTGATCCATCAAGCATCTTGAGGAAAATCTGGCGACTAAGATTTATTCGTGCACACATCTCGAGAAAATCTAACGTCTGAATTAATTTTAATATAATTTTTCCCTTAACCCCAAAAAATAAACTACTTGCAATAACTTAACCCCATAAAATAAATTTGAATTTAGTTTTGCCCCCTAAAACAGAACAGACTTGAGAGATGATCAAGAAAATTTTCCTTCCCTCTTCTTCCTCCCCTTCTTCTTCCTCTATCTCGCAGCCTCGCCTCCACCTCCCCCTCATCATCCTTCCTCCACTTCTTCTTTCCTCCTTTGTCTCACAACCCCTATAATAAAGTTAGAGCTTCATTCCTCTACTTCTTCCTTTTTCCTTTTCCTCCATCCTCCTTTTTCCCCCTTCCTTCTCTTCCCTCGTCATTCCCTTTCATCTCTCAGGTCTGTTTTGTTTCAGGGGGCAAAATTAAATTCAAATTTATTTCAGGGGGTAAAAGTAAATTTGTATTTATTCAGTCGTCATATTCCTCGAGGTGCGTGCAAAATAAATATGAGATGTCAGATTCCTTGAGATACGTGTTTGAATAAATCGGAGTTGTTAAATTTCCTTGAGATACTCGTTGGACAGTCATATTTTTCTCGAGATGCGTGCATAATTAAATTTGGACCGTTAGATTTACCTAAAGATGTGTGTACCATTAAAATTTCCTCGAGATGAGTTGTTTAAGATGAAAGATTTTTTAAAATCAACTACTGGATTTTTCTCGAGGTAGGATTACGATTCAGTTGGGCCTTAAAATTTTCCTCGAGATGAGAAGTTCAAGATACAAAAGATTCAATGCCACCCTTTGATTTTTATGGGCATTTTGGTAATTTGCTTTGAAAATTGATGGTCAATTGATGTTGACCGCTAGTAAAGGGGGTAATTCTAATAGTGATTAATTCTACTTATTAATTACTTATGTATAATAGAAGGCAAAATGCAAATTACCCTAGAAAATATTTCTAACTCGTGCATGTACTGTTCATTACTAAATAAATGACCATATAAAATGTATTATATATGATATCCATGTGCATGGCGCGTGTCTGATGCTAGTACGTTATAAAACGAATTTTTCTCCAATGATCAAATGAGTAAACAAAAAAAAAAGTACAGTGAGTAAACCTATAATATATTTTGCAAAAGTTGTACTTTTCTTCACTTTATGAATTATTGTAAGACGACTTTTTAGGTGTGGACAAGAATCCCGGTCCCGAGTGGACTGACCCGGACCGTTATAGTCCCAAGCCGGTTCAAACCGAAATCAACCAGATTCTACAAATTTCATCCCGGTCCTAGACCGGTTAGAACTACGATGGAACCAGTTCTACAGATCTAGCCCGTGGCTATCCCAAACTGTCCCGTTATTGTAATTATGGGCTTTTATTTTGTAAACCCAAACCAAAGCCCACCCAAATTTCATCCAAACCAACCCACAAAGCTAGGGTTTTTTTTTCAATCCAATTAGTAGGAGATAGAGGATCCTCTTCCTCCTATTATTACTTGCCCATAGGGGTGGGCATCCCATCATGTGATTCCGATCTTGTCCCATCACGTCCCGATTTATTCGGTCCTATTGGGATTGATCAATCCCATCCCGATCCCGTATTGTCTCGAGTGGGGTGAGATCGAGATGAAGATTTTTAATCCTGCCCATTCTGTCCTGTCCCAAACCGATTTTTTTTTAATATTTACTATGAACTATGTAGTATGAAACAATGAAACTTTTTGTTGACATGACTATTTTATTTGTTGTTTTATTTTTTGACATGACTATTTTATTCTCACAAGCTTCCATGTGACTCACCTAGATAATCGATCTAACTCAAACCCATTCCCTTATTTTTTTTTCCTCTTCCTAACTCTTGACAAGAACAATGTGGTTCCTCATAGTTTTTAAATGACAAACTCATTTATCATTTTCGTTAACAATGTACAAAAAAATGGTTATCTTCAATAGTTGTTATAAAAAGAACGGAGAAAAGCTAATGAAATGAGAGCCAGAAGACTAAAAAATAGAGCACCGAGGTACACTCTCCTAAACAACAAGTTATACAGGAGATCAGTGACTGGACCCCTGCTCCAATGTCTATTACCTTTAGAGGCAGATCATGTCCTAGGAAGGATCCACGTCGACAAATGCGAAAATCATCCAGGTGGGAGAACCCTCGCCCACAAATCTTTAACCCTAGAATACTATTGGCCGACGATGCAACGAGATGCCAAAAATATTGTCCGTAAATGCGACAAATGTCAAAGGTTCGCGCTATGCATACACATGCCTGCCCAGCCACCGATGTCAATGACAAGTCCATGGCCATTCACACAATGGGGGATGGACACCGTCGGACCACTCCCAACATCAATCGGTAAAAAGTTTTTTTTTTGTGGCGTCGACTACTTCCCCAAGTGGGTTGAAGCGGAGCTCCTATCCAAGATAGGGCAAGTACAAATAGAGAAATTCATATGGGCAACTATCGTTTGCAGATTTGGCATCCCCAGAGTATTGGTCAGCGACAACGGAACTCAATTCGAATGTATAAAGGTTAAAAAACTATGCAAAAGTTTGAACATCAATCACCATTTCTCTTCGCCAAGGCACCCACAAACCAATGGCCAAGCGAAGGTTACCAATCGAACAATCCTGGAGGCAATAAAAAGGAAGCTTGACGCTGCCAAAGGGAAATGGGTTCCAGATCTACCAGAAATAGTCTGGGCGTATCAGACCAAAAAAAATCCCTACAGAAGAAACACCCTTCGCCCTGACATACGGGTCAAAAGCCATGGTTTTGATTGAGCTCGAGGTGCCAACCTTTCAAATGGAAGAATTCAAACCAGACGGTAACGACGAAGTCTTGAGCGATGGACTAGACCTCCTCGAAGAAAAGCAAGATCTATTCTCTACCAAGATAGCTGCCTAACAACAATGAATAACGCAATACTACAACAAGAAAACCCAGAATGGGAGACTAGGTACTCAGGAAAACCCAGCAGAACACCAAACAAACTTGTGCAAAAAAATTGAACCTGAACTGGGAAGGACCCTACAGGGTGACCAAGATCAACAGGCCGGGAACGTACTAGTTGGAAGACGTAAACGGCGACGGACTTAAACGATCATGGAATGTATAGTATCTCAAAATATATTATCAATAAAAGTATTTTCTTTTACTAAACTTCCACTACTGTCCGTCACAACCAACACAACCTCCAATCATCCCTGCAATGACTAGACCCAAGAGTTTACGGCCAATGCCTAGTATGCTGTGGGCAAATGACGACGGCCGAGGAAGTGAGGGTCTAGTTAGCGCTCATAAGCCCGATGACGATGACTTGCCAAGGCATCATTGCTCTTCAACGGACAATGACCGCCAAACATACCAAGTACGCTTTGTCAGTTCGCGATAGATGATGACGACTTCTAATGCCCAATGCCTAGTTCGCCGCACGCGGAGTACGACGGCCGAGGAAGTGGGAATCTAGTCAGCGCTCATACGCCTGATGACGATGACTTTCCAAGGGACCATTGCTCTCTAACGGACAATGATCGCTGAACTTATTAGGTAAGCTTAGTCAGTTCGCGACTGATGACGACAACTTCTAGTGCCCAACACCTTCTCCGTTGCACGTGAATGATGACGGATGAGGAAGTGGGAGTCTAGTCAGCGCTCATACGCCTGATGAAGACGGCTTGCAAAGGGATCATTGCTATCCAATGGATAATGATCGCGAACTTACCAGGTAAGCTTAGTTAGGTCGCGACTGATGACGACGGATTCTGGTGCCCAATGCCTAGTCCACTGCGCGTGGATGACGACAGCCGATAAAATGAGAGTCAAGTCAGTGTTCATACGCCTGATGACGATGACTTGCCAAAGGATCATTGCTTTCCAACAGACAATGATTCATCGAACTTACCAGGAAAGCTTAGTCAGTTCGCGACTGATGACAACGACTTTTGGTGCCCAACGCCTACTCCGTTGTGCATGGATGACGACGGCTGAGGAAGTGGGAGTCTAGTCAACGCTCATACGCCTCATGATGACGACTTGCCAAGGGATCATTGCTCTCTAACGGACAATGATTGTTGAACTTGGACTGATGATGACGGCTTCTGGTACCCAATGCCGAGTCTGTTGCGCATCGATGACGATGGTCGAGGAAGTGGGAGTCTAGTCAGCGCTCATATGCCTGATGACGAAGATTTGCCAATAAATCATTGTTCTCCATTGGACAATGATCGCCGAACTTACCAGGTAAGCTTAGTCAGTTCGCGACTGATGACGACGGCTTCTGGTGCCCAATGCCTAGTTCGCTGCACATGGATGACAACAGTCGAGGAAGTGAGAGTCTAATCAGCGCTCATACGCCTGATGATGATGACTTGCCAAGGGATCATTGCTCTCGAACAAACAGTGATCGTTGAACTTACCAAGTAAGCTTAGACAGTTCGCGACTGATGACGAAGGCTTCTGGTGCCCAACACCTAATCCGCTGCGCGCAGATGATGATGACAGAGAAAGTGGGAGTCTAGTCAGTGCTCTCAGGCCTGATAATGACGACTCACAAAACAACCAATGATATCCTCAACGCAACGACTTTTGGAACATCTCAACACCTAGTCTGCAACACATGAACAACGACGGCTACAAGTATTCAGTGGTGCCACGGCTCGTAGCGGCAACTCGTCAGGGACCACAACAGCTCAACCATGAGAGAAAACAGCTAAAAGCAATCAATTTCGACATGATTCAACTGACGAACTTAGACGATCTGCTAAAAACTTCCACGGCTGGAAAGTACTAATTATGCGGTCTGCAAAACTTCTAAAGAAGACACAACGACAATACAATACAAGACAAAAGTCAGAGTTACAAAACACGACTTTCATTAAAAAAATTGTCTTTCTTTGTACCTAGAAGGATGTTACAACTATTTCAAAGCAGAAAGGGGCGACACAGCGTCCTCAGGAGCCTGTCTCGCAAAGCCAGAACCTTCCTCTTGCACGATGGTTCCAAAAGCAACCCTCTTATAATGTGTAAAGTCATGGTCGATGCCGGGGTGCTATTTTCTGATAAGTTCCAGAAGCTCTAATCTTCCCGGAATGACATTTGATGAGATTTGTGGCCTCCGTCCTGAAGTGCCGAAATCCACCGTTCCTACCAAGGCGACATAGTGTGAACGTTCTTGTAACAACAAATGTTCTGCCTCGTGAACACGATGAAGTCCCTCAGCGACTTCAAACTCAAGCTGTCGTCGTGTGATAGTTCATTCCGTCTCTGCCAGCTTCCTCTCAGCAACCTAGGCCACAGATCAGACGACCACTTGTCCATATCAACGTCTAACTGCTCAAACTCAGCACGAGCTCGTCCTAGTTCGACACTGGTTGAAGCCAAGTTGGATTCAGCCAACCTCAGTTGAGCCCTTATGATTGCAAACTCTACTTCAGATGCAGACATCGCGACTCGCACTACCCCCAATTTCGTGGCAGCACCAGAATTTTGTAGTTGACTAGTCAAGGAATCCACCCGGTGGAGAGCATCCAAATATGACACATGCAGGTCTGCAAAAGCCTTCGCCAAAACAAGAACTCTCCTGCTAGCATCAGGGTGCAACACAACGGATATATGTGACTCAAGAGCATGATCCTCTACCGCGGACCCATGGTGACTCACAACGTCAACACCTGGTCCAATGTGTTCACCTCTAAGTCAGCAGGAGGGATAACAATATCAAGCGAGAGGCGACGATCCCCTGAAATGGGTTCCTAAGCAGAAAAAGGTAGTCCACAGTTCACAACAGCCACGTCATTTTCTAGCAAGGACAATGGTTCAAATGAAGAAACTGCATGGTTAGAGGGCTGCCTCCTTTTCGAAATAACAACAGAAGGCACACTCGCCACCAGTTCTGCTAACCTAGTCGGACTAGGCATGGCCAAGCTCCGTTTCCATGAACGATGTCTGACGACCTCTTTAGTCAGCGAACATCATGGGAGCACTGTAGCAACCCGCTCCGTACGACATTATCCTTCATTATGACCTTTTCAACAGACATCAATTGGAGCTTGATATACTCCTTTTCTATCCATTTTTCTCTTCAGGGAGAATTGGAGCCGCAAACTTCCCTGAAAATAAATGACATATCAAATCAACATTACATCCAGGAACGAGAGGATGAGACAACAACGAAGAAACTTACTGAGGTCAAACTGCAAGTATCTAGGGACTCGACGACCTCCGAACCTGAAGTACTAGGAATTCACCGAAGCCAAGAACCAATACTTCGGCCAGGGTTCAATGTCATCCGCCACCGGACGTAAGCAAGCAGGGTTATTTAGTATACAAAGGGCCCTAAAATCCAATCGAGCAACAGTCAGATGATTAACTATCTCCAGGGTTAAACGAAGGCCAGCATTGTGCGCTCTGATAAGGATCGCAAACAAAATCTTGAGCCCGCTCAGAGCCATTTGAGTAGGAGGCATGCGGAGAGAAAATAAGAACCACCAAACATCGTCTGGCACTGGGAACCGGAGCCCTGATTCAAACACTACACCAAAAGGCCGTTTTAGCTACGCCAAGCTGGCCACGGTTCTAAACCGTTGGTTTATTTGCCACGGCCAAAAACCGTAGCTATAAGTACCAACGGCTTAAAACCGTGGGTAAAAAAAACCTGGCCACGGCTTAAAACCGTTGGTATATTTGGCCCGGCTAAAAACCGTGGCTATTAGTAGCAACGGCTTAAAATCGTGGGTAGTATTCGCAACGGCTAAATACCGTTGCAACAAAAAAATTTAGCAACGGTTCTAAACCGTGGCTAGGTCTAGCCACGGCTCAAAACCGTTGCAAAAAAAAATTTAGCAACGGTTCTAAACCGTGGCTAGCTCTAGCAACGGCTCAAAACCGTGGCTACATGAAAAGCTGAAAAAAAAAATTGGGCGGGCTATTTTGGCGCTCGACCTTCCCTCCACTCGACTTCCATCGACAAAAACCTTCCCTCCCCTCCACAAACCTGCTCCTTCCCTGCTCCCTCCCTCGACTCTACTCCACTCGATTTCCCTGCTCCTCCTCCTTCCCTGCTCCCTCCCTTGACTTCCCTCCTCCCCTCCTTCCCTGCTCCCTCGACTTCCCTGCTCCTCCCTCGACTTCCCTCCTCCCCTCCTTCCCTGGTCTTCCCTCCTTAGTACTCGGCATCTTCAAAATCGATCAGCCACTGCAACCATTCTCTCGTACAGGTACTCTCTCTCTCTCTCTCTTTTATTTTTGATGAAATTAGGGTTCCTGAATGTAGAGAGGAAACAATGGATTTAGTAGAAACAATGGTTTTGTTGTGATGTCTGTAGATCTCTTCTTGCAATCTATTGTTTCCCCGTGGAAACAATGGATTTAGTAGAATGACTGTATAAACGATTTAGGGATTCAATAATGAACCACTAGTAGCAGAAAAAAAATCTCACTTTCTATTACCATTGATGTAAAGGGGGTAGATTATCATCTTTGAAGATAGAAATTGATTTTGTTCAAGATTAGCTAATATAGATAATGTTCATTTAGTTTTAAGATGTACCCAATTTTTTTATTTGCTGAAAACGTTTTGGGATTGTTTGATTTATCATCTATAGCTGTCTTTTCTAAATCTTCTTGTGATTAATTGTGTTTTAAGCATACCCTAGTTTCTCTTTGGTCACCTTTGGTTGAAAGATGCATGCTTATCTATTTATGACAAAGTTTGATAATATTAGTCATTCGAAACTGGAATGCAAACTTTTAGTCATTCGAAACTGGGTTGCAATTGATTGCATTTTTTTTGTAAAATCCTATTTCCTACCTGATGAAATTGTAGTTGATTGTAATTTCTCGGCTTTAGCTTCATAGTTAATGAATTTGGTCGTGGCATGTGTTTATCAGGCCTGGTATTGACTAAGGCTTGGATGCTTTTAAGGCTAGTATTGACTAGGCGCAGTTTAAAGAAATGTGGAGGTTCAAGTTTAAAGAAATCAGGCCTCTGTTGAAGACCAAGGAAGATGGAAGGTGAGGTTTGGGCTGCTGTACGTGCTGTTTCTGGCCGCAGCGGGTTTCAGCATGCGCGGTTAGCACACTGGTTTTGAGCTGTGGTTGAGGTATTCTCCTTACATGTGGTGGCCATCTAACCTAGTTCAAGTATTGTTCTTTAGGTATCATCTCAAACTCTTTATCTTTGTTGTTCATTTCTCTTTTGTTACATGTCTCTGATGATGAAACTGTGATCCTACAGAGCACTTCATGAAGAAGAGGTGAGGCCAATTATGTGATGACATCCGAGCAGGCCAGCTAGGCCCCATGATTACAGACTCTGAGTGCAGATAAGCTATGTTGGACATACTTAAATCAGTGATGAAGCTCTTAAATATGGTGAATTTGATTACATAAACGGAGGTATGCATGCAACTTGTAGGGTGATGGTTTCTGTTCTTTTAATTTAGATTGATAAGGAAGGGATTTTACCTTAATTTAGTTTGTGTGTTGCAAAGGGTGTTCAACATGGGATGATTTTGAATTTGCATGAAAATCGGGTTGTTGTTTATGCTGATTAGTGTATTTGAAAGGACATATCTGTACACATTAGATTGATAAGAAGGAGGGCTTTGGTCTTAATTTAACATGGGTTTTGGTCTTAATTTAACTTTTTGTGGTTTGTTGATGCCAAAGAAGTTCAATTTGAGATGATTTTGAATAGTCGGACTAAAAACATTTATCTCATTAGATTGATAAGAAAGAGGGTTTTGTTCTTAATTTAATTTGTTTGTGGTTAGTTTATTCCAAAGGAGTTCAACTTGAGATGATTTTGAATAGTCTGACAGAAAGCATTTATCTCATTAGGTTGATAAGAAAGAGGGTATTGGTCTTAATTTAATTTGTTGGTGGTTAGTTGATGCAAAAGGAGTTTAGTTTGAGATGATTTTGAATAGTCTGATGAAAAACATTTATCTCATTAGATTGATAAGAAAGAGGGTTTTGGTTTTAATTCAATGAGATGATTTTGAGATATGCCAGAGCTCAATCAAATAAAATATGCCTAAACTGACTGGTAGACCTGGTCTGAAAAAAATTCTATCTGATCGGGATAATGGGGTGAAGGACACCTTGCATACTCACTGCTCTTTATTTATTTATATTTATCCGATGCTTGTCGCTTTCTAAGCTTTCTTAGTTTGAAATTTGAACTCAGAGCTAGTCACGGGTTAGTTTAATAATTTCCACACATTCCTGCTATTCTCAGGTGTGATGCCAACAATTTGCTTGCAACACTATGCACACGTTCAATCCAAACACGTGAAGGGAGCATTGTGATGGCCCTCGACTGTAATGCTGCTGTAGCCAGTCGGGATGCTTTAGCAAAGACTGTATATTCTAGATTGTTTGACTGGTATGGTACTTTGGTTATAGCATAGTGTTACATAGGGTGTTACATGCGGGTTTTTATAGCAGCTTATCATAGCATTAACGTATTGATTTATTTCAGGCTTGTTGATAAGATTAATAGGTCTGTTGGGCAAGACGCACAATCCCAGATGCAAATCGGTGTATTGGATATTTATGGCTTTGAATGCTTCAAGAATAACAGGTCATTTTCGTTATCCAAGATTTATTCAAAATACAAATTTCATAATTAGTTACTTTTGTTGATTATATCTATTTATTATGATTTATAAGCAACAATTCTTTTGACAACTATGAATACAGAGAACCTTTTTCAAAACACTGGTACAGCAGTTAGTAATGAACTCCACATAATTTGTTGGAATCTGAGTCCAAATCACCCGCTCCATGGAGTAGGGATCGGATTCTGTGCGTCACCTAATAATTTAGACACATTGGCATGTTTAATAAACAATTACTTGTATCCTTGTAAACATTTTATCTTTTTTGAGGTAGATAATAAGAAATATTAATTTAATCAGGAAACATAACCACAAAAACTCTTTTTAAAGCGTGCCTAAATCATAGTTAACTAATTAGTTTTGATATCTATTAACAAGTCTAGCTTTTGAGGAAAAATATTGGCTAGTTAATGTTTTTTTTTTACTATTGCATATTTTTTTCCACTCAAGTGTGAAATGAATCATAACAAATAGAATGTTAATGATTTGAGTTTGAATGTTAGTTATTTACTTTTCTTCCTGACATACACAGATTTCTTCTTCTTTTTCTTGAAAGTATGAACTTTGAACATGTGTTCCTGCTAAAGGGTTGAAGCTAGGATGCACAAGTCACAAAGCAAAACCAAAAAGTGATTAGGGAGTGGTAATGTCTAATGGGGATGTTATAATTGTGGGTGGTCACATTGCTTTGTTGGTGACAGTGGGGATTAGAAATTGGTATTCCTGTCTGGTCATGTTAGAAATTGGGGATGTTATATTTGAATTTCATAATGTTTAATTTGTGCAACTTTACGTGGACAACTGCCTTGCACACTTGGATGAGATGATGGGCTTGAAGGCAATGCTCATGAAAGCCGATAGAATCAGACCAAGAGGGAAAACCTGAATCAACACAGGTTAGTCAGCATTGCGTCTCTCATATCATATCATATTGCATGAATCTATCATATTTTGTATAGATGACAAGCTTCCATTGGTCAAAAGCCATTTTGCTAGACATATTGGATATTCTTCTTTTGTATCCATGAATGTCAAAGAATAACAACTTAGCTTCCATATTGGATATTTTTTTACTGAAAACTGCAAACCACCAAAACCTTGAAAATATATTGGGTCTAGAAGGAGCATATAGTTTTATCTCCAAAAAGTCTATGTTTTTTCATTGTAGGAAGCAACCATTTCTTCAAGAGTACTTCAATAGTACTCTACACAAGGAATTCATTAATATTGTCATAAACGCATATGAAAAATAGTTAAAAGGTGAGCACTTACTTTCAGTAGTTATTTGGTACTTGGAAAAATAAGATGACTGGTACAAACTGAAATTGGTTGAGTTGGTTTTGTAGTCATTATACACATGGGGCAAGGAAATTTGGAATACTAAGTGCCAATTGGCTATTAACTGATAATGACTATGATGACATTATCATTCTTATGTATTCTCATAACCTTTTTTCATACCATCATTAAATTTCTGACCATCCTTCAATTTTTCTAAAAGAGAAATCAGGGAGCACAGGTTCCAACAATGAAACATCTTCTGTTGAGACACCACCAAGGCAGACTGGCACTGCTCCTGACCCTGGAGCCGGATTTCCTGCTTTTGACTTTTCTGCAATGTCTGGACTCCTTAATGTATTCTCTCATCCTTCAATCCTCTTTACTTTTACATAATTCATTTCAAATCTTGTCCATTTCTCATTATAAGGTCGACCATGGTAGCGGTAAAGTTTCTCATTATAAGGTTGACCCTGTTTTTCTTTTTGCTGATTCTTGCATTATACATTGTACAACAAAACGTGTAAGGTGTGTCAGTTCATACATTTTATGTATTATCGGAGTTTTGTATTTGCTTTGCTATCATGAAAGAAAAGCAGAATAATTTTTGTCTTACTTTTTGTGCTAACCTCTGTGTGTCTTCTAATGTTGGTTGATGAAGAAAAGCAACTGTTTAAACTTAAGACCAGGGAAATGTAAGGCAATTGAACAGACCACACACAGGTACAAGTAGCCTAAACAAGATAAACATAGGAAACAAAAGCTGAAACAGTCCGCCCCAAGATGCTCTATTCATTAAATTCATTTACTACAGTTTACTTGTTCTCCCTATCCTATGTTGTAGAGCTATATTATGTCATTTGGTTTTGCTTCCTTGACATGATTTCTACACATTTCAACTTAAGGGAGTTGAACAACCAGGTTTCTCGTTCCAGATTGTAAATACAAACATGGATGAATTGAGTCCACGTGTCCGTAGAAGAAGTGCTTTGTTCACATGGCAACATATAGCATCCTTACATCCTAGCTTGCCTGATGTGTATTGTGGAGGATTTTACACATGGAGTTTTTGCATAATATAAAGTACTGAAGTCCTTATCTGTAATTTAGTTAAACTGATTCTTCCATGTGCATTTTTGTTTCATTTCAGTGATGTGAAGTTCTGGGATACCCGGAATTTGAAAGGCCCCATATTTCCAACATCTTCTCACATCGAACCATCAAATGAAAAGGTCAGTTAACCCCCAAGATGCTAATTCTTGTCGGTCTGCTCAGTGGAGATAGTTTTCATCTACTGCAAAAAGACTGATCTGAAAAAAAGAATTTTATAGATTATAACGAGATCAAGGTTCTACCAGTTTCAAAATGTTTAACATTGTGTCTACCATGTGTCAAGTGTTCGAGTATTTTGATCCCTAAAGACCATAATAGCTTTCTAGACTAGTCAGGTACTGTATAGTGTTGACTAGTCAGGTACTATATACATCCTTCTAGGTTTAGCAAGCACCCATAAATCAGAAATCTTAATTACGTTGCAATAACACAAAATCAGGGCTGCATCCTCCCTCGAATCTGAAAATAGTCTTGTTCACCTGTAGGAAAGTCAACTAGTTAAACTTCAGGGACAATATATTAGACTGATATTACAGAAATAGTTATATCATGTATTGCATATGAGCAGATCCATTTTCATTCAAAGGTATGAGCAATTTTATGTGTATCTGGTATGGCATATTATTTAGAGAAGATTGTATGTCATTTTCTACAATTTATTGCCCACTATTGCCCAAATGGAAGGCGTTCCAAACAATCATTTTTCTTGAGCAGGTGAGAACTTTGTTAATCATTTGATACTGTGTACAGATGTCTATATGTCACATATTTGTATTATCTTTGTGATTGATTCATGATCTCTGTTTTGTTGGCTTAGGATGAAGGCCTCCACGATTCAAGCAAAATTGCAGCATTTGATTTTGATGGGTGTCTTGCAAAAACATCTCTAAAAAGGTAATGGTTTTGACTGGTTAAACACGTTAGCCTTATCGGCTGAAAATTTTGTTGTATCACCATATTTGTCTATTGCATCAACACACTGATGATTTACAAGGATAGTTGATCAAAGGTGACCAATATTTTCAATACATCCTTCTAGTGAAGCACTGGAGCAATTCTTCGCTGTTGTAATTGTCCTTGGTTATTAGTTTTTCCTTTGGCTTATCTGCAAGGTAAGTGTGATTGTAAAGTATGAAACACGAGGAAATGTGTTCACAATATCGTTATAATTTTATAACTAATAGGAGTCACAAATAGATTAGATATGCTTGGTTGTGTTGGAAAGCTTTCATGGGAGAATACTTAAATGTTACTTGATTGCACGTGCAAATCCATATGGAAGGAAATAAAATTTGTAATGATAAATATACATATAGATGCCTCAAATAGATGGGAGAAGGCATTTAACTGAATGCTTTTGGAATAAAAGTTGTTCATCATAAAATATAAATATACATATAGATGTACAATAAAGCTCACTCCCATTTCCCATGTTCGTAAGTGTCCTTTATATGTTCGTTAATTCCATGTGATAGATACCCTTTGGTGTTGATTATGCAAAGTGCAATATTTGTGTGAACATATGGCATGACGTTGATTTTTGACTTTGTGATTTCTAGCTCTTGTTAGTTCAGGTGTATAGTTTCCAATCGGCAAAGCCCATTATTATACCGTGTGCTGTGCTCCACATGCGAATGTCTGTAATGGAGTCTAGATTGTCTACACCTGGGTGGACAGTTTGAGATTCTCCATTATCAGTGACATGAATATTAATTGGTGTCACTTTAAATACCCTAGGAGACCCCATTGAAAAGAAACTTGGAATTCGACGCTGGATAATTTGGATTTTATTCTTAGCATTTATACAATCTAAATTCTTTGTTGTGATATATACCTTCAGATTCCTAGGTAGATTTGTTTTTTTTTTCATTTATGGCCAAATTGAATTCTGCAGGTCGAATTGTGTTTTGCAAGTGGAGCATAATGGCAAAGAGTCCTGGCAAGGTGCTGTCTTGGCTTGGGACAGAGTTGTTTTGCTCTGTTTCTGTTCAGAAACAGGGCAGCGATGGCTGGAAGGTGCAAGGCGCAGGCGCAGAGGAATTGGCTGCAGTTGCTCTATTTTTTCAAGGAAAAACACAGCAGGTCTGTTGTGTTTGTTTCGAGGAAAAATAGAGTAGGTGGCTATGTTTTATGGGCAAGGAGCATTTGCTTTAGCTAGAGAGCAGCAGGTCAGTTTAAAGTTTGTTGTTTCTTGCTTTGTTTTGTTAAACAAAAGAATGCAGCCATTCTCCAAAATAGGTGATTTTACACAATCTATTCAAATTTATAACATTCTGGCATTCACATCATTTCAGAATTATTTTCATTGATAAATGCACTGAGTTACAAAAACTAAACCATGAAATTTACATAAGATTCTAAACTGAATATACTACATAAACTAGAAGTAGTTTAACTGATAAAAGTAGCCTGAAGAGGATTTGTTATTTGTAATGAACACTAATAAAAGAGTTGGATATTTTTAATGAACATATATGTTCATATTTTTGGTAGATTGTCGGTTCTGGTTTGTTTCTATAACTGGGCTCATATCTCTCAAATCTATGTAACTTTGCAACTTAATAGTAGAATTGTTTTATAGACTAGGATGTGTTCCTCCCTGCGATAATTGAAGCGAAACTAATTTAGTGGACAGTATGTAGCATTGTTTGGTATTGAAAATATGTGTAGAAGCTTCATGAAATCTTCGTTAAGGTGGCTTTCAAACTCACTTGATAAATATCTCATCAACTCCATGTAAGTTTGATTTGTTAGAATCGTTTTTTTTGCAGGTCAACAATACTGATGCCGAAGGCAGACTGACGCTTGCTGATGCTCTGGTATTTACTCATTAGTTGCATCCTGCGTCATGTTTGCTTTTAGCTCAAATATGATGTATTTTTGTTGTCATTTTACTTGTTGCTAGATTGTAGGTCACAACATATCCTTCATTTTTGCTTACTTTCTTCTTCTTCTCTTAAGAATGTGTAGTAAGCTCTTTTCCTATATTCATTTTCTTATTACGACAATGAGATTTTTCATTGGGTTTGGTTTGCTTCTATAGTTCACTAGTTCAGTGCCATGAAAATTTTGGTTTCTTTGTTCATTTAAAATTTTTGCATTCCCTGTTATAAGAAAAGAAAAAAATAGATTGAGTTTGATACTTCTTTTCAAATCCACTTATATATTGCTCACCAGTCATAACTTCCATGTAGATCATCTCTGTCTTCTCCAGATTTTAGGTAATCATTGATCAGATGGGATATGTGATTTTCTTTCCATTTTGTTGGGTTATATGGTCTAGTGCATGTGTGTTTGTGTTTGACATGTTTCTTTTTCTCTGTCAGTCTCAATTGGCTATTTAGCTTTCAGTTATCATATAGTTATTTTGATATGACATTCTATATTTCTTTATTACATATTCGTGCATATTTGGTCGAACTCTGCAGACCTGATGTTTTTAATATTGCCTAATGGATGACGAAGGTGGAGAAAGTGGAAGCACTGATGCTGCTGCAGCTGCAAAATGGAGAGTGATGGCTCAGGTGGCAAAGAAGAGCTTGATCCAAAATGCTATTCCTATCTTTATAGAGCTGAAGAGGCTATTGGAGAGCAGAAACAGCTCCTTGATGGGTTGTCTCATGGAATGCCAGCGAGTGCTTCTTATGGATTACAAGAATGAGATTGATGACATATTAGTAGCTGAAAAGCAGCTTCAGAAGGAGATCATTTACGACATGGAGAAGTATGAAGCACTCAAAGCAAAATCTACAGTTGCTGAGACTGTCGCCACCGTGCAAAAATCCAATAGCAATATGTCACCCCTGGGTCGTGCATCCGGTGCTTCTCAGATTATTAGAGATGTGCAAGGTAGCTTAGCCCAACAGTTAGGAAGTCCAGAAATAGTTTCCTCAGTGATGTCAGATGCCATGGCTTCGAAAAGAGTCAAGTCTATGCTCAAGGAGGTCAGCCAGGATGCCTCCACCCCACAGCTTGATTCCATGAACAGGCCGACGGTCAAATCTTCTATGGGGGGAGCTAGTTCTATGGGAGATCGTCCCTTAGAAGTGTTGGAGTCATTGAGAAGAAAGCAGAATTTTGATTCAGTCGCGTAAAAGTGTTTCTCAAGTTCTCATGCATAGCTTGTGAACTAGGACTTGAAGCATCCAAGGTGAGCTCACCATACTTGTCAATTTGTTTATTTGAATTTTCCTGTTTTCAGGGCTTTCCTACTCACTGTCAGTAGTAAAATATTATAGTGCTCTCAATCCATGTTTTCTTTTGTGTCGGGTAATTTGCTTTTAAAACAATGATGCCAGTATCCATTTGTATTGTAGGCTTATATGAGCTTGATCTTTACCTTCTCCCTATCTGTTTTTGTTATATAGCTTGCAACAACTTGAAGCTCATACTCACGAAAGACTGCTGTAACCATCTGAATGCCTCACTAAGCACACAAATTATCCAGCTTATGTATTATCCTATGAGCTCTTAATAATTTAATAGTTCTGCTTTAGCATACTAAATTAATTGAAGAAGAAAATTGTCTTTTCTAAAAACATTAAAAATTTTGTACCAACAAACCTGACAACTTGTAGATCACTGAGGATAAGTTTGGCAATGTCAGATGAAATTTTCCAGTAGTTTCCCATTAAAGTTCAATATTTGGCAGTTAAGTTCATAGAAATGCATCTTCTTTTAGTAATTTGGGTTGAATCTGCTTGAACTAATTTGAAATTTGTGTAACACTAGTGATTATTTTGCTTGTGGTTGAGCTCATGCAGGTACTATGAATAGAAGGCATCAAAGTTGAGTAGTATAACATTTACAGCTTGGTGAAGGTAGAAGCCATCAGGAGAAAGATGAATATCATGGTGTGAGCATATCTACTAAGCTCTATTGCAATCTGTTTGTGTCACGGTATGTGACACTGTATTTTGTTCAGGAACTGTGTTCATCAAACAAATCTTGAGAAAGTTTTCAAGTCTTTGATAGTTTCAGCAGGTAAAGGATTCTTCCAACTCTAAACCCTTGGGAAGCAATGTAGATGACTTCTTTGAGTATCATAAGGGTTGTTTGTGTTTGACATTGATGATCGAGAATCATATAGTAACAACATAAAGAATATGAACCTACTGCCAAGTAGATAGATAGTCTTGATCGAAAGGCCTGTTGTAAGGGGTACCTTGAGGCTTGAGTCCATAACTAATGAAATCCTGTATCATACCCATACCCATACCCATACCTGTATCCTAGTTTTTGTTATGCACTTTTATTGTAATTTGCTTGTAAGTGTGCTCACTAGTTTGTGAATTACAATAATGAAAAAATAATACAAGATTTGTTCACATTCAATCTTAGTTTTTCTGTATTACAGCATATATGGATTTGAAGTACTAATGAACAATGAACAGAATAGATTCAAAT
This sequence comes from Berberis vulgaris, assembly GCA_963556465.1. Lineage (NCBI taxonomy): Eukaryota > Viridiplantae > Streptophyta > Magnoliopsida > Ranunculales > Berberidaceae > Berberis > Berberis vulgaris. The sequence continues at coordinate 58,431,963 of OY747128.1, forward strand.
ACTTTCATGATTGTCAAGTTAATAACATGTACAGAAGTAGGTTTGTTGTTACATTTAAAAAAAAAAAAAAAAAAAAAAATTTGCCACGGCTTAAAACCGTGGCTAGTACTGGCCACGGCTTAAAACCGTTGCTAAAGCTGTTGCAACGGTTAAGAACCGTGGCTAACTTGCAACGGTTTTAAGCCGTTGCTAATCCTGACCACGGCTTAGAACCGTGGCTAAGATTGTTGCAATAGTTTATAACCGTGGCTAAATCATCAACCGTCCTTGAGATAAAACCGTTGCTAATATTTTAGCCACGGTTTTTAGCCGTTACTGGGGATTTAGCGTCGCCCCTACAACCCACGGTTCTAAGCCGTGCCAATGGGTTACCCCCACGGTTTAAAACCGTTGCTAATGGCCATTTTTGGTGTAGTGAAACATGCCTCGATGCAACCCTATGTACCCCTAAGGGGGTGAAGATGGAACCCTAGCCACAAGCGCAACAATGACTTTCAGATCCCTAGGAATATGATACAGAATTCGAAGCCTGATTAACTCGGTTTCGTCAACCAGGCTATCCTCGAAAAGCTTGAGACAAGTAAAAGACAACAACTGCTTGGAATTAAGTTCAACAAGATCTGCCATTGATAAAAAGTGAAAATCAAGCTCTAAAGAAACACAATCGCACAAAAGAATGATATAAAGAAAATGAGAAATCCTACTCGAAGTGATGACTATTTATAGAGAATATAAACCGTACTTTTTCTTCTTAAGCAGTCGCGATTCGTTAATGCCATGCGCGGCTCGAGACAACATTTCAGGTTCAATCATACGAGAGTACAATTACTTTTTAGAGATTCAGTGGACCAACTAGACGCCCAACTAACTCAGGGGGAGTAGCTGATGATACACCAAATGGTATCTCTTCTACACCGTACACATGTCATAATGATCTCGAGAAATAATAAGCCCAACACTGATCCAGTCCAAGCAGTTCCAAGCCCACATAATGCAGTCCGCCAGACAGACCCAAATCGTTACAACCTGCTAAACCCACGTGTCTCACAACTATCCTCATACCTGTAAGCCTGCTAAGGCAAAAATCTCAAGGAACAACTTCAGACAGGAAAGACAACAGCACTTTGCTTCCAACTAAGAAGCAAATACCAGAGTATACGCCTCACATGGAAAATTCTATCTATGGACTACTCTCTGATTGGGAACTATCTCCTACATATCTAAGAGCACAAGGCTAACAGAGAAACTTCTCTTCACAGCACAACTCCTAATTAGAGAAGGATTTCCATGAAGATCTCATTTCCTAAACTACGCCACTGATGGCCTGGTCGAACCTGGACTCCAGCACTATAAATAAGACATGAGGTTGGTAATCTAAGGTACGCTACAAATTCCCTATTTACAGAATTATGCCTTCCTCAAATCCTTGTTTGACTTTAGCATCGGAGTGCCATCCACCACCACAACGGTGGCCCGTGGCTCACATGCGTTCCTTTTGCAGGTCAACAGGTTTGCTCAAAGGAGGAGCGAAAATCGACGACATCATGAACTTTAGGGTTAGACTCAACGCTAAGATTGAATTCTCCTCTAAACCTTGAATTCGCTAAAACATGAAGTTTAGAATTTTTGTTTAAATATGCATTAAGATGTCTGTCACATCTCTTCTTCTTTTTCATTGGATGATCGACACATCTCATTTATTTGAAAAATACTAACAACATGAAATGCATTATATGTTTTCTAGCAATAAAATATTTATTTTTAAAATTTTAGCATTTGTATTGATCATTGGTTTCATTGTAAAGATCTTCAAAAATGCAGTGTTCTAAAAATCGGTCTAGGCGCCGCCTACTAGGCGCTAGAAGGTGGAAAACCGCCCAGATTAATGCCTGGGCGGGCAGTCTGGGCGGTCTGGGCAGTCTGGGCGGTCTGGGCGGGTCTGGGCGGGGTCTAGGCGGTCTGGGCGGGCTAGGCGGGCTAGGCGGTCTAGGCGGCCTAGGCGGGGTCTAGGCGGTCTGGGAGATTTTATTTTTTTATTTTTTATTTTTTTATTTTTTTATTTTTTAATAAGGTTGATTGTGTTCTTATTTTATTTTTCTTTCCTATTTTTTAGAAATAAACTATTTAATTGTTTTTTTAGAAAATCTCGGGAATGGGCTTTGATGATGATGATGATGATGTCTAAATGTAGCGAAAGATGATTACTTAATGGAATTCTCAAAGGATCTGCCGGTACCAATTTTACTAATGTAGATTTTATCAAACATAACTGAGGTTATTTATGCAATTTGAAGAAAAATAAAAAATTACACAAATTCAAATTTATATAAAGTACCCATCATGACCAACTTCAGTCATTTGAGTTTTAATAAATTTTGTTCACGATTGTTAATTTTTCATGTTTTTAAATTTTGCATATGTATATTGACATTAAATTGGATGTAATTGATAAGGTATTATGCTTAACTTTTGTAAATTATTAAAGTTATAATACAAAACCTAAGACCGCCTAGGCACCCGCCTAGGCCCCTGGGCGCTAGGCACCTGCTCGCCGCCCGCCCAGCGCCTAGCGATTTTTAGAACACTGCAAAAATGCATTCCAACGATATCAAGTTTACCAAAATTCGACAATCAAGTAAATAGTTACACAATTTTAATTTAGTAAAAAACACAATTTTCTCTTCCCTTCACATGTACATTTCACCAACTCTTTTCACCATTTTTCATTTTCTTTGCCATTATAGGAAATGAATTTAAACCCTCAACATATTTCTCAACTTTCAGTCCTAGTCATCTTTTATCTCATATTCCTTAAAACACCATTCTGATTTAAGATAGATGATATTCACAGAATTATTACATAATATAACCCTTAATTTATATATGTTAGTGTTTCAATTATTATATTTTATTCTTATTATTTCATTTTCATATATTTGTAGGAATTTGAGCGTGAACGATGAAATCGCATTAAGGCGACAATTTAATGAATGATCAATTGGTTGATTATAGCGGTGGTACAAAGTAGATGGTCACATATCTAACCCTAACCCAAATAAACCTAGGTCTACCTAATTTAACCTAAGCCCAAACCCAAAATGCTAACTTAAAAACCCAAGCCCAACGCCTTTTGGAGAACCCAAGCTCAAGAAAATAGGAGAACCCTATTTAGCTCTCCCCATTTTGGAGAAAAGCTTCCCCTCTTCTTCCACGTTTCGTTTCTCTTCCTCTCTTTTCCAGCCACCACGCCAATCCACCCTGCTAGCAATCCTCGCTCGATAGGAGAACCGGCAGTGCGATCATCCCGCCACCACCACCTCCTCATCGTCCTCCACCATCAGCCGACACCTCGCCTTCCACCCTCACCCGCTCTTCCTCGCTCGTTAGGGAGACGCCACACCATGTCCATCGTAGACATCATCAACTCTTGCGTCAGCACAACCACGCACAACCACCGCCCCTGTTCCTGTCGCAAACCACCGTAACAACACTGCCCACGAGCCCCCTGTTCCTGTCTTCTTCCCCTGTTTACGTGTCTATCTTTTCACCTCGCCACCGTCCAGCATCCACACTGCCGAGCACCACCATCAGACGCCACCACCTCCTTTTTCCTGCTTCCCTCTGTCTCAGCCACCGCCCTATTCCACCGCGCGACAAAGCTCCACCGCTCTGTTTCCCTCCTCCATTCTCACCCTCTTCGGTCTCTCTCTCTGTTCATCCTTCTCTCGACCCTCTCTCTCTCTTGCAAGGACCGGAGCTCGTCGGAGGAACAAAGCTCACAAGCAGTAGCAGAAACAGGGAGCGCCTCCCTGTTCATCTTCCTCCTTCGCGTATTTTCCTCACCCTCTCTCTGTCTTTTTGCAGGTACCGGAGCCGTTCGGAGGAAGAAATATCTCGCGAGGAGCAAAGATGAACGAGCTCAAGAGGAGCGCGACTCGCTGGAGACGAAGACCAGAGGAACGCGTGACTGTTCTGGCGGGAAACAACAGTTTTTCAAACAATTTCACTATTGGCACCCTCAATTTTTGTAAGAGCCACCACAGTACACTTGCAACAATTTCTCGAGATTCACATCCATGCAGAGATGACTTCCACCTCCATTGATGCTGTGACCACCGCCACATGATCTTCTAGACCCCACGCCGAGGCGAAGATGATACCACAGGGTTTCCTAGAGTTTGTCGTATCTTAATTTATTATTTTCCATATACTTGAACGTTAAACACATTTGATTTCTGAGTTTCAATAATTTGCTTTCACCGATTATATCCGGATTAATTATCTAGACTAGTCGGTAGTTAGAAGTACCCTTTATGATATTCAAAGCCTGCTTTAATCAATTAATCTGAATCTGTGATTGTGTGTGCCGTAAGAAGACATGCAATGCTAGGGGTTTAGAATTAGTTAAAATAAATCTGTGATTGTGTGTGCCATAAGAAGACACGCAATGCTAGGGGTTTATACCTTTGCTGAAATCAATGGGAACTTAGATTAATCTTTAGGTTAGTCATGTTAATTCTTGAAAACAATAATTTGGATTACACAAATCTCGAAGAACCTGTGGTGGATTCGATGTCTCGGCCCATTCTCTTATCACCTTACCAATTTAATTTTAGTTGTCAATTTCATTTTCTTTTAATTTAGTAATTTACATCTGCTGTAACCCCCAACTCTAAATTAGTTTAAATAAGTCTTAGAATTCGATTGTCTGTCAATCATCGTGGGATCGATCCGTATTTTCCACTATCTACTAGTTAGACAGCCGTGCACTTGCGGTATTACAAGTAGGATTTATCAGCTTATTAATTTAGGTTAATAAAATCTCAATCAAGTTTTTGGCGCCGTTGCCGGGGATTGTAACGGTACAATCAAAATCTAGGGTTGTTTTTGCTAGTTTATAAATTAGGTTTAATTTCTTTTTAGGAACAGTGTTACGAGTCATTTTCTTATTTGTTTTATTTGCTTGAGTTTGAATTATTTTTTTTGCATTTATTTTGCAGCGGTCACACACATAGGAGCTCAAGTGGGAACGAAGTGAAATTTTGCGATTCACGAGGAAACTCTCTTCTACCCGGCGTCGCAAGTAACCCGAAAGAGGTTCACGTCGAAGGTAACTTCTACCCACTGCATCTGCACGCGGTTTCTGTGTGATCACTTGTGTTTAGCGTGTTATAGGTAGTATTGCATGCAAATTTGAATAGTGGCAGGATTGAGTTGAAACTTTTGTGCCCTATCCCGCGGATAGGTTAATCACCATCTATTTTAGGGTTAGGAATCTAGGCCTTCACTATTTAAAATTTGTAGCAAGATAATTATCTAGGACAGGTGTGACACTCATAGGGACTTTCTTTGGACGTTTGATAGCTTAAAGTGGTCGAGTGAAGGAACATATCCCATTTGGGAAAAGTTTTTGAACTGGCATTTCACTTTGAGCTAGAGAGTTGAAAAAGAGGTAGGAGCAACTCTGTAGTGGTGGATTGATAGGAAATTACCGTGCCTCTCCCACGGTTAGGTAAATTGAATTGAATATCAGCCCTGCATTAGTAAAGGAAAGCTCTAAGGTTGTCTGCCATTTATTTTGTTTGTGCATCATCTAGGTGTCACTTAGGGTTTCGTTGTTTTATCTTTAGAGTTAGGTCATCTTCATATAGCAGTTAGGCTTGCATAAAATATATATATATATATATATATATATATATATATTGAAGTCTATTTAGGAGTGTTGACTTTGAACCTTCATTATCCATTAGTTTATGCATACCTGGGTGCGTGATTCTAAGAGTAGACTTGTCCGACAAGAATTCGAAGAGTTCTTTGAAGTCCCCATTACCTATTTAGGTTCATCATCCTTGTCCACTGAAATGGCTGAGGGGAAGGCCTTTAAGGATTACTTCGCCCCTCTTCCTATTATTGTTCCATCTTGCATTGTCTTACCTGAGACAAATGCAAACGGTTTCGAACTCAAACCATCTATTATTCATCTCTTGCCCACTTTTTATGGTTTTGAGAAAGAGGACCCTCATCTTCACGTCAAAGAAAATCTTGACATCTGCGCTACCCTGAAGTACCAAAACTTTTCTGATGATTCGGTCCGTCTTAGGTTATTTCCCTTTTCTCTGACAGATAAGGCGAAATCGTGGTTAAATGCATTAGAGACAGGATCCATCACATCATGGGATGCGTTGTCAGGAAAGTTCTTGACAAAATACTTCCCCATTCATAAAACGAATGCCCTCCGACGAGATTTATCAAATTTTCAACAAAAAGAGGGTGAACATTTCTATGAATGTTGGGAAAGGTTCAATGAGCTCATTGTCAGGTGTCCCCATCACGGATTTGAGAAGTGGCGGCTTGTTCAATACTTCCAAGACGGTTTAACCCCTCAAAACCGTCATATGATTGATGCTACTAGTGGTGGGTCATTAATGAAGATGAGTGTCAATGAGATATGGGAATTCTTTGAAACTCTTTCCGAAAATTCTCAGCAATGGGATTATTCGAGAAAGGAGTCTGATAGGCGTAAGGGTGGTATATATGAAGTTAGAGATACATCTGTTCAACCCCCTTCTGCCTCAAAGTTAGAGACGGCTGTTATGACCATGACTCAAAAGATAGATGTACTCTTGAATTTGACTCAACATGCACTTCCCGCAAACGCTTCATTCGAAGTCTGTGCTGCATGTTCAAGTCCTGGTCATTCAATAGCTAATTGTGACTTGCAAAACGATTATCCTGCATACTATGCTGAGCAAGTCAACGCTTTTAATGCGATATGGCGACCTGGCAATAATCCACAACCTAACTATTACAATTCAGGGTTCGCCAAACATCCAAGTCTCTCCTGGGCCCATGGCCCACACCAAAGGGGACCTGTTGTTGTCTCCCAGGCTCCTCAAGCCCCTAGCCCTGTTAGGCCCCACCATAACCAAGTTACTCCATCCAACACATCAAGTTTAGAGGAAACAGTTAATCGGTTTTTTCAGCGCTCAGAAAGTATAATTGAGCAGAGTTCTAAGGACATATATGAGTTGAAAGCCACGACTCAACACCAATCTCAAGTCTTCAATAGACTTGAGATAGTTGTGAGTAAGATTACTTAGTCTTCTTCTGAGAGAGAACCAGGGAGATTTCCTAGTCAACCTGTTCCAAACCCAAAGGGTCAATTCGCAGTTGGTAGTACACTTGAGTCCTGCAATGAAGATGTCAAATTTATTACTACCATTAGGAGTGGAAAACAGGTTGACAATCGAGTACAAGTGCCCGATTTGAGTGTCAGTGCATCCACGTCTAAGTCAACGCAGGTTGCATCTCCATCTGAAAAGGAGACTAATAAAGCCTCATCTTCTAAAGATGCGCCTCTTGACTCTGACTCCACTCAGGCATCTTATTTGCCTAGGGAATCGTTTCCATCACGGTTAGCTCCGGCAAAGAAAGCAACAAGTGTAAACGACGTAATGGAAATTTTTAAACAAGTTCACATAAATATCCGATTACTCGATGCTATCAAGCAAGTTCCTAACTATGCCAAGTTTTTTAAGGATCTTTGCACACAAAAGCGGAAGCTCCATGTGCAAAAGAGAGGCTTCCTCACTGAGCAAGTGAGCTCAATTATTCAACACAGAACCCCGCCTAAGTATAGGGATCCTGGTTGCCCGACTATTTCGTGTATTATCGGTGATCATGTGATAGATAAGGCATTATTGGATTTAGGGGCGAGTGTTAATTTATTGCCATATTCTATTTATGAACAATTAGGTCTTGGTGGGTTAAAACCGACTAGAGTAACACTGCAATTGGCAGATCGGTCTGTCAGAGTCCCCCGTGGTGTTATAGAGGATGTGATTATCAAGGTTGAAAAATTATATTACCCTGTGGACTTTATAGTTCTTGATACACAACCTGTTCACAATCCCTCTAGTCACATTCCTTTCATTTTGGGTCAACAGGGAAAGGGATACGACAAACTCTAGGAAACCATGTGGTTTCATCTTCGCCTCGGCGTGGGGTCTAAAAGATCATGGTGGCGGTGGTCACAGCATCAATGGAGGTGGAAGTCATCTTTGCACAGACGCGAATCCCGAGAAATTGTTGCAAGTGTATTGTGGTGGCTCTTACTGAAATCGGGGGTGCCAATAGTGAAATTGTTTGAAAAACAGTTGTTTCCCACCAGAACAGTTGCACGTTCCTCTGGTCTTCATCTCCAGCGAGCTGCGCTCCTCGCGAGATCTTTCTTCCTCCGAACGGCTCCGTTACCTGCAAGACAGAGAGAGTGTGAGGAAACCACGAGAGAGAAAAATACGTGAAGGAGGAAGAGGAATAGGGCCTCCCTGTTTCTACTACTGGTTGAGAGCTTTGTCATTCCTTCGATCTACGATCCTTGCAAGAGAGAGAGAGGGCCGAGAGAAGGATGAACAGAGAGAGAGACCGAAGAGGGTGAGAATGGAGGAGGGAGACAGGGCAGTGGAACTCTGCCGCGCGGTGGAACAGGGCGGTGGCTGAGAAAGAGGGAAGCAGGAAGGAGGAGGTGGTGGCCTTTGATGGTGGTGCTCGGCGGTGTGGATGCTGGACGGTGGCAAGGTGAAGAGATAAACACGAAAACAGGGGAAGAAGAGAGGAACATGGGGGTCGTGGGCGGTGTTGTTACGGTGGTTTGCGACAGGGAAAGGGGCGGTGGTTGTGCGTGGTTGTGTTGACGCGGGAGTTGATGATGTCTATGATGGACAGGGTGTGGCGTATCCCTAGCGAGCGAGGAAGAGCGAGTGAGGGAGGAAGGCGAGGTGACGGTTGATGGTGGAGGAGAAGAAGGAGGTGGTGGTGGTGGGATGATCGCACTGCCGGTTCTCCTATCGAGCGAGGATTGCTAGCAGGGTGGATTGGCGTGGTGGCTGGAAAAGAGAGGAGGGGAGAAGGAACGTGGAAGAAGAGAGAGGAGCTTTTCTCCAAAATGGGGAGAGCTAAATAGGGTTCTCCTATTTTCTTGGGCTTGGGTTCTTCAAAAGGCGTTGGGCTTGGGTTTTTAGCTTAGCATTTTGGGTTTGGGTTTAGGTTAAATTAGGTAGACCTAGGTTTATTTGGGTTAGGTTTAGATATGTGACCATCTACTTTGTACCACCGCTATAATCAACCAATTGATCATTCATTAAATTGTCGCCTTAATGCGATTTCATCGTTCATGCTCAAATTCCTACAAATACATGAAAATGAAATAATAAGAATAAAATATAATAATCGAAACACTAACATATATAAATTAAGGGATATATTATGTAATAATTACGTGAATATCAAATACCCCCAAACCTATATTTTGCTAGTCCTCAAGCAAAACAATAGAAATAAAATTCTAACTCACTTTCGTAGGAATCATCGGTTGCATTTACCTTAAATGTGCAACAAGGCTTTAAACCCCTAGATTACCTCTAGTGGACGAGTTATAGTCTCGTGAGGGTTTCCAGAAATGTTACCCACAAACATTATGACTCAATAAATTTCCAAAACATGGTAACTCGATCTATTATCCTCAGAGTAAGAATCTAAAAACCAAAAAATTTTGAAAACAGCTAACAGTCTCACAATAATATATCAAAGAGTCTCACAACAATTTAATAATACCCAAAGGTTAAATAAATTTCATCATTTATTCCCAACTCGAAGTGTGTGTGTGCATGGCCTTATCAACATAACTTTATTTTTCTCAGCAAAGATACGACTAGATAACCTTTGAATTGTACGCTTCGACTACAAATCTCTCTTGTCACTCAGAAATGAATCACTCAGAGATTGGTTAGTTATCACTCAGTTTATATGTGAGAAAAGGAATAATATATGGAAAGACAAACATCTCACATATAATAATCATGAAAAAATGGACTTTTCAAAGAATGAAATGAATATGATCTCATGGACAGGAATATCAATTACTTTGAGAATGTTGAATCACACGCCATAGTTCTTGTTTATTTAATCTCCACGTCTTTGAACCAAACTTTTACTTAAGATCAATTAGGTTGTAATGAGGCTAAGATTTTGGCTAACAAGAATGGAAAAGGATACGTGAAAATTCTCTGAGAATGGATACACCCTTTAATAAGCACGTGGGGCTATGAAGAATAAACCAATGTTGTACACCATTAAAATCGACTAAAGTAACACTGCAATTGGCAGATCGGTCTGCCAGAGTCCCCCGTGGTGTTATAGAGGATGTGATTATCAAGGTTGAAAAATTCTATTACCTTGTAGACTTTATAGTTCTTGATACACAACCTGTTCACAATCCCTCTCGTCACATTCCTGTTATTTTGGGTCGACCATTTTTTGCCACATCCAATGCCATTATTAACTGCAGGAATGGAATTATGAAATTTTCATTTGGAAACATGACCGTCGAACTCAACGTTTTTAATGTTAGTCAGCAACCTCCCGAGCCCGAGGATGTTTGTGAAGTTGACATGATTGAGAGTTCGGTGGAGAATTCCTTATTGCAGTCTGTATCAAATGATCCCTTAGCAACATGTTTGACTCACTTCGGTTTAGACTTCGATATTGATGATTCCATTAGGGAAGTGAATATTTTGCTTGATTCAGCCCCTATTATGGATCCAGGTTACACATGGAAGCCTAAAGTGCAACTCCTTCCACTCAGTGAGTCAAAATTGAACCTTTCTGCTGATACTATTGGGCTTCTGACCCATTCCCTTCTCCGCTTGTTCATGATGACCCATTTGACATATGTCCTCTTAGTGACTTCTACATGAAGTCTGATCCTCAGTATTCCTTGGAGAGACTACATGCCATAGGTAGTGCTAATTCTAGGTTTGGGGATGTTGTTGCGTTGTCTAACTCATCATCTTGGTGTGGTTCATTTTGTTATGATGAGCCTGTACCACCCAATATATCTATAGACATACCTCTTTCCATCCCTTTCATATTGACTGATGCTACCTATGTGGATTCATTGTTTGTAAGAGATGATTTCAGTTTTGACCACCCTATTGTGATACATATTCAATCTTCTGATTTGCAACCTGACTTAGGATGTCTCTTTTTAGGAGTAGGTATGAGTCATTTATTGGATATTATTGTTTGTGATCCCTTTCTGCTCAAGGTTCCCACAGATTTTCTATGAATGCGAGTTCATTTGCATTTGCTCTATGATTTTGCATGGTGCCTTCGTAGCTTTTGGGATGTGTTAGTATACGTTGTGTCGCATGTGGTTGCTACTATTTGTTCGACGGATCCTCAACTTTTTAGGTTGTTGCTATATGATTCCTTGCCCCTTTTTGAGGAGAGTGTTTGATATGTTCTTCCTCTTCACTTTATGGTACATAATTTGTGAGGAAGAATATATGTCGGGCTGACGACGTTAAACCAAGCGCTCCTAGGAGGCAGCCTAGCTTCAATTGTGTCATTATGGTTAGTCTGGATTGATTTTCGAGTTCTTTCTAGTTGCATTTCACTCATACTCGTTAGCTCCATAATAATTTTGACTTACAACTGATACATGTAATTTTTTTTATTTTTTTATTTTTATTTTTTCATTTGTGTCCTGTATTGTTTTTATCAATTTATCATGATGAGTCCATAGTTTTTATGTCTATGAGCGTTCATTGGTGGACGATTTCGCAGAAATTGGTAAAAACTTTCCCATGGTAATATCACTCTAACTCTCATCTTTTCTTTTTCCTGCATTTGTAATGATCATCTTTTATACATTGAGGACAATGTTTGGTTTAGGTTTGGGGGTGAGGTTTAAGAGTTTTTTCTGCATTCTTCGAAAAATTTGAAATGAAATGTATTTCACAATTGACTATTGTATTCTACTCAATCTCCATTGAATACATAGTTAATTATGACTGTGAAAACTTTTGATTTTAAAATGCATTCAAAATCTACGTTTCTTTCCAATGAAGAGGATGTGCTTTCAAGTATGCCTTTAAATTTGAGGAATACATGCTTTCACTTGTCACTTTTATATATCAATAGGAAAACATAAGGTTTGATATTATCTTTAAGTTAAATATATTTCATGATATTTTTTCAACTCGACCATTCTTGCACTATAAGCCGAGTTAGCATGATTTGAAGTTAATCACTAAGATATTAACTAGAAAACCTTAGAATAATAGTAGAGACTTAACCCTTGTGAGTTTTGAGACATTCTATTTTTCTTGATTGCTTTGAGAATGTCGTTAAAATTGAATTATTACACTAGAACTTCTTGTATTATTTAGTTAAGATGTCATAATACCGATTAGAGCTTAAGAAGTGATATATGCATTTTTTTTATTTAAACCGTTATTTAGCCTTTTAGCTTACCTAATGATAAATATCCGCTTGCAGCCCTTTGAGCTTTTAAATAGACTTTTTCTTTGCTAACCCCATCTCCATTACCTACTCCAGATAGGGAGTAATATCCCATACTATTTTTATCCTTACCCAATGTCTCTGAGAATATGTATGGTTGATATATTTTTGAAAGGGGAAAATAAAAAGAGCTGAAAGTAAATATTCCATGAATCCTCGGGACTGAAATGTTTTATTGTGCAGAAGGGGAAAGCATGTCAAAAAAAAAAAAGGATAAATGAAAAAAAAAAATTTGATGCTTCGAAGGAAAAGGAAAAAAATATATATGAAGAAGAATTTCGAAAAAGGAAAAATTATTGGTGTACAACATTGGTTTATTCTTCAGAGCCCAACGTGCTTATTAAAGGGTGTATCCATTCTAAGAGAATTTTCTCGTATCCTTTTCCATTCTTGTTAGCCAAAATCTTAGCCTCATTACAACCTAATAAAGACCTAATTGATCTTAAGTAAAAGTTTGGTTCATAGACGTGGAGATTAAATAAACAAGAACTATAGCATGTGATTCAACATTCTCAAAGTAATTGATATTCCTCTCCATGAGATCATATTCATTTCATTATTTGAAAAGTCCATTTTTTTATGATTATTATATGTGAGATGTTTGTCTTTCCATATATTATTCTCTTTCTCACATATAAACTGAGTGATAACTAACCAATCTCTGAGTGATTCATTTCTGAGTGACAAGAGAGATTTGTAGTCGAAGCGTACAATTCAAAGGTTATCTAGTCGTATCTTTGCTGAGAAAAATAAAGTTATGTTGATAAGGCCATCCACACACACACTTCGAGTTGGGAATAATTGATGAAATTTATTTAACCTTTGGGTATTATTAAATTGTTGTGAGACTCTTTGATATATTATTGTGAGACTGTTAGTTGTTTTCAAAAAATTTTGGCAATTAGATTCTTACTCTGAGGACAATAGATCGAGTTACCATGTTTTTTAAATTTATTGAGTCATAATGTTTGTGGGTAACATTTCTGGAAACCCTCACGAGACTATAACTCGTCAACTAGAGGTAATCTAGGGGTTTAAAGCCTTGTTGCACGTTTAAGGTAAGTGCAACCGATGATTCCTGCGAAAGTGAGTTAGAATTTTATTTCTATTGTTTTGCTCGAGGACTAGCAAAATATAGGTTTGGGGGTATTTGATATTCACGTAGGGCTGAACAAAAAATCGATCAAACCGATTAAACCGACCGAACCGATCTAAACCGAAGTAGGTTCGGATCGGTTTCGATTTTAAAAAATTCAAAACCGAAGTAGTCGGTTCGGTTTCTATGTGATTTTAACCGACCAAACCGAACCGACCGAATATATATAATAAATAATATATATTTTATATATAAATAATACAATATGTCTAAAATAGTCGGTCGGTTCGGTTTTATTTCAGTTTTGATTCGATTTTAGTCGGTTCGGTTCGGTTACGGTTTGCATAAATTAGAATCGGTTCGGTTTCGGATCGGTTTTGTTAATGGTCGGTTCGGTTTCGGTTTGAAAATTTTAAAATCGACCTAAGTCGGTTCGGTTTTCAGCCCTATATTCACGTAATTATTACATAATATATCCCTTAATTTATATATGTTAGTGTTTCGATTATTATATTTTATTCTTATTATTTCATTTTCATGTATTTGTAGGAATTTGAGCGTGAACGATGAAATCACATTAAGCCGACAATTTAATGAATGATCAATTGGTTGATTATACCGATGGTACAAAGTAGATGGTCACATATCTAAACCTAACCAAAATAAACCTAGGTCTACCTAATTTAACCTAAGCCCAAACCCAAAATGCTAACCTAAAAACCCAAGCCCAACGCCTTTTGGAGAACCCAAGCCCAAGAAAATAGGAGAACCCTATTTAGCTCTCCCCATTTTGGAGAAAAGCTCATCTCTCTTCTTCCACGTTCCTTATCCCCTCATCTCTTTTCCAGCCACCACGCCAATCCACCCTGTCGGCAATCCTCGCTCGATAGGAGAACCGGCAGTGCGATCATCCCGCCATCACCAACTACTCCTCGTCCTCCACCATCAGCCGTCACCTCGCCTTCCTCCCTCACCCGCTCTTCCTCGCTCGCTAGGGAGACACCACACCCTGTCCATCGTAGACATCATCAACTCTTACGTAAACACGACCACGCACAACCACCGCCCCTGCCCCTGTCACAAACCATCGTAACAACACCGCCCATGACCCCCCTGTTTCTCTCTTCTTCCCCTGTTTTCGTGTCTATCATTTCACCTCGCCACCGTCCAGCATCAACACCGCCGAGCACCACCATCAGACGCCACCACCACCTCCTTCCTGTTTCCCTCTTTCTCAGCCACCGCCATGTTCTACCACGCGACAGAGCTCCACCGCCCTGTCTCCCTCCTCCATTCTCACCCTCTTCGGTCTCTCTCTCTGTTCATCCTTCTCTCGGCCCTCTCTCTCTCTTGCAAGGACCGGAGCTCGTCGGTGAACAAAGCTCGCAAGCAGTAGCAGAAACAGGGAGTGCCTCCCTATTCCTCTTCCTCCTTCGCATATTTTTCTCTCTTGTGGGTTCCTCATTCTCTCTCTGTCTTTTTGCAGGTACCGGAACCATTCGAAGGAAGAAATATCTCGCGAGGAGCGAAGATGAAGGAGCTTGCGAGGAGCGCGGTTCGCTGGAGACGAAGACCAGAGGAATGTGCGACTGTTCTGGCGGGAAACAACTGTTTTTCAAACAATTTTGCTATTGGCACCCCCAATTTTTGTAAGAGCCACCACAGTACACTTGCAAAAATTTTTCGGGATTCGCATCCGTGCAGATATGACTTACACCTCCATTGATGGTATGACCACCTCCACCATGATATTCTAGACCCCATGCCGAGGCGAAGATGATACCACAGGGTTTCCTAGAGTTTGTCGTATCTTAATTTATTGTTTTTCATCTACTTGAACGTTAAACACATTTGATTTCTGAGTTTCAATAATTTTCTTTCACCGATTATATCCGGATTAATTATCTAGACTAGTCGGTAGTTAGAAGTATCCTTTGTTGATATTCAAATTCTACTTTAATCAATTAATTTGAATCTGTGATTGTGTGTGCCGTAAGAAGACATGCAATGCTAGGGGTTTAGAATTAGTTAAAATAAATCTGTGATTGTGTGTGCTGTAAGAAGACACGCAATGCTAGGGGTTTATACCTTTGCTGAAATCAATTGCGAACTTAGATTAATCTTTAGGTTAATCATGTTAATTCTTGAAAACAATAATTTGGATTACATAAATCTCGAAGAAACTGTGGTGGATTCGATGTCTCGGCCCATTGTTTTATCACCTTACCAATTTAATTTTAGTTGTCAATTTCATTTTCTTTTAATTTAGTAATTTACATCTGCTGTAACCCCCATCTCTAAATTAGTTTAAATAAGTCTTAGAATTCGATTGTCTGTCAATCCTCGTGGGATCGACCCGTATTTGCCACTGTCTACTAGTTAGACAGCCGTGCACTTGCGGTATTACAAGTAGGATTTATTAGCTTATTAATTTAGGTTAATAAAATCTCAATCAATAGATTGTATAACAGTTTAAGTGTAAGATCCCCTTTTGACTATCTCTCTAACTAATTCTCGCTCGCAAAAAATTGTCTGTCCGAATTGAACTACATCTCTCTCCATCTCTGTCTTTCATCTCATCTATAAGTCAATTTTGGTTTTTTATCTCTCACTCGTTCTTTTTCTTCTCTAATTAGATCAAACACACACTCATACTAGTACAAGTTTTTAATAACTAAAATTCTTTTCCATTTATCTGCATCCCTCGTTAGATCTCCATCCATTGTTTTCATTCTCGAATTCCTTCATGTTTTATGCATTTATATCAATAGGTTATTACTTTGTCTTTTTTCTTTTTCTTGTGTTTGTTTGTTGTAATTACATTATTTTTCACTTATATATTGTATCAGATCAAATCTTGCGTTTGGTTTTGAATTTAATGCAATATAAATAGAAATAATGAGATTAGAAAAATTAATAATGTGTATACAATACAATGCAATCTTGTTTCAACAAGTTTTGTTTGGCTCTAGGCCTTGACTTGATTGTGTTTCTCATCTCATCCAAAACTTTATTGCATTTCTCAAGCATCTACATGCTATGTGTGTTTCTTTGAGCAAGTTATGTGTGTTGTTTGTTTTTTTGTTAAGGAATGCCTATGAAGTTCACGGTGATGTGGATTCTTAATTATTCTTCCTGTGTGTGCATACATGCAACAAAAACATTCTTCCTTTCCTTTTTCTGATTGGAAATTATTTAGTTGCACTAGTTATTTGGGATTTAAAGGACTTTTTATATCTATTGATCTATTTATCTGATTGTGCTGGAAATAGTTAGTTTGATTCATTTTTAGTACGAAAAACATGATTAATACAATACTTGTCTATTCTTGCAAATAGAGGGAGGAGATTTTGCCCAAGATCTTACCTGTGCATGACTGAGTCTCTTCGGCAGTTGGCTCTGTTTAGGATCCAATGCTTGATTGGGCTAAGAGTTGATTTATGCGAGTGGATCTTGGGTCTATGATAGCTCAGAGACTTGCATTCAGGCCCTATTATCCCGGGCCAAGGCCAAAAACCCACGCCTCTTGTGCTGGCGTGACTTGGGCTTGGACGTCTGACTTAAGGGCTGAACAGTAGTTTAAGGATGGGTCCGCTCAAGACCACGTCGAAGCCATTTTCGTGTTAGGGTTGATCCATGCCATGTGTAAGGCTATGATCATATGACTGATTGATGTCTCATCAACTACTCTTCCCTAGTTTGTGGGTCTGGGTACTGGGCACTAACTGACAGCATGTGGGGGGTTCGTGTTGTGCCATGAGGGCATATTTCAGCGCCTTTTCGGATTTCGCATCATATTCAACCATGTCTATGCAACTTAAACTTTGGCGCGAGCGACACCAAGGTTGTCTAGACTTCTTCAGAAGGCACTGTTGTTTGTGGAGGAGCTGACTGCCCTTTGTCAACAATATGAAATCCATGGTGATCTGGGATTTTTGCTCTCGAGGAGTGACTTTCACTCTATTCCACCGGAAAGGCACATCTATCTGTACAAGGTCTGTTTGAGGTCGGCTTGCATTTCCCAGTTCCTACCTTCATCTGGTGCTACTTGTCTTACCTGGGAACGACTCACTTAATTCATGCTAGCATGGCAAGCATTGAGGTTGAGTCTGTGCAGCACATGCTCTTTGCTCCGTAGACAAAGTTCATCGAACAAGAGGCACAACTCTTTGATGCCCTTACCAAGGCAGATTCACTGACCGAGCAGTTGGCCACTCGGCCTGATCTGGAAGTTCAGCTGGCTGAAGCAGAGGAGTCTGAACGGTGCGCTGGTTGCCCAGTTGTCTTTGGAATCTCAGCTGAAAGGGATCCAAGTGAATCTGGACGAAGCCAAGCTGCCTGAGCTGAGCTGTTGTTCAAGTTGAAGAAATCCTAGGAAATGTCGGGACATGGTAATAGATGAGCGCACTGCATTTGTCGAGCGCTTGGAAAATTTCACGAAGTCTGCCACTAACTCCTAGAGTGCTTTAGACAATATATGTGTTGAGGTAGTCCGCCTAAAAGGGATTCATGAGGCCCTTCAGGTGCAACTTTCCGTGTTTACCCAAAAGATTCAATCCGAGCGGCACGTAATGACGAGGTGGCTAGTAAGTTGGCAGACTTTGAGGAGAGCCTAGCGAAGGCAGTTGGGGAGCTGAATAGCTCAGAGGCACGGTGGGATGCTAGAGAGAAAAAGCTTCTTGAGGATGCCAATAATGCTCAAACCTATAAGGTTGTTGCTGGGAGGCTGGATCTGTTGGATTATATCGAGCTGGACAATTCGGGTTGGGATCTTTTCGCTTATAGGCTTCTTACTTATACACAATACGAGGAGGCAGATGACTATTTCTCGGGTTTGTGGGGTGGCCCTGAAACTAGTTCAGGTGCTGTGGAGAGGACTACCAATATCGATGTCCCAGAGCTTGCTGCCCACAAAGTTGTTTCTGACTTTGTTCCTCAAGGAGATGTTCCGGATTCTACTTTTGCTGAAAGAGAGGTTTCTTGTATTGAAGAATTTATTAAGGGAAAATGACTTATAAGGCCTAATTTTTATAAATGTAGACCATATAAGACCCTATCAATTGAAAATGCCTCAAAAGGCCTACTTTTTTTTTATAATTCAACACTATTAAAGTCCACAAACCTAAACCATGGGTAAAAGATAAGTAAAAAGACAAATATACCCATATTCTTAAACGCATTGATGTGGTGTTGTTATTTTATGTATTCAAATTCTATTTACATTGAAATAAATGAAATATTTAATTTTTAACGCAATTGGATATTTTTTCAAAGTTGTTTTATGTCACTAAAACACAAATGATCGATTCTTGTTGGGTAAACCCGGAAGTAAAAAAAAAAAAAATTGGAATTAAACTTATGATTTGTTTTAAAATGGTGAATTAATTTTGAAAATTGATCACTTAAGTTTAAGGGTAAGAATGTCTTTCTAATTATTTTTAAATCATGGGTTAGATTTGTGGATTTTAAGAGTATTTAATTATTAAAAATAGGCCTTTTGAGGCATTTTTAATTGTTAGAGTATGATGTGGTCTATAATTATAAAACTAAGCCCTATAAGTTATTTTCCCATTTATTAATTGATGTAGTTGATTTTTGTTCTCCTTTCTCGCCTTTACCTAGATCTGCACAAGTAGCACATGTGAGCCAAAGATCACCGTGTGGCGGCCAATGGCACTTTGATAGTCAAGTTAGATAAGGCTTAAGAGAGGCTTAAAACTGTAAATTGGGTTTTTGTAGTGTACCTTAGTTCATCGACCTTATCTCCCTTTTATAGTGTGGAAGTCCGTGTTCGGCTAGGCCTTCAGTGGTGTAGTTTAGGAAAATAGATCTTGCTACAGATCCTTTCCTAATTGGGAGTTGTCCATGTAGGGTAGTTTCCCTACACGACTTGTGCTCCTAGGTCTGTGGGAGAGGTTTTCCTTTCTGAGTGTTGTCAATGCAAGGAAGTTTCCTTGCCCAACTTATACTCTAGTATTTGTTTGCTAGTCGGATCTGACGTATTGTTAGCCAGCCTGTCTTGGGTGAATCCCCCATATCTTGCCTTATCAGGGCTTACGAGTATTGGACTTGACCGCGTGATGCATGGGATTATTAAGGCGCTACAAGTCGGGTCCAACATTCTGAAATCAGCCAATAGTAGGCTTATTGTTGTCTGGGCTTCGCTAGATTGAACATGCAATTGGGCCTGCTTTGTTCTGCTGACGAGATTATCATGACACGCATACCCTGCTGATTAGAGGACGGTTTGATGTATCATCAGCTACTCCCCCAAATCGGTGGGCCACCTCATCGGTCCACCAAGTCATTTCATGAAGCAACTATGAAGTCATGATGTTTGAGTCTGAGTTGTTTCCTCGAGCGACGAGTTTCATTAATTGGTCATGCGTCTGCTCGAAAGAAAGAAAGGCGGGAGTTTTGTTTTCTATATAGATCTTCTATTTGTGGAGTTTGGCTTTTTTATTCTTTCGATCTCAGAGACTCTGCTTTGTCGTACCGCATTCTGTGATTTTGACATTGCTTAGATTTAGTATTCGAAAGCTTGTACTATCTTTCATGGCGGGCCATAATCAACTTTTCAATGACTGTTCGCTAGGGGCCGCAAGTTCTTTTACGAGAGGTTGCTCTCCGAATCGAATCTTGAAGTCCTTTGTACAACATACGAGATTCCTGATGATCTGGTGTTTTGCACTCGGGGCATCCATCTGACGCCATTGTCCCCTCTTGAGGGGTTTATCTGTCTTCACCAAGCTATGTTTCAATCGGGTGTTCGCATTCCTGTTGTCAAGGAGATTTGGGAGTTCCTAGCGTACTGCGGCATTGCACCCGCTCAACTGGTGCCGAACGGGTGTAAGACTGTGATTGCCATTCTGATTAGGCCTAAGGATGCTGGTGTCTGAGTATCTTCAAGGGTGATCCAACTGCTTACTTCCCCTCGGATAAACGAGCACGCTGTGTGTGCTGACGTCCTCGGACTGCTTTGGCAACTGCTTGACGATTTTAAATCCTGGCAGAAGTTCTGTTTCATGGCTCATGCAAACTAGATGTATTTCAAGCTTGTTGGTCATCTGGTTGAACGGGAATTCAAACAACTGAGTAAGTTCAAATTTTTTCTGGTCTTGCTTGTGTTAATTGCATGTTAGATTGACCCATGCGCTTTTCGTAAGGCAATTCCCAACTTCCCCACTTTCTGCTGAGGATAAAGCTACTCTAGATGGGTTTTGCGACATGCCTCGTCCATGGATAGAGAATGTCATTTTATATTCTAATGTCATACGCAGCGGACTGTGCTCATTGGCATGAGGCTCTCACTCCTTTTAGGGTTTTGAAGCCAAAACTCGAAGGTGTGTCTGTTTCGAGAAAGAGGAAAACTCCCAACATTAAGGTTCCAAACCCATTAAAGAGAGCAAAAATAGATGAGGCGCTTCCTTCTCCTTTGCGGCTAAATAGTCCATGTGCTTTGTCTAGACATGTCCGCAGGCGCTTGGCTTCATTCTAGGGATGTGATTTTGTCGGGCAAGTGCCTGATTCATTCGCCAGAGCAAAGACTGTTGTTTCTGACGGGCGTGATGCTCGAGCCAAGGCCCTTATTTTCCTTCCTGACTTGGAAATGGAGTATCTGCAAATGGTGATTGTAGTGGATGTAACCAAACTGAGTAGAAAACATTAGAGGTTTTGAACAAAATGCTGTTGCAGGCGGGCGTGGCAGCTTCGTTTGGTCATCCCTTTTCAATAAAGGAGTTTGAGCAACGTCCTTCTCTGGATCATAAACTTGTTGAAGAGTTGTCCGGTCATCGACCTCATGGTGAATGGTCTCCTCCGCGTCGCCTGTATTGTCCTCCATCTTGTTCTCGTCCCCACATTGAATTAACGACGGGTCCAAAGAATAACTCGCTTCCCCCTTCCCCGTCAACTTATGCTGAATCGGTGGGTGAAAGAGAGCCGATTGTTGCGGGTAAAGGAAAAGTTGTGGATAAGGGTCTTGATACGTGAAGACAGTCAAGGGCGGTGCTAGGGTGATTCCGGTCCCGAAGGATCTCCATCCGGATGCATGGATCAGTCTGTTTGCTCTAGACGTAGTAAGGATGACGCAAATTAGTAGGTAGAATGACTGGCTAGCAAACTGTGCTCCGGAGCTAGTGGGAGAGATGTTGGGAGAGTGTATGGATAAAAGGCAGAAACATCTCATGTTGAGGATGTCATACCTGAATCAAGTGGCCGCAACTGGAACTGAAGATGAGGCTGGTCGTGAGAGAGTGTATACTATGGAGTGAGTCTTTGCAAACCTTCAGAAGTCATACTCTAACACTCTCTACGAGATGGAGTCATTGAGGAAGCAGTTTGAAGCTTACTCAGGTACTGGAGCGGAGTCCTGATGCACGAGGTCGAAGGCTCAAAAGGTTAACTTGGAAAGGTTTGAGTTCAACCTGGTGGGGGTAGTGTTCGCGAGAGATTGGTTCGAGAATGAATTGAACCTTTTTCATCATGACTTGCAGCTTGCTCGCAAAACTGTGGCTGGAGTGCAGGCTGAACTGTAGTCTCAACACGCTGAGAGGGTCAAGAAGGAGTCTAAATAGATTTTCCGATGTCAGCAGTTGGAGGCTATAATTGATTTTAACTGACTAAATTGGGAACAGGTTTGGCGACCATGGTGGTCCCTGCCAAGTCATCTAGATAAGGCATCGAGGGTACCGATTAGACTCTCACTTTCCAACCCATCTTGATCCATTCTTGGCGGACTAGGAATTGGAGCGAGACAAAAGTTATCATCGTCAGTCTTTCTGACTAAACTCTGGCAGGGTTCGACAATCATTGATTGTAGTTGGCCAATGATCCATGGCAAGCCATCGTGGTCAGGTGTCGTCGCACTGACTAAGCTCCCACTTTTTAGGCCGTTGGAATCCGCACACAGTGTATTAGGCTTCAAGCATACTAGAATACATCATCATCATCAACCACTGACTAAGCTTTGGTAGGGTTCAGTGATCAATGTCTGCGTACGTGTGGTGATCCCTGGCAGACTATCTTAATCAGACATCGTGAGCTTTGACTAGACTCCCATTTTCTAAGCCGTCAGAATTCGTTATTGGCGGAGTAGGCTTCAAGCAGACTAGAAGCCATCGCCATCAAGACAAGATCGAAGGCTCAGAGGATTCCCTTAGAAACGCTTGAGTCTGAGTTGGTAGAGGCAATGTCCGCGAGGGACAGGTTCAAGAAAGAACTAAACCTTGTCAGTCATGACTCACAATTTGCTCGGGAGGCTACAAACAAGGTGCATGTTGATGTGCAAGCTCTGAATGTTGAGAAGAAAAGGTTGTCCAAGTGGACTGCCTGATGTCATCAAGTAAAGGGCGACGTTGACTCCATGCCAAGAGTGTGCAGACAGCAAAAGAGCAATTCCTTCTGGCGCATATTGAACTAAGTGCTGTGAAAGACAACTTGAGCGCAAAATTGTCCAGAACTGATGAGCTATCGGGCAAGTTGGAGCAGCTGGAGCGAGAGCTTGTTGAGTCGAGGGTGCGCGAGGAAAACTTTTGAAGGCCTATGGCACATTCGGGCTCAACAGAGTTATGGATGGACAACTAAGCTGTTGCAGCTGATGAAGGAGGAACATCCCGATTGAAACTTCTCTCTTTACAAAGAGGTATCTTTTGCAGTGTTTGGGGAAGCCTCCAACCAATCTGAAAAAGGGTGATTGTTCAAAAGAAGAAGGTGATCAAAACCAGAGTGTCCGAGCGGACGCACCCTCTACATCTTCTCCTGCCAAATCTAGATATGTTGTGTCCGAACCTCCTCCTGACGAGGAGTGAACTTTGTATTTTTGACTTATCAGTAAGAGATAATATATTGAACAACATTTCGTACTTATGTATTCTTTGAATTTCCCTGCTGGCTTTTTTCTCCTTTGTCTTATCGAGCTACTAGTTTTTAGACAAGAGATTGTGCTGGGTCAGGAGGTCGTATGATTGATCTGTTGGTGAGAGTTATTACTACTTATGTTGCGATAATTCATGCAACCTCCATGCGAAGGGAGGGAGTTGTGTCGGCCAAGTCTTGTAAGTTGGCAAAACTCCATGCGAAGGGATAAGCCTAGCTGGTGATAGATAATTCGGACCAGGCCGTTACCCGTCTTCAAGATATTCCGTTATAATCTGTCATGTACAGGCCAGGCTGTAGATCAGACCAACATTTGTCGTTGCTATTATAAACGAACTTGTCAGACTGCGGTCAAGCGTGTGCATCGCTGTAAATAATCGAACGACGGTCCTTGTGAGTTGTCTGAGTTAACCTTCCTGAGCTTTCAAATCGCCTCTATCCACTTTTGGAAGACTAGGTTGTAAGGGGCACCAAAAGTTATCGTCATCAGTCGGGATGACTAAATTTTGGGAGGGTTCGACGATCATTGTCTATAGTTGGACAATGATCCCTAGCAAGTCATCATGATCAGGTGTTGAGAATACTGACTAGACTCTCTTTCTAAGCCATCTTCATCCGTGCTTGGTGGGCTATGGTCTTAGAGCGGACTTGAAGCTGTCGTCATCAGCAGAAACTGACTAAGTTTTGGTATGGTTTGGCGATCATGTCTGCGGAAGGACAATGATCCCTAGAAAGTCATCGTGATCAGGCATTTAGAACACTGACTAGACTCCCACTTTCTAAGCCATCTTCACTCGAGCTCGGCGGGCTACGGTCTTAGAGCGGTACGGTTTGGAGATCATGTCTGTGGAAGGACAATGATCCATGGCAAGTCATCATGATCAAGCATTAAGAACACTGACTAAACTCCCACTTTCTCAGCCATCTTCACCTGTGCTTGGCGGGCTACGATTTTATAGCGATAGGATTCGACGATCATTACTCGTAATAGGGCAAAGATCCTTGGTAAGCCATCGAGGTCAAGCATCGAGAGCGCTAACTAGACTCCCACTTTCTAACCCATTGCAGCGAACGGTCTTATAGTGGATCAAAAGCCATCGTCATCAGTCGGAACTGACTAAGCTTTGATCGGGTTCAACGATCATTGTCTACAGCTGGACGATGATCCCTAGCAAGGCATCATCATCAGGCTGCATGAGCACTGACTAGACTCCAGTTTTATAACCCATCATCATCCCTCGTTTGAAGGACATTCTCATCTCCCTTGTTCTTCTTTCCTTCTAAATCTTTTTTGCAAGGCAGATTGGCAGAGCAAAGATGTATGCAAACCATTTCAAGTGTTTTTGTTGCCTCTTTTAAATCATCCTTGCGAGGCAGATTAGCATAGCAAAGAATTAAGTGCGTACTTGCAGTCTTCTTCAAGTACTTTACTTTCACTTCCAAATCCTTTTATTAAGACAGATTGTAAGAGCAAAGTCAGCGGATCGATACTTGCGTGGGACTTAAATACTCGTAGTGTATAAACTGTTGCATTAGTCAGTGGGGCAAGTTTTGTAATAACTTTCTTTGTAATCAATAAAATATGTTTTATTCCTTGAATTTATGCTTGTGCGAATGATTATTCTAAACTGAGAAAAAAACTAAAAACATAAGAAATCAAAACAATAAGATATTTTGACACTGAGCAAGGACTAACCTAATTTGGCACTGAAAGATACGCACACGGTCATGGCTCAAACTGTGTAGCTCCCTTGGCGAAGTGTCACGCTTCTCCAATGCTAGCGAAGGTACAAAAAAATGATATTCTTGCAAGCCGGACATTCCTCGCTGGTTGTCAACATTTGGAGTAGGCACATGTTTGCTGAATTCTTATTACATAGCTTTGGCGGGACTGGATAGTATCTCCAGTGCTGAATCTCGGCTCGTTGAATAGTTGAGCCTTGGTTGTCAGAGCTTTGTGTCTGTCCGCGCGGGGTGATTCTTCCCCCTTATCTAGGCCCGACGTCTGATACGTCTGTCCCGCAGGCCTGAGCTGTAATTGATAGCAATCTAACTGCTTCAGCGTTGTGTAGTGACAGTCTCTCGCTAAAGGTTGATATGCACGAATAGTTCTTTGGACCTGGTTGACAGTATACTTGATGCATTGGTGTAGAGAAGATACTACTGCCTCCATATGATGGAGCCAAGGCCTCCACAAGATGATATTGTAGGCGGACAGAGTATCGACCGCTATGAGCTCCTAGACAAGGTACTTACGTAATTGTGGCTCTCCCACCACCACCATTAGGCTAATCTTCCCAATGGGGAAGCATTTCTATCCGCTGGATTCGACCATGGGATGGTTGGCCGGTGTTAAGTCTCCCTCCTTGAGTTGAATATTCGGAAAACATTGAGAAATAAAATGTTTAAAGAGTTTACCATGTCCACCAATGCCCTTTCCACTTTGAAACGAGGATCGAGATGACCAGGGTGTCATTGTGAGGACAATGAACGCCCTAGAGGTCCTTGTCCATGAACGTCAGCGGTGGGATCGGGCTCTGAATTCGTATATATTTCACTTGTCTATCTTCGTAGGTGGGCTATGATCGCATTTCGAGAAACGTTCTCTTGAGAGACCTCTTGGATTGCTCGCCTTCTGAGCTGACTCCATTAAGCACATATATGAAGCCAGGGGCTTCTTTCTCTATCTCTATAACGAAATCTTCCCTCTCCTTTACCTGGTCCTGCTTTTTGTTTGAGCTCAGGAACTCCTTGATTTTCCTCTTTCGGATCCAATACTCTATCTCGCTCCTGAGACTTTTGTAGTCCTCAGTGTCGTGGCCGCCCTCCTTGTGAAAGGAGCAGTATTTGCTCATATCGCACTGGGAGGGGTCTCCTTGCTATTTGGCGGGCCACTTCTGCTATCCCCAATTTTTTTATAGAGTTGAGGATGTCAAACAGACTGGAGTTGATGGGGGTGACATTTTTAGACCCAACAAAGTTGGAGGCCTTATTTCATCTTGTTTCTTCCCCTCATTGTTTCTGGATCCAGTGGGTTTTTTTCAGACTCTGCCTCATTTTTGGTGGCTAGCATCTCATCGAGCGTGATGTATTTCTGGAGATTCTTTAGTAGGTCCGCCATATCATTTGAAGGCTTCAGAGTATTAAAGAACTTGTCCCTCCTCAAACCCAAGGAGAAGGTCATGACCGCAATGTTACTACTGCGTGACGCATTCCCTTAACGTCTCGCTCGACAATGTCACTAATGCAGACCCTTCTTCATTCGTTGGTTGTCGATGAAGTGTGTGAGGAACACTGTCGCCAGTGTCCGAATGAGTCAATGGACCTCGGAGGGAGACTGTGGAACAAGGTCAGCGCTGACTTCTTTAGGCTGGTAGGAAATGACCGGTACATTATTGCTTCGGATCTTTCTTTGAACAAAATTACATACTGGAAGTAGCACAAGTGGTCAAACGAGTCTGTCAATCCGTCGTAGAACTCCAACTTTGGTGGAGTGAATTTCTTCGGCAGAGGCTCGTTCATGATATGAACCATGAACGGAGAGACAATGAGGTTGCACAACACGTCAGGATTGGTGGCCCCTAGCCGGAGGGGGTTCTGCGAGACCTGTATGTCTGCCATAACGTTGGGTCTCCGTAGGTTGCTCCTCCGCCTCTGGTCTACTGAGAGCTCGCAGGGGCAGCGCGACTTTCCTGAACGTGTTTCTCTAGTGTTTTCTTGGTCCGAGGCTCTTCCCTACTCCCGATCTCCTTCAGTGGGTGGAGGGTTTTGCTGAGTGAGCATCTCCATCGCTCGTGCAATTTGTTGCATCTGGGTTGACAGTAGATCCACCATGGGGTCCACTGTGGCTGCTACTAACGCGGGGGTTTCATTTTGTTCTCCCTCCCCCCTCGGTGCCGAATCCGTCGGAACTGGCGGCACTCTTTCAGTATGAGCGTTTGAGGGCTCAGGGATGACTCCATTGTTGCGAGATCCCGCAGTCACCATCTCTCTAGATTGTGAGGAAGGTGATATCACTATCTTTCAAGGAACTTTGTTTTTCCCCACGGATGACGCCAAACTGATGTAGTCAAATCTTGTTCTCATTGACCTTGACTTGGATCTGCACATGGAATGCACGTGAGCCAAGGACTATCGTTGTGGTGGTCGATGACACTCCATTGCTAAAATTAGACAAGGCTTGATAAAGACTTAAAGCTGTAAATTGGGATCTGTAGCATACATTTCTTCGTCAATCCTGTGTCTTATTTATAATACGAGAGTCTTTGCTCGGCTAGGCCTTTGGTGGAGTAGATTAAGAAAATAAGTCATGCTAGAGATCATTTCCTAGTTGGGGGTCGACCATGTAAGAGAGTTTTCCTACATGACTTGTATTCCTAGATCTGCGAGAGAGATTTCCCTTTTGAAGTGTGGTCCATGCAAGAAAGTTTTCATGCACGACTTATACTCCGGTACATTTTTCTAGTCGGAACAAATATATTGTTGGTCTGCCCGTCTTAGGTGATCCCCCAGATACTTGCATGATTAGACCTTTGGTGGGCGCTACAATTCGGTCCAACCTTCTGGATTCTGTCAAGATTGGATTAGTGTTGTCTGAGCTTTGCCAGATTGAGTGGGCAATCGAACGCACTTTGTTCTACTGACAAAATCATCAAGACACGCATACGGTGCGAATTAAAGTACGGTTTGGTGTATCATCATTCCGACTTGAGAGAAAATTTTCCTCCCTCTTCTTCCTTCCCTTCTTCTTCCTCTATCTCGCAGCCTCGCCTCCACCTCCCCCTCATCATCCTTCCTCCACTTCTTCTTTCCTCCTTTGTCTCACAACCCCTATAATAAAGTTAGGGCCTCATTCCTCCACTTCTTCCTTTTTCCTTTTCCTCCATCCTCCTTCTTCCCCCTTCCTTCTCTTCCCTTGTCATTCCCTTTCATCTCTCAAGTCTGTTTTGTTTCAGGGGGCAAAATTAAATTCAAATTTATTTCAGGGGGTAAAAGTAAATTTGTATTTATTCAGTCGTCAGATTTCTCGAGGTGCGTGCACAAATAAATATGAGATGTCAGATTCCTTGAGATACGTGTTTGAATAAATCAGAGTTGTTAAATTTCCTCGAGATACCTGTTGGACCGTCAGATTTTCTCGAGATATGTGCCGAACTGTCAGATTTTCCTCGAGAAGCTTGTTGGACAGTCATATTTTTCTCGAGATGCGTGCATAATTAAATTTAGACCGTTAGATTTACCTAAAGATGTGTGTACCATTAAAATTTCCTCGAGATGAGTTGTTTAAGATGAAAGATTTTTTAAAATCAACTGCTAGATTTTTCTCGAGATAGGATTACGATTCAGTTAGGCCTTAAAATTTTCCTCGAGATGAGAAGTTCAAGATACAAAAGATTCAATGTCACCCTTTGATTTTGATGGGCATTTTGGTAATTTGCTTTGAAAATTGATGGTCAATTGATGTTGACCGCTAGTAAAGGGGGTAATTGTAATAGTGATTAATTCTACTTATTAATTACCTATGTATAATAGAAGGCAAAATGCAAATTACCCTAGAAAATATTTCTAACTCGTGCATGTACTGTTCATTACTAAATAAATGACCATATAAAATGTGTTATATATGATATCCATGTGCATGGCACGTGTCCGATGCTAGTACGATATAAAACGAATTTTTCTCCAAGGATCAAATGAGTAAAAAAAAAAAAAAAGTATAGTGAGTAAACCTATAATATATTTAGCAAAAGTTGTACTTTTCTTCACTTTACGAATTATTGTAAGATGACTTTTTAGGGGTGGACAAGAATCCCGGTCCCGAGTGGACTAACCCGGACCGTTATAGTCCCAAGCCGGTTCAAACCGAAATCAACTAGATTCTACAAATTTCATCCCGGTCCTAGACCGGTTAGAACTAGGATGGAACCAGTTCTACAGATCTAGCCCGTGGCTATCCCAAACTGTCCCGTTATTGTAATTATGGGCTTTTATTTTGTAAACCCAAACCAAAGCCCACCCAAATTTCATCCAAACCAACCCACAAAGCTAGGGTTTTTTTCAATCCAATTAGTTGGAGACAGAGGATCCTCTTCTTCCTATTATTACTTGCCCATAGGGGTGGGCATCCCATCATGTGATTTCGATCTTGTCCCATCCCGTCCCGATTTTTTCGGTCCTATTGGGATTGATCAATCTCATCCCGATCCCATCTTGTCTCGATCTAGAGTGGGGTGAGATCGAGATGAAGATTTTTAATCCTGCCCATTCTGTCCCGTCCCAAACCGATTTTTTTTTAATATTTACTATGAACTATGTAGTATGAAACAATGAAACTTTTTGTCGACATGACTATTTTATTTGTTGTTTTATTTTTTGACATGACTATTTTATTCTCACAAGCTTCCATGTGACTCATCTAGATAATCGATCTAACTCAAACCCTCTCCATTCTTTTTTTCCTTTTCCTAACTCTTGACAAGAATAATGTGTGTTCCTCGTAGTTTTTAAATGACAAACTCATTTATCATTTTCGTTAACAATGTACAAAAAAATGGTTATCTTCAATAGTTGTTCTAAAAAGAACGGAGTAAAAACTAATGAAATGAAAAAATAATAATCAATGGCTTCGGGACGGGAGGTACGAGGTCGAGATGATGTCTATCCCATCTCGATCATGAATAAACAGAATGAAATAGAGATGGGGTCTCATCTCGTCCGCCCACCCCTACTTGCCCATCTTATGGAATCATCCATTGTTGAACGCCAAAATGTCAGTCTGGTCTTCTTTTCTATTCAATGGTGGGTGGGAAGGTTTTCATTTGTAGAAGAAGACTTCAGTTTCGATTTCAAATTCGAATTGAAGGGGGTTGGGTTGGGTTAGAATCCTTTTATTTTGCTTGGATTCGATTGGCACAAGAGAGGAGGGTTTCAACAAGCAGGGCAAAGCAGGGGAGGTTTTTGGTTTGGACAATCTTTTGCTGCAATTCACGAATCGGCCGAGACAAGTTGATGATAAAAGTAATAAAGAGAGACACAACAGTACAACACCATCAAAAGAAAAGGAGCTAAGCCATGCAAAATGCAAGAATGCCAAATTTTGCCACTATAATCCTGACGTTTGGTAAGTTAGTCACTTTCTTCATGTTTTACCTAATGAGTGATTTGATGATCTCTGTAATGAATCCTCTTGAATTAATAGCAAATTGTTATTCACAGGTTGTCAGGAAAGAGTGATCTAAGTGACTCTGATCAGCTGGTCTTCATGCAAAGGTGGTTATCAAGCCATTTGACAGACTCCAAGTTGATCTGTAATGAGAGAGAGAGAAAGGGTGAGTGGGGTTAAATGTGTGGCTGACAAGATATGTGGAAATAACGACGTCGAGCAGAGACAGTGAGAAGGGGAAAGGAAGAGAGAAAGAGGGGTGAATGGGCCTCGGCTTTGAATTTCGCAATTGGGCTTTTATTTGTTTTTTTGAAGTTGGAAGATATGGTTCGTCACGGTTCAAATTGGTCCGAGACCAATCGGGTCTTCCAAAAAGAATTTGCTATCCCAGCCCATTCCGATCCCATTTTGCTAGACTAGGACCAGGATCGGGATTAGGACAAGCCCAATCCTGGACTGTGCCCATCCCTACAACTTTTGCATTTTAAGGTCAATGGCTCTTATTGGTGCGATATTGTGAGAGCATACAATAAATGAATTTTGGAACGAATTAAATGTCTTCGGTAGCGTTTGAACTTTGGACAATACCATTCGTCACAAATCTTATTAATTTAGGAAGCGTCTGTTAATAAATTTTGTGAAATTGTGAGACTTAACATCATGAATAAATTGTGAAGTTTTTAGCTCAACTCAACATGCACTCCTCAAGATCTATGCCAAAATGTGGATTAGTTCTACATGAGCTATGCTTTTTTGTTTGTCCATTCAAGGGAATGTATGGATTTGTCACGCTCCGATTTTTAGACAAGCTAAATTAATCGATTATTAAAAAATTCCGGTATGATATGAACAATTTAAATGGTGCAGACAAGAGACAACTAATAAATAAAATAAACTAACATCCACAAAATTCTTCCTTTCA
The DNA here is from genome assembly GCA_963556465.1 of Berberis vulgaris. Taxonomy (NCBI): domain Eukaryota; kingdom Viridiplantae; phylum Streptophyta; class Magnoliopsida; order Ranunculales; family Berberidaceae; genus Berberis; species Berberis vulgaris. The sequence continues at coordinate 58,463,382 of OY747128.1, forward strand.
TAACCAATGTCAACGTTTACCACGTCTTAATCCATCAAAATAAATCATAAGTCAACCCATCTAACTGTATTATTTTAATTCGTCCCAAAATTTTGACCTCAAATAAAGAAAAAAAAAACGGGGTCTTACATCTTATTACCGGCGAAATTGATGAAGCCAAAAAATTTTGAAAAGTGCCCCAACCACAAGTATCGTCTCGAAGCTAGAACCACTTGCCTCTACGCTCCAAACTAATCCTGATGTTTCTCTCGGGTTGCGATCATTATGAAAGCACCCTAATTTGTAAAACAAATACAAAGTTGGGTCAGTATTTCAATACTGGTGTGAGCAAACTTATTTTCAATATAATACACATCATAGTAGAATATCACAATTATAAAATACCAACAATAAGCATTTTACCTTAAGGAAAACCTATAGTTCTCATTAAATGATCTAATGAGCATTTAGTTTTTTCCCTCAAGAAAATCATACAACATACTATCAGAGTAATCAGTATAGATTTTTGTGTGATGATATGATCAATGTTTTCATTTTTTTCCTAATATTTCGTTTCTTTTCCACAATTGCAATCTCCTCATGTGTCGAACACACCTCACCCATGTGTGCCTCTATTTTATTCGAAACTGCTAAGAGTGTACATGTCCCAAGTAAGGTGCCATATTGAAGGACATGTCATCTCACCCGAAGTTCTATCCATAATAAGTGATGATACATAAAAATGGTCACATCCCTGAACCATACACGTGTCATGATGATCACAAGGAATTAATGGCCCCAGCATCAACCCAACACTGATCCAGCCCAAACGGTTCTAAGCCCACCTAATCCAATTTGCCAGACGGACCCGAACTCTTACAGCATGCTCGACCCATACGTCTCACATCTATTCTCAATACCCATAAGTCCTACTAAGGCAAGTATCTCTAGGATCAGCTTCGAATGGGAAACTAGACTAGGAAGCAAATAACAAAGTACATTCCACACAAGGAAACTCCCTTATACGGATTGCTCTTGGATTGAGAACTATCTCCCGCGTATCTAGGAACACATGACTAACATGGAACTTCATCCTACAACACGACTCCTAATTAGAGAAGGATCTCCACATAGATCTCCTTCCTAAACTATGCCTACGATGGCCTGGTAGAATCAGGACTCCTGCACTATAAATAAGACATGAGGTTGGTAAACTAAGGTATGCTATAAATCCCCTATTTGCAGCATTACGCCTTCCTCATATCCGTGTCTGACTTTAGCATTGGAGTGCCATCGGCCACCAAAACGGTGGTCCGTGGCTCACATGCGTTACTTGTGCAGGTCATGGGACTAGGTCAAAATTGGGAGCGAAAAATGACTGCATTAGTTTGGTTCTTCCGTGGGGACAACAAAGTTCTTAACTTTTCACTAGCGTCGTCTCCCTTCAAAACCTAGAGAGATGGTGACCACTAGGTCACGCAACAACGGAGAACAAGGAAAAACGTCAAACGCTCAAGCCAGTGTAGTACCATTGCTTTTAGCGATTTCGGTCATGCACGGGCAACAAACTTACGCCCCCACGCCGACAACAGCAATGACTTCTACTACGGAACCACCGATCCATTCGACCACCTGCGCCATTACGAACATGTAATGGCCCTCAAAGAAGGATCCGAGTCGGTGACGTGCATAACCTTTCCCACTAGCCTGAAGAAGTCAGCACTGACGTGGTTCCACAGCCTTTCGCCGAGGTCTATCGACTTATTAAAGACGCTGGCAAAGGAGTATCTGACACGTTTCGTTGGGAGCCAACATTTTTTAAAAGACCCATTTCTTTAACAATAAATATATTTTTTAAATTTTTTAGTGCTTGAAGGTTGAGATTCATTTGTTTGACTATGCCTTGAGAAACCATTTTCATTCATTTGAAAAATAAAATTGAAAATATTCACGGTGTGAAATGCATTAGATGTTTTAAAAAATAATAAATATTTTTCTAAACATTTTTAGCGTTTGTATTGATCATTAGTTTTGTTGGAAAGATCTTCAAAAATGCATTCAATGATACCGAGTTTACTGAAATTTGACAACTACGTAGATAGTTATGATAATTTTCATTTAAAAAAACAGAAAACACAATACTTTTTCTCTCTGTCACATTACATTCCATCAAATTTTTTCACAATTATATCATTTTCTTTGACCTTCTATATGTTTTATATTTACAAACATGCTATTATAGAAAATGAATCTCAACCCTCAATACATTTCTCAACTTTCAATCCTAGCCATCTTTTATCTCCAATCTTCAAGTTTGTCCCAGTCAACTATATATAGTAAAACATCACTCTGAATTGTAATATAGACTATGATATTCCCTGTACCGTTGGACTCCTTATGCTTTTTTTTTTGCTAAATATCGTGTACTAAACTCCGTCGCCACCATCCCCATTACACCCTCTGTCAATTTTCAAGTGCAAGTCTATTCTGAGGTAAAAATATATAATATAAACTTTAAGGTTAGAATTGATCAAAATTTGAATTAGTTAGGGGAAAAATTATAAATGCCGAGAATTAGTTCTTTCCCAAACTTTGAATTCGCCGAAACATGAAGTTCAAAGTTCTTATTTAAATGTGCATTAAGATGTCTGCCTCATTTCTTCTTCTTTTCCTAGTATGATCCCTTCATTGCTTTGAAAGATATTGAATTAAAAACTCGGTTAGAATTTTAAACAATTAGAAAAAAAAACACATTTTAAAACTGCCTCAATTAATCCTCCCGAAACTTAGATTTTCCAAAATATGGAGTTCATGATCTTTGTTTGATTGTGTCTCAATATTGAAAAAATACATACGACGTGGAATGCATATTTAAAACTTTAAGTGATTGTATTAATTATTGGTTTCATTGGAAATATATTCAAAAATGAATTTCAATCATACCAAGTTTACTAAAATCTGATAACTAAGTTTATAGAAAACGATTTACATTTAACAAAAAAACACAAAATTTTTGTCTCTCCGCCACATATGCATTCCACCAACTTTTTTAAACTTTTTTGTCCATTTTCTTTTGCCCTTCTACTTGCAACTTATTTACAAAAATATCATTGTTGATAATGAATCTTCACCATCAACATCTTCCAAAACTTTCAATCTTGGTCGTCTTTTATCTCAAACACCATTCTGATTCGTAAGATAGACTAGGGTATTCCCCGTGTCGTTGGCACTTCACCTTTTTTTTTTTGCTAAATATCATGTACATAACACCCTCGCCACCTTCCCCAATTTCGCCCTCAATCAATTTTGAAGTGCAAGTTGGGAAAATATATAATATAAACTGATGATACACCAAAACAATCTCTCTTCTACATAGTACACGTGTCATGATGATCTCGAGAAATATTAGGCCCAAGCGTCAGTCCAACACTGATCCGGCCCAAGCAGCTCCAAGCTCGCATAATGTAGTCCGCCGGACGGACCCAAATCATTACAGCCTGCTAAACACATGCATCTCACAGCTATCCTCAATACCCGTAAGCCCTGTTAAGGCAAGTATCTCGAGGTTCAACTTCAGACAGGCAAGATAGCAACACTTTGCTTCCAACTAGGAAGCAAATACTAGAGTATATGTCTCACATGGAAAATTTTATCTATGGACTACTCTCTGATTGGAAACCATCTCCCGCCTATCTAGGAACACAAAGCTAACATGGAAACTCCCCTTCACAGCACAACTCCTAATTAGAGAAGAATCTCCACGAAGATCTCATTTCCTAAACTGCGCCACTGATGGCCTGGTTGAACCAGGACTCCAACACTATAAAAAAGATATGAGGTTGGTAAGCTAAGGTACACTACAAATTTCCTGTTTACATCATTACGCCTTCCTCAGATCCCTGCCTGACTTTAGCATCGGAGTGTCATCGGCCACCACAATGGTGGTCCATGGCCTACGTGTGTTCCTTGTGCAGGTCAGCGGGTTTGCAGATCAAAGTCAAAGCAGGGAGCAAAAATCGACTGCATCAATTTAGCATCCTCCGTGGGGACGACAAAGTTCCTAATCAGTCACTAACATCATCTCTCTTCATGATACAAGAAAATGGTGACCACCAGATCACGCAACAATGGAGAACAAGGGGACACGTCAAACAATAAAACTAACATTACTCCACTGCTTTCAACAGTGCCAATAACGCAGGGGAAACAAGCTCACGCTCCCGTAACAGCAGCGACGACGACGTACCATGATATGGATCTATGATTGTCGCATATACGGCAAATTCTACTAACAATAAAGACGCTCAAGTCAATGAGACAAAAGCCTGACGAGACATTGAGAGCGCGCGTAACGTGCTTCAATAGCGATCTAACTTCCATCAACGTGTGCAACGATGCAACGGCCGTCACAGCCTTCACCACCGGTCTGAGGAATGGTTCTACAAATTCCTAACTCTGGACCCACCAACAAATATGGGGAATTGGTGAAGGAAGCACAAAGTTACATCACCTTAGAGGAAGAACGAACCATCAGGAGTAAAGCAGGACCAGGGAGGAATCCCCCTACAAAAAGGAAAGAGGTGAATCGACAGCCACAATACACGTGCTTTATGGGGCCCATTCCAAGTCCGAACTATCAAACAGATCCAAGAAAAGAGCTCTCAGAGATATGAGGGTCCAAGTGATTCGCGGCTAACAACGAACACCGTACGCCCAAAAGCATGATTGTCCCATGCCACTAGCCTTTACAGACGAATACATCCGGGGGGTCCAAATCCCACATAATGACGCTCTGGTGATAATGATCTCCCTGTCAAGCTGGGAAGTAAGGAGATCCTTGACGGACACCGGAAGCTCATTGAACGTTATATTTCTCCACATGTTACATAGCATGCAACTAAAGGTAAAATGCCCTGACCCCCTAATAACCGTCCGATGATCGATTCCAGCAGCGAAAAATGTTTTTTGGTTGGAAAAATACAACTGATAGTAGTAACGAGAGAGACACTGACTAAAAAAACTCTAGATACACCAAATGGAAAGACTCTAGATACACGAGAGAGACACTCGAAAAATGTTTCAAGAGTTCATAGTGATCGATGCACCTTCTACATATAATGTTGTCCTGGGGAGACCCTAGATACACCAAATGGGAGCATCAATCTTCACTCTACACCAATGCATCAAGTACCCAATAAACCAAACAGTCGGTACATTACGAGGCAACCAGGCAGTTTCCAGAGAACGCCAGTACATTAAGGCACTATTACCAGGTGACTCTCAATTAATAGTTGGTCTTGCGACCAAAATGTCTCTCAGTTTTTTCGAAGAAGCTGAGATAGAGCAACCCATCTCAGACGACGAAGCTCCTGTAAGCCCTCGAGGCAGGCCCAACTCGGTCAACCGGAGGAATAAACCATCACGGTCTACCTCGACAACAATCTCAATAGTAGGGTTATTCAAATAGGTTCCTATTTGAGCAAAGAATTTGCGGAACAGCTAACAGAGCTGCTACAGCGGAACAAAGACGTCTTCTCCTGGACCATGCGAGACATGGTTGGAATCAACCCGTCAATAATCACTCATCGCCTAGAGGTGGATCCCATGAGGAAAATCATACTACAGAAGAATAGTCTCGTGGCGCCTGAAAGAAATTCTATCATAAATGAGGAGGTACAACGGTTACTCAATGCGGATATGATCATGGAAACAAGATACCCAGATTGGATAGCAAACAACGTGTTGGTGACAAAGAAAAATGAGAAGTGGAGAGTATGTATAGACTACACAATCACGAATAAAACTTACCCAAAGGACAACTCATGTTGCATTAATCAGATCGTGGACGCCGCATCTAGGCACAACATACTAAGCTTCATGGATGCCTAATTATGCTACAATCAAATATTAATGCACCCCCAAATCAAGAGAAGACCTCTTTCATAGCTGAGAGAAGAATATAATGTTACAGGGTGATACCATTCGGTTTGAAGAACGTAGGTGCTACATATCAACAATTGGTAATTCGAATGTTTAAAGAACAAATTGAAAGGAATATGGAGGTCTACATTGACGATATGTTGGTCAAGAGCCTCTGCAGCCCCGACCACATAGGAGACCTCACTAAAGCATTCAACTAGCTCAAAAAATACCAGATGAAACTCAACCCCTAGAAGTGTACATTCGGAATAGAGTCTGGAAAATTCTTAGGCTATATAGTAAACAAGAGGGGAATCGAAGCTGATCCCAAACAGATTCAGGTCCTTCTTGACATGAAAGCCCCCACCAACATTCGAAACGTTAAAAGCCTGATTCGGAAGGTGGCAACACTCAACAAGTTTATATCTAAATCATCTGACAAATGCATTCCTTTCTTTAAAATACTAAGAGGAAGCAAATGATTCTCGTGGGACGAACAGTGCGAACAAGCCTTTCAGAGTCTGAAAGCATACATTGGGAGCCTCGGGATACTCTCAAAACTAGCGACAAGGGAAACACTATACTTATACTTATCTGTTTCCAAGCATGCCGTCAGCTCAGCCCTCGTACATGATGACCGAGTAGCCCAGAGACCAGTATACTATGCCAACAAAACCTTCATGGAAACAGAGGCACACTACCTGGACCTAGAGAAGTTAGCCATAACACTAGCTTTATCCTTAAGGAAACTGAGGCCTTATTTTAAGGCCCACTCTATAACAGTTATAACCAAGCATCGGCTCCCCACAGTACTGCACAAACTAGAGTTATCCGGCAGAATGGTGAAATGGTCAATAGAACTCAAGCAATTTGACATAAGCTATGCTTCCAGAACCTCCATCAAATAATAGGCACTGGCGAACTTCATTGTCGAGTTTACCGGCGGAAAACCAAAAACAGATCTTTAGACATCGAATTCAAGCATTCAGGAATGGATCTTGCATTGTGACAGATCGTCGACATGAAAAACAAGCGGAGGTGTGATCACACTCCAATTTCCAAGTGGTTTCACTCTCGAAAAAGCCATCAGATTTGACTTTCCCGCTTCAAACAACAAAATCGAATATGAGGCCCTCATGTCCGGCTTGAAGCTAGCCTTGGGGATCAGGATAGATCACCTAACGACATACAACGACTCAAGGCAAGTAGTCAACCAGGTTAAAAGAGATTTCAACAGCAAGGACCATGCATGATAGCTTACCGAGAAAAGGTGTTCCGCGCAATGAGCGGGTTCAAAAGGTGCAAGCTCATACAATACCCCCCGAGACGACAATAAAATAGCTGACGCACTAGCCATGGAAGCCTCAACCTCTGTTGAAGTCTCAAACGGTTTCATCGAATATCAAGAACTATCAAGCCTTGACGAAGAAGAACCTAGAGATGTTTGCACTACAAGCGCATCGCCGAATTGGATGACTCTGATCCTCAAATATATCGCTAACGGAGCCCTGCCGATCGAGAAAGTCGAAGCCAGAAGACTAAAAAATAGAGCACCAAGGTACACTCTCCTAAACAACAAGTTATACAGGAGATCAGTGACTAGACCCCTGCTCCAATGTCTATCACCTTTAGAGGCAGATCAGGTCCTAGGAAGGATCCACATCGGCAAATGCGAAAATCATCCAGGTGGGAGAACCCTCGCCCACAAAGCTTTAACCCTAGGATACTATTGGCCGACGATGCAACGAGATGCCAAAAATATTGTCCGTAAATGCGACAAATGTCAGATTTTCGCGCTGTGCACACACATGCCTGCCCAGCCACTGATGTCAATGACAAGTCCATGGCCATTCACACAATGGGGGATGGACACCGTTGGACAACTCCCAACATCAATCGGTAAAAAGTTCCTTTTTGTGGTGTCGACTACTTCCCCAAGTGGGTTGAAGCGGAGCTCCTATCCAAGATAGGGCAAGTACAAATAGAGAAATTCATATGGGCAACTATCGTTTGCAGATTTGGCATCCCCAGAGTATTGGTCAGCGACAACGGAACCCAATTCGAATGTATAAAGGTTATAAAACTATGCAAAAGTTTGAACATCAATCACCATTTCTCTTCGCCAAGGAACCCACAAACCAACGGTCAAGCGAAGGTTACCAATCGAACAATCCTGGAGGCAATAAAAAGGACGCTTGACACGGCCAAAGGGAAATGGGTTCCAGATCTACCAGAAATAGTCTGGGCATATCAGACAACAAAAAAAATCCCTACAGGAGAAACACCCTTCGCCTTGACATACGGGTCAAAAGCCATGGTTCCGATAGAGGTCGAGGTGCCAACCTTCCAAATGGAAGAATTCAAGCCAGACGGTAACGACGAAGTCTTGAGCGTTGGACTAGACCTCCTCGAAGAAAAGCGAGATATATTCTCTACCAAGATAGCTGCCTAACAACAATGAATAACGCAATACTACAACAAGAAAACCCAAAATGGGAGATTAGGTACTCAGGAAAACCCAGCAGAACACCAAACAAACTTGTGCAAAAAAACTGAACCTGAACTGGGAAGGACCCTACAGGGTGACCAAGATCAACAAGCCGGGAACGTACTAGTTGGAAGACGTAAACGGCGACAGACATAAACGATCATGGAATGTATAGTATCTCAAAATATATTATCAATAAAAGTATTTGCTTTTACTAAACTTCCACTACTGTCCGTCACAACCAACACAACCTCCAATCATCCCTACAATGACCAGACCTGAGAGTTTACGGCCAATGCCTAGTACGCTGTGCGCAGATGACGACGACCGAGGAAGTGAGGGTCTAGTTAGCGCTCATAAGCCCGATGACGATGACTTGCCAAGGCATCATTGCTCTCCAACGGACAATGACCGCGAAACATACCAAGTAAGCTTTGTCAGTTCGCGATAGATGATGATGACTTCTAGTGCCCAATGCCTAGTTCGTCGCACGCGAAGTACGACGGCCGAGGAAGTGGGAGTCTAGTCAGCGCTCATACGCCTGATGACGATGACTTTCCAAGGGACCATTGCTCTCTAACAGACAATGATCGTTGAACTTATTAGGTAAGCTTAGTCAGTTCGCGACTGATGACGACAGCTTCTAGTGCCCAACAACTTCTCCGTTGCACGTGAATGATGACGGATGAGGAAGTGGGAGTCTAGTCAGCGCTCATACGCCTGATCAAGACGGCTTGCAAAGGGATCATTGCTATCCAATGGATAATGATCGCGAACTTACCAGGTAAGCTTAGTTAGGTCGCGACTAATGACGACGGATTCTGGTACCCAATGCCTAGTCCACTGCGCGTGGATGACGACAGCCGATAAAATGAGAGTCAAGTCAGTGCTCATACGCATGATGACGATGACTTGCCAAAGGATCATTGCTTTCCAACAGACAATGATTCATCGAACTTACCAGGAAAGCTTAGTCAGTTCGCGACTGATGACAACGACTTTTGGTGCCCAACGCCTACTCCGTTGTGCATGGATGACGACGGTTGAGGAAGTGGGAGTCTAGTCAACGCTCATACGCCTCGTGATGACAACTTGCCAAGGGATCATTGCTCTCCAACGGACAATGATTGTTGAACTTGTACTGATGATGACGGCTTCTGGTGCCCAATGCCGAGTCTGTTGCGCATGGATGGCGATGGTCGAGGAAGTGGGAGTCTAGTCAGCGCTCATATGCCTGATGACGAAGATTTGCCAATGGATCATTGTTCTCCATTGGACAATGATCGCCGAACTTACCAGGTAAGCTTAGTCAATTCGCGACTTATGACGACGGCTTCTGGTGCCCAATGCCTAGTTCGCTGCACGTGGATGACAACAGTCGAGGAAGTGAGAGTCTAATCAGCGCTCATACGCCTGATGATGATGACTTGCCAAGGGATCATTGTTCTCGAACAAACAGTGATCGTTGAACTTACCAAGTAAGCTTAGACAGTTCGCGACTGATGACGAAGGCTTCTGGTGCCCAACACCTAATCCGCTGCGCACAGATGATGACGACAGAGAAAGTGGAAGTCTAGTCAGTGCTCTCAGGCCTGATAATGATGACTCACCAAACAACCAATGATATCTTCAACGCAACGACTTTTGGAACATCTCAACGCCTAGTCTGCAACACATGAACAACGATGGCTAAAAGTATTCAGTGGTGCCACGGCTCGTAGCGGCAACTCGTCAAGGACCACAACAGCTCAACCATGAGAGAAAACAGCTAAAAGCAGTCAATTTCGACATGATTCAACTGAAGAACTCAGACGATCTGCTAAAAACTTCCACGGCTGGAAAGTACTAATTATGCGGTCTGCAAAACTTCTAAAGAAGACACAACGACAATACAATACAAGACAAAAGTCAAAGTTACAAAACACGACTTTCATTAAAAAAATTGTCTTTCTTTGTACCTAGAAGGATGTTACAACTATTTCAAAGCAGAAAGGGGTGACACAGCTTCCTCAGGAGCCTGTCTCGCAAAGCCAGAACCTTCCTCTTGCACGATGGTTCCAAAAGCAACCCTCTTATAATGCGTAAAGTCAAGGTCGATGCCGGGGAGCTATTTTCTGATAAGTTCCAGAAGCTCTAATCTGCCCGAAATGACATTTGATGAGATTTGTGGCCTCCGTCCTGAAGTGCCGAAATCCACCGTTCCTACCAAGGTGACATAGTGTGAACGTTCTTGTAACAACAAATTTTCTGCCTCGTGAACACGATGAAGTCCCTCAGCGACTTCAAACTCAAGTTGTCGTCGTGTGACAGTTCATTCCGTCTCAGCCCGCTTCCACTCAGCAACCTAGGCCACAGATTCGGACGACCACTTGTCCAAAGCAACGTCTAACTGCTCAAACTCAGCACGAGCCCGTCCTAGTTCGACACGGGTTGAAGCCAAGTTGGATTCAGCCAACCTCAGTTGAGCCCTTATGATTGCAAACTTTGCTTCAGACGCAGACATCGCGACTCGCACTACCCCCAAGTTCGTGGCAGCACCAGAATTTTGTAGTTGACTAGTCAAGGAATCCACCCGATGGAGAGCATCCAAATATGACACATGCAGGTCTGCAAAAGCCTTCGCCAAAACAAGAACTGTCCTGCGAGCATCAGGGTCCAACACAACGGAATTATGTGACTCAAGAGCATGATCCTCCACCGTGGACCCATGGTGACTCACAACGTCAACACCTGGTCCAATGTGTTCCCCTCCAAGTCAGCAGGAGGGATAACAATATCAAGCGAGAGGCGACGATCCCTTGAAATGGGTTCCTGAGCAGAAAAACGTAGTCCACGTTTCACAATAGCCACGTCATTTTCTAGCAAGGACATTGGTTCAAATGAAGAAACCGCATGGTTAGAGGGCTGCCTCCTTTTCGAAATAACAACAGAAGGCACGCTCGCCACCAGTTCTGCTAACCTAGTCGGACTAGGCATGGCCAAGCTCCTTTTCCATGAACGATGTCTGACGACCTCTTCAGTCAGCGAACATCATGGGAGCACTATAGCAATCCGCTCGATACGACATTATCCGTCATTATGACCTCTTCAACAGACATCAATTGGAGCTTGATAAACTCCTTTTCTATCCATTTTTCCTTTCAGTGAGAATTGGAGCCGCAAATTTCCCTGAAAAAAATGACATATCAAATCAACATTACATCCAGGAACGAGAGGATGAGACAACAACGAAGAAACTTACTAAGGTCAAACTGCAAGTATCTAGGGACTCGACGACCTCCGAACTTGAAGTACTAGGAATTCATCGAAGCCAAGAACCAATACTTCGGCCAGGGTTCAATGTCATCCACCACCAGATGTAAGCAAGCAGGGTTATTCAGTATACAAAGGGCCCTAAAATCCAACCGAGCGACAGTCAGATGATTAACTATCTCCAGGGTTAAACGAAGGCCAACATCGTGCGCTCTGATAAGGATCGCAAACAAAATCTTGAGCCCGCTCAGAGCCATTTGAGTAGGAGGCATGCGGAGAGAAAAGAAGAACCGCCAAACATCGTCTGGCACTGGGAACCGGAGCCATGATTCAAACATGCCTCGATGCAACCCTATGTACCCCTAAGGGGGTGAAGATGGAACCCTAGCCACAAGCGCAACAATGACTTTCAGATCCCCAGGAATATGATACAGAATTCGAAGCCTGATTAACTCGGTTTCGTCAACCAGGTTATCCTCGAAAAGCTTGAGACAAGTAAAAGACAACAACTGCTTGGAATTAAGTTCAACAAGATCTGCCATTGATAAAAAGTGAAAATCAAGCTCTAAAGAAACAAAATCGCACAAAAGAATGATATAAAAAAATGACAAATCCTCCTCGAAGCGATGACTATTTATAGAGAATTGAAACCGTACTTTTTCTGCTTAAGCAATCGCAATTCATTAATGCTATGCGCGGCTCGAGACAACATTTCGAGTTCAATCATACGAGAGTACAATTACTTTTTAGAGATTCAGTGGACCGACTAGACGCCCAACTAACTCAGGGGGAGTAGCTGATGATACACCAAATGGTATCTCTTCTACACCGTACACGTCATAATGATCTCGAGAAATAATAAGCCCAACACTGATCCAGCCCAAGCAGTTCCAAGCCCACATAATACAGTCCGCCAGACGGACCCAAATCGTTACAGCCTGCTAAACCCACGTGTCTCACAGCTATCCTCATACCTGTAAGCCCTGGTAAGGCAAGTATCTCAAGGAACAACTTCAGACAGGAAAGACAACAACACTTTGCTTCCAACTAAGAAGCAAATACCAGAGTATACGCCTCACATGGAAAATTATATCTATGGACTACTCTCTGATTGGGAACTATCTCCTACATATCTAAGAGCACAAGGCTAACAGAGAAACTTCTCTTCACAGCACAACTCCTAATTAGAGAAGGATTTCCATGAAGATCTCATTTCCTAAACTACGCCACTGATGGCCTGGTCGAACCTGGACTCCAGCACTATAAATAAGACATGAGGTTGGTAATCTAAGGTACGATACAAATTCCCTATTTACAGAATTATGCCTTCCTCAAATCCTTGTTTGACTTTAGCATCGGAGTGCCATCGACCACCACAACGGTGGCCCGTGGCTCACGTGCGTTGCTTTTGCAGGTTAGCAAGTTTGCTCAAAGGAGGAGCGAAAATCGACGACATCATGAACTTTAGGGTTAGACTCAACGCTAAGATTGAATTCTCCTCTAAACCTTGAATTCGCTAAAACATGAAGTTTAGAATTTTTGTTTAAATATGCATTAAGATGTCTGTCACATCCCTTCTTCTTTTTCATTGGATGATCGACACATCTCATTTATTTGAAAAATACTAACAACATGAAATGCATTATATGTTTTCTAGCAATAAAATATTTATTTTTAAAATTTTAGCATTTGTATTGATCATTGGTTTCATTGTAAATATCTTCAAAAATGCATTCCAACGATATCAAGTTTACCAAAATTCGACAATCAAGTAAATAGTTACACAATTTGAATTTAGTAAAAAAACACAATTTTCTCCTCCCATCACATGTACATTTCACCAACTCTTTTCACCATTTTTCATTTTCTTTGCCATTACAGGAAATGAATTTAAACCCTCAACATATATCTCAACTTTCAATCCTAGTCATCTTTTATCTCCAATTCCTTAAAACACCATTCTGATTTAAGATAGATGATATTCACATAATTATTACATAATATATCCCTTAATTTATATATGTTAGTGTTTCGATTATTATATTTTATTCTTATTATTTCATTTTCATGTATTTGTAGGAATTTGAGCGTGAACGATGAAATCACATTAAGGCGACAACTTAATGAATGATGAATTGGTTGATTATAGCGGTGGTACAAAGTAGATGGTCACATATCTAACCCGAACCCAAATAAACCTAGGTCTACCTAATTTAACCTAAGCCCAAACCCAAAATGCTAACCTAAAAACCCAAGCCCAACGCCTTTTGGAGAACCCAAGCCCAAGAAAATAGGAGAACCCTATTTAGCTCTCCCCATTTTGGAGAAGAGCTCTCTCTCTCTCTTTTCCTACGTGTGTTTTCCTCCTCTCTTTTCTAGCCACCACGCCAATCCATCCTACCGACAATCCTCGCTTGATAGGAGAACCGGCAGTGCGATCATCCCACCATCACCACCTCCTCCTCGTCCTCCACCATCAGCCGTCACCTCGCCTTCCTCCCTCACCCGCTCTTCCTCGCTCGCTAGGGAGACGCCACACCCTGTTCCATTGTAGACATCCTCGCCGTCATCTCACTGTTTCGCACAACACGCACCTCCAGCCCCTGTCCCTGTCGCAAACAACCACGCACAACCACCGCCCACGACTCCCCTGTTCCTCTCTTCTTCCCCTGTTTTCGTGTTTCTCTCTTCACCTCGCCACCGTCCATCATCCACACCGCCGAGCACCACCATCAGACGCCTCCACCATCACCACGTCGCGCACAAAACAGAGGAGAAACAGGGAGCACGTCCCCGTTTTCCTCCCTCGCAGCCGTCACGACCTCCTGTTGCTCTTTCCGCCACCTCATCTTCCTTTTTGTTTCTCTCTCTCGACCACCTTCCACACACCGGCCAAACCAACGACACCTCCCTATTCCACCGCGCGACAAAGCGACGCCACCCTGTCTCCCTCCTCCATTCACACCCTCTTCAGTCTCTCTCTCTGTTATTCCTTCTCCCGACCCTCTTTCTCTCTTGCAAGGACCGGAGCTCGTTGGAGGACGAAGGAGCTCGCGAGGAGTAGCGGAAACAGGGAGCGCCTCCCTGTTTCACCGTCCCTGTTCCTCTTCCTCCTTCTCGTATTTTTCTCTCTTCTTGATTCCTCACCCTCTCTCTGTCTTCTTGCAGGTACCGGAGCCGTTCAGAGGGAGAAAGAGCTCGCGAGGAGCGTAACTCGCTGGAGACGAAGGCACAGAGGACGCGTGATTTTTCTGGCGGGAACCAACTATTTTTCAAACAGTTAGTTATTTGCACCCCGGTGTTTGCTTTGATTCACCACAAAATGACAGGAATGTATTAATATATCATCATTTTTCCTGCTTTTGTCATAATCATCATTTTATACATTGAGGACAATGTTTGGTTTAGGTTTGGGGGTGAGGTTTATGAGTTTTTCTGCATTCTTCAAATTTTTTTGAAATGAAATGTATTTCACAATTGACTATTGTATTCTACTCAATCTCCATTGAATACATAGTTAATTATGAATGTGTGAAAATTTTTCGATTTGAAAATGCATTCAAAATCTAAGTTCATTTTCAATGAAGAGGACGTGCTTTCAAGTATGCTTTGAAATTTGAGAAATACATGCTTTCACTTGTCACTTTTATATATCAATAGGAAAACATATGGTTTGATATTATCTTTAAGTTAAATATATTTCATGATATTTTTCGACTTGACCACTCTTGCACTATAAGCCGAGTTAGCATGATTTGAAGTTAATCAGTAAGATATTAACTAGAAAACCTTAGAATAATAGTGGAGACTTAACCCTTTGAGTTTCGAGACATTCTATTTTTCTTGAGGGTTATTAAATAAACTCTGACTTTTCTTGTGTCAGCATTATCTCGTTGATGATCTTATTATTTTTGTTTCTTTTATTGATTGCTTTGATAATGACGTTAAAAATTGAATTATTACACTAGAACTTCTTGATTTATTTAGTTGGGATGTCATAATACCGACTAGAGCTTAAGAAGTGATATAGGCATTTTTTTTCTTTAAACCGTTATTTAGCCTTTTAGCCTACCTAATGATAAATATCCGCTTGCTGCCCTTTAAGCCTTTAAATAGACTTTTTCTTTGCTAACCCCATCTCCATTACCTACTCCAGTTAGGGAGTAATATCCCATACTATTTTTATCCTTACCCAATGTCTCTGAGAATGTGTATGGTTGATATATTTTTGGAAGGGGAAAATAAAAAGAGCTGAAAGTAAATATTCCATGAATCCTCGGGACTGAAATGTTTTATTGTGCAGAAGGGGAAAGCATGTCAAAAAAAAAAAAAGGATAAATGAAAAAACAAAAATTGATGCTTCGAAGAAAAAGGAAAAAAATATATATGAAGAAGAATTTCGAAAAAAGAAAAATTAATGGTGTACAACATTGGTTTATTCTTCAGAGCCCAACGTGCTTATTAAAGGGTGTATCCATTCTAAGAGAATTTTCTCGTATCCTTTTCCATTCTTGTTAGCCAAAATCTTAGCCTCATTACAACCTAATAAAGACCTAATTGATCTTAAGTAAAAGTTTGGTTCATAGACGTGGAGATTAAATAAACAAGAACTATGGCGTGTGATTCAACATTCTCAAAGTAATTGATATTCCTCTCCATGAGATCATATTCATTTCATTATTTGAAAAGTCCATTTTTTTCATGATTATTATATGTGAGATGTTTGTCTTTCCATATATTATTCTCTTTCTCACATATAAACTGAGTGATAACTAACCAATCTCTGAGTGATTCATTTCTGAGTGACAAGAGAGATTTGTAGTCGAAGCATGCAATTCAAAGGTTATCTAGTCGTATCTTTGCTGAGAAAAATAAAGTTATGTTGATAAGGCCATCCACACACACACTTCGAGTTGGGAATAATTGATGAAATTTATTTAACCTTTGGGTATTATTAAATTGTTGTGAGACTGTTAGTTGTTTTCAAAATTTTTTGGCAATTAGATTCTTACTCTGAGGAATAGATCGAGTTACCATGTTTTGGAAATTTATTGAGTCATAATGTTTGTGGGTAACATTTCTGGAAACCCTCACGAGACTATAACTCGTCCACTAGAGGTAATATAGGGGTTTAAAGCCTTGTTGCACATTTAAGGTATGTGCAACCGATGATTCCTGCGAGAGTGAGTTAGAATTTTATTTCTATTGTTTTGCTCAAGGACTAGCAAAATATAGGTTTGGGGGTATTTGATATTCACGTAATTATTACATAATATATCCCTTAATTTATATATGTTAGTGTTTCGATTATTATATTTTATTCTTATTATTTCATTTTCATGTATTTGTAGGAATTTGAGCGTGAACGATGAAATCACATTAAGGCGACAATTTAATGAATGATCAATTGGTTGATTATAGCGGTGGTACAAAGTCGATGGTCACATATCTAAATCTAACCCAAATAAACCTAGGTCTACCTAATTTAACTTAAGCCCAAACCCAAAATGCTAACCAAAAAACCCAAGCCCAACGCCTTTTGGAGAACCCAAGCCCAAGAAAATAGGAGAACCTTATTTAGCTCACCCCATTTTGGAGAAAAGCTCCTCTCTCTTCTTCCATGTTCCTTCTCCCCTCCTCTCTTTTCCAGCCACCATGCGAATCCACCCTGTTGACAATCCTCGCTCGATAGGAGAACCGGCAGTGCGATCATCCCGCCATCACCACCTACTCCTCGTCCTCCACCATCAGCCGTCACCTCGCCTTCCTCCCTCACCCGCTCTTCCTCGCCTGCTAGGGAGACACCACACCTTGTCCATCGTAGACATCATCAACTCATGCGTCAACCCGACCACGCACAACCACCGCCGCTGTCCCTGTCACAAACCACCATAACAACACCGCCCACGACCCCCTTGTTTATCTCTTCTTCCCCTGTTTTCGTGTTTATCATTTCACCTCGCCACCATCCAGCATCCACACCGCCGAGCACCACCATCAGACGCCACCACCTCCTGTTTCCTGCTTCCCTCTTTCTCAGCCACCGCCCTGTTCCACCACACGACAAAGCTCCACTGCCCTTTCTCCCTCCTCCATTCTCACCCTCTTCGGTCTCTCTCTCTGTTCATCCTTCTTTCGGCCCTCTCTCTCTCTTCAAGGACCGGAGCTTGTCGGAGGAACAAAGCTCGCAAGCAGTAGCAGAAATAGGGAGTGCCTCCCTGTTCCTCTTCCTCCTTCGCGTATTTCTCTCTCTCGTGGTTTCCTCACCCTCTCTCTATCTTTTTGCAGGTACTGGAGCCGTTCGGAGGAAGAAATATCTTGCGAGGAGCGAAGACGAAGGAGCTCGCGAGGAGCACGATTCGCTGGAAATGAAGACCAAAGGAACGCGCGACTGTTCTGGCGGGAACCAACTGTTTTTCAAACAATTTCGCTATTGGCACCCCCAATTTTTGTAAGAGCCACCACAGTACACTTGCAACAATTTATCGGGATTCGCGTCCGTGCAGATATGACTTCCACCTCCATTGATGTTATGACCACCTCCACCATGATATTCTAGACCCCACGCCGAGGTGAAGATGATACCACAGGGTTTCCTAGAGTTTGTCGTATCTTAATTTATTGTTTTTCATCTACTTGAACGTTAACACATTTGATTTCTGAGTTTCAATAATTTGCTTTCACCGATTATATCCGGATTAATTATCTAGACTAGTCGGTAGTTAGAAGTACCCTTTGTTGATATTCAAAGCCTGTTTTAATCAATTAATTTGAATCTGTGATTGTGTGTGCCGTAAGAAAACATGCAATGCTAGGGGTTTAGAATTAGTTTAAATAAATCTGTGATTGTGTGTGCCTTAAGAAGACACGCAATGCTAGGGGTTTATACCTTTGCTGAAATCAATTGCGAACTTAGATTAATCTTTAGGTTAGTCATGTTAATTCTTGAAAACAATAATTTGGATTACATAAATCTCGAAGAAACTGTGGTGGATTCGATGTCTCAGCCCATTCTCTTATCACCTTACCAATTTAATTTTAGTTGTCAATTTCATTTTCTTTTAATTTAGTAATTTACATCTGCTGTAACCCCCATCTCTAAATTAGTTTAAATAAGTCTTAGAATTCGATTGTCTGTCAATCCTCGTGGGATCGACCCGTATTTGCCACTGTCTACTAGTTAGACAGCTGTGCACTTGCGGTATTACAAGTAGGATTTATTAGCTTATTAATTTAGGTTAATAAAATCTCAATCAATAGATTTTATAACAGTTTAAGTGTAAGATCCCCTTTTGACTATCTCTCTAACTAATTCTCGCTCGCAAAAATTTCTCTGTCCGAATTGAACTACATCTCTCTCCATCTCTGTCTTTCATCTCATCTATAAGTCAATTTTGGTTTTTTATCTCTCACTCGTCCTTTTTCTTCTCTAATTAGATCAAACACACACTCATACTAGTACAAGTTTTTAATAATCAAAATTCTTCTCCATTTATCTACATCCCTCGTTAGATCTCCATCCATTGTTTTCATTCTCGAATTCCTTCATGTTTTATGCATTTATATCAATAGGTTATTACTTTGTCTTTTTTCTTTTTCTTGTGTTTGTTTGTTGTAATTACATTATTTTTCACTTATATATTGTATCAGATCAAATCTTGCGTTTGGTTTTGAATTTAATGCAATATCAATAGAAATAATGAGATTAGAAAAATTAATAATGTGTATACAATACAATGCAATCTTGTTTCAACAAGTTTTTGATGGCTCTAGGCCTTGACTTGATTGTGTTTCTCATCTCATCCAAAACTTTATTGCATTTCTCAAACATCTACATGCTATGTGTGTTTCTTTGAGCAAGTTATGTGTGTTGTTTGTTTTTTTGTTAAGGAATGCCTATGAAGTTCATGGTGATGTGGATTCTTAATTATTCTTCCTGTGTGTGTGCATACATGCAACAAAAACATTCTTCCTTTCCTTTTTCTGATTGGAAATTATTTAGTTGCACTAGTTATCTGGGATTTAAAGGACTTTTTATATCTATTGATCTATTTATCTGATTGTGCTGGAAATAGTTAGTTTGATTCATTTTTAGTACGAAAAACATGATTAATACAATACTTGTCTATTCTTGCAAATAGAGGGAGGAGATTTTGCCCAGGATCTTACCTGTGCATGACTGAGTCTCTTCGGCAGTTGGCTCTGTTTAGGATCCAATGCTTGATTGGGCTAAGAGTTGATTTATGCGAGTGGATCTTGGGTCTATGACAGCTCAGAGACTTGCATTCAGGCCCTATTATCCTGGGCCAAGGCAAAAAACCCACGCTTCTTGTGCTGGCGTGACTTGGGCTTGGACGTCTAACTTACGGCCTGAACAATAGTTTAAGGATGGGTCCGCTCAAGACCACGTCGAAGCCATTTTCGTGTTAGGGTTGATCCATGCCATGTGTACGGCTATGATCATATGACTGATTAATGTCTCATCAACTACTCTTCCCTAGTTTGTGGGTCTGGGTACTGGGCACTAACTGATAGCATGTGGGGGTTCGTGTTGTGCCATGATATTCAACCATGTATATGCAACTTAAACTTTCGCGCGAGCGACACCAAGGTTGTCTAGACTTCTTCAGAAGGCACTGTTGTTTTTGGAGGAGCTGATTGCCCTTTGTCAACAATATGAAATCCCTGGTGATCTGGGATTTTTGCTCTCGAGGAGTGACTTTCACTCTATTCCACCGGTGCGCTGGTTGCCCAGTTGTCTTTGGAATCTCAGCTGAAAGGGGTCCAAGTGAATCTGGACGAAGCCAAGCTGCCTGAGCTGAGCTGTTGTTCAAGCTGAAGAACGCCTAGGAAATGTCGGGACATGGTAATAGATGAGCGCACTGCATTTGTCGAGCGCTTGGAAAATTTCACGAAGTCTGCCACTGACTCCTAGAGTGCTTTAGACAATAAATGTGTTGAGGTAGTTCGCCTAAAAGGGATTCATGAGGCCCTTCAAGTGCAACTTTCCGTGTTTACCCAAAAGATTCAATCCGAGCGGCACGTAATGACGAGGTGGCTCGTAAGTTGGCAGACTTTGAGGAGAGCCTAGCCAAGGCAGTTGGGGAGCTGAATAGCTCAGAGGCACGGTGGGATGTTAGAGAGAAAAAGCTTCTTGAGGATGCCAATAATGCTCAAACCTGTAAGGTTGTTGCTGGGAGGCTGGATTTGTTGGATTATATCGAGCTGGACAATTCGGGTTGGGATCTTTTTGCTTATAGGCTTCTTACTTATACACAATACGAGGAGGTAGATGACTATTTCTCGGGTTTGTGGTGTGGCCCTGAAACTAGTTCAGGTGCTGTGGAGAGGACAACCAATCTCGATATCCCAGAGCTTGCTGCCCACAAAGTTGTTTCTGACTTTGTTCCTCAAGGAGATGTTCCAGATTCTACTTTTGCTGAAAGAGTTGTTTCTTATATTGAAGAATTTATTAAGGGAAAATAACTTATAAGGCCTAATTTTTATAAATGTAGACCATATAAGACCCTATCAATTGAAAATGCCTCAAAAGGCCTACTTTTTTTTATAATTCAAGACTATTAAAGTCCACAAACCTAAACCATGGGTGAAAGATAAGTAAAAAGACAAATATACCCGTATTCTTAAACGCATTGATGTGGTGTTGTTATTTTATGTATTCAAATTCTATTTACATTGAAACAAACAAAATATTTAATTTTTAACGCAATTGGATATTTTTTCAAAGTTGTTTTATGTCACTAAAACACAAATGATCGATTCTTGTTGGGTAAACCCGGAAGTAAAAAAAAAAATTGGAATTAAACTTATGATTGGTTTTAAAAATGTGAATTAATTTTGAAAATTGATCACTTAAGTTTAAGGGTAAGAATGTCTTTCTAATTATTTTTAAATCATGGGTTAGATTTGTGGATTTTAAGAGTATTTAATTATTAAAAATAGGCCTTTTGAGGCATTTTTAATTGTTAGAGTATGATGTGGTCTATAATTATAAAACTAAGCCCTATAAGTTATTTTCCCATTTATTAATTTATGTAGTTGATTTTTGTTCTCATTTCTCGCCTTTACCTAGATCTGCACAAGTAGCACATGTGAGCCAAAGATCACCGTGTGGCGGCAAATGGCACTTTGATAGTTAAGTTAGATAAGGCTTAGGAGAGGCTTAAAACTGTAAATTGGGTTTTTGTAGTGTACCTTAGTTCATCGACCTTATCTCCCTTTTATAGTGTGGAAGTCCGTGTTCGGCTAGGCCTTCAGTGGTGTAGTTTAGGAAAATAGATCTTGCTACAGATCCTTTCCTAATTGGGAGTTGTCCATGTAGGGTAGTTTCCCTACACGACTTGTGCTCCTAGGTCTGTGGGAGAGGTTTTCCTTTCTGAGTGTTGTCAATGCAAGGAAGTTTCCTTGCCCAACTTATACTCTAGTATTTGTTTGCTAGTCAGATCTGACGTATTGTTGGCCAGCCTGTCTTGGGTAAATCTCCCATATCTTGCCTTATAAGGGCTTACGAGTATTGGACTTGACCGCGTGATGCATGGGATTATTAAGGAGCTACAAGTTGGGTCCAACATTCTGAAATCTGCCAATAGTAGGCTTAATGTTGTCTGGGCTTCGATAGATTGAACATACAATTAGGCGTGCTTTGTTCTGTTGACGAGATTATCATGACACGCATACGGTGCTGATTAGAGAACGGTTTGATGTATCATCAGCTACTCCCCCAAATCGGTGGGCCACCTCATCGGTCCACCAAGTCATTTCATGAAACAACTATGAAGTCATGATGGTTGAGTCTGAGTTGTTTCCTCGAGCGACGAGTTTCATTAATTGGTCATGCGTCTGCTCGAAAGAAAGAAAGGTGGGAGTTTTGTGTTCTATATAGATCTTCTATTTGTGGAGTTTGGCTTTTTTATTCTTTCGATCTCAGAGACTCTGTTTTGTCGTACCGCATTCTGTGATTTTGACATTGCTTAGATTTAGTATTCGAAAGCTTGTACTATCTTTCATGGCGGGCCATAATCAACTTTTCAATGACTGTTCGCTAGGGGCCGCAAGTTCTTTTATGAGAGGTTGCTCTCCGAATCGGATCTTGAAGTCCTTTGTACAACATACGAGATTCCTGAAGATCTGGTGCTTTGCACTCTGGGCATCGATCTGACGCCATTGTCCCCTCTTGAGGGGTTTATCTGTCTTCGCCAAGGTATGTTTCAATCGGGTGTTCGCATTCCTGTTGTCAAGAAGATTTGGGAGTTCCTAGCGTACTGCGGCATTGCATCCGCTCAACTGGTGCCGAACGGGTGTAAGACTGTGATTGCCATTCCGATTAGGGCTAAGGATGCTGGTGTCTGAGTATCTTCAAGGGTGATCCAACTGCTTACTTCCCCTCGGATTAACGAGCACGCTGTGTGTGCTGACGTCCTCGGACTGCTTTTGCAACTGCCTGACGATTTTAAATCTTGGCAGAAGTTCTGTTTCATGGCTCATGCAAACTAGATGTATTTCAAGCTTGTTGGTCATCTGGTCGAGCGGGAATTCAAACAACCGAGTAAGTTCAATTTTTTTCTGGTCTTGCTTGTGTAATTGCATGTCAGATTGACCCATGCGCTTTTCGTAGGGCGATTCCCAACTTCCCCACTTTCTGCTGAGGATAAAGCTATTCTAGATGGGTTTTGCGACATGCTTCGTCCATGGATAGAGATTGTCATTTTATATTCTAATGTCATACGCAGCGGACTGTGCTCATTGGCATGAGGCTCTCACTCCTTTTAGGGTTTTGAAGCCAAAGCTCGAAGGTGTGTCTGTTTCGAGGAAGACGAAAACTCCCAACATTAAGGTTCCAAACCCTTCAAAGAGAGCAAAAATAGATGAGGCGCTTTCTTCTCCTTTGCGTCTAAAGGGTCCATGTGCTTTGTCTAGACATGTCCGCAGGCGCTTGGCTTCATTCTAGGGACGTGATTTTGTCGGGCAAGTGTCTGATTTGTTCGCCAGAGCAAAGACTGTTGTTTCTGACGGGCGTGATGCTCGAGCCAAGGCCCTTATTTTCCTTCCTGACTTGGAAATGGAGTATCTGCAAATGGTGGTTGTAGTGGATGTAACCAAACTGAGTAGAAAACATTAGAGGTTTTGAACAAAATGTTGTTGCAGGCGAGCGTGGCAGCTTCGTTTGGTCATCCCTTTTCAATAAAGGAGTTTGAGCAACGTCCTTCTCTGGATCATAAACTTGTTGAAGAGTTGTCCAGTCATCGACCTCATGGTGAATGGTCTCCTCCGTGTCGCCTGTATTGTCCTCCATCTTGTTCTCGTCCCCACATTGAATTAACGACGGGTCCAAAGAATAACTCGCTTCCCCCTTCCCCGTCAACTTATGCTGAATCGGTGGGTGAAAGAGAGCTGATTGTTGCGGGTAAAGGAAAAGTTGTGGATAAGGGTCCTGATACGTGAAGACAGTCAAGGACAGTGCTAGGGTGATTCCGGTCCCGAAGGATCTCCATTCGGATGCATGGATCAGTCTGTTTGCTCTAGACGTAGTAAGGATGAAGCAAATTAGTAGGTGGAATGACTGGCTAGCAAACTGTGCTCCGGAGCTAGTGGGAGAAATGTTGGGAGAGCGTATGGATAAAAGGCAAAAACATCTCATGCTGAGGATGTCATACCTGAATCAAGTGGCCGCAACTGGAACTGAAGTTGAGGCTGGTCGTGAGAGAGTGTATACTATGGAGTGAGTCTTTGCAAACCTTCAGAAGTCATACTCTAACGCTCTCTACGAGATTGAGTCATTGAGGAAGCAGTTTGAAGCTTACTCAGGTACTGGAGCGGAGTCCTGATGCACGAGGTCGAAGGCTCAAAAGGTTCACTTGGAAAGGTTTGAGTTCAACCTGGTGGGGGTAGTGTTCGCGAGAGATCGGTTCGAGAATGAATTGAACCTTTTTCATCATGACTTGCAGCTTGCTCCCAAAACTGTGGTTGGAGTGCAGGCTGAACTGTAGGCTCAACACGCTGAGAGGGTCAAGAAGGAGTCCAAATTGATTTTTCGATGTCAGCAGTTGGAGGCTATCATTGATTTTAATGCCAAGAGTGTGCAGACCGCTGAAGAGCAACTCCTTCTGGCACAGAATGAGCTAAGTATTGTTAATTATAAGCTGGGTGTTGAGCAGACCAAGATTGACATGTTGTCGAGCAAGCTGGAGCGGCTGGAAAAGGAGCTTGCTGAATAAAGGGTGCGCGAGGAAAAGCTTTATAAGGCCCAAGGCGTGTTTGAGTTCAGTAGATTCGTGCATGGAAGGCTAGAGCTATTGCATCTGATGAATTAGGAGCATCCCGAATGGGATCTCTCATATTATAAAGAGATTGCATACGCGGAGGTTGGAGTAGCTTTTAATCTGTCTGAAGAAGAAGGCGACCATGATGAGGGTGATCGGGAGGCAACACGTACAGATGTGTCTCCTGCTTTTTC
Source organism: Berberis vulgaris (assembly GCA_963556465.1). Taxonomy (NCBI): domain Eukaryota; kingdom Viridiplantae; phylum Streptophyta; class Magnoliopsida; order Ranunculales; family Berberidaceae; genus Berberis; species Berberis vulgaris. The sequence continues at coordinate 58,488,494 of OY747128.1, forward strand.
TCCTACTAATTTCGACTCTGTTGTATCTGACTCTCCTCCTAATAAGGAGTGAACCTTGTATTTTCTTTTTGGCTTGCAAATGAATAGTACTCTGTAAATGTTTGTTTTTTCTTTGTTTTTCTGCTAGCTTTTACCTGCTTTGTTGTATTTCGACATTAATCGTCAGACGAGAGGCTCTACTAGGCCAAGAAGCTTTATGATTGGTCTGCTGGTGAGAATTCTGACATTTTGTGTTGCAATAGTTCGTACAATTCTGGTTAGAATCCTTTTAGAGATCGAGGAGTGTAATTCACCTTTTGTCTAGCGGCTTGGCTGTATGTTGAACCAGATGTTGTTGTTTCTATTATAAAGCTAATTAGTTAGACTGTGGTCCCAGCACGTGCACCGTTGTAGATGAACGGACAATAGTCCTCACGAGTTGTCTGAGTCGAGCTTCTAGAGCTCTAACCGAACTTTTGACTCGTCTTTACCTGCTATTTGTGGAATAGGTTTAGTTGGACCAGAGGTTGTTATCGCCAATTATAACTGACTAAATTGGGAACAGGTTTGGCGACCATGGTGGTCCCGGCAAGTCATCTAGATAAGGCATCGAGGGTACCGACTAGACTCTCACTTTCAAACCCATCTTGATCCGTTCTTAGCGGACTAGGAATTGGAGCGAGACAGAAGTTATCATCGTCAGTCTTTCTGACTAAACTCTGGCAGGGTTCGACAATCATTGATTGTAGTTGGCCAATGATCCATGGCAAGCCATCGTGGTCAGGTGTCGTCGCACTGACTAAGCTCCCACTTTTTAGGCCGTTGGAATCCGCACACAGTGTATTAGGCTTCAAGCATACTAGAATCCATCATCATCATCAACCACTGACTAAGCTTTGGTAGGGTTCGGTGATCAGTTTCTGCGTACGTGTGGTGATCCCTGGCAGACCATCTTAATCAGACATCGTGAGCTTTGACTAGACTCCCATTTTCTAAGCCGTCGAAATTCGTTATTGGCGGACTAGGCTTCAAGCAGACCAGAAGCCATCGTCAACAATCTTCACCGACTAAACTTTGCTCGGGGTCACTCACTATTGCCCATGTTTGGACAATGATCCCTGGCAAGCAGTCTCAATCAGGCATCAGAGCATTGACTAAGCTGCCACTCTTTAAATCATTGACACCCGTTTAACGGACTGGGCGTTAGAGCGTACCAGAAGCTATCGTCATAGGTCGAAACCGACTAAGCTTTGCTTAGGTTCTGCGACCATTATTTACAGTTGGACACTGGTCCTTGGCAAGCAATCGCAGTCGGGTGTTAAAAACGCTGACTAAGCTCCCATTTTCTAACCCATCGTCGTCTGCTTTTGGCAGGCTAAGTGTTAGAGCGGACTAGAAGCTATTGTAATCAGTCGGAGTTGACTCAGCTTTGGTCAGAATAAGATTTTGGGCATGTAAGTCTTACTTGGGTGTCCTGACTTACTTAGTTTGCCTAGCAGTCTTATTCCAGAATCGTCTTGATTGATCGGACTAATAATAGATTGACCGGCTTTAATGAACCACAACTGAATAACAATAGGGTTGATGCCTTGGATTTTTTGATAATATTCCACAGGCACGCGCTCCTTATTCTATGGGCTCTCAAGGCCTTTGTTGCCTGTACCTTTGCATGTGTTGGGCCGGATCTGGCAGGGCATAAGCTTAGGCCCTATTAGTTGAGGGTCCCAATTAGAAAATATCTTTGTAGATCAACATGCCAGGTGTACGACACATATTGCGAGACATTCCAGTTATCGGTTACTCCCCTCAGTTAATGGGGTTGCGTACAGGGTCATTAATTTGAAGTATGTGGACTCGTGCAGTTGCATTTGGAACCCTCGTTTCCCAATTTCCCGTACGGCATTTAATGTTGAAATAACTGTTGGTTTACGTTGCTTCATATACCATCACGCCTATATATTAGTTACTCGTTCTTCGTTCAAGCACTGCAATGAGAATAGTAAAGCATGTTAATCAAATGCATCTTACTAGAGAATATGTTTTGGGTTTTCCAAAGGCTGAAGGAAGATCTCCCTCGCTGGAGTCTTCAAATGTTTTGATGTTGTCAGCGATGAGTCCTAATAAGACTTGCTATTATGTGATGCCACCTGATCATGGTGGGCATTTATTTGATCCCATGAGAACTTGTAATGTCTTTTTATATTGCGAAGAATAATTACAGACTCTTCCTCAGGGACGGGTCTGTCTTCCATTTTCTGTTGCTTCACGCATGATGTCGTACATCCGAAAGCAAGGTTGACGGAGCGGAGGTCTGATGGATGTGACCTTCGGTTCTGGGTTAGTCATTCCACAACACCCCAAGCACTCCCTTATTGACAGGCATCCTTGCCCTACTTCTTCAGCTCCAGCTCCAGATCCTTTTCGCAGGATAGGTCGACGGAGCAAAGATGTCTGAATTTTGTTTTGAGGTTCATGTTGCTACTTTCAAATCATCCTTGTAAGATGATTTGATGGAGCAATGAATTGAGCGCGCTCTTTTGGCTTCTTTTTCAAACACTCCACTTTCACCACTTTCTCTTCTGGAGGCCGATTGGCATAGCGGAATTCTTATGTTTGTATCAGTGGATAGATACTTGCGTCAAACTTAGATACTTGTAGTGTATAAACTTGTATACTAGTTGGTCGGCAAGCTTTGTAATAACTTTCATTGCAATCAATAAAATATATTTTGTTTTTGGAATGTGTCTGGTACAAACAATTCTTCTAAACTGAACAAAAAACAAAAAACAAAAAATGAAATCAAAGCAACGAAATAATTTAACTCAGAGCGGGGACTAAGCTAACCCGGTCCCGAAGGAGGCCTATATGGTCCTAGTTCGGATTGCATAGTCCTTCTAGAGAAGTGTCTTGTTATGCCAAAGCTAGCAAAGTTATTGAATAGTGGACTTCATGCTGGTGGGAAGTTCCTTGCTAATTATCAACTCTTGGAGTAGGTGCGTGTTTGCTAAAGTATCGTTACTTAGCTCTTTATTGGTCTGGATTGCGCTGCAAGTTCTGAATTGTAGCTCTCTGTATAGCCACACTTTGATCGTCAGGGCTCCTTCGCCCTCGCAGAGTAATTCTCTTATTTTGTCTAGGTCCGGTGCCTGACATGTTTGTTCTGCATGCCTGAGTTGCAATTCGCAACAATTCAGCTGTTTCAGGGCTGCATAATGGCAGTCTCTTGCTGCATCTCCTCATATAGTTCCTTGGGCAATGGTGCAGAGTGGAATTTATTTCCTTTATATGATGAAGCAACGACCTTCCCAGAATAATTTTGTAGGTGGACGGAGCGTCAACCACCATTAATTCTTTGACAAGGTATTTCCGCAATTGTGGCTCCCCTGCCTCCACCATTAGTTTGATCTTCCCAAAGAGGAAACACTTCTTTCCACTGAATCCGACCATGGGGTGGGTGGCAGGGTTTAATTATTTTTTCCTAAAGTTGCATGTTGCGGAATACACTGAGAAACAAAACATTGAGTGAGCTTCCCATATCTGCCAAGGCCCTCTTTATCTCCAACTTAGTGATGAGGACAGAGATGACCATGGCGTCATTGTGAGGAGAATGTACTCCCTGGAGATCCTTTTTCGTAAATGTCAGTGGCAGGATCGGGTTGTGAACACTTGCATGCTGCACCTGTCGATCCTCATACTGAGATGGTGTCCGCATCTCGGCCAGCATCCTCTTGCAGGACCTGTTAGATTGCTCCCTTTCCACTACACCAAAAGGCTTGATTAGCTACAGGGAGATGGCCATGGCTCAAAACGTTAGTTTATTTGCCACCGTGGCTAAAAAAAAATGCACCTGTGTAATTGCGAAAACACCTGTGTTGCCACGGCTCACATCCATTTCACGATTTGGCGCGTCATTGCGAAAACACTTTCGCTTGCGAAAAGAATTGGCGCTCCCGCCTCCAATTTCATTTTAGGGTTTGTTAGAAAATCAAATAGTGAGAGAGAGCAGCAGAGGAGAGTGTGAAGAGAAAGAAGAAGAAGTGAAAGAGGTTCGTGATTTATGTGTTATTTGGGTTTTTTTTTTTTGCACTTACTGTATTGAATCGATTCGTGATTGTTTGCGATTGTTGTGATTGTTTGATTGTTTGATTGCACTTACTGTTATTTGGGTTGTTTGATTGTTTGCGATTATTTGGGTAATTTTTGCACTTATTTGGGTTTTTTTTTGGCACTTACTGTACTGTGTGTTGTTATCGATTGATTTGAGATTCAATTCGATCTGGTTTTGATTCGTGATTTCTTGCTGACTAATGTTTGGTTTGGATTGCAGCACTGTTTTGTGTTTGTTGAATCTATTTAGTTTTCTGCTTAATAGTTCATCTAACAAACACACAAAAATTTGTTGAATCTGTTTAGTTTCGATCTGCTTAATATTTCCTGATAGAAATTTGAAGAGCTACGGCTGAACTGCTCTTCTCAAATAAACTATTTGAAAGTACTGCACACTAGATCTATCAATCAGCTGATAGAAATTGAGATACACAGTGCGAGTTTTTTTTTTTTTGGGTCATTTGGACAGTAACAAAATGAAGTGTGTTTTTAATATAAAAATGGCTTTAATTGGTGGTGTTCCGAGCATTGACATTTTATGGTTCACCAATGACTTGTCTTTTTCTTTCTGATTCAAAATTTTATTATGGGATTGGGAAGTTGCATAGTTATGGATTTCATGCATCTGACAAAATCTATTGACATTTTCTCTTCTTACTTGCACTTTCTTTTTCACATTGTAAGTCAACTTCCCAAGTTTGATTGTCTCACTCATTCATTAGGTGTGTTTATATAAGCTCTATTGATCTATGGCCAACTTTATTGTAGTTACTTGATGTATATTATATAAGGCCATTTAAAAAATGAATGAAAAAAAAAGCAAACATAATGGAAGAGGATGTAAATATTAGTAGGTTAATGGCTTTACAGCTAATGCTTTTGAGTAATCGCTATAACCTACTGACTATTTAAGATGTATTAGAGTTTTCCCTTTTTTGATTTTCCCTCTTAAGGATTTCAACTTGGTTGATGCATAGTTCTAGGACATATTTTGGACAAAATTTGAAAGAGTTTTGCATTCTGTTGATTTTGTTGATATTTTTGGTCAGGCATTAATAATGTCTAACCTAATAGTACCGTTATTTGTAGGAGAGAATTCATATAGGTAAGGAGCTTCTTGAAGCAAAGTGGATTGAGGAAGATAATGAAAGAAAACGGTTTGTCTTGATACGAAAAATCTTTTTGGTTGGAAAATGTTTTATTGTCTTCAATCTTCACCATTATCTTGTTTCACTTCACCCATTTCTGTGCAATTTATTTGTTTGCCCCCTAAAACTAAAATAGATTCATTTTCCTGTTGTAGGATGATTGCCTTGCGGAAAGCACAGAAGGAGGAAGAGAGAAAAGCAAGGGAGAAGATCTGTCAGAAACTCGAAGAGGATAAGGTATATGTTGAATTCTCAACTTATCTTTTATTGAGGTATGATTTAAGAATAATTTGTTTAAGTTCATACTTCATAAACACATTTAATGCGGCTGAGAATTCTTATTTTATTGAGGTATGATTTCAGTTGGCCACCCTCCCTCCTTTTTCCTTCTCTCTTCAGTTTGTCACCACCCTAGATCCCCTCCCCTCTTCTTTTTCTCTCTTTGCAGCAGCAGTTCACCACCACCCCACTGCCAGCCGCTGACCTTCTTGCAGTTGAAGCATGGCCATTGAAATGTAACTAAAGATCCCTAAGTGGTTGGAAAAGGTTGACAGTTCCAACCCCAGACACCAAACTACATCCACTGGTCTAAAATACAGTTGTTCAATCATAAACCCTTGTTTCCGCATTCTCTCTTATGTATCACCATTCATCGCCCAATGTTTCTAAATGATTTTCTCACAAACAAATTTTCATATATTAATTGTGCCACCAAAGCCCCTTCTGATCCATAGATCTATTGAATTCAGTCCAACAAGCTCCTCCAACCCCCCCTCTTACCAGTACATTTAGTACCTCGTGTCTTTGAAACATGTTAGGCTATTCTAGTATGGTAATTTGCTATTAATGCTTAAAAAAAATTCTATAATTCAATATTGGTCATTGGTCTCATTTGAAAAATGACATTATTTTTTTTTCCAGAACACCAATTACCGAAAAAAATAAATAAATAGAACACTGATATATGGACAAAATTTATGAAATTTTAAACTTAAAAAGAAGTACGAGAGTTTCCATCTTCGGCTCATGTAAACCCGGCTTTTCCTCAATGTCACCACCTTGGGGTAATGATTCTAAACAATCACATTGTTGGATGCCATTGGGATATATTCTTGATATTGACAATCTCAATTCACTACACCAAAAGGCATGTTTAGCTACGGGGAGATGGCCACGGCTCTAAACCGTTGGTTTATTTGCCACGGCCAAAAACCGTGGCTATAAAGGCCAACGGTTTAAAACCGTGGCTAAAAAAATAAAAACCGTGGCTATACACTACACCAAAAGGGTTGCCACGGCCAAAAACAGTGGCTAACTGCCAACAGTTTAAAACCGTGGCTATGAGCTTTTCACGTGCAGTTTCGCGCTTTGGCAAAAATTTGTTTCGCGCTTTGGAGGGAGCAGTTTCGCTCTTTGGCGAAAAAAATTGAACAAATGAAGCTGGCAAGGTGTTTCGGAGAAAATCGCGTGGGGAGGTTTTAAAGGGCGAAAGTTTTGGGGTATAGTTTTGAAGTTTGAATTTGTTTTTGCTGCACGAAGAAGAGGAGATAGAGATAGAGAGATTGTCGTGAGTGAGTTCGCAAGGAAAGAGTAAGGAGAAAGTTTTGTTCAAGTGTTCATCAGGTAACAAATAAAAAATGTTTGTTTATTGTTCTGGTTGTTTGATTCGTTTAGTTTGATTGGTAGATGAAGTGTCCGGGGTTTTGAAGCAAGGGGGTGTTTGGATTTGTGGTTAGAAATGTTGGGTGTTATTCAATTTCTGATTTTTATGTGTTTCAAGTTTGAAGGGATGTTAGTCAGATTTGGGGTTTAAGTGATTAGGAAGGTTTGGGTTTTGATGAGTTTATTGATTTTGAATAAATGGGGTTTCAAATTTGTGGTTATTGATGAGTTAGAGATGTTGGGGTTTTGTTCAATATGCTGAAAGTTGAGATTTTGAAGGTCAGATTTGGGGATTTCAGTGGTTAGGAAGCTTTGTGTTTTGATGGGTTTAGCGGTTTTGAATTAATTGGGTTTCAGACTCGTGGTTATTGACGAGTTAGAAATGGTGGGGTTTTGTTCATTCTGCAGAAAGTTGGGATTTTTGAAGGAAGACTATCAGATTTGGGGATTTTGGTGGTTGAGAAGCTTCGGGTTTTGAGGGGTTTGTTCATTTGGGGTTCAGTACATATGGTTGTTGATTTGTTTCAGTGTTTTGAAATGGACTATTTGGTTGTTTGTTGTTTGTGTTTAGCACAATGAGGTGATATGTTTATTTCATAGGTTGTTTTAGGGGTTTTCAATGTAGAGATTTGGTGTCTTTGAAGGTTGAGGTTTTGAGGATTTTGTTTCAGTTGGGTTTAACAATTGTTTGCTTCTTTACTTGTGTAAATTAGGGTTTTGAATAGTTTGATTTGCGGCTTATCTTAGTTGAGAAATTTAGGGTTTACATGGTTGAGGGATTTGATTTGGTTTTGGCTATTGTTCAACTTCATGATAAAAAAAAATGATTGGATGTTTATGTGAAATTGGGGCTTTTTGTATGTTGTTATTAACTTCCAAGTACTTTATCCAATGATACAGATCTAAGCTTGGAGTTTAAAGAAGAAAAAATGGCATTGTCAATAACTTTCCCTAATAAGATGATGGATTTTGATATTGATGAAGGAAAAAAAGTATATGGCGTAGTTAGGCGCATGGGATCAATGGGGAGGAAGCGAGTGGAACCATTGTGTCTATACTCCCCTTCTAAAACTCCATTGAAGAAGCCATGTCATGCGAGGAGGAGCTCGGACATTTCAATGTTGGAGAGTCTACTAGAAGACTTATTGGTAGGTATTATGATGATTTTTTCTTTTCCAAACTAAAAACTATGTTGTCTACTTTGATTGATTGTGAGTTATTACAGAGCACTGGCTAATATTTGTTTGTTATATTTCAGATTAGAGTTTGAACTTTTTGTAACCAAGTGGTGTCAGACAATTGAACAAATGGAAGATCAAGTTTCTGCTGTTCTCGAGGAAGAAAGGTTATTATTGTCTCATAACTGCATTTTCTCTACTTGTGAGTTTTTTTTTGGTGTTATTTGAAAATAAAAGTTCCATCTGTTTGCAGGGAAGAGAGAGCTCTAAGAAAAGCTGAAATGGAGGCAACAAAGGTTCGTTTTATTAGTGGGCTAATGTAAAAACTTTGATACACAAATAATTTTCGAAGTTCTGTCTCTTGCAAATCTTTTGGCCCATTCCTTTGTGTCCAACTTTGCAAGTTGGTTTATATTGTGGAGACAAAATTATATTTTGGTTCTTTTTATTCCTCACTAGTGTGCACGGCTACAGCTGCTCCTTATTTAAGATATCAAGGGGAGTTAAATAATAATCTGAGAATCACCCATACTGAATAGTGTGTTAGTCTATGAACTCTAATATGTTTTACTAAGTGTTCATGTTTTTGTATCATGAAGATGTGCATTTTCTTTTTACAGGCCTCTGTTGGAAACAACAGAATGGGGAAGGAAGTGATCAGTGCCCAGCAAGCGGAAAATCTCAAAATGAAAGAAAAGAGAAAGCGGGAGTGAGAGGTTTCATAATTTTTCCCTCTAGTTTGTTTCATTTCTGGATGCTTGTTATGACATAAATGTTGATTATGTGGAGGCACTACTTTGATGTAGATAAACTTTCCACGAAAGAAGCGTCGTAGGCTGGAAGCTGCTCAAGAGATGGAGGACGAAGGCGATGACATCGAACAGGTCTGTTTTATCATCGCTTTTGCAGATGCATTAACTGAATCATATTCCTTGTTGGTGGGGAGTTTGTCTAGAGTCATTAAGTACGTGGACACAGAAAAATTGCAGGGTGGACACTGTGGTAAGAAAGAGAAAGAAGGAAAGTTACTTGTAGATGTGGCTTATAGAAAGGCTAAAGCAGTGAAGGCTATGAAGAAGGCACAAGATGCTGACAAGCTTTTGAAGAAGCCGGGTAAAAAATCTAAACGTCCAAATAGAACTCAATCAAGGCCAGAAGAGATGCGGGACCTCTTCCAGAGTGAAATGAGTGAGCGGAAACAAAGAAAAAGTGCTGCTGTACCAGGCAAGAAAAAGTCATTCAAAAGCAAGTCAAGGTATGGATCAAATTGAGCTCATACTTTTTATGAATTCTCCTAGACTTGGGAGGCAACCACATTGCACATGGGGATTAGTTTTTTATAAGAAGGAATTCCTTCACAAAATCCTATTACTAACTAATAAACAACGTCAGATCTTACAAGAGTTGAACCCTTGCGTGTTACCTTTGTATTGCATTTGGTCCATGTGCTTTGTGAGATAAAAGTTCATTGCTCATGTAAGGTTTTAATTGCAGGTACAAGCGAAAGTAGCGGTGACAATTATTTTGCATCTTAACGTTCCTGTACCCATAGCGTCAAAGTGACCAAAATCAACCTTCATCTCTCATCGGGTTTCATGTCCTCGGTGCCAAGCTCTTCATCCATTGCTAATTTATTCTGCAATCTCCAACTTTTGTGATGTAGACCCATATCTGCAGCAAGGTATGTAGGAACATTTTGGTACATACCTGCCCAATTGCATTTTTGAGCTGTTTCTTTTGTAATGTTTTATAGGGCATTTACGCCGTCGAGCATTTTGTTTGTGACATTACTTGGACCAGTTGAGCTGATAAGCATAAAAGTAAAGTTATTCTTCCAAGCTAGTACATGTATCATATTTATTTGTTTGGCCCGCTTGAATCATTTCCAATCTTAAAGATCAAATCTTGTAATCTGATCCATTCAAACCTACAAGGGTCCTTTTGGTTTATTTTCTCTGATTTTGGGGATTATACTCGGTTGCTAATAATACAATTTTAACCCATTATCATGATTGATCTCACTAGACCTTTCTAAACCTGATTTCTAAACCTCAGGTTTAGAAGAAATCTGACAAATACAATTTTCTCTCCTTTCATGAAATGGACTAGAATCCCTGAACCTGAATGGAAATTTCACCAAATCTGCGAATCTGTGGTTATTAGCAGAGAGAACTTGGTTCTTATTTATCTGAATATTGTTTACCCACCAACCTGCTAATTTTTATTCACACAGTCATCATGGTTATGGAGACTGATTGCTTATTTAGAGAAGGTCTCAAGTAGACTGACACCCACTACAAAATTAGTAATTATCCAATTTTTAAAGGAGCTTTGGATTCTTACCAGGAAATTTTAAGGGATATCATCATGCACCCAAGGAAATAATGTGGCAGTTCTCTTGTTTGTAATTGTCTTTTATGTGTTCGTGTTGGGATCAAGTGAAGGGGTTCTGGGGATTTTTATTTTAAGTTTGATGCCCCCAAATTTAATCATGTACATAGAAATAAATAAATAATTTTTTGTTGGATGATTCCTCCACCAGAAAATTTTAGTTCATACAGAGATACCTAGCATAGAAGAACCTTTTGAGGCTTTTATGGACGTCACTATTTTGTAAAAATTTTATGTGGGTGAAATAATGTTAAATTCTAGTGGAAAATTAGACTAAATGCAATGCTGGAATTGCACTGGCCAAAGCTGCAGATCTATGATGGTTTTAGACAACCTAATTTAGCATGTATTTAGTACTATGAGTTATCTTTCTAAAGTATCTTTGTACATTTACATGTCATTCTGTCTATTGTAACCTAATTTCATGAAAATGGTAAGCTAAAATGATGGGTTGTTTGATCAAACGGGACTTTAACAAGCCTATATAAGACAGGTAGCATATGAACCCATTATTTGTTTGATCGAACAGTTGCTTCAAGACTGTGATAAGATGGAATCAAATGAATATAGGACAATGGTCCTATGTACCATTGAAATTCTATCTGTATTGTATAGTGAAAAAAGAAAGTGACTTGCTCCCTCCTTTTGTTATGCTGCAATTCATTTCATTGACCCCTCCACAGACCCCATCCCTTCCTTCAGTCTCTCCTCTCCTTCACATATTTCTGTCTTTACTCAAATATAGCAAATTAATGATTTTATTTGCACCATGTGTAGATTTTCCCAGCATTTTCTTGGGTATATAGCTGCTATTTTTAATGTTTTTTCATCTCTTCACTTCTGTCTGTCAGTGTTATTGATGGATGTTAAAGAAGCTAATGAGAAGAAACTTGATGAGGCTGACGTGCTTCACCAAGCTTTCGTCGGAAGAACGCCAATAATTCAAAATCTGGAATTCATATTATCTGATTTAGATGTTCATGAAGACTTGTATCAGCTTATCAAATATTCTTATGGGGAATATGTTGTGTCTAATTTGGCATATGTTGTGTCTAATTTGGTTATGGTTCACTATTAGGATGGGTTTGACAAAGTGTGGAGTTTTAGTTTTATAGCCAAAATTATTTCAGTGTTTATATATGATGGGTGCAGGGGGTCTCCAAATTCCAGGATGCACTGTAGGCTTTCCATGTGGAGAAGGTGGCTTTGTATGCGGACCATACACAAGCCGGCCTCGTCCATGATGATCTCCAATGCTGTAAAGGGGATATTGTCAAAATAATCACATTTTTTTTTTATGAAATTTAGACTTTTTATTAGAATTAGTGGCAAAAAATAACCATTGAATTACTTGCAATTGCAGATTATTAGATACTCTTTTTTTGGCCTGAAGGAGGCACTTGGTTTTGCACCTTCTTGGCTCTTGTGGCTCAGGTATAATTTACTCTGTTGTCTGTTATCTGAAAGTGAGTGTTATGTGAAGTTCATTTCAACAATCCTAGTGATTTCTGCAGATATAGCACCTTTTTGATATTATATCCATCGGTGCTTATAACATTATCAATTTGTGGGTTTTTTTTTTTTTTTTTTTTTTTTTTCGTTTTTTGAATAATGAAACAAAAACCACCAAAAGCAATAATCCTTTTTTTTCATCTCTTATGCATTTTGAGTTGCATTGTTTGTGTTATTTGAAGTAATTTTCGCTCTCACAGAATGGGTATAGGTTGGATTTGGGTATAGGGTCAAGAGATGTGAGTGAGTTGAAGTATAGGGTAAAGAAGTTTGGGTTGATTTCAGTCTGGGTTATTTTTTTTTAAAATTTATTTATTTGTGTTCTTGCTCAAAAGGTGTTGGCTTTTTGTTTGGTTATTGAGCTTAGCTAATACCCACTTTGCTTCTCCTAAGTGGATTGTAAACCAATTGTTTGTGAAGTTTTCTATGAGGACACCCATTGCTCAGGAAAACATTCTTTGAAATTTTGTGTGCGCGCGTTTGTGTGTGTGTGTGTTTTTTTTTTAAAGTTGGAAAAATAGTTCTGCACAAATTGACTTTAGTCATTTAACCGGAGTTAAATATAGGTTATAGCTTTGAAGAAATTTTCTTTTTCTTTGATGAATTGATGGGTTTTATTTCTCCTTTAGGAAACCATGATATTCTCCTCAATACAGAAGTGACCGCGGTGTGACACAATATGTTTGCTTTCAAAACCAAAGATATGATTGATTTCTAATTGATGGTTGCTATGTGTTATTTGAAGAATGGGAATCACTTTACAATATTACAAGATGATTGTCATCCACACTTCTTTTGTTCTCCATGAGTTGAATGGTAGGAATATCATACTAATGTAAAATGCCAAGGCCTTCAAGTGTTGGATTCTTTGGTTACCGCCTCATCTATTCTTCTTATAGTCTTCCTTGTGCTTCTCTAGAACCTCAGCATACTATGCGACTCTAAACTATGTCATTTTTTGTAGAACTCTTCTACGGTGCCTAGTGCCTGCTACCACCAGGTACAATACCAGGCACCGTAAAAATGGGGTTTTTTGTATTCAACCATGATAGTACTAGTGTGTAAATACTATGCGACTCTGAATTTGACTGTTTAAGTCATGGGCTTTTCTGTTTTTTTGTAACATGCGATGTGTTATGATTACTGGCTTTTACTGCATATGTATGCAAATAGTCCCATAATCCCTTAAATTGGAGATAGTAAATAAGAGGAATACAGTATTTTAAACAGAGGCCATTGTAGCTTCTTAAACATTTCAGATTCCAGTATGATTTTCTAGCTGTCATTTCACTATCAAATTGTCTATACTGATTCTTTGCTTTTCGTAATCTCAATCTCAGGTTGCAAACTTCAGCGTAGAACCAGTGGGCGTGGAGAGCGTCCCAAGGTTCTTTACTACCTTCTTGTCTTTCAAAAAGTGTTTGAATAAGTTTGCTAAATTGAAATGCTTTAAAAATCTAGTGGTTAACATCTTTTATATGATTCAGATTTTATGTATTTTAAATTCTGTGGTCGTTTTGGTTCTTATTGTAAGATGGGAAAGCTTAAAAAAGCGTATCCGCCCAAGTGATATTACAATAAATATCAGGAAATGTGCTCTGGTTCCAAAGTATCTTGTCCCTGGTGAAAAGTGAGAGTTCAGTTGTTTGTGTTTGAATTTCTAGATTAGGATTAGTTCAACACTTTGTCCAGGTTCTGAAATATCTGTGTTGCTGATACAGGTGGAAAGAAGTAAAGCATGACAACATTGTGACATGGTTAGCCTTTTGGAATGATCCAATTAATCCAAAAGAGTTCAAATATGTCTTCTTGGCTGCTAGCAGTTCATTGAATGGTCAAATTGACAAGGAGAAATATGAGAAGGCAAGGCTACTGAAGGTATATATAAAACAGTTTAATTTATCAGCTTTGATTTCTTGACTAGTATCTATCAGCTTAGCTGTTAATTAGTCAAGGTGCTTAATGCCTTCTCACACTCTTACTGAAACAAAACTACATACATAATATTAGATCTAATTACAGTAAGGATTTCACGACCAAAGATGTTACAAAGCGAAGGCAAATAGCAATTGCTACTTCCTTATTGATAAGTTAGCTCTCACTTCTCAGGGCAGGCAATGACAAGGTAATATCTAGTTGAATTTTTTTTCTTCTATGTCTATGGTGCATTTTTTTTCCTCATTAAAAGCCTAAGCTTTTTAATTAATTTATTTAATGATTTTATATTATTATTTTACATCAGTGTATTTTCTTGTGATCTATACTGGTTCACATATGTGCATTTGATTATAGGATTTTTTCAACATGCTGGTACAAATTCAACAGCTATATTGAATGGAATGCTTTTGCTCTTTTGTTTTCATTTTAATTTGAACTTTTAGTAAAGCAATGTTTAGTTTATTATTTCATGAATTTGTGACTGCTTAAAATAGTAGACTGTCTGAAAATGTTATTTGCAGTTGGGTTGTAAAAGTACCTGCAACTCATTGATTTTTTCAAAGAACTAAGTTGATTCTACAGGTTTCTTGTAAAATTCATGAAAGTCCATTTGTACACCATACAAATTTGCTTTGGAAAAGGCATGGAACAAGGGGGTACGGAAACGATGTTGTTCCTTGGCTCTCCTTCTCTTTATGCTACTCTTGTATACTATCCTTTCTAATGTAATTCTGACCTGTTTCAGGTTTTTTACTTTGGAAAAGTGTTAATACAGGCTTACTCTTAAATAAATAAAAAAATCTCCACGCGACTAAAGCGTAGTGTCTCTAGACTTTAGCCTTATCTGGCTGTTCTTATTTTGGTTTGTTGTCTTTGCAGGATGACGATGAGGCAGAGACAGTGGGCTGTTGCACACTTAAAGTGGAAAATGTTGAACTGGTTCCTCCGAACAAGTTACAGGTAGATGGCAAATTTACAATCTAAGATTCTTCCAATGTTGTTTTGGTTCTGTACGTTGACGAGTAAATCATTTGTGAATTTGAGGCTTTTAATGATGGAAGTAATGTTCATACGATCAAGTTCCATTGGGAGTAGTTAATCTGGAACTGGAGAGACAACTGAGATGGGTTTTGTCAATGGTAGTTTGGACATATAATGTAATGTAGGATGTGGTTTTGACATCTCTCCACCATGAAGATCATCCTCACAGAAATCAGCTCATTTAACATTTTGAAACACGATCTTTTATTTTATTCAAATCATAAGTTAGCTCTTTTTTATAATAAAAAAAATCATAAATCAAGGGTATAAAGGGATAAACACTTCATTGCTCCAAGATTTTCGATGTCAAGTAATTGTTCTTCCCTGCAGTCTTCTTTTATGTTCTTTTGCCGGGGTGAAGTTTTTATATATGTTAATCAGTAACGGCAATGGAACATTTAAATCCTAAATTAATAATAAATTGTGATGGTTTTTACAGAGGAATCAACAGGAGTATTAAGAAAAGCTGAAAGTGAGTACAAGGGGCATCGCTTGAGAACCCGTGATCTGCTATCGACAATGCGACGCCAAGATGTCATTGACATGTAAAAAGAAAACATAGTACTGATTGCATGCCTCATCTTCATCGGAAAACCACCCTTGATCTCATGCTAATTTTGTTCAGGTTAATACTATGGGCTGGCTTTTTCTTCTTCTCTTGTGCTGTTCTTTATGTCGTCTCGAAACGGATTGGGCTGCTCAAGTTGCAGAGAAAGGTTACTGCTGCAATAAAGGCAGGGATGGCTGGACAAGGGGACATCAGACCTGAGGCCATCAAAGATGGGTTAGATCAGTTTCAGCTTCAGAACAAAGTAGTGCCAAATGTTGATAATATGCGTGATGAACTCTGAAATGAGCTTTGACGTGAGGATTGTGTTCCAAAGTACCAAAGGTTGGATTTTGCAGAAGTAAGCCAGATTAACAGAGAGTTTCGTATTTAGCTGAAGTACCTTTTTGTAATATGATGCCAGCTATATGTTCAAAGGTTAGCAACAAGAGACTATTCAGTACATCTCTCTCAAGCTAGCAATTTTCAGTAACTGAGGATGTGCCAAATTGTAATGTATGCAAGCCATCTCGGATATGATAAAACCTCACTATGTAACCCAACTCCCTCTACAAAAAAGTTTCCTCTTGGATACAAGCATTTGTACTGTATTTTTTTGTTGCTTAGGTATGTGCCCACCATTCATGGCTGATCTGCGGCTTCGTGTACGTACTTACATTTGCTAGTAAAGATGTGTTTCAAATAATCCCTAAAAAAAAAGAAGCAGCAGCACATTTAAATTTTTTAACTTGCCACGGCTTAAAACCGTGGCTAACATTATTGCAACGGCTTAGAACCGTTGCCATAACGTGCCACGGCTTATAACCGTGGCTAGTACTTGCCACGGCTTAAAACCGTGGCTAAAACTATTGCAACGGCTTAGAACCGTGGCTAAATTAGCAACCGTCCTCGAGCATAAAACCGTTGCTAATATGTTTTGCCACGGTTTTTAGCCGTTAATGGTGATTTGGCGACACCTCTACTGCCCACGGCTCTAAGCCGTGACAATTGGTTACCCCCACGGTTCCAAACCGTTGCTGATGGGTGTTTTTGGTGTAGTGATTTAATCTAAACCAATGCTTAGCTTATATATGTGTGCGTGTAGGTTGCAATTGGTCGTGTCAAATCTAACTGTTTTTCTTGGCTTGGCAGGCAGAAAGAAGGCGGAAGTTAGGATTGCCACCAGAAGATCCTGCAGAGGCCAAAGCTGCACCACCAGTTCAAGAAAAAAAGGTATAGCTTGTATGATGTACAAAATCTTGTTTAGTTTCCTGCTTAATAGTTCAACACTGTTTACATATTCAACAAGTAAATTCGCAATAGTTCAGCACTACTTCCTGTTTAGTTTCCGGCTTAATTTCCATCATTTTCGTTATGTTAAATGTGTAGAACAAAACTAAAGGTTTTTTTGGTTGCATGGAATCCATGGCAAGACCAGTTACCTATAAGTTGAATCTACAACGACTGGTACATTCAACTTAAATCCTAGAAAAAACTAAGCTATGAAGCATGTAACCCTTTGAACATTGCCTTGTAATATTGAAACCTAACTTGTCGAACCAATCTCACGCAATCTTCAAGGAGCAAAAATTGCAATTACATAGGTGGACTCCTCGGGATATTAAATCTCTGATGAACTGAAACTGATTGGAAAGATGGAGGGAGTAGGGTACTCCCATGTATTCCATGTCTATTGAATACTAGTTGATTAAGCAGACACTCTTAGATATTATTCTAGTAAACTAATTTGCTTCCTATGCCAATTCATGGGCCTCAAAGGGAGATGATTAAGGGGAAGATAGCCTCCTCATGGTATGGTTCCTATGGAGGTTATCCTCATAAAAGTGTCACTCTCAATCTTTTAATTTTCATGAGTGTTTGACTAAAGTTATCTTTTAATTTTTTGTGTGTAGAAATGTCAACAATTCCTTTAGATAAGTCATGGATGAACAAACGGGGAAGTGCAATGTATATATACGACGTTAGACAATTCCAAAAGTTTGTTGAGGATAATGCAAATGGAGAGAGTCTTTTTCCTTGCCCATGTGTTCGATGTAGGAACTCGAGGGGAAACATTAGTGTTGACGATATAGGTATTCATTTGTTAAGCCATGGCATTGATACCAATTATGTCACGTGGATACATCATGGAGAGAATATAAACAAGCAGGTGATTGATGTACCTATGACAGAAGTGGTTGAACCTGATGATGCCTTTGAATATCCTAGGATGAGCGACCTAGTTGATGATGTATTCCTCAACATGCAAACTGTGGAGGCTGATGATGGGATAAATGACTTGAATGACACCGTCGAAGAATGTTTTGGCGGTAATCCAGAAGGTGGTCCGGAACTTTCTTGTGAACCTGAGACAGTTATGAACAAGAAGTATAAAAAGTATAAGGAAAAAGCGACTGTGCCTTTGTACAATGGATGTCCTAAGGATAAGACCACGTTGTCCACCATTATTGAAATGCAGAATTTCAAGACTCGTTTTAGTTGGAGTGGTAATAGTGTGATGATGTTGTTAAAATGGCTAAAAACCTTATTGCCGGATGATTGTAATTTGCCAGATAACTACCCAAACATGAAAAACAAAATTAAAGATACGGGGATGGAATGTAAGACAATACATGCATGTGCCAATGGATGCATACTCTATTGGAAAGAATATGAGGGTCTGGTTACTTGTCCAAAATGTGGTTCTGGTAGGTATAAGGTTTATGTGGATGACGATGACAACGAGTCTGGCAAGGTATACAGGAAAGAAGCTAAAAAGGTTGTAAAGTATTTTCCATTGATTCCAAGGTTGAAAAGATTTTTTAGCATACCGTGGATTGGTGAAGCAATGACTTGGCACAATGATGCTTGTTCAGATGGGAATTTGATGAGACATCCATGTGATTCAGCACAATGGACTTCAACAAATATGAGATGGCCAGAGTTTGCCTCTGATAGTAGGAATTTGAGACTTGCAATATCGATTGATGGTTTTAACCCACGTGGAAATCTAAGTAATGCTTATAGTTGTTGGCCAGTAATAATAGCACCTTTGAATCTTCCACCTTCTTTATGCATGAAAAAGGAGTTTGTTTGTTAACCTTGTTAATATCAGGGCCAAAAGCACCCGGAAAGAATATTGATGTTTACCTGGAGCCATTTGTAGAAAAGTTGAAGGAATTGTGGGCAGATGGTGTTTCAACTTGGGATGTGTGTACTAAAAGCAATTTTCGGTTCAAAGCAATGTTATTTTGGGGTATCCATGACTTTCCTGCTTATGGGACTCTAGCTGGTTGTAATGTTCATGGTTATAATGCATGCCCTATTTGTGTTGATGATGTAGAATTTGAACGTCTTTCAAACAGTCGGAAGATATGCTATAGAGGCCATCGACGTTTTTTACCTACAAAACACAAGTTTAGAGATGACAAGGTATTCAACAAAGATGTTGAACATCATCGTGCTCCACGACGATTATCTGGAGAAGAAGTTGAACGAAGGATAGTGGAAAATTTTGAAGGTAGTTCTACACAAGGTAGGGTTAGTGGTCAAAAGCGCAGAATATGGTTGATAATGATAACGTCAATGATGAACCAACCAATAACATTGCGCCACCGTGATCTAGAAGGTCCATTTTATTTGATTTGCCGTACTGGAAGTTTGTTGAGCTACGACATAATATTGATGTGATGCATACTGAAAAGAATGTCATTGAACACTTATTGAACATTTTGTGGAATGTCTCTAAGAAAACAAAGGATGGTGAGAATGCTCGAAAAGATATGGAAGACATGGGAACTCATAAGAGATATTGGTTGAGCCATGACACTGAAACGGGAAAAACTTCAATGCCAAAAGCATCATTTGCCTTGACCAATAAAGAAAAAAAAGTATTTATGAATACACTAAAAGAGTTGAAATTGCCGAGTGGATTTTCATCCAAGTTGAGTAATTGCGTTCTTGGCAATCCCCTGGAGCTAAGAGGACTGAAGTCACATGACTACCATGTCATTATGCAACATTTACTTCCATTTTTGCTTAGACATGTATTTCGTGACAAGAAGGATAAAGATTTAAGAATTGTTGTTCAAAGAATTAGCTTATTCTTTAATATCTTATGCGCTAAAGTAATCAACAAAACAGATCTTCAGTTGGCACACAAAGGTGTGATTGAGGCAATCTGTGTCCTTGAAATGGAGCTTCCGCCTTCATTCTTTGTTATAAGTGTGCATTGCATGGCTCATCTAACCGAGGAAGCAATGCTTGGTGGTCCAGTTCAATATCGATGGATGTATCCCTTTGAGCAGTAAATAACTTTTCTAATTTTAGTGCACGTCATCACGTTATCTTATTATATTATATACTAATTTATCATTTTATTTATGATTGATAGGTTAATGAAACGATACAAAGACTATGCTAAAAATTTCAGATACATAGAAGGATCAATAGCAGAAGCATACCTTGTAGATGAATCTGTTACATACTGCATGGAGTATATGACAAAACCACGGTTCGAAACTCACAAACACAGTCAAAAGGAGTGGCTTGATGTAGATGATGAGTATGCCGATGAAAAGCCATTGGATAAAGGAAAAAACTATATGCTAAATAATGTACAATTTAAACAAGCTCGAAGATGGATTTTCTATGCACTTGCTGATTTGAGTGATTGGGAAGAGTAAGATATATAATATTTTAGTTTTTTTTAATAACTAGAAATCTAGAATTATGATAATATGGTAACTTGTGCAGAAAATACAATGAATATTGCATGGAGTTGGCTACACAAAGTAAAAAAAAAAGGTTAAGGAAATTCGTTGAGAAAGCCACTGATTTTATTCCTTGGTTGTGTAATGAGGTATTTTATAATGTGTATTTATTCATATATATATATATATATATATATATATATATATATATATATATATATATATATATATATATATATAAGTTTTTTTTTCAGATTTCAGTTCTAAGATCATTTGTTTTACAATGTAGTTGGAGAAGGCCGGGGAAACAAATACCACACTTTGGAGGTTAGCCAATGGTCCACAATTTTTGGCAACCCAATATCCAAAATATTGTGTAAATGGTTTCACATTTGCGACAAGTTCGTCGGATGAATGTTTGGTGACACAAGATAGTGGTGTCTCCATGGATGCCATTGCTCTCTTTGTTGCTAGTAAGAAAGATAAGAGGCCAAAGGACAAACTAGTCATATGGTATGGAGTTGTTAAAGACATACTCACTACACCAAAAATACCCATCAGCAACGGTTTGGGACCGTGGGGGTAACCAATTGTCACGGCTTAGAGCCGTGGGCAGTAGAGGCGTCGCGAAATCATCATTGACAGCTATAAACCGTGGCAACACATATTAGCAACGGTTTTATGCTCGAGGACGGTTGATGATTTAGCCACGGTTCTAAGCCGTTGCAATAATTTTAGCCACGGTTCTAAGTCGTTGCAATAATATTAGCCACGGTTTTAAGCCGTGGCAAGTACTGGCCACGGTTTTAAACCGTGGCAAGTTATGGCCACGGTTCTAAGCCGTTGCAATAATTTTAGCCACGGTTTTAAGCCGTGGCAAGTACTGGCCACGGTTTCAAACCGTGGCAAGTTATGGCCACGGTTCTAAGCCGTTGCAATAATTTTAGCCACGGTTTTAAGCCGTGGCAAGTACTGGCCACGGTTTTAAACCGTGGCAAATGATGGCCACGGTTTTAAGCCGTGGCAAATGATGGCCACGGTTTTAAGCCGTGGCAAGAATAAATTACCACGGTTTTAAGCCGTGGCAAGCATGAATTACCACGGTTGTAAGCCGTGGCCAGTCAAAACAAAATTCAAAAAAAAAGAATTCTGGTTTGTTGCGAGGGTTTGAAACCGTTGCAAAATAAAATAATACAAAAAAAATTAATTTTTTTTTGCTGCTGCAGCAAAATCACAGCCACACACTTTTTTTTTTCTTAGTTAAACCTCCAATGGGGAGGGGCAGCTATGGGATGCCAGACCTTTATTACTTATCAAAAAAATTGATTTACAATTAAAACGGGGGTACATTACGACTTTACCCGTATAAAAACCAAACAAAAATGGACAAAAAACCTTGCCCAATCTAAATTACCGCAACCCCAGCCACAAGCTGACAAACAATACTTGAAGACTAAAAGCCCACTAACAATCACTTAAAACAAGCACATAAGCATAAAGAAGTACCAAAAATAAAAACAGAGTTAGCAACTCTGTTGTGGAGTTAGTGCACCTCCCTGCTCAATCCACAGCCTCATTCCTGTAGCACCAACCAGCACTTGCATTCCCACACCAAACAGCACACCACACCCTGCAGTACCCAGGCAACATGTACACGTCTGGCTGCATCTTGCCTTGCAGCAGATCCGCCAGCAACAGTGCCTGGAACAATTCATGCCACCTGCAAAAAGAACAATTTAGTATAGTGGACTTCAGAAGCATAAATCAACAGATTGGTGTAAAATATGGACGACTTAGAATGGTTCTACAATTATATGAACAACAACAGTACTGGATTGAAATCACTTGCTATCATATCATATGAATTGACTATTTATTTTAAAATGCAAATACAATTTATTGACAACAACAGTGCCTACAACAAGTAGAAAAATGCAAATAATATTTCATTGTTCATAGTAATGCATCCACATGACAAGGGACTATTTATTCCATAAATGGAATTGACATTCAAAGATATAGAGCATGTACAATTTTAATTCAGTTACAAAGAAACTATTTACAAGTTTTTCTTTGATTTTCCCTCTCATAGATTTCTACTTTTGCGCTATCTATACTAACAAGAATAAAAAAAAAATTGTAGCATTTGTTTTGAAGGAAAAGGATCACTGAATGATAGGAAAGGACTAGGGGCAACAAAAACCTTACAGCATGGAAACGACACGGGTGAGAGCTGTGGCTAGTGATAGAGAAACCATATAGCCTTGGAATGCTTTGAATGGGATAAAAGTCTTCCTACAAGTGCTTCATTGTTCCTGTTCGACAACAGTTACTAGCAACCAACGCAACTTTTCAGTGCATCAGTGAGAGGGCATCACGGGTACGATCTAGCAGGTTCAATGTTGTGGCAGCTATGTGATCTCCAGTCAAGCCTGCAAGATTCAGTTGTTCCTTTGCCGAAGCATGCTCTATGTAGTTGTCTGGTAGAACAATTGGCCGCTATTGAAAATTACCCAAAATTGGAATTGTAAGCACAGCAACACATATTTCGAAATCAATAATATTAGTTTTGATCTAATTAATAATAGCTGCAACATCTCAAATGTGACCTGTTAGGTGTGACTGCATCTATAATTTAGCAATAGTTGGTGGTAGAAGCAAACTAAGAGGCTATCATCTTATTAGGTCTGTTAGTAAAGAAAAATCACAAAGTTATAAATGGGTCCAGTTTCAAGAATTTGATTAAAAAACATGGAAATGGCAATGTAATGCCTAATGTTGCCACTGAGCCAACTAATTAAAGATGACTACTATCATCATATACCCTATCCCTAGACCTGACTATCATCATATACCCTATCATC
This sequence comes from Berberis vulgaris, assembly GCA_963556465.1. Lineage (NCBI taxonomy): Eukaryota > Viridiplantae > Streptophyta > Magnoliopsida > Ranunculales > Berberidaceae > Berberis > Berberis vulgaris. The sequence continues at coordinate 58,511,573 of OY747128.1, forward strand.
AACTTCTGCCTTGATCAGATGCAACTTCCGGAATTAAATAATCCGATAGAATAAACACTATAATCATCGGATTTGTATACATGAAGTATAATGGCAAAAAGAATAGCTAGAAAATGAAAACAAATATCAGTCTCTTTGACTGCTAGTGCTGGGAAAGAAGACAAGTCAGTTTCTACATTGGATTGGACACCGTCTAGGCCAATCATACATGTTAAAAGCAGTAGGAAATGGAAAAATTATGCTTGTCATCCTTACATTGTATACCATGTCACCAAAAGAAGATACACGTTATGTATACATGAAGAACAACCAAAAAAGGATTAGCTATATAAAATAAATGCCAATTTCTCTAACCGCCTGGGAAAGAAGAAAATATGTTTCTACAATTGATTGGACTCCATCTAGAACATTGTTTCCCATTACGTTTAAGGTTTGCTTTTTATAAATAGGAATATATGTACCTTGTAAAGAGTTTCTGTATATAAAAAATCCTAAGAGTTTTGACTTTCAACTTCACCACCTAAAATATGTACAAGTGGAGAATTTACCTGATTTGGGAGTTCCATCAACCTTTGCAGATATTCATCCCTCTTCTGGGGATCAGATTCTGCTTGAATCATATTACCAACCTGTAAAGACGAAATCATATTTCCACTAATGCAGTAAATACAAAAAAAAAATTATATGCAATACAAAGAACACAAAATATATCCCTTGCATAAAGCTACTCAGACATTAAAAAAAAATAAAATCTGGATCTCCAAGAAAAAAAGTACCTGCTCCTCCATCATGGATCCAGATATAGATCCTATGGCCCAGCATAAAGTGTTTAAGTTGTTCCAAGACCAATCCTCTCCATTCAATTGCTTACTCAACTTCTTCAACATCTACAAAAATCAAGAAAAGAGCCTATAGTAACTTCTTGGATACACTATAGAATTCCAGTGTTGGTAAAAATAATTAAAATTTTAAATAGCACCTAATGGAAACCATTTACGTAGCACATCCGGGAAAAAATTACAATCTAAAGCTAAATATAACTTGATCAACCACTTCTTTTCAGAAATTGTAGGGATGGTGCACCATCAAATTTTGGAAATAACTTGCATGATGAGAACACCGCTACAATTCAGGATCTCAAGTACTTCAATTTGACAAATAAATCATAAAATCCAAATATCATTTGTACCCTGATAAGTTCTTCTTGCATTTCTAGGTATTCTAGTTTCCTCTCCCTCTCCCTCTCCGCAGAAACTGACTCTAAGAACAGAAAACATTGATCTACTGACATGTCTAACATTTCAATTTTAAATAAATGGATGACAATGACTGACCATGAAAAAGAACAGAAAACAGTAACTAGACTGAGTTGGGAAGATAGTGAAAAGTTGGGCTGGTGATGTATGTCAGGAAAGAGAAGGATGCAAGATAAACATATAGAGAGACATTTGATTCCCCTAAGTCAAACTCAAAAGAACAAATGCCATTCATTTCCTAAATGCTCATATTCAAATTTATCAACTGAAAAGGGTATGGCGAAATTGATGGTGTATACCTTCAGAGATAACTAATAGAGTTCAAAGTAATTTTCTACGAGATATTTGAAGCCGTCACATTGATGGTGTATACCTTCAGAGTCTTTCAAATTGTCTAGAGGATAACCAAACAAAGGCTGATGGGCGAGTGGCTTGGGTCCTAACTGCAGCTCTGCTAGAAGTCTTGCCTCAAACTCAATAGCATGTTCACGCTCTTCCATTAACTGTTTCCTGAAATATCCAGAATTGTCGTAAACTCTGGGGACTGCAAGGTTTTAAACATCAGATGTATTAAGAACATTAAACAATAATAGACCTCACTCACTTAATCAGAATTGTCGTAAACTCTGGGGACTGCAAGGCTCTTCCATGAACTTACCTCTCGCTAGGCCTAATCTTTTCCCTGTAAGGTTTCACCAGGACACGAGTTCCACGAACAAAGTGGGGGTTACCCTTTGATAGTATCACCTTGACAATTTCAGGATACACAAATGTCACAAACCCAAACATTCTTTTCACTTGGCAGGGAATCCTGACATCTTCAACAGGCCCAAAGCTCCTACTAGCACAAAATCAACACAAAAAGATAGGATAAGTACGAGTGAAAAACTATTGAACTTTGCATGCAAAACTATGGTGACATCCTTACTTGAAGTAGTCTGAAACATCTTCCTCAGTGAAGGTTCTCTCAGCTGGGAAAGTCAGATAAATTTGCCTCGAACCAATAACAATTCCACCAGGATCGCTCTTCTCACTCTGGTAATCCATGTATCTTGCTGCATCTTCTGCCAGAACTACCGCATGCTGTCCATGGGGTCTGCAATCCAATTATGATATATCAAACAATTAAGTGCCTAACATTTAAAAGAAAATTACTATTAAGGTAAGTCATTCTCACTTCTGTGAAAGTTGATGATGGCACCTGTCAATAAGTCGAATACTATTCTTCAACCGCGCAAGAAGTTTGGTCAGACTGTAACCAGCCTTCCCATGCCTCTGGCTCTCAGTTAAGTACCCTTCAGCCTGAAGAGTCCGCCCATATTTTTCTTGATACAATAAGGGCAGGGAAGCAATTGAGACAGGGTACCCCCGTCTAGATTTCAAGAGCTCAGTAAGCTCCATCTCTAGCTTCTCCAGAGACCCGGGCAAGAAGAAATGGTTAGGAAACACTAAAACAGAGAACCCATTGTTTAGGAAACACTAAAAAAATCTAATAGAAAGAAAATCATATTTAAATACAAGGATGAACACCAAAGGAGCATCTTTATGTTTTCTTTTTTAATAAAGTCTACAAGAACAAATTCTACCTATTTCCAAAAAAACAAAACTATACCATAAAATTCCAGAACAATTTGAACTGGTGAGCTTGGTTCTAATATTCTCCCTGGGACAGTAAAATGAAAAAATGTCACCTTAGACAGCAGAGAGTGAGCAGGGGAGAGGGAAGTGAGTATAGCATTCTCAGCAAAATGAGTATCACCACATTTTCATTATTTTTAGAATTTCAAAACTCACATAATTGGCTCTCAGTGTCTTTAAAGAATTTCAGAGCAGAGCTCAATGTACAATAGAATTCAGTCAGTAAAAGTTCCCTAATTGCTCCTACTATTCTTACATTTATAGTAGTATCTAAGATGGAGGAAACTAACCGAAGTTATAAGACTTGACAGACTACAAAACATCTAGACATACTGCCCCCTTCACTAGCAGAGCACTAACTGACAGACTCCACCATTCAGAGCACTAACTGACAGACTCCACGATTTACTAACAGAGCAACTAACTGCACCCTTCACTGAATGAAATCAGTGTGGTGACCTTCACCATGATCACTAACAATTCATTCCATTTTCAGTGCAGGGATATGATTTCAGATTGCAATAAACAATAAGTTAGTTTTTTTAATTGAATGAAGAAACACTTTCAATCAAAATGTCAATCCATTTACTAAACCAAACTGCAAATGAAATCAGACATTGATAACTAATAAACATTAAATTTTTTTTATCTCTGCTATCAACAAAAGTAGTAGTATAAGTAGCAGTAGTAAGCAACCAGAGCAGCAGAATAATGTTATAAGCACCAGTTCCATAAACCAACATGACAAATTGATTTGTAGCAAATTCATGCATGATAACTTATCTATCCAAAACCAAAGTGAAGGAAGGAAGAAAGTATTCACATACGCGCGTCCTGAAGAAGTTTGTTTTTTTGTTTTTTATAAATTAAGATAGAAAAGAATATGCTCATGTATTACTTGCTCTCACCTCCAAAATGCAGTCCCTTTCATCTGCATCATCCTTAGGAAGCATGGACATGAGCAGCAGGTTCTGCAGTTGTGCTTCCTGACTTTGAGATAGTTTAGTGCAAGATTTTCTCCTTGTGATCCTGCATATACGATCAAATGAATTAATTCATAAGCTTTTTTCTGCTTTTTTTTAATTCAGAGCGTAGACTCCATGAAAGAAGGGGGCAATTTACCTTAAAATGAACAATCACGTGCCCGTAGTGTATTTTACTCAACTCCTCTTTTGCTGCCACCATTACATTGCTTCCAACATAGTTGTAACTATCAATCATCAAGTTCCACATGATTTTTACACCATACGAAGAAATCACCAACGTCCAAATCCCCCATCATGTCTCCTTTTGGATCACTCTTGTAAAGTTTCACCTCAGTCATATATTTGAAGCATAAGGAAAGTCTGATCTCTGTTGTAGGGTTCAATGATCCATGGCAATCGCAAGAGAATCGATGGATAGGATCTACAACCTCTATTGCTATCGCAATGACATTCTTATGCCAATCACAAACTTTGTAAGTCCTTGACACTGAAGGAACAGGATTGCTTGGAAAAGGAAACCTCGCAACACCTTGAGAAGATGGTGGTGATGGAGATGGTGGTAATGGAGATGGGGGTAATGGATTTTCTGGTTGCCTTGTCGATTGTGCACGGGATGAAGGTGTATCTTCAGTTCTTTGTGTCCCTCCTTATGTTCCCTCACTTGTTGATGGTCTCACATAAGTTCCATTTTCAAGTCTCTCTCGTATCCATTGAACATTTTCTTCCAATCTATCATATTTTTCGCTAAATTTTTTTACTTCCAATGTTTTATCCAAAAGCAATGAACGAGCGGGAAGTGAAGCATCATACTTCCTTTTAGAGACGGTGGTTCCAACACAACGAACACGTCCCCTTTCTTCTTGGCCAAACACTTGGCTTAGAGGATCATTATCAATAGTGAGGTCAGTGGTACCCTGGGTTGAATATTCTTGCAAGGCGCCCTTTTTTGCTTTAACTTGTTCCTTCAAAAGAATGAAAAAATAAAATAAATCAGGACACAATTAATATTCAAACAACTACAAAGTAAATTAAGAATTGTGTATAAAAGACATCATTGGCCACATACCATATATAGTTCAGCACCATGCGTGGGTTTTCCATCCTTTCCCGTGTGACAAGCAATCCATATATCAGTGCGTGTGACAAGTTCCCCATCAGGGTTCTTCTCAACCTATATACTTGAAAGATTAGTCTCAACCTATATAGTTAAATGGTTATTATTGTACTAGTAGCTAGAAACTCAATTACCATTTCATACTCTACTTCTGCAGCACTCTTTTGGCCACCCCCCCATACATACTTTGAAGCCTTTTTGTTTTCGGCATTTTGGGCTCTAATTGCCTTCGCTTCAGGGGTGCTCTCATAGCGAACAAACTCCTTCCAATCATCCTCTCTTACACCATTTGGAACATGCTTCTCTTGTTCCTCAATGGTAGGATACTTATCCAAATAATCCTTCCTAAGATCTGCCTTGAACCTTCTAAAATATTCAGGCATTTTCAAATGCACACTCCTTTTCACATAATTTGGGATGTTGTATTCACGCTGCAAATAAGCCATTGAGATATAAGTTGACAATAAAATAAGACATTATGAAAATCAATGATGTAAAATCTCACCTTGAGGCCATTCCACACATCCTCTTTGTAGTTGTCAGTAACATGGTGCCAACCTTTGAATTTGATGGGCACAAGGGTTTCACAAGCTTTGCAATGTGTTTATTGAAATTTCTAGCACCAGGTCCAACTGCTAAACCATGGACATTGAACTGTATGGTCTTTTTAACTTCACTGTCATCATTTGTAGATGTAGTGACGTCATTGGTGGAGAGATTGCCGCGAGTACTACCCATTTCTATCAATGACATTATAAATATTAACCATTATCAAACAAAAAGAAATAAGAAACAACTATATACACTACATTTATAGATAGTTTCTTTCCACAACATATCACCACAAATAGATTTTTATAAAGCATTGGAAAAACCAATCTGAATACTTAGCTACAAAGCTTCCCTTTCCCAACTCAAAAGTCAAAATAAGAAACAAAGACAAAATAATTGGTCTCAACCAAAGAGGATGACTAAAATAGCACTAGAAATGCATCAAAAAATATTGTAGCATAGTCAATTAAAATTCCAGTAAGCTCTTCAGGTTGGGGTTGTCTTTCAAGATGCTTTGATACACAGTGGGAGTTTCCTTTTTATCGACATTATTGTTCAAGCCTCTTTGAGTATGTAGAACTACATGCCACCCGTCATTTGATTGATCTTTCGAATAAAATACCCCACTTGCTTCTTGAGCTAAAATGAATGGATCCTCTTCCACCTTTCTTTTGTCTTTTAGCTTCGACAAGTTTACCATCTCATGGTTCCAAATTGGGTCCACCTTATATGCATTTTTCTTATCTTCCACTTTGACCCAATCACAATAGAAGACAGTTTCTTTGAAATCTATGTAGTCTAGCACCAGTATGTCTCTAACAACTCCATACCATTTGACTAGTTGGTCCTTTGGCCTCTTATCTTTCTTACTAGCAACAAAATGAGCAATGGCATCCATGGAGACACCACTATCTTGTGTCACCAAACATTCATCCGAAGAACTTGTCGCAAATGTGAAACCATTTACACAATATTTTGGATATCGGGTTGCCAAAAATTGTGGACCATTGGCTAACCTCCAAAGTGCGGTATTTGTTTCCCCAGCCTTCTCCAACTACATTGTAAAACAAATAATCTTAGAACTGAAATCTGAAAATAAAAAATTTATATATATATATATATATATGAATAAATACACATTATAAAATACCTCATTACACAACCAAGGAATAAAATCAGTGGCTTTCTCAACATTTTTCCTTGACCCTTTTTTTTACTTTGTGTAGCCAACTCCATGCAATATTCATTGTATTTTCTGACAAGTTACCATATTATCATAATTCTATATTTCTAGTTATAAAAAAAACTAAAATATTATATATCTTACTCTTCCCAATCACTCGAATCAGCAAGTGCATTGAAAACCCATCTTCGAGCTTGTTTAAATTGTACATTATTTAGCATATAGTTTTTTCCTTTATCCAATGGCTTTTCATCGGCATACTCATCATCACATCAAGCCACTCCTCTTGACTGTGTTTGTGAGTTCTGAACCATGGCTTTGTCATATACTCCATGCAGTATGTAACAGATTCATCAACAAGGTATGATTCTGCTATTGATCCTTCTATGTATCTGAAATTTTTAGCATAGTCTTTGTATCTGAAATTCTTTGAATAGCAATTCTTAAATCTTTATCCTTCTTTTCACGAAAAACATGTCTAAGCAAAACTGGAAGTAAATGTTGCATAATGACATGGTAGTCATGTGACTTCAGTCCTCTTAGCTCCAGGGGATTGCCAAGAACGCAATTACTCAACTTGGATGAAAATCCACTCGGCAATTTCAACTCTTTTAGTGTATTCATAAATACTTTTTTTTCTTTCTTGGTCAAGGCAAATGATGCTTTTGGCATTGAAGTTTTTCCCGTTTCATTGTCATGGCTCAACCAATATCTCTTATGAGTTCCCATGTCTTCCATATCTTTTCGAGCATTCTCACCATCCTTTGTTTTCTTAGAGACATTCAATAATATGTTCAATAAGTGTTCAATGACATTTTTTTCAGTATGCATCACATCAATATTATGTCGTAGCTCAACAAACTTCCAGTACGGCAAATCAAATAAAATGGACCTTCTAGACCACGGTGGTGCAATGTTATTGGTTAGTTCATCATTGACGTTATCATTATCAACCATATTCTTGCGCTTTTGGCCACTAACCCTACCTTGTGTAGAACTACCTTCAAAATTTTCCACTATCCTTCGTTCAACTTCTTCGCCAGATAATCGTCGTGGAGCACGACGATGTTCAACATCGTTGTTGAATCCCTTGTCATCTCTAAACTTGTGTTTTGTAGGTAAAAAACGTCGATGGCCTCTATAGCATATCTTCCGACTGTTTGAAAGACGTTCAGATTCTACATCATCAACACAAATAGGGCATGCATTATAACCATGAACATTACAACCAGCTAGAGTCCCATAAGCAGGAAAGTCATGGATACCCCAAAACAACATTGCTTTCAACCGAAAATTGCTTTTAGTAGACACATCCCAAGTTGAAACACCTTCTGCCCACAATTCCTTCAACTCTTCTACTAATGGCTTCTGGTAAACATCAATATTCTTTCCGGGTGCTTTTGGCCCTGATATTAACAAGGTTAACAAACAAAACTCCTTTTTCTTGCATAAAGAAGGTGGAAGATTCAAAGGTGCTATTATTACTGGCCAACAACTATAAGCATTACTTAGATTTCCACGTGGGTTAAAACCATTAGTCGATATTGCAAGTCTCAAATTCCTATTATCAGAGGAAAACTCTGGCCATCTCATATTTGTTGAAGTCCATTGTGCTGAATCACATGGATGTCTCATCAAATTCCCATATGAACAAGCATCCTTGTGCCAAGTCATTGCTTCACCAATCCACGGTATGCAATAAAATCTTTTCAACCTTGGAATCAATGGAAAATACTTTACGACCTTTTTAGCTTATTTCCTGTATACCTTGCCAGACTCGTTGTCATCGACATCCACATAAACCTTATACCTACCAGAACCACATTTTGGACAAGTAACCAGACCCTCATATTCTTTCCAATAGAGTATGCATCCATTGGCACATGCATGTATTGTCTTACATTCCATCCCCATATCTTTAATTGTGTTTTCATGTTTGGGTAGTTATATGGCAAATTAAAATCATTCGGCAATAAGGTTTTTAGCCATTTTAACAACATCATCACACTATTACCACTCCAACTAAAACGAGTCTTGAAATTCTGCAATTCAATAATGGTGGACAACGTGGTCTTATCATTAGGACACCCATTGTACAAAGGCACAATCGCTTTTTCCCTATACTTTTGATACTTCTTGTTTATAACTGTCTCAGGTTCACATGAAAGTTTCGGACCACCTTCTGGATTACCGCCAAAACTTTCTTCGACAGTGTCAATCAAGTCATTTATCCCATAATCAGCCTCCACAGTTTGCATGTTGAGGAATACATCATCAACTAGGTTGCTCATGCTAGGATATTCAAAGGCATCATCAGGTTCAACCACTACTGTCATAGGTACACCAATCACCTGCTTGTTTATATTCTCTCCATGATGTATCCACGTGACATAATTGGTATCAATGCCATGGCTTAACAAATGAACACCTATGTCGTCAACACTAATGTTTCCCCTCGAGTTCCTACATCGAACACATGGGCAAGGAAAAAGACTCTCTCCATTTGCATTATCCTCAACAAACTTTTGGAACTGTCTAACGCCGTTTATATACATTGCACTTCCCTGTTTGTTCATCCATGAGTTATATAAAGGAATTGTTGACATTTCTACAAACAAAAAATTAAAAGATTAACTTTAGTCAAACACTTATGAAAATTCAAATATTGAGAGTGACACTTTTACGAGGATAACCTCCATAGGAACCATACCATGAGGAGGCTATCTTCCCCTTAATCATCTCCCTTTGAGGCCCATGAATTGGCATAAGAAGCAAATTAGTTTACTAGAATAATATCTAAGAGTGTCTGCTTAATCAACTAGTATTCAATAGACATGGAATACATGGGAGTACCCTACTACCTCCATCTTTACAATCAGTTTCAGTTCATCTGATACCAATTTTGCACCCAGGACTACTAGGTTTCAGAAAGCAAACTAAACTTACAGTCTAGAACAGATAGTTGAACACAGCAGAAATAACATACAGAAATAGTAAAACACACAGATAAAAATAGACAAAAATAACATTAATCATTTGAAGATAATTCTTTGAACAGTTCAAGATAACGATGCCGATACTAGATTACCGCTAATATAACGAGGTGTTCATCCAAGAATTGTTCTTAGAATTGTTTTGACAAAACAAATAGAAATAAAGATATGCTTTTTTTTACACTACCTCCATCTTTCCAATCAGTTTCAGTTCATCTGATACCAATTTTGCACCCAAGACTACTAGGTTTCAGAAAGCAAACTAATCTCACAGTCTAGAACAGATAGTTGAACACAGGAGAAATAACATACAGAAATAGTAAAACACACAGAAAAAAATAGACAAGAATAACAATAATCATTTGAAGATAATTCTTTGAACAGTTCAAGAGAACAGTGTCGATACTAGGTTACCGCTAGTATAACGAGGTGTTCATTCAAGAATTGTTCTTAGAATTGTTTTGAGAAAACAAATAGAAATAAAGATATGCTTTTATTGACACTACCTCCATCTTTCCAATCAGTTTCAGTTCATCTGATACCAATTTTGCACCCAGGACTAATAGGTTCCAGAAAGCAAACCAAACTTACAGTCTAGAACAGATAGTTGAACACAGAAGAAAGAACATACAAAAAGAGTAAAACACACAGATAAAAATAGATATGAATAACAATAATCATTTGAAGATAAATCTTTGAACAGTTCAAGAGAACGGTGCCGATACTAGGTTACCGCTAGTATAACGAGGTGTTCCTCCAAGAATTGTTCTTAGAATTGTTTTGAGAAAACAAATAGAAATAAAGATATGCTTTTATTGACACTAACTCCATCTTTCTAATCAGTTTCAGTTCATCTGATACCAAATTTGCACCCAAGACTACTAGGTTTCAGAAAGCAAACTAAACTTACAGTCTAGAACAGATAGTTGAACACAGGAGAAAGAACATACAAAAATAGTAAAACACAAAGATAAAAATAGACGAGAATAACAATAATCATTTGAAGATAATTCTTTGAACAGTTCAAGAGAACGGTGCCGATACTAGGTTACCGCTAGTATAACGAGGTGTTCATCCAAGAATTGTTCTTAGAATTGTTTTGAGAAAACAATAGAAATAAAGACATGCTTTTATTGACACTACCTCCATCTTTCCAATCAGTTTCAGTTCATCTAATACCAATTTTGCGCCCAGGACTACTAGGTTTCAGAAAGCAAACTAAACTTACAGTCTAGAACAGATAGTTGAACAAAGGAGAAAGAACATACAGAAATAGTAAAACACACAGATAAAAATAGACAAGAATAACAATAATCATTTGAAGATAATTCTTTAAATAGTTCAAGAGAATGGTGTCGATATTAGGTTACCGCTAGTATAACGAGGTGTTCAACCAAGAATTGTTCTTAGAATTGTTTTTAGAAAACAAATAGAAATAAAGATATGCTTTTATAGACACTACCTCCATCTTTCCAATAAGTTTCAGTTCATCTGATACCAATTTTGCACCCAGGACTACTAGGTTTCAGAAAGCAAACTAAACTTACAGTCTAGAACAGATAGTTGAACACAGGAGAAAGAACATACAAAAATAGTAAAACACACAGATAAAAATAGACGAGAATAACGATAATCATTTGAAGATAATTCTTTGAACAATTCAAGAGAACGGTGCCGATACTAGGTTACCACTAGTATAACGAGGTGTTCATCCAAGAATTGTTCTTAGAATTGTTTTGAGAAAACAATAGAAATAAAGATATGCTTTTATTGACACTACCTCCATCTTTCCAATCAGTTTCAGTTCATCTAATACCAATTTTGCGCCCAGGACTACTAGGTTTCAGAAAGCAAACTAAACTTACAGTCTACAACAGATAGTTGAACAAAGGAGAAAGAACATACAGAAATAGTAAAACACACAGATAAAAATAGACAAGAATAACAATAATCATTTGAAGATAATTCTTTGAACAGTTCAAGAGAACGGTGCCGATACTAGGTTACCGCTAGTATAACGAGGTGTTCATCCAAGAATTGTTCTTAGAAATGTTTTGAGAAAACAATAGAAATAAAGATATGCTTTTATTGACACTACCTCCATCTTTCCAATCAGTTTCAGTTCATCTAATACCAATTTTGCGCCCAAGACTACTAGGTTTCAGAAAGCAAACTAAACTTACAGTCTAGAACAGATAGTTAAACACAGGAGAAAGCACATACAAAAATAGTAAAACACATAGATAAAAATATACGAGAATAACAATAATCATTTGAAGATAATTCTTTGAACAGTTCCAGAGAACGGTGCCGATACTAGGTTACCGCTAGTATAACGCGGTGTTCATCCAAGAATTGTTTTGAGAAAACAAATAGAAAGAAAGATATGTTTTTATTGACACTACCTCGATCTTTCCAATCAGTTTCAGTTCATCTGATACCAATTTTGCACCCAGGACTACTAGGTTTCAGAAAGCAAACTAAACTTACAGTCTAGAACAGATAGTTGAACACAGGAGAAAGCACATACAAAAATAGTAAAACACATAGATAAAAATAGACGAGAATAACAATAATCATTTGAAGATAATTCTTTGAACAGTTCCAAAGAACGGTGCCGATACTAGGTTACCGCTAGTATAGCGAGGTGTTCATCCAAGAATTGTTTTGAGAAAACAAATAGAAAGAAAGATATGCTTTTATTGACACTACCTCCATCTGTCCAATCTGTTTCAGTTCATCTGATACCAATTTTGCATCCAGGACTACTAGGTTTCAGAAAGCAAACTAAACTTACAGTCTAAAACAGATAGTTGAACACATGAGAAAGAACATACAGCAATAGTAAAACACATATAAAAATAGACAAGAATAACAATAATCAATTGAAGATAATTCTTTGAATAGTTCAAGAGAATGGTGTCGATACTAGGTTTCCGCTAGTATAACGAGGTGTTCATCCAAGAATTGTTCTTAGAATTGTTTTGAGAAAACAAATAGAAAGAAAGATATGCTTTTATTGACACTACCTCCATCTTTCCAATCAGTTTCAGTTCATCTAACACCAATTTTGCACCCAGGAGTACTAGGTTTCAGAAAGCAAACTAAACTTACAGTATAGAACAGATAGTTGAACACATGAGAAAGAACATACAGAATGAGTAAAACACATAGATAAAATTAGACAAAAATAACATTAATCATTTGAAGATAATTCTTTGAACAGTTCAAGATAACGGTGCCGATACTAGATTACCGCTAGTATAACGAGGTGTTCATCCAAGAATTGTTCTTAGAATTGTTTTGACAAAACAAATAGAAATAAAGATATGCTTTTTTTTACACTACCTCCATCTTTCCAATCAGTTTCAGTTCATCTGATACCAGTTTTGCACCCAAGACTACTAGGTTTCAGATTGCAAACTAATCTCACATTCTAGAACAGATAGTTGAACACAGGAGAAAGAACATACAGAAATAGTAAAACACACAGATAAAAATAGACAAGAATAACAATAATCATTTGAAGATAATTCTTTGAACAGTTCAAGAGAACAGTGTCGATACTAGGTTACCGATAGTATAACGAGGTGTTCATTCAAGAATTGTTCTTAGAATTGTTTTGAGAAAACAAATAGAAATAAAGATATGCTTTTATTGACACTACCCCCATCTTTCCAATCAGTTTCAGTTCATCTGATACCAATTTTGCACCCAGGACTAATAGGTTCCAGAAAGCAAACCAAACTTACAGTCTAGAACAGATAGTTGAACACAGAAGAAAGAACGTACAAAAAGAGTAAAACACACAGATAAAAATAGATAAGAATAACAATAATCATGTGAAGATAAATCTTTGAACAGTTCAAGAGAACGGTGCCTATACTAGGTTACCCCAAGTATAACGAGGTGTTCCTCCAAGAATTGTTCTTAGAATTGTTTTGAGAAAACAAATAGAAATAAAGATATGCTTTTATTGACACTAACTCCATCTTTCTAATCAGTTTCAGTTCATCTGATACCAAAATTGCACCCAAGACTACTAGGTTTCAGAAAGCAAACTAAACTTACAGTCTAGAACAGATAGTTGAACACAGGAGAAAGAACATACAAAAATAGTAAAACACACAGATAAAAACAGACGAGAATAACAATAATCATTTGAAGATAATTCTTTGAACAGTTCAAGAGAACGGTGCCGATACTAGGTTACCGCTAGTATAACGAGGTGTTCATCCAAGAATTGTTCTTAGAATTGTTTTGAGAAAACAATAGAAATAAAGACATGCTTTTATTGACACTACCTCCATCTTTCCAATCAGTTTCAGTTCATCTAATACCAATTTTGCGCCCAAGACTACTAGGTTTCAGAAAGCAAACTAAACTTACAGTCTAGAACAGATAGTTAAACACAGGAGAAAGCACATACAAAAATAGTAAAACACATAGATAAAAATATACGAGAATAACAATAATCATTTGAAGATAATTCTTTGAACAGTTCCAGAGAACGGTGCCGATACTAGGTTACCGCTAGTATAACGCGGTGTTCATCCAAGAATTGTTTTGAGAAAACAAATAGAAAGAAAGATATGTTTTTATTGACACTACCTCCATCTTTCCAATCAGTTTCAGTTCATCTGATACCAATTTTGCACCCAGGACTACTAGGTTTCAGAAAGCAAACTAAACTTACAGTCTAGAACAGATAGTTGAACACAGGAGAAAGCACATACAAAAATAGTAAAACACATAGATAAAAATAGACGAGAATAACAATAATCATTTGAAGATAATTCTTTGAACAGTTCCAAAGAACGGTGCCGATACTAGGTTACCGCTAGTATAGCGAGGTGTTCATCCAAGAATTGTTTTGAGAAAACAAATAGAAAGAAAGATATGCTTTTATTGACACTAACTCCATCTGTCCAATCTGTTTCAGTTCATCTGATACCAATTTTGCATCCAGGACTACTAGGTTTCAGAAAGCAAACTAAACTTACAGTCTAAAACAGATAGTTGAACACATGAGAAAGAACATACAGAAATAGTAAAACACAGATAAAAATAGACAAGAATAACAATAATCAATTGAAGATAATTCTTTGAACAGTTCAAGAGAATGGTGTCGATACTAGGTTTCCGCTAGTATAACGAGGTGTTCATCCAAGAATTGTTCTTAGAATTGTTTTGAGAAAACAAATAGAAATAAAGATATGCTTTTATTGACACTAACTCCATCTTTCTAATCAGTTTCAGTTCATCTGATACCAAAATTGCACCCAAGACTACTAGGTTTCAGAAAGCAAACTAAACTTACAGTCTAGAACAGATAGTTGAACACAGGAGAAAGAACATACAAAAATAGTAAAACACACAGATAAAAACAGACGAGAATAACAATAATCATTTGAAGATAATTCTTTGAACAGTTCAAGAGAACGGTGCCGATACTAGGTTACCGCAAGTATAACGAGGTGTTCCTCCAAGAATTGTTCTTAGAATTGTTTTGAGAAAACAAATAGAAATAAAGATATGCTTTTATTGACACTAACTCCATCTTTCTAATCAGTTTCAGTTCATCTGATACCAAAATTGCACCCAAGACTACTAGGTTTCAGAAAGTAAACTAAACTTACAGTCTAGAACAGATAGTTGAACACAGGAGAAAGAACATACAAAAATAGTAAAACACACAGATAAAAACAGACGAGAATAACAATAATCATTTGAAGATAATTCTTTGAACAGTTCAAGAGAACGGTGCCGATACTAGGTTACCGCTAGTATAACGAGGTGTTCATCCAAGAATTGTTCTTAGAATTGTTTTGAGAAAACAATAGAAATAAAGACATGCTTTTATTGACACTACCTCCATCTTTCCAATCAGTTTCAGTTCATCTAATACCAATTTTGCGCCCGGGACTACTAGGTTTCAGAAAGCAAACTAAACTTACAGTCTAGAACAGATAGTAGAACACAGGAGAAAGCACATACGAAAATAGTAAAACACACAGATAAAAATAGACGAGAATAACAATAATCATTTGAAGATAATTCTTTGAACAGTTCCAGAGAACGGTGCCGATACTAGGTTACCGCTAGTATAACGAGGTGTTCATCCAAGAATTATTTTGAGAAAACAAATAGAAAGAAAGATAAGTTTTTATTGACACTACCTCCATCTGTCCAATCTGTTTCAGTTCATCTGATACCAATTTTGCATCCAGCACTACTAGGTTTCAGAAATCAAACTAAACTTACAGTCTAAAACAGATAGTTGAACACAGGAGATAGAACATACAGAAATAGTAAAACACAGATAAAAATAGACAAGAATAACAATAATCATTTGAAGATAATTCTTTGAACAGTTCAAGAGAATGGTGTCGATACTAGGTTTCCGCTAGTATAACGAGGTGTTCCTCCAAGAATTGTTCTTAGAATTGATTTGAGAAAACAAATAGAAATAAAGATATGCTTTTATTGACACTAACTCCATCTTTCTAATTAGTTTCAGTTCATCTGATACCAAATTTGCACCCAAGACTACTAGGTTTCAGAAAGCAAACTAAACTTACAGTCTAGAACAGATAGTTGAACAAAGGAGAAAGAACATACAGAAATAGTAAAACACACAGATAAAAATAGACAAGAATAACAATAATCATTTGAAGATAATTCTTTGAACAGTTCAAGAGAATGGTGTCGATATTAGGTTACTGCTAGTATAACGAGGTGTTCAACCAAGAATTGTTCTTAGAATTGTTTTGAGAAAACAAATAGAAATAAAGATATGCTTTTATTGACACTACCTCCATCTTTCCAATCAGTTTCAGTTCATCTGATACCAATTTTGCACCCAGGACTACTAGGTTTCAGAAAGCAAACTAAACTTACAGTCTAGAACAGATAGTTGAACACAGGAGAAAGCACATACAAAAATAGTAAAACACATAGATAAAAATAGACGAGAATAACAATAATCATTTGAAGATAATTCTTTGAACAGTTCCAAAGAACGGTGCCGATACTAGGTTACCGCTAGTATAGCGAGGTGTTCATCCAAGAATTGTTTTGAGAAAACAAATAGAAAGAAAGATATGCTTTTATTGACACTACCTCCATCTGTCCAATCTGTTTCAGTTCATCTGATACCAATTTTGCATCCAGGACTACTAGGTTTCAGAAAGCAAACTAAACTTACAGTCTAAAACAGATAGTTGAACACATGAGAAAGAACATACAGAAATAGTAAAACACAGATAAAAATAGACAAGAATAACAATAATCAATTGAAGATAATTCTTTGAACAGTTCAAGAGAATGGTGTCGATACTAGGTTTCCGCTAGTATAACGAGGTGTTCATCCAAGAATTGTTCTTAGAATTGTTTTGAGAAAACAAATAGAAATAAAGATATGCTTTTATTGACACTACCTCCATCTTTCCAATCAGTTTCAGTTCATCTAACACCAATTTTGCACCCAGGAGTACTAGGTCTCAGAAAGCAAACTAAACTTACAGTATAGAACAGATAGTTGAACACATGAGAAAGAACATACAGAATGAGTAAAACACATAGATAAAAATAGACAAAAATAACATTAATCATTTGAAGATAATTCTTTGAACAGTTCAAGATAACGGTGCCGATACTAGATTACCGCTAGTATAACGAGGTGTTCATCCAAGAATTGTTCTTAGAATTGTTTTGACAAAACAAATAGAAATAAAGATATGCTTTTTTTTACACTACCTCCATCTTTCCAATCAGTTTCAGTTCATCTGATACCAGTTTTGCACCCAAGACTACTAGGTTTCAGATAGCAAACTAATCTCACAGTCTAGAACAGATAGTTGAACACAGGAGAAAGAACATACAGAAATAGTAAAACACACAGATAAATATAGACAAGAATAACAATAATCATTTGAAGATAATTCTTTGAACAGTTCAAGAGAACAGTGTCGATACTAGGTTACCGATAGTATAACGAGGTGTTCATTCAAGAATTGTTCTTAGAATTGTTTTGAGAAAACAAATAGAAATAAAGATATGCTTTTATTGACACTACCCCCATCTTTCCAATCAGTTTCAGTTCATCTGATACCAATTTTCCACCCAGGACTAATAGGTTCCAGAAAGCAAACCAAACTTACAGTCTAGAACAGATAGTTGAACACAGAAGAAAGAACGTACAAAAAGACTAAAACACACAGATAAAAATAGATAAGAATAACAATAATCATTTGAAGATAAATCTTTGAACAGTTCAAGAGAACGGTGCCGATACTAGGTTACCGCAAGTATAACGAGGTGTTCCTCCAAGAATTGTTCTTAGAATTGTTTTGAGAAAACAAATAGAAATAAAGATATGCTTTTATTGACACTAACTCCATCTTTCTAATCTGTTTCAGTTCATCTGATACCAAATTTGCACCCAAGACTACTAGGTTTCAGAAAGCAAACTAAACTTACAGTCTAGAACAGATAGTTGAACACAGGAGAAAGAACATACAAAAATAGTAAAACACACAGATAAAAATAGACGAGAATAACAATAATCATTTGAAGATAATTCTTTGAACAGTTCAAGAGAACGGTGCCGATACTAGGTTACCGCTAGTATAACGAGGTGTTCATCCAAGAATTGTTCTTAGAATTGTTTTGAGAAAACAATAGAAATAAAGACATGCTTTTATTGACACTACCTCCATCTTTCCAATCAGTTTCAGTTCATCTAATACCAATTTTGCGCCCGGGACTACTAGGTTTCAGAAAGCAAACTAAACTTACAGTCTAGAACAGATAGTTGAACACAGGAGAAAACACATACAAAAATAGTAAAACACACAGATA
The DNA here is from genome assembly GCA_963556465.1 of Berberis vulgaris. Lineage (NCBI taxonomy): Eukaryota > Viridiplantae > Streptophyta > Magnoliopsida > Ranunculales > Berberidaceae > Berberis > Berberis vulgaris. The sequence continues at coordinate 58,530,157 of OY747128.1, forward strand.
AAAATAGACGAGAATAACAATAATCATTTGAAGATAATTCTTTGAACAGTTCCAGAGAACGGTGCCGATACTAGGTTACCGCTAGTATAACGAGGTGTTCATCCAAGAATTGTTTTGAGAAAACAAATAGAAAGAAAGATAAGTTTTTATTGACACTACCTCCATCTGTCCAATCTGTTTCAGTTCATCTGATACCAATTTTGCATCCAGCACTACTAGGTTTCAGAAAGCAAACTAAACTTACAGTCTAAAACAGATAGTTGAACACAGGAGAAAGAACATACAGAAATAGTAAAACACAGATAAAAATAGAAAAGAATAACAATAATCAATTGAAGATAATTCTTTGAACAGTTCAAGAGAATGGTGTCGATACTAGGTTTCCGCTAGTATAACGAGGTGTTCCTCCAAGAATTGTTCTTAGAATTGTTTTGAGAAAACAAATAGAAATAAAGATATGCTTTTATTGACACTAACTCCATCTTTCTAATCAGTTTCAGTTAATCTGATACCAAATTTGCACCCAAGACTACTAGGTTTCAGAAAGCAAACTAAACTTACAGTCTAGAACAGATAGTTGAACAAAGGAGAAAGAACATACAGAAATAGTAAAACACACAGATAAAAATAGACAAGAATAACAATAATCATTTGAAGATAATTCTTTGAACAGTTCAAGAGAATGGTGTCGATATTAGGTTACTGCTAGTATAACGAGGTGTTCAACCAATAATTGTTCTTAGAATTGTTTTGAGAAAACAAATAGAAATAAAGATATGCTTTTATTGACACTACCTCCATCTTTCCAATCAGTTTCAGTTCATCTGATACCAATTTTGCACCCAGGACTACTAGGTTTCAGAAAGAAAACTAAACTTAAAGTCTATAACAGATAGTGGAACACAGGAGAAAGAACATACAGAAATAGTAAAACACACAAATAAAAATAGACAAGAATAACAATAATCATTTGAAGGTAATTCTTTGAACAGTTCAAGAAAACGGTGCCGATACTAGGTTTCCGCTAGTATAACGAGGTGTTCATCCAAGAATTGTTCTTAGAATTGTTTTGAGAAAACAAATAAAAAGAAAGATATGCTTTTATTGACACCACCTCCTCCATCTTTCCAATCTGTTTCAGTTCATCTGATACCAATTTTGCACCCAATACTACTAGGTTTCAGAAAGCAAACTAAACTTACAGTCTAGAACAAATAGTTGAACACAGGAGAAAGAACATACAGAAATAGTAAAACACACAGATAAAAATAGACAAGAATAACAATAATCATTTGAAGATAATTCTTTGAACAGTTCAAGAGAACGGTGCCGATACTAGGTTACCGGTAGTATAACTAGGTGTTCATCTTAGAATTGTTTTGAGAAAACAAATAGAAAGAAAGATATGCTTTTATTGACACTACCTACATCTTTCCAATCTGTTTGAGTTCATCTGATACCAATTTTGCACCCAAGATTACTAGGTTTCAGAAAGCAAACTAAACTTACAGTCTGGTACAAATAGTTAAACACAGGAGAAAGAACATACAGAAATAGTAAAACACACAGATAAAAATAGACAAGAATAACAATAATCATTTGCAGATAATTCTTTGAACAGTTCAAAAGAATGGTGTCGATACTAGGTGACCGCAAGTATAACGAGGTGTTCATCCAAGAATTGTTCTTAGAATTTTTTTCACAAAACAAATAGAAATAAAGATATGCTTTTATTGACACTACCTCCATCTTTGAAATCAGTTTTTGTTCATCTGACACCAATTTTGCACCCAGGAGTACTAGGTTTCAGAAAGCAAACTAAACTTAAAGTCTAGAACAGATAGTTGAACACATAGGAAAGAACATACAGAATGAGTAAAACACAGATAAAAATAGATAAGAATAACAATAATCATTTGAAGATAAATCTTTGAACAGTTCAAGAGAACGGAGCCGATACTAGGTTACCGCTAGTATAACGAGGTGTTCATCCAAGAATTGTTCTTAGAATTGTATTGAGAAAACAAATAGAAATAAAGATATGCTTTTATTGACACTACCTCCATCTATCCAATCAGTTTCAGTTCATCTAATACCAATTTTGCACCCAGGACTACTAGGTTTCAGAAAGCAAACTAAACTTACAGTCTAGAACAGATAGTTGAACACTGGAGAAAGAACATACAGAAATAGTAAAACACCGATAAAAATAGACCAGAATAACAATAATCATTTGAAGATAATTCTTTGAACAGTTCAAGAGAACGGTGCCGATACTAGGTTACCGCTAGTATAACGAGGTGTTCATCCAAGAATTTTTCTTAGAATTGTTTTGAGAAAACAAATAGAAACAAATATATGCTTTTATTGACACTACCTCCATCTATCCAATCAGTTTCAGTTCATCTAATACCAATTTTGCACCCAGGACTACTAGGTTTCAGAAAGCAAACTAAACTTACAGTCTAAAACAGATAGTTGAACACAGGAGAAAGAACATACAGAAATAGTAAAACATTCCGATAAAAATAAACAAGAATAACAATAATCATTTGAAGATAATCCTTTGAAAAGTTCAAGAGAATGGTGTCGATATTAGGTTACCGCTAGTATAACGAGGTGTTCAACCAAGAATTGTTCTTAGAATTGTTTTGAGAAAACAAATAGAAATAAAGATATGCTTTTATTGACACTACCTCCATCTTTCCAATCAGTTTCAGTTCATCTGATACCAATTTTGCACCCAGGACTACTATGTTTCAGAAAGCACACTAAACTTACAGTCTAAAACAGATAGTTGAACACAGGAGATAGAACATACAGAAATAGTAAAACACACAGATAAAAATAGACGAGAATAACAATAATCATTTGAAGATAATTCTTTGGACAGTTCAAGAGAACGGTGCTGATACTAGGTTACCGCTAGTATAACGAGGTGTTCATCCAAGAATTGTTCTGAGAAAACAAATAGAAATAAAGATATGCTTTTATTGACACTACCTCCATTTTTCCAATCAGTTTCAGTTCATCTGACACCAATTTTGCACCCAGGAGTACTAAGTTTCAGAAAGCAATCTAAACTTACAGTCTAGATGAGATAGTTGAACAAAGAAGAAAGAACATACACAAATAGTAAAACACACAGATAAAAATAGACAAGAATAACAATAATCATTTGAAGATAATTCTTTGAACAGTTCAAGAGAACAGTGCCGATACTAGGTTACCGCTAGTATAACGAGGTGTTCATCCAAGAATTGTTCTTAGAATTGTTTTGAGAAAACAAATAGAAATAAATATATGCTTTTATTGACACTACCGCCATCTTTCCAATCAGTTTGTGTTCATCTGATACCAATTTTGCACCCAGGACTACTAGGTTTCAGAAAGCAAACTAAATTTACAGTCTAGAACAGATAGTTGAACACAGGAGAAAGAACATACAGAAATAGTAAAACACACAGATAAAAATAGACAAGAATAACAATAATCATTTGAAGATAATTCTTTGAACAGTTCAAGAGAATGGTGTCGATACTAGGCTACCGCTAGTATAACGAGGTGTTCAACCAAGAATTGTTCTTAGAATTGTTTTGAGAAAACAAATAGAAATAAAGATATGCTTTTATATACACTACCTCTATCTGAACAATCAGTTTCAGTTCATCTGATACCAATTTTGCACCCAGGACTACTATGTTTCAGAAAGCAAACTAAACTTACAGTCTAGAACAGATAGTTGAACACAAAAGATAGAACATACAGAAATCGTAAAACACACAGGTAAAAATAGACGAGAATAACAATAATCATTTGAAGATAATTCTTTGAACAGTTCAAGAAAACGGTGCCGATACTAGGTTACCGCTAGTATAACGAGGTGTTCATCCAAGAATTTTTCTTAGATTTGTTTTGAGAAAACAAATAGAAATAAATATATGCTTTTATTGACACTACCTCCATCTGTCCAGTCTATTTCAGTTCATCTGATACCAATTTTTCACCCAGGACTACTAGGTTTCAGAAAGCAAACTAAACTTACAGTCTAGAACAGATAGTTGAACACAGGAGAAAGAACATACAGAAATAGCAAAACACAGATAAAAATAGACAGGAATAACAATAATCATTTGAAGATAATTCTTTGAACAGTTCAAGAGAATGGTGTCGATACTAGGAGACCGCTAGTATAACGAGGTGTTCATCCAAGAATTGTTCTTAGAATTGTTTTGATAAAACAAATAGAAATAAAGATATGCTTTTATTGACACTACCTCCATCTTTGAAATCAGTTTCAGTTCATCTGACACCAATTTTGCACCCAGGAGTACTAGGTTTCAGAAAGCAAACTAAACTTACAGTCTAGAACAGATAGTTGAACACATAAGAAAGAACATACAGAATGAGTAAAACACAGATAAAAATAGATAAGAATAACAATAATCATTTGAAGATAAATCTTTGAACATTTCAAAAGAACGGTGCCGATACTAGGTTACCGCTAGTATAACGAGGTGTTCATCCAAGAATTGTTCTTAGAATTGTTTTGAGAAAACAAATAGAAATAAAGATATGCTTTTATTGACACTACCGCCATCTTTCCAATCAGTTTGTGTTCATCTGATACCAATTTTGCACTCAGGACTACTAGGTTTCAGAAAGCAAACTAAATTTACAGTCTAGAACAGATAGTTGAACACAGGAGAAAAAACATACAGAAATAGTAAAACACACAGATAAAAATAGACGAGAATAAGAATAATCATTTGAATATAATTCTTTGAACAGTTCAAGAGAACGGTGCCGATACTAGGTTACCGCTAGTATAACGAGGTGTTCATCCAAGAATTGTTCTTAGAATTGTTTTGAGAAAACAAATAGTAATAAAGATATGCTTTTATTGACACTACCTCCATCTTTCCAATCAGTTTCAGTTCATCTGACACCAATTTTGCACCCAGGAGTACTAATTTCAGAAAGCAATCTAAACTTACAATCTAGAACAGATAGTTGAACATAGAAGAAAGAACATACAGAATGAGTAAAACACATAGATAAAAATAGATAAGAATAACAATAATCATTTGAAGATAAATCTTTGAACAGTTCAAGAAAACGGTGCCGATACTAGGTTACCGCTAGTATAACGTGGTGTTTATCCCAGAATTGTTCTTAGAATTGTTTTGAGAAAACAAATAGAAATAAAGATATGCTTTTATTGACACTACCTCCATCTTTCCAATCAGTTTCAGTTCATCTGATACGAATTTTGCACCCAAGACTACTAGGTTTCAGAAAGCAAACTAAACTTACAGTCTATAACAGATAGTTGAACACAGGAGAAAGAACATACACAAATAGTAAAACACAGATAAAAATAGACAAGAATAACAATAATCATTTGAAGATAATTCTTTGAACAGTTCAAGAGAACAGTGCCGATACTAGGTTACCGCTAGTATAACGAGGTGTTCAACCAAGAATTGTTTTTAGAATTGTCTTGAGAAAACAAATAGAAATAAATATATGCTTTTATTGACACTACCTCCATCTTTCCAATCAGTTTCAGTTCATCTGATACCAATTTTGCACCCAGGACAACTAGGTTTTAGAAAGAAAACAAAACTTACAGTCTAGAACAGATAGTTGAACACATGAGACAGAACATACAGAAATAGTAAAACACACAGATAAAAATAGACAAGAATAACATAAATCATTTGAAGATAATTCTTTGAAATGTTCAAGAGAACGGTGCCGATACCAATTATATGCTTTTATTGACACTACCTCCATCTGTCCAATCTGTTTCAGTTCATCTGATACCAATTTTGCACCCAGGACTACTATGTTTCAGAAAGCAAACTAAACTTACAGTCTAGAACAGATAGTTGAACACATGAGAAAGAACATACAGAAATCGTAAAACACACAGATAAAAATAGACGAGAATAACAATAATCATTTGAAGATAATTCTTTGAACAGTTCAAGAGAACGGTGCCGATACCAATTATATGCTTTTATTGACACTACCTCCATCTGTCCAATCTGTTTCAGTTCATCTGATACCAATTTTGCACCCAGGACTACTATGTTTCAGAAAGCAAACTAAACTTACAGTCTAGAACAAATAGTTGAACACAGGAGAAAGAACATACAGAAATAGTAAAACACATAGATAAAAATAGACAAGAATAACAATAATCATTTGAAGATAATTCTTTGAACAGTTCAAGGGAATGGTTTCGATACTAGGTTACCGCTAGTATAACGAGGTGTTCAACCAAGAATTGTTCTTAGAATTGTTTTGAGAAAACAAATAGAAATAAAGATATGCTTTTATTGACACTACCTCCATCTTTCCAATCAGTTTCAGTTCATCTGATACCAATTTTGCACCCAAGACTACTAGGTTTCAGAAAGCAAACTAAACTTACAGTCTAAAACAGATAGTTGAACACAGGAGAAAGAACATACACAAATAGTAAAACACACAGATAAAAATAGACAAGAATAACAATAATCATTTGAAGATAATTCTTTGAACAGTTCAAGAGAACAGTGTCGATACTAGGTTACCGCTAGTATAACGAGGTGTTCATCCAAGAATTGTTTTTAGAATTGTCTTGAGAAAACAAATAGAAATAAATATATGCTTTTATTGACACTACCTCCATCTTTCCAATCAGTTTCAGTTCATCTGATACCAATTTTGCACCCAGGACAACTAGGTTTTAGAAAGAAAACAAAACTTACAGTCTAGAACAGATAGTTGAACACATGAGACAGAACATACAGAAATAGTAAAACACACAGATAAAAATAGACAAGAATAACATAAATCATTTGAAGATAATTCTTTGAAATGTTCAAGAGAACGGTGCCGATACTAGGTTACCGCTAGTATAACGAGGTGTTCATCCAAGAATTGTTCTTAGAATTGTTTTGGGAAAACAAATAGAAATAAAGATATGCTTTTATTGACACTACCTCCATCTTTCCAATCAGTTTCAGTTCATCTAATACCAATTTTGCACCCAGGACTACTAGGTTTCAGAAAGCAAACTAAACTTACAGTTTAGAACAGATAGTTGAATACAGGAGAAAGAACATACAGAAATAGTAAAACACATACATAAAATTGGACATGAATAACAATAATCATTTGAAGATAATTCTTTGAACAATTCTAGAGAATGGTTTCAATACTAGGTTACCGCTAGTATAACGAGGTGTTCATCCAAGAATTGTTTTGAGAAAACAAATAGAAATAAAGATATGCTTTTATTGACACTACCGCCATCTTTCCAATCAGTTTGTGTTCATCTGATACCAATTTTGCACCAAGGACTACTAGGTTTCAGAAAGCAAACTAAATTTACAGTCTAGAACAGATAGTTGAACACAGGAGAAAGAACATACAGAAATAGTAAAACACATAGATAAAAATAGAAGAGAATAACAATAATCATTTGAAGATAATTCTTTAAACAGTTCAAGAGAACGGTGCCGATACTAGGTTACCGCTAGTATAAGAGGGGTTCATCCAAGAATTGTTCTTAGAATTGTTTTGAAAAAACAAATAGAAATAAAGATATGTTTTTATTGACACTACCTCCATCTTTCCAATCAGTTTCAGTTCATCTGACACCAATTTTGCACCCAGGAGTACTAAGTTTCAGAAAGCAATCTAAACTTACAATCTAGAACAGATAGTTGAACATAGAAGAAAGAACATACAGAATGAGTAAAACACATAGATAAAAATAGATAAGAATACCAATAATCATTTGAAGATAAATCTTTGAACAGTTCAAGAGAACGGTGCCGATACTAGGTTACCGCTAGTATAACGTGGTGTTCATCCAAGAATTGTTCTTAAAATTATTTTGAGAAAACAAATAAAAATAAAGATATGCTTTTATTGACACTACCTCCATCTTTCCAATCAGTTTCAGTTCATCTGATACCAATTTTGCACCCAAGACTTCTAGGTTTCAGAAAGCAAACTAAACTTACAGTCTAGAACAAATAGTTGAACACAGGAGAAAGAACATACACAAATAGTAAAACACACAGATAAATATAGACAAGAATAACAATAATCATTTGAAGATAATTCTTTGAACAGTTCAAGAAAACAGTGCCGATACTAGGTTACCGCTAGTATAACGAGGTGTTCATCCAAGAATTGTTCTTAGAATTGTTTTGGGAAAACAAATAGAAATATAGATATGCTTTTATTGACACTACCTCCATCTTTCCAAACAGTTTCAGTTAATCTAATACCAATTTTGCACCAAGGACTACTATGTTTCAGAAAGCAAACTAAACTTACAGTCTAGAACAGATAGTTGAACATATGAGAAAGAACATTAAGAAATCGTAAAACACACAGATAAAAATAGACGAGAATAAAAATAATCATTTGAAGATAATTCTTTGAACAGTTCAAGAGAACGGTGCCGATACCAATTATATGCTTTTATTGACACTACCTCCATCTGTTCAATCTGTTTCAGTTCATCTGATACCAATTTTGCACCCAGGACTACTAGGTTTCAGAAAGCTAACTAAACTTACAGTCTAGAACAGATAGTTGAACACAGGAGAAAGAACATACAGAAATAGTAAAACACATAGATAAAAATAGACAAGAATAACAATAATCATTTGAAGATAATTCTTTGAATAGTTCAAGGGAATGGTTTCGATACTAGGTTATCGCTAGTATAACGAGGTGTTCAACCAAGAATTGTTCTTAGAATTGTTTTGAGAAAACAAATAGAAATAAAGATATGCTTTTATTGACACTACCTCCATCTTTCCAATCAGTTTCAGTTCATCTGATACCAATTTTGCACCCAAGACTACTAGGTTTCAGAAAGACAAACTAAACTTACCGTCTAGAACAGATAGTTGAACACAGGAGAAAGAACATACATAAATAGTAAAACACACAGATAAAAATAGACAAGAATAACAATAATCATTTGAAGATAATTCTTTGAACAGTTCAAGAGAACAGTGCCGATACTAGGTTACCGCTAGTATAACGAGGTGTTCAACCAAGAATTGTTTTTAGAATTGTCTTGAGAAAACAAATAGAAATAAATATATGCTTTTATTGACACTACCTCCATCTTTCCAATCAGTTTCAGTTCATCTGATACCAATTTTGCACCCAGGACAACTAGGTTTTAGAAAGAAAACAAAACTTACAGTCTAGAACAGATAGTTGAACACATGAGACAGAACATACAGAAATAGTAAAACACACAGATAAAAATAGACAAGAATAACATAAATCATTTGAAGATAATTCTTTGAAATGTTCAAGAGAAAGGTGCCGATACCAATTATATGCTTTTATTGACACTACCTCCATCTGTCCAATCTGTTTCAGTTCATCTGATACCAATTTTGCACCCAGGACTACTATGTTTCAGAAAGCAAACTAAACTTACAGTCTAGAACAGATAGTTGAACACATGAGAAAGAACATACAGAAATCGTAAAACACACAGATAAAAATAGACGAGAATAACAATAATCATTTGAAGATAATTCTTTGAACAGTTCAAGAGAACGGTGCCGATACCAATTATATGCTTTTATTGACACTACCTCCATCTGTCCAATCTGTTTCAGTTCATCTGATACCAATTTTGCACCCAGGACTACTATGTTTCAGAAAGCAAACTAAACTTACAGTCTAGAACAAATAGTTGAACACAGGAGAAAGAACATACAGAAATAGTAAAACACATAGATAAAAATAGACAAGAATAACAATAATCATTTGAAGATAATTCTTTGAACAGTTCAAGGGAATGGTTTCGATACTAGGTTACCGCTAGTATAACGAGGTGTTCAACCAAGAATTGTTCTTAGAATTGTTTTGAGAAAACAAATAGAAATAAAGATATGCTTTTATTGACACTACCTCCATCTTTCCAATCAGTTTCAGTTCATCTGATACCAATTTTGCACCCAAGACTACTAGGTTTCAGAAAGCAAACTAAACTTACAGTCTAAAACAGATAGCTGAACACAGGAGAAAGAACATACACAAATAGTAAAACACACAGATAAAAATAGACAAGAATAACAATAATCATTTGAAGATAATTCTTTGAACAGTTCAAGAGAACAGTGTCGATACTAGGTTACCGCTAGTATAACGAGGTGTTCATCCAAGAATTGTTTTTAGAATTGTCTTGAGAAAACAAATAGAAATAAATATATGCTTTTATTGACACTACCTCCATCTTTCCAATCAGTTTCAGTTCATCTGATACCAATTTTGCACCCAGGACAACTAGGTTTTAGAAAGAAAACAAAACTTACAGTCTAGAACAGATAGTTGAACACATGAGACAGAACATACAGAAATAGTAAAACACACAGATAAAAATAGACAAGAATAACATAAATCATTTGAAGATAATTCTTTGAAATGTTCAAGAGAACGGTGCCGATACTAGGTTACCGCTAGTATAACGAGGTGTTCATCCAAGAATTGTTCTTAGAATTGTTTTGGGAAAACAAATAGAAATAAAGATATGCTTTTATTGACACTACCTCCATCTTTCCAATCAGTTTCAGTTCATCTAATACCAATTTTGCACCCAGGACTACTAGGTTTCAGAAAGCAAACTAAACTTACAGTTTAGAACAGATAGTTGAATACAGGAGAAAGAACATACAGAAATAGTAAAACACATACATAAAATTGGACAAGAATAACAATAATCATTTGAAGATAATTCTTTAAACAATTCTAGAGAATGGTTTCAATACTAGGTTACCGCTAGTATAACGAGGTGTTCATCCAAGAATTGTTTTGAGAAAACAAATAGAAATAAAGATATGCTTTTATTGACACTACCGCCATCTTCCCAATCAGTTTGTGTTCATCTGATACCAATTTTGCACCAAGGACTACTAGGTTTCAGAAAGCAAACTAAATTTACAGTCTAGAACAGATAGTTGAACACAGGAGAAAGAACATACAAAAATAGTAAAACACATAGATAAAAATAGAAGAGAATAACAATAATCATTTGAAGATAATTCTTTAAACAGTTCAAGAGAACGGTGCCGATACTAGGTTACCGCTAGTATAACGAGGGGTTCATCCAAGAATTGTTCTTAGAATTGTTTTGAGAAAACAAATAAAAATAAAGATATGCTTTTATTGACACTACCTCCATCTTTCCAATCAGTTTCAGTTCATCTGATACCAATTTTGCACCCAAGACTTCTAGGTTTCAGAAAGCAAACTAAACTTACAGTCTAGAACAGATAGTTGAACACAGGAGAAAGAACATACACAAATAGTAAAACACACAGATAAATATAGACAAGAATAACAATAATCATTTGAAGATAATTCTTTGAACAGTTCAAGAAAACAGTGCCGATACTAGGTTACCGCTAGTATAACGAGGTGTTCATCCAAGAATTGTTCTTAGAATTGTTTTGGGAAAACAAATAGAAATATAGATATGCTTTTATTGACACTACCTCCATCTTTCCAAACAGTTTCAGTTAATCTAATACCAATTTTGCACCAAGGACTACTATGTTTCAGAAAGCAAACTAAACTTACAGTCTAGAACAGATAGTTGAACATATGAGAAAGAACATTAAGAAATCGTAAAACACACAGATAAAAATAGACGAGAATAAAAATAATCATTTGAAGATAATTCTTTGAACAGTTCAAGAGAACGGTGCCGATACCAATTATATGCTTTTATTGACACTACCTCCATCTGTCCAATCTGTTTCAGTTCATCTGATACCAATTTTGCACCCAGGACTACTAGGTTTCAGAAAGCTAACTAAACTTACAGTCTAGAACAGATAGTTGAACACAGGAGAAAGAACATACAGAAATAGTAAAACACATAGATAAAAATAGACAAGAATAACAATAATCATTTGAAGATAATTCTTTGAATAGTTCAAGGGAATGGTTTCGATACTAGGTTATCGCTAGTATAACGAGGTGTTCAACCAAGAATTGTTCTTAGAATTGTTTTGAGAAAACAAATAGAAATAAAGATATGCTTTTATTGACACTACCTCCATCTTTCCAATCAGTTTCAGTTCATCTGATACCAATTTTGCACCCAAGACTACTAGGTTTCAGAAAGACAAACTAAACTTACCGTCTAGAACAGATAGTTGAACACAGGAGAAAGAACATACATAAATAGTAAAACACACAGATAAAAATAGACAAGAATAACAATAATCATTTGAAGATAATTCTTTGAACAGTTCAAGAGAACAGTGCCGATACTAGGTTACCGCTAGTATAACGAGGTGTTCAACCAAGAATTGTTTTTAGAATTGTCTTGAGAAAACAAATAGAAATAAATATATGCTTTTATTGACACTACCTCCATCTTTCCAATCAGTTTCAGTTCATCTGATACCAATTTTGCACCCAGGACAACTAGGTTTTAGAAAGAAAACAAAACTTACAGTCTAGAACAGATAGTTGAACACATGAGACAGAACATACAGAAATAGTAAAACACACAGATAAAAATAGACAAGAATAACATAAATCATTTGAAGATAATTCTTTGAAATGTTCAAGAGAAAGGTGCCGATACCAATTATATGCTTTTATTGACACTACCTCCATCTGTCCAATCTGTTTCAGTTCATCTGATACCAATTTTGCACCCAGGACTACTATGTTTCAGAAAGCAAACTAAACTTACAGTCTAGAACAGATAGTTGAACACATGAGAAAGAACATACAGAAATCGTAAAACACACAGATAAAAATAGACGAGAATAACAATAATCATTTGAAGATAATTCTTTGAACAGTTCAAGAGAACGGTGCCGATACCAATTATATGCTTTTATTGACACTACCTCCATCTGTCCAATCTGTTTCAGTTCATCTGATACCAATTTTGCACCCAGGACTACTATGTTTCAGAAAGCAAACTAAACTTACAGTCTAGAACAAATAGTTGAACACAGGAGAAAGAACATACAGAAATAGTAAAACACATAGATAAAAATAGACAAGAATAACAATAATCATTTGAAGATAATTCTTTGAACAGTTCAAGGGAATGGTTTCGATACTAGGTTACCGCTAGTATAACGAGGTGTTCAACCAAGAATTGTTCTTAGAATTGTTTTGAGAAAACAAATAGAAATAAAGATATGCTTTTATTGACACTACCTCCATCTTTCCAATCAGTTTCAGTTCATCTGATACCAATTTTGCACCCAAGACTACTAGGTTTCAGAAAGCAAACTAAACTTACAGTCTAAAACAGATAGCTGAACACAGGAGAAAGAACATACACAAATAGTAAAACACACAGATAAAAATAGACAAGAATAACAATAATCATTTGAAGATAATTCTTTGAACAGTTCAAGAGAACAGTGTCGATACTAGGTTACCGCTAGTATAACGAGGTGTTCATCCAAGAATTGTTTTTAGAATTGTCTTGAGAAAACAAATAGAAATAAATATATGCTTTTATTGACACTACCTCCATCTTTCCAATCAGTTTCAGTTCATCTGATACCAATTTTGCACCCAGGACAACTAGGTTTTAGAAAGAAAACAAAACTTACAGTCTAGAACAGATAGTTGAACACATGAGACAGAACATACAGAAATAGTAAAACACACAGATAAAAATAGACAAGAATAACATAAATCATTTGAAGATAATTCTTTGAAATGTTCAAGAGAACGGTGCCGATACTAGGTTACCGCTAGTATAACGAGGTGTTCATCCAAGAATTGTTCTTAGAATTGTTTTGGGAAAACAAATAGAAATAAAGATATGCTTTTATTGACACTACCTCCATCTTTCCAATCAGTTTCAGTTCATCTAATACCAATTTTGCACCCAGGACTACTAGGTTTCAGAAAGCAAACTAAACTTACAGTTTAGAACAGATAGTTGAATACAGGAGAAAGAACATACAGAAATAGTAAAACACATACATAAAATTGGACAAGAATAACAATAATCATTTGAAGATAATTCTTTAAACAATTCTAGAGAATGGTTTCAATACTAGGTTACCGCTAGTATAACGAGGTGTTCATCCAAGAATTGTTTTGAGAAAACAAATAGAAATAAAGATATGCTTTTATTGACACTACCGCCATCTTCCCAATCAGTTTGTGTTCATCTGATACCAATTTTGCACCAAGGACTACTAGGTTTCAGAAAGCAAACTAAATTTACAGTCTAGAACAGATAGTTGAACACAGGAGAAAGAACATACAAAAATAGTAAAACACATAGATAAAAATAGAAGAGAATAACAATAATCATTTGAAGATAATTCTTTAAACAGTTCAAGAGAACGGTGCCGATACTAGGTTACCGCTAGTATAACGAGGGGTTCATCCAAGAATTGTTCTTAGAATTGTTTTGAAAAAACAAATAGAAATAAAGATATGTTTTTATTGACACTACCTCCATCTTTCCAATCAGTTTCAGTTCATCTGACACCAATTTTGCACCCAGGAGTACTAAGTTTCAGAAAGCAATCTAAACTTACAATCTAGAACAGATAGTTGAACATAGAAGAAAGAACATACAGAATGAGTAAAACACATAGATAAAAATAGATAAGAATACCAATAATCATTTGAAGATAAATCTTTGAACAGTTCAAGAGAACGGTGCCGATACTAGGTTACCGCTAGTATAACGTGGTGTTCATCCAAGAATTGTTCTTAGAATTGTTTTGAGAAAACAAATAAAAATAAAGATATGCTTTTATTGACACTACCTCCATCTTTCCAATCAGTTTCAGTTCATCTGATACCAATTTTGCACCCAAGACTTCTAGGTTTCAGAAAGCAAACTAAACTTACAGTCTAGAACAGATAGTTGAACACAGGAGAAAGAACATACACAAATAGTAAAACACACAGATAAATATAGACAAGAATAACAATAATCATTTGAAGATAATTCTTTGAACAGTTCAAGAAAACAGTGCCGATACTAGGTTACCGCTAGTATAACGAGGTGTTCATCCAAGAATTGTTCTTAGAATTGTTTTGGGAAAACAAATAGAAATATAGATATGCTTTTATTGACACTACCTCCATCTTTCCAAACAGTTTCAGTTAATCTAATACCAATTTTGCACCAAGGACTACTATGTTTCAGAAAGCAAACTAAACTTACAGTCTAGAACAGATAGTTGAACATATGAGAAAGAACATTAAGAAATCGTAAAACACACAGATAAAAATAGACGAGAATAAAAATAATCATTTGAAGATAATTCTTTGAACAGTTCAAGAGAACGGTGCCGATACCAATTATATGCTTTTATTGACACTACCTCCATCTGTCCAATCTGTTTCAGTTCATCTGATACCAATTTTGCACCCAGGACTACTAGGTTTCAGAAAGCTAACTAAACTTACAGTCTAGAACAGATAGTTGAACACAGGAGAAAGAACATACAGAAATAGTAAAACACATAGATAAAAATAGACAAGAATAACAATAATCATTTGAAGATAATTCTTTGAATAGTTCAAGGGAATGGTTTCGATACTAGGTTATCGCTAGTATAACGAGGTGTTCAACCAAGAATTGTTCTTAGAATTGTTTTGAGAAAACAAATAGAAATAAAGATATGCTTTTATTGACACTACCTCCATCTTTCCAATCAGTTTCAGTTCATCTGATACCAATTTTGCACCCAAGACTACTAGGTTTCAGAAAGACAAACTAAACTTACCGTCTAGAACAGATAGTTGAACACAGGAGAAAGAACATACATAAATAGTAAAACACACAGATAAAAATAGACAAGAATAACAATAATCATTTGAAGATAATTCTTTGAACAGTTCAAGAGAACAGTGCCGATACTAGGTTACCGCTAGTATAACGAGGTGTTCATCCAAGAATTGTTCTTAGAATTGTCTTGAGAAAACAAATAGAAATAAAGATATGCTTTTATTGACACTACCTCCATCTTTCCAATCAGTTTCAGTTCATCTGATACCAATTTTGCACCCAGGACAACTAGGTTTTAGAAAGAAAACAAAACTTACAGTCTAGAACAGATAGTTGAACACATGAGAAAGAACATACAGAAATAGTAAAACACACAGATAAAAATAGACAAGTATAACAATAATCATTTGAAGATAATTCTTTGAAATGTTCAAGAGAACGGTGCCGATACTAGGTTACCGCTAGTATAACGAGGTGTTCATCCAAGAATTGTTCTTAGAATTGTTTTGGGAAAACCAATAGAAATAAAGATATGCTTTTATTGACACTACCTACATCTTTCCAATCAGTTTCAGTTCATCTAATACCAATTTTGCACCCAGGACTACTAGGTTTTAGAAAGCAAACTAAACTTACAGTCTAGAACAGATAGTTGAACAAAGGAGAAAGAACATACAGAAATAGTAAAACACATATATAAAAATAGACAAGAATAACAATAATCATTTGAAGATAATTCTTTGAACAGTTCTAGAGAATGGTTTCGATACTAGGTTACCGCTAGTATAACGAGGTGTTCATCCAAGAATTGTTTTGAGAAAACAAATAGAAATAAAGATATGCTTTTATTGACACTACCGCCAACTTTCCAATCAGTTTGTGTTCATCTGATACCAATTTTGCACCCAGGACTACTAGGTTTCAGAAAGCAAACTAAATTTACAGTCTAGAACAGATAGTTGAACACAGGAGAAAGAACATACAGACTGAGTAAAACACATAGATAAAAATAGATAAGAATACCAATAATCATTTGAAGATAAATCTTTGAACAGTTCAAGAGAACGGTGCCGATACTAGGTTATCGCTAGTATAACGTGGTGTTCATCCAAGAATTGTTCTTAGAATTGTTTTGAGAAAACAAATAGAAATAAAGATATGCTTTTAATGACACTACCTCCATCTTTCCAATCAGTTTCAGTTCATCTAATACCAATTTTGCACCCAAGACTACTAGGTTTCAGAAAGCAAACTAAACTTACAGTCTAGAACAGATAGTTGAACACAGGAGAAAGAACATACACAAATAGTAAAACACACAGATAAAAATAGACAAGAATAACAATAATCAATTGAAGATAATTCTTTGAACAGTTCAAGAAAACAGTGCCGATACTAGGTTACCGCTAGTTTAACGAGGTGTTCATCCTAGAATTGTTCTTAGGATTGTTTTGGGAAAACAAATAGAAATAAAGATATGCTTTTATTGACACGACCTCCATCTTTCCAAACAGTTTCAGTTAATCTAATACCAATTTTGCACCAAGGACTACTATGTTTCAGAAAGCAAACTAAACTTACAGTCTAGAACAGATAGTTGAACACATGAGAAAGAACATACAGAAATCGTAAAACACATAGATAAAAATAGACGAGAATAACAATAATCATTTGAAGATAATTCTTTGAACAGTTCAAGAGAACGGTGCCGATACCAATTATATGCTTTTATTGACACTACCTCCATCTGTCCAATCTGTTTCAGTTCATCTGATACCAATTTTGCACCCAGGACTACTAGGTTTCAGAAAGCAAACTAAACTTACAGTCTAGAACAGATAGTTGAACACAGGAGAAAGAACATACAGAAATAGTAAAACACATAGATAAAAATAGACAAGAATAACAATAATCATTTGAAGATAATTCTTTGAACAGTTCAAGATAACAATGCCGATACTAGGTTACCGCTAGTATAACGAGGTGTACATCCAAGAATTGTTCTTAGAATTGTCTTGAGAAAACAAATAGAAATAAAGATATGCTTTTATTGACACTACCTCCATCTTTCCAATCAGTTTCAGTTCATCTGATACCAATTTTGCACCCAGGACAACTAGGTTTTAGAAAGAAAACAAAACTTACAGTCTAGAACAGATAGTTGAACACATGAGAAAGAACATACAGAAATAGTAAAACACACAGATAAAAATAGACAAGAATAACAATAATCATTTGAAGATAATTCTTTGAAATGTTCAAGAGAACGGTGCCGATACTAGGTTACCGCTAGTATAACGAGGTGTTCATCCAAGAATTGTTCTTAGAATTGTTTTGGGAAAACAAATAGAAATAAAGATATGCTTTTATTGACACTACCTCCATCTTTCCAATCAGTTTCAGTTCATCTAATACCAATTTTGCACCCAGGACTACTATGTTTCAGAAAGCAAACTAAACTTACAGTCTAGAACAGATAGTTGAACACATGAGAAAGAACATACAGAAATCGTAAAATACACAGATAAAAATAGACGAGAATAACAATAATCATTTGAAGATAATTCTTTGAACAGTTCAAGAGAACGGTGCCGATACCAATTATATGCTTTTATTGACACTACCTCCATCTGTCCAATCTGTTTCAGTTCATCTGATACCAATTTTGCACCCAGGACTACTAGGTTTCTGAAAGCAAACTAAACTTACAATCTAGAACAGATAGTTGAACACAAGAAAAAGAACATACATAAATAGTAAAACACATAGATAAAAATAGAAAAGAATAACAATAATCATTTGAAGATAATTCTTTGAACAGTTCAAGAGAATGGTTTCGATACTAGGTTACCACTAGTATAACGAGGTGTTCAACCAAGAATTGTTCTTAGAATTGTTTTGAGAAAACAAATAGAAATAATGATATGCTTTTATTGACACTACCTCCATCTTTCCAATCAGTTTCAGTTCATCTAATACCAATTTTGCACCCAAGACTACTAGGTTTCAGAAAGCAAACTAAACTTACAGTCTAGAACAGATAGTTGAACACAGGATATAGAACATACAGAAATCGTAAAACACATAGAAAAAAATAGACGAGAATAACAATAATCATTTGAAGATAATTCTTTGAACAGTTCAAGAGAACGGTGCCGATACTAGGTTACCGCTAGTATAATGAGGTGTTCATCCAAGAATTGTTCTTAGAATTGTTTTTAGAAAACAAATAGAAATAAATATATGCTTTTATTGACACTACCTCCATCTGTCCAATCTGTTCAGTTCATCTGATACCAATTTTGCACCCAGGACTACTAGGTTTCAGAAAGCAAACTAAACTTACATTCTAGAACAGATAGTTGAACACAGGAGAAAGAACCTACAGAAATAGTAAAACACAGATAAAAATAGACAAAAATAACAATAATCATTTGAAGATAATTCTTTGAACAGTTCAAGAGAATGTTGTCGATACTAGGTGACCGATAGTATAACGAGTTGTTCATCCAAGAATTGTTCTTAGAATTGTTTTGAAAAAACAAATAGAAATAAAGATATGCTTTTATTGACACTACTTCCATCTTTGAAATCAGTTTCAGTTCATCTGACACCAATTTTGTACCCAGGAGTACTAGGTTTCAGAAAGCAAACTAAACTTACAGTCTAGAACAGATAGTTGAACACATGAGAAATAACATACAGAATGAGTAAAACACAGATAAAAATAGATAAGAATAACAATAATCATTTGAAGATAAATCTTTGAACAGTTCAGGAGAACGGTGTTGATACTAGGTTACCACTAGCATAACGAGGTGTTCATCCAAGAATTGTTCTTAGAATTGTTTTGAGAAAACAAATAGAAATAAAGATAAGCTTTTATTGACACTACCGCCATCTTTCCAATCAGTTTGTGTTCATCTGATACCAATTTTGCACCCAGGACTACTAGGTTTCAGAAAGCAAACTAAACTTATAGTCTAGAACAGATAGTTGAACACAGGAGAAAGAACATACACAAATAGTAAAACACACACATAAAAATAGACAAGAATAACAATAATCATTTGAAGATAATTCTATGAACAGTTCAAGAAAACAGTGCCGATACTAGGTTACCGCTAGTATAACTAGGTGTTCATCCAAGAATTGTTCTTAGAATTGTTTTGGGAAAACAAATAGAAATAAAGATATGTTTTTATTGACACTACCTCCATCTTTCCAAACAGTTTCAGTTCATCTAATACCAATTTTGCACCCAGGACTACTATGTTTCAGAAAGCAAACTAAACTTACAGTCTAGAACAGATAGTTGAACACATGAGAAAGAACATACAGAAATTGTAAAACACACAGATAAAAATAGACGAGAATAACAATAATCATTTGAAGATAATTCTTTGAACAGTTCAAGAGAACGGTGCCGATACCAATTATATGCTTTTATTGACACTACCTCCATCTGTCCAATCTGTTTCAGTTCATCTGATACCAATTTTGCACCCAGGACTACTAGGTTTCAGAAAGCAAACTAAACTTACAGTCTAGAACAGATAGTTGAACACAGGAGAAAGAACATACAGAAATAGTAAAACACATAGATAAAAATAGACAAGAATAACAATAATCATTTGAAGATAATTCTTTGAATAGTTCAAGGGAATGGTTTCGATACTAGGTTATCGCTAGTATAACGAGGTGTTCAACCAAGAATTGTTCTTAGAATTGTTTTGAGAAAACAAATAGAAATAAAGATATGCTTTTATTGACACTACCTCCATCTTTCCAATCAGTTTCAGTTCATCTGATACCAATTTTGCACCCAAGACTACTAGGTTTCAGAAAGACAAACTAAACTTACCGTCTAGAACAGATAGTTGAACACAGGAGAAAGAACATACATAAATAGTAAAACACACAGATAAAAATAGACAAGAATAACAATAATCATTTGAAGATAATTCTTTGAACAGTTCAAGAGAACAGTGCCGATACTAGGTTACCGCTAGTATAACGAGGTGTTCATCCAAGAATTGTTCTTAGAATTGTCTTGAGAAAACAAATAGAAATAAAGATATGCTTTTATTGACACTACCTCCATCTTTCCAATCAGTTTCAGTTCATCTGATACCAATTTTGCACCCAGGACAACTAGGTTTTAGAAAGAAAACAAAACTTACAGTCTAGAACAGATAGTTGAACACATGAGAAAGAACATACAGAAATAGTAAAACACACAGATAAAAATAGACAAGTATAACAATAATCATTTGAAGATAATTCTTTGAAATGTTCAAGAGAACGGTGCCGATACTAGGTTACCGCTAGTATAACGAGGTGTTCATCCAAGAATTGTTCTTAGAATTGTTTTGGGAAAACCAATAGAAATAAAGATATGCTTTTATTGACACTACCTACATCTTTCCAATCAGTTTCAGTTCATCTAATACCAATTTTGCACCCAGGACTACTAGGTTTTAGAAAGCAAACTAAACTTACAGTCTAGAACAGATAGTTGAACAAAGGAGAAAGAACATACAGAAATAGTAAAACACATATATAAAAATAGACAAGAATAACAATAATCATTTGAAGATAATTCTTTGAACAGTTCTAGAGAATGGTTTCGATACTAGGTTATCGCTAGTATAACGAGGTGTTCATCCAAGAATTGTTTTGAGAAAACAAATAGAAATAAAGATATGCTTTTATTGACACTACCGCCAACTTTCCAATCAGTTTGTGTTCATCTGATACCAATTTTGCACCCAGGACTACTAGGTTTCAGAAAGCAAACTAAATTTACAGTCTAGAACAGATAGTTGAACACAGGAGAAAGAACATACAGACTGAGTAAAACACATAGATAAAAATAGATAAGAATACCAATAATCATTTGAAGATAAATCTTTGAACAGTTCAAGAGAACGGTGCCGATACTAGGTTATCGCTAGTATAACGTGGTGTTCATCCAAGAATTGTTCTTAGAATTGTTTTGAGAAAACAAATAGAAATAAAGATATGCTTTTATTGACACTACCTCCATCTTTCCAATCAGTTTCAGTTCATCTAATACCAATTTTGCACCCAAGACTACTAGGTTTCAGAAAGCAAACTAAACTTACAGTCTAGAACAGATAGTTGAACACAGGAGAAAGAACATACACAAATAGTAAAACACACAGATAAAAATAGACAAGAATAACAATAATCAATTGAAGATAATTCTTTGAACAGTTCAAGAAAACAGTGCCGATACTAGGTTACCGCTAGTTTAACGAGGTGTTCATCCTAGAATTGTTCTTAGGATTGTTTTGGGAAAACAAATAGAAATAAAGATATGTTTTTATTGACACGACCTCCATCTTTCCAAACAGTTTCAGTTAATCTAATACCAATTTTGCACCAAGGACTACTATGTTTCAGAAAGCAAACTAAACTTACAATCTAGAACAGATAGTTGAACACATGAGAAAGAACATACAGAAATCGTAAAACACATAGATAAAAATAGACGAGAATAACAATAATCATTTGAAGATAATTCTTTGAACAGTTCAAGAGAACGGTGCCGATACCAATTATATGCTTTTATTGATACTACCTCCATCTGTCCAATCTGTTTCAGTTCATCTGATACCAATTTTGCACCCAGGACTACTAGGTTTCAGAAAGCAAACTAAACTTACAGTCTAGAACAGATAGTTGAACACAGGAGAAAGAACATACAGAAATAGTAAAACACAT
This sequence comes from Berberis vulgaris, assembly GCA_963556465.1. NCBI lineage: Eukaryota > Viridiplantae > Streptophyta > Magnoliopsida > Ranunculales > Berberidaceae > Berberis > Berberis vulgaris. The sequence goes on from OY747128.1 coordinate 58,552,688, forward strand.
AGATAAAAATAGACAAGAATAACAATAATCATTTGAAGATAATTCTTTGAACAGTTCAAGATAACAATGCCGATACTAGGTTACCGCTAGTATAACGAGGTGTACATCCAAGAATTGTTCTTAGAATTGTCTTGAGAAAACAAATAGAAATAAAGATATGCTTTTATTGACACTACCTCCATCTTTCCAATCAGTTTCAGTTCATCTGATACCAATTTTGCACCCAGGACAACTAGGTTTTAGAAAGAAAACAAAACTTACAGTCTAGAACAGATAGTTGAACACATGAGAAAGAACATACAGAAATAGTAAAACACAGATAAAAATAGACAAGAATAACAATAATCATTTGAAGATAATTCTTTGAAATGTTCAAGAGAACGGTGCCGATACTAGGTTACCGCTAGTATAACGAGGTGTTCATCCAAGAATTGTTCTTAGAATTGTTTTGGGAAAACCAATAGAAATAAAGATATGCTTTTATTGACACTACCTACATCTTTCCAATCAGTTTCAGTTCATCTAATACCAATTTTGCACCCAGGACTACTAGGTTTTAGAAAGCAAACTAAACTTACAGTCTAGAACAGATAGTTGAACAAAGGAGAAAGAACATACAGAAATAGTAAAACACATATATAAAAATAGACAAGAATAACAATAATCATTTGAAGATAATTCTTTGAACAGTTCTAGAGAATGGTTTCGATACTAGGTTACCGCTAGTATAACGAGGTGTTCATCCAAGAATTGTTTTGAGAAAACAAATAGAAATAAAGATATGCTTTTATTGACACTACCGCCAACTTTCCAATCAGTTTGTGTTCATCTGATACCAATTTTGCACCCAGGACTACTAGGTTTCAGAAAGCAAACTAAATTTACAGTCTAGAACAGATAGTTGAACACAGGAGAAAGAACATACAGACTGAGTAAAACACATAGATAAAAATAGATAAGAATACCAATAATCATTTGAAGATAAATCTTTGAACAGTTCAAGAGAACGGTGCCGATACTAGGTTATCGCTAGTATAACGTGGTGTTCATCCAAGAATTGTTCTTAGAATTGTTTTGAGAAAACAAATAGAAATAAAGATATGCTTTTAATGACACTACCTCCATCTTTCCAATCAGTTTCAGTTCATCTAATACCAATTTTGCACCCAAGACTACTAGGTTTCAGAAAGCAAACTAAACTTACAGTCTAGAACAGATAGTTGAACACAGGAGAAAGAACATACACAAATAGTAAAACACACAGATAAAAATAGACAAGAATAACAATAATCAATTGAAGATAATTCTTTGAACAGTTCAAGAAAACAGTGCCGATACTAGGTTACCGCTAGTTTAACGAGGTGTTCATCCTAGAATTGTTCTTAGGATTGTTTTGGGAAAACAAATAGAAATAAAGATATGCTTTTATTGACACGACCTCCATCTTTCCAAACAGTTTCAGTTAATCTAATACCAATTTTGCACCAAGGACTACTATGTTTCAGAAAGCAAACTAAACTTACAGTCTAGAACAGATAGTTGAACACATGAGAAAGAACATACAGAAATCGTAAAACACATAGATAAAAATAGACGAGAATAACAATAATCATTTGAAGATAATTCTTTGAACAGTTCAAGAGAACGGTGCCGATACCAATTATATGCTTTTATTGACACTACCTCCATCTGTCCAATCTGTTTCAGTTCATCTGATACCAATTTTGCACCCAGGACTACTAGGTTTCAGAAAGCAAACTAAACTTACAGTCTAGAACAGATAGTTGAACACAGGAGAAAGAACATACAGAAATAGTAAAACACATAGATAAAAATAGACAAGAATAACAATAATCATTTGAAGATAATTCTTTGAACAGTTCAAGATAACAATGCCGATACTAGGTTACCGCTAGTATAACGAGGTGTACATCCAAGAATTGTTCTTAGAATTGTCTTGAGAAAACAAATAGAAATAAAGATATGCTTTTATTGACACTACCTCCATCTTTCCAATCAGTTTCAGTTCATCTGATACCAATTTTGCACCCAGGACAACTAGGTTTTAGAAAGAAAACAAAACTTACAGTCTAGAACAGATAGTTGAACACATGAGAAAGAACATACAGAAATAGTAAAACACACAGATAAAAATAGACAAGAATAACAATAATCATTTGAAGATAATTCTTTGAAATGTTCAAGAGAACGGTGCCGATACTAGGTTACCGCTAGTATAACGAGGTGTTCATCCAAGAATTGTTCTTAGAATTGTTTTGGGAAAACAAATAGAAATAAAGATATGCTTTTATTGACACTACCTCCATCTTTCCAATCAGTTTCAGTTCATCTAATACCAATTTTGCACCCAGGACTACTATGTTTCAGAAAGCAAACTAAACTTACAGTCTAGAACAGATAGTTGAACACATGAGAAAGAACATACAGAAATCGTAAAATACACAGATAAAAATAGACGAGAATAACAATAATCATTTGAAGATAATTCTTTGAACAGTTCAAGAGAACGGTGCCGATACCAATTATATGCTTTTATTGACACTACCTCCATCTGTCCAATCTGTTTCAGTTCATCTGATACCAATTTTGCACCCAGGACTACTAGGTTTCTGAAAGCAAACTAAACTTACAATCTAGAACAGATAGTTGAACACAAGAAAAAGAACATACATAAATAGTAAAACACATAGATAAAAATAGAAAAGAATAACAATAATCATTTGAAGATAATTCTTTGAACAGTTCAAGAGAATGGTTTCGATACTAGGTTACCACTAGTATAACGAGGTGTTCAACCAAGAATTGTTCTTAGAATTGTTTTGAGAAAACAAATAGAAATAATGATATGCTTTTATTGACACTACCTCCATCTTTCCAATCAGTTTCAGTTCATCTAATACCAATTTTGCACCCAAGACTACTAGGTTTCAGAAAGCAAACTAAACTTACAGTCTAGAACAGATAGTTGAACACAGGATATAGAACATACAGAAATCGTAAAACACATAGAAAAAAATAGACGAGAATAACAATAATCATTTGAAGATAATTCTTTGAACAGTTCAAGAGAACGGTGCCGATACTAGGTTACCGCTAGTATAATGAGGTGTTCATCCAAGAATTGTTCTTAGAATTGTTTTTAGAAAACAAATAGAAATAAATATATGCTTTTATTGACACTACCTCCATCTGTCCAATCTGTTCAGTTCATCTGATACCAATTTTGCACCCAGGACTACTAGGTTTCAGAAAGCAAACTAAACTTACATTCTAGAACAGATAGTTGAACACAGGAGAAAGAACCTACAGAAATAGTAAAACACAGATAAAAATAGACAAAAATAACAATAATCATTTGAAGATAATTCTTTGAACAGTTCAAGAGAATGTTGTCGATACTAGGTGACCGATAGTATAACGAGTTGTTCATCCAAGAATTGTTCTTAGAATTGTTTTGAAAAAACAAATAGAAATAAAGATATGCTTTTATTGACACTACTTCCATCTTTGAAATCAGTTTCAGTTCATCTGACACCAATTTTGTACCCAGGAGTACTAGGTTTCAGAAAGCAAACTAAACTTACAGTCTAGAACAGATAGTTGAACACATGAGAAATAACATACAGAATGAGTAAAACACAGATAAAAATAGATAAGAATAACAATAATCATTTGAAGATAAATCTTTGAACAGTTCAGGAGAACGGTGTTGATACTAGGTTACCACTAGCATAACGAGGTGTTCATCCAAGAATTGTTCTTAGAATTGTTTTGAGAAAACAAATAGAAATAAAGATAAGCTTTTATTGACACTACCGCCATCTTTCCAATCAGTTTGTGTTCATCTGATACCAATTTTGCACCCAGGACTACTAGGTTTCAGAAAGCAAACTAAACTTATAGTCTAGAACAGATAGTTGAACACAGGAGAAAGAACATACACAAATAGTAAAACACACACATAAAAATAGACAAGAATAACAATAATCATTTGAAGATAATTCTATGAACAGTTCAAGAAAACAGTGCCGATACTAGGTTACCGCTAGTATAACTAGGTGTTCATCCAAGAATTGTTCTTAGAATTGTTTTGGGAAAACAAATAGAAATAAAGATATGTTTTTATTGACACTACCTCCATCTTTCCAAACAGTTTCAGTTCATCTAATACCAATTTTGCACCCAGGACTACTATGTTTCAGAAAGCAAACTAAACTTACAGTCTAGAACAGATAGTTGAACACATGAGAAAGAACATACAGAAATTGTAAAACACACAGATAAAAATAGACGAGAATAACAATAATCATTTGAAGATAATTCTTTGAACAGTTCAAGAGAACGGTGCCGATACCAATTATATGCTTTTATTGACACTACCTCCATCTGTCCAATCTGTTTCAGTTCATCTGATACCAATTTTGCACCCAGGACTACTAGGTTTCAGAAAGCAAACTAAACTTACAGTCTAGAACAGATAGTTGAACACAGGAGAAAGAACATACAGAAATAGTAAAACACATAGATAAAAATAGACAAGAATAACAATAATCATTTGAAGATAATTCTTTGAATAGTTCAAGGGAATGGTTTCGATACTAGGTTATCGCTAGTATAACGAGGTGTTCAACCAAGAATTGTTCTTAGAATTGTTTTGAGAAAACAAATAGAAATAAAGATATGCTTTTATTGACACTACCTCCATCTTTCCAATCAGTTTCAGTTCATCTGATACCAATTTTGCACCCAAGACTACTAGGTTTCAGAAAGACAAACTAAACTTACCGTCTAGAACAGATAGTTGAACACAGGAGAAAGAACATACATAAATAGTAAAACACACAGATAAAAATAGACAAGAATAACAATAATCATTTGAAGATAATTCTTTGAACAGTTCAAGAGAACAGTGCCGATACTAGGTTACCGCTAGTATAACGAGGTGTTCATCCAAGAATTGTTCTTAGAATTGTCTTGAGAAAACAAATAGAAATAAAGATATGCTTTTATTGACACTACCTCCATCTTTCCAATCAGTTTCAGTTCATCTGATACCAATTTTGCACCCAGGACAACTAGGTTTTAGAAAGAAAACAAAACTTACAGTCTAGAACAGATAGTTGAACACATGAGAAAGAACATACAGAAATAGTAAAACACACAGATAAAAATAGACAAGTATAACAATAATCATTTGAAGATAATTCTTTGAAATGTTCAAGAGAACGGTGCCGATACTAGGTTACCGCTAGTATAACGAGGTGTTCATCCAAGAATTGTTCTTAGAATTGTTTTGGGAAAACCAATAGAAATAAAGATATGCTTTTATTGACACTACCTACATCTTTCCAATCAGTTTCAGTTCATCTAATACCAATTTTGCACCCAGGACTACTAGGTTTTAGAAAGCAAACTAAACTTACAGTCTAGAACAGATAGTTGAACAAAGGAGAAAGAACATACAGAAATAGTAAAACACATATATAAAAATAGACAAGAATAACAATAATCATTTGAAGATAATTCTTTGAACAGTTCTAGAGAATGGTTTCGATACTAGGTTATCGCTAGTATAACGAGGTGTTCATCCAAGAATTGTTTTGAGAAAACAAATAGAAATAAAGATATGCTTTTATTGACACTACCGCCAACTTTCCAATCAGTTTGTGTTCATCTGATACCAATTTTGCACCCAGGACTACTAGGTTTCAGAAAGCAAACTAAATTTACAGTCTAGAACAGATAGTTGAACACAGGAGAAAGAACATACAGACTGAGTAAAACACATAGATAAAAATAGATAAGAATACCAATAATCATTTGAAGATAAATCTTTGAACAGTTCAAGAGAACGGTGCCGATACTAGGTTATCGCTAGTATAACGTGGTGTTCATCCAAGAATTGTTCTTAGAATTGTTTTGAGAAAACAAATAGAAATAAAGATATGCTTTTATTGACACTACCTCCATCTTTCCAATCAGTTTCAGTTCATCTAATACCAATTTTGCACCCAAGACTACTAGGTTTCAGAAAGCAAACTAAACTTACAGTCTAGAACAGATAGTTGAACACAGGAGAAAGAACATACACAAATAGTAAAACACACAGATAAAAATAGACAAGAATAACAATAATCAATTGAAGATAATTCTTTGAACAGTTCAAGAAAACAGTGCCGATACTAGGTTACCGCTAGTTTAACGAGGTGTTCATCCTAGAATTGTTCTTAGGATTGTTTTGGGAAAACAAATAGAAATAAAGATATGTTTTTATTGACACGACCTCCATCTTTCCAAACAGTTTCAGTTAATCTAATACCAATTTTGCACCAAGGACTACTATGTTTCAGAAAGCAAACTAAACTTACAATCTAGAACAGATAGTTGAACACATGAGAAAGAACATACAGAAATCGTAAAACACATAGATAAAAATAGACGAGAATAACAATAATCATTTGAAGATAATTCTTTGAACAGTTCAAGAGAACGGTGCCGATACCAATTATATGCTTTTATTGATACTACCTCCATCTGTCCAATCTGTTTCAGTTCATCTGATACCAATTTTGCACCCAGGACTACTAGGTTTCAGAAAGCAAACTAAACTTACAGTCTAGAACAGATAGTTGAACACAGGAGAAAGAACATACAGAAATAGTAAAACACATAGATAAAAATAGACAAGAATAACAATAATCATTTGAAGATAATTCTTTGAACAGTTCAAGATAACAATGCCGATACTAGGTTACCGCTAGTATAACGAGGTGTACATCCAAGAATTGTTCTTAGAATTGTCTTGAGAAAACAAATAGAAATAAAGATATGCTTTTATTGACACTACCTCCATCTTTCCAATCAGTTTCAGTTCATCTGATACCAATTTTGCACCCAGGACAACTAGGTTTTAGAAAGAAAACAAAACTTACAGTCTAGAACAGATAGTTGAACACATGAGAAAGAACATACAGAAATAGTAAAACACAGATAAAAATAGACAAGAATAACAATAATCATTTGAAGATAATTCTTTGAAATGTTCAAGAGAACGGTGCCGATACTAGGTTACCGCTAGTATAACGAGGTGTTCATCCAAGAATTGTTCTTAGAATTGTTTTGGGAAAACAAATAGAAATAAAGATATGCTTTTATTGACACTACCTCCATCTTTCCAATCAGTTTCAGTTCATCTAATACCAATTTTGCACCCAGGACTACTATGTTTCAGAAAGCAAACTAAACTTACAGTCTAGAACAGATAGTTGAACACATGAGAAAGAACATACAGAAATCGTAAAATACACAGATAAAAATAGACGAGAATAACAATAATCATTTGAAGATAATTCTTTGAACAGTTCAAGAGAACGGTGCCGATACCAATTATATGCTTTTATTGACACTACCTCCATCTGTCCAATCTGTTTCAGTTCATCTGATACCAATTTTGCACCCAGGACTACTAGGTTTCAGAAAGCAAACTAAACTTACAATCTAGAACAGATAGTTGAACACAAGAAAAAGAACATACATAAATAGTAAAACACATAGATAAAAATAGAAAAGAATAACAATAATCATTTGAAGATAATTCTTTGAACTGTTCAAGAGAATGGTTTCGATACTAGGTTACCACTAGTATAACGAGGTGTTCAACCAAGAATTGTTCTTAGAATTGTTTTGAGAAAACAAATAGAAATAAAGATATGCTTTTATTGACACTACCTCCATCTTTCCAATCAGTTTCAGTTCATCTAATACCAATTTTGCACCCAAGACTACTAGGTTTCAGAAAGCAAACTAAACTTACAGTCTAGAACAGATAGTTGAACACAGGATATAGAACATAAAGAAATCGTAAAACACATAGAAAAAAATAGACGAGAATAACAATAATCATTTGAAGATAATTCTTTGAACAGTTCAAGAGAACGGTGCCGATACTAGGTTACCGCTAGTATAATGAGGTGTTCATCCAAGAATTGTTCTTAGAATTGTTTTTAGAAAACAAATAGAAATAAATATATGCTTTTATTGACACTACCTCCATCTGTCCAATCTGTTCAGTTCATCTGATACCAATTTTGCACCCAGGACTACTAGGTTTCAGAAAGCAAACTAAACTTACATTCTAGAACAGATAGTTGAACACAGGAGAAAGAACCTATAGAAATAGTAAAACACAGATAAAAATAGACAAAAATAACAATAATCATTTGAAGATAATTCTTTGAACAGTTCAAGAGAATGTTGTCGATACTAGGTGACCGATAGTATAACGAGTTGTTCATCCAAGAATTGTTCTTAGAATTGTTTTGAAAAAACAAATAGAAATAAAGATATGCTTTTATTGACACTACTTCCATCTTTGAAATCAGTTTCAGTTCATCTGACACCAATTTTGTACCCAGGAGTACTAGGTTTCAGAAAGCAAACTAAACTTACAGTCTAGAACAGATAGTTGAACACATGAGAAATAACATACAGAATGAGTAAAACACAAATAAAAATAGATAAGAATAACAATAATCATTTGAAGATAAATCTTTGAACAGTTCAGGAGAACGGTGTTGATACTAGGTTACCACTAGCATAACGAGGTGTTCATCCAAGAATTGTTCTTAGAATTGTTTTGAGAAAACAAATAGAAATAAAGATAAGCTTTTATTGACACTACCGCCATCTTTCCAATCAGTTTGTGTTCATCTGATACCAATTTTGCACCCAGGACTACTAGGTTTCAGAAAGCAAACTAAACTTATAGTCTAGAACAGATAGTTGAACACAGGAGAAAGAACATACACAAATAGTAAAACACACACATAAAAATAGACAAGAATAACAATAATCATTTGAAGATAATTCTATGAACAGTTCAAGAAAACAGTGCCGATACTAGGTAACCGCTAGTATAACTAGGTGTTCATCCAAGAATTGTTCTTAGAATTGTTTTGGGAAAACAAATAGAAATAAAGATATGTTTTTATTGACACTACCTCCATCTTTCCAAACAGTTTCAGTTCATCTAATACCAATTTTGCACCCAGGACTACTATGTTTCAGAAAGCAAACTAAACTTACAGTCTAGAACAGATAGTTGAACACATGAGAAAGAACATACAGAAATTGTAAAACACACAGATAAAAATAGACGAGAATAACAATAATCATTTGAAGAAAATTCTTTGAACAGTTCAAGAGAACGGTGCCGATACCAATTATATGCTTTTATTGACACTACCTCCATCTGTCCAATCCTTTTCAGTTCATCTGATACCAATTTTGCACCCAGGACTACTAGGTTTCAGAAAGCAAACTAAACTTACAGTCTAGAACAGATAGTTGAACACAGGAGAAAGAACATACAGAAATAGTAAAACACATGGATAAAAATAGACAAGAATAACAATAATCATTTGAAGATAATTCTTTGAACAGTTCAAGGGAATGGTTTCGATACTAGGTTACCGCTAGTATAACGAGGTGTTCAACCAAGAATTGTTCTTAGAATTGTTTTGAGAAAACAAATAGAAATAAAGATATGCTTTTATTCACACTACCTCCATCTTTCCAATCAGTTTCAGTTCATCTAATACCAATTTTGCACCCAAGACTACTAGGTTTCAGAAAGCAAACTAAACTTACAGTCTAGAACAGATAGTTGAACACAGGATATAGAACATACAGAAATCGTAAAACACATAGAAAAAAATAGACGAGAATAACAATAATCATTTGAAGATAATTCTTTGAACAGTTCAAGAGAACGGTGCCGATACTAGGTTACCGCTAGTATAATGAGGTGTTCATCCAAGAATTGTTCTTAGAATTTTTTTTAGAAAACAAATAGAAATAAATATATGCTTTTATTGACACTACCTCCATCTGTCCAATCTGTTCAGTTCATCTGATACCAATTTTGCACCCAGGACTACTAGGTTTCAGAAAGCAAACTAAACTTACATTCTAGAACAGATAGTTGAACACAGGAGAAAGAACCTACAGAAATAGTAAAACACAGATAAAAATAGACAAAAATAACAATAATCATTTGAAGATAATTCTTTGAACAGTTCAAGAGAATGTTGTCGATACTAGGTGACCGATAGTATAACGAGTTGTTCATCCAAGAATTGTTCTTAGAATTGTTTTGAAAAAACAAATAGAAATAAAGATATGCTTTTATTGACACTACTTCCATCTTTGAAATCAGTTTCAGTTCATCTGACACCAATTTTGTACCCAGGAGTACTAGGTTTCAGAAAGCAAACTAAACTTACAGTCTAGAACAGATAGTTGAACACATGAGAAATAACATACAGAATGAGTAAAACACAGATAAAAATAGATAAGAATAACAATAATCATTTGAAGATAAATCTTTGAACAGTTCAGGAGAACGGTGTTGATACTAGGTTACCACTAGCATAACGAGGTGTTCATCCAAGAATTGTTCTTAGAATTGTTTTGAGAAAACAATTAGAAATAAAGATAAGCTTTTATTGACACTACCGCCATCTTTCCAATCAGTTTGTGTTCATCTGATACCAATTTTGCACCCAGGACTACTAGGTTTCAGAAAGCAAACTAAACTTATAGTCTAGAACAGATAGTTGAACACAGGAGAAAGAACATACACAAATAGTAAAACACACACATAAAAATAGACAAGAATAACAATAATCATTTGAAGATAATTCTATGAACAGTTCAAGAAAACAGTGCCGATACTAGGTTACCGCTAGTATAACTAGGTGTTCATCCAAGAATTGTTCTTAGAATTGTTTTGGGAAAACAAATAGAAATAAAGATATGTTTTTATTGACACTACCTCCATCTTTCCAAACAGTTTCAGTTCATCTAATACCAATTTTGCACCCAGGACTACTATGTTTCAGAAAGCAAACTAAACTTACAGTCTAGAACAGATAGTTGAACACATGAGAAAGAACATACAGAAATTGTAAAACACACAGATAAAAATAGACGAGAATAACAATAATCATTTGAAGAAAATTCTTTGAACAGTTCAAGAGAACGGTGCCGATACCAATTATATGCTTTTATTGACACTACCTCCATCTGTCCAATCCTTTTCAGTTCATCTGATACCAATTTTGCACCCAGGACTACTAGGTTTCAGAAAGCAAACTAAACTTACAGTCTAGAACAGATAGTTGAACACAGGAGAAAGAACATACAGAAATAGTAAAACACATGGATAAAAATAGACAAGAATAACAATAATCATTTGAAGATAATTCTTTGAACAGTTCAAGGGAATGGTTTCGATACTAGGTTACCGCTAGTATAACGAGGTGTTCAACCTAGAATTGTTCTTAGAATTGTTTTGAGAAAACAAATAGAAATAAAGATATGCTTTTATTGACACTACCTCCATCTTTCCAATCAGTTTCAGTTCATCTAATACCAATTTTGTACTGAAGACTACTAGGTTTCAGAAAGCAAACTAAACTTACAGTCTAGAACAGATAGTTGAACACAGGAGATAGAACATACAGAAATCGTAAAACACACAGAAAAAATAGACGAGAATAACAATAATCATTTGAAGATAATTCTTTGAACAGTTCAAGAGAACGGTGCCGATACTAGGTTACCGCTAGTATAACGAGGTGTTCATCCAAGAATTGTTCTTAGAATTGTTTCTAGAAAACAAATAGAAATAAATATATGCTTTTATTGACACTACCTCCATCTGTCCAATCTGTTTCAGTTCATCTGATACCAATTTTTCACCCAGGACTAATAGGTTTCAGAAAGCAAACTAAACTTACAGTCTAGAACATATAGTTGAACACAGGAGAAAGAACATACAGAAATAGTAAAACACAGATAAAAATATACAAAAATAACAATAATCATTTGAAGATAATTCTTTGAACAGTTCAAGAGAATGGTGTCGATACTAGGTGTCCGCTAGTATAACGAGTTGTTCATCCAAGAATTGTTCTTAGAATTGTTTTGAAAAAACAAATAGAAATAAAGATATGCTTTTTTTGACACTACCTCCATCTTTGAAATCAGTTTCAGTTCATCTGACACCAATTTTGTACCCAGGAGTACTAGGTTTCAGAAAGCAAACTAAACTTACAGTCTAGAACAGATAGTTGAACACATAAGAAAGAACATACAGAATGAGTAAAACACATAGATAAAAATATATAAGAATAACCATAATCATTTGAAGATAAATCTTTGAACAGTTCAGGAGAACGGTGTCGATACTAGGTTACCGCTAGTATAACGAGGTGTTCATCCAAGAATTGTTTTGAGAAAACAAATAGAAATAAAGATATGCTTTTATTGACACTACCGCCATCTTTCCAATCAGTTTGTGTTCATCTGATACCAATTTTGCACCCAAGACTACTAGGTTTCAGAAAGCAAACTAAATTTACAGTCTAGAACAGATAGTTGAACACAGGAGAAAGAACATACAGAAATAGTAAAACACACAGATAAAAATAGATAAGAATAACAATAATCAGTTGAAGATAAATCTTTGAACAGTTCAAGAGAACGGTGCCGATACTAGGTTACCGCTAGTATAACGTGCTGTTCATCCAAGAATTGTTCTTAGAATTGTTTTGAGAAAACAAATAGAAATAAAGATATGCTTTTATTGACACTACGTCCATTTTTCCAATCAGTTTCAGTTCATCTGATACCAATTTTGCACCCAAGACTACTAGGTTTCAGAAAGCAAACTAAACTTACAGTCTAGAACAGATTGTTGAACACAAGAGAAAGAACATACACAAATAGTAAAACACACAGATAAAAATAGACAAGAATAACAATAATCATTTGAAGATAATTTTTTGAAGAGTTCAAGAGAACAGGGCCGATACAGGTTACCGCTAGTATAACGAGGTGTTCATCCAAGAATTGTTCTTAGAATTGTTTTGAGAAAACAAATAGAAATAAAGATATGCTTTTATTGACACTACCTCCATCTTTCCAATCAGTTTCAGTTCATCTGATACCAATTTTGCACCCAGGACTACTAGGTTTCAGAAAGAAAACAAAACTTACAGTCTAGAACAGATTGTTGAACACATGAGAAAGAACATACAGAAATAGTAAAACACACAGATAAAAATAGACGAGAATAACAATAATCATTTGAAGATAATTCTTTGAACAGTTCAAGAGAATGGTGTCGATACTAGGTTACCGCTAGTATAACGAGGTGTTCAACCAAGGATTGTTCTTAGAATTGTTTGGAGAAAAAAATAGAAAGAAAGATATGTTTTTTTTGACACTACGTCCATCTTTCCAATCAGTTTCAGTTCATGTGATACCAATTTTGCACCCAAGACTACTTGGTTTCAGAAAGAAAACTAAACTTACAGTCTAGAACAGATAGTTGAACACAGGAAAAAGAACATACAGAAATAGTAAAACAAACAGATAAAAATAGACGAGAATAACAATAATCATTTGAAGATAATTCTTTGAACAGTTCAAGAGAACGGTGCCGATACTTGGTTACCGCTAGTATAACGAGGTGTTCATCCAAGAATTGTTTTGAGAAAAAAATAGAAAGAAAGATATGCTTTTTTTGACACTACCTCCATCTTTCCAATCTGTTTCAGTTCATCTGATACCAATTTTGCACCCAAGACTACTAGGTTTCAGAAAGCAAACTAAACTTACAGTCTAGAACAAATAGTTGAACACAGGAGAAAGAACATACAGAAATAGTAAGACACAGATAAACATAGACAAAAATAACAATAATCATTTGAAGATAATTCTTTGAACAATTCAAGAGAATGGTGTCGATACTAGGTTACCGCTAATATAACGAGGTGTTCAACCAAGGATTGTTCTTAAAATTGTTTGGAGAAAACAAATAGAAATAAAGATATGCTTTTATTCACACAACCTCCATCTTTCCAATCAGTTTCAGTTCATCTGATACCAATTTTGCACCCAGGACTACTAGGTTTCAGAAAGCAAACTAAATTTACAGTCTTGAACAGATAGTTGAACACAGGAGAAAGAACATACAGAAATAGTAAAACACAAAGATAAAAATAGACGAGAATAACAATAATCATTTGAAGATAATTCTTTGAACAGTTCAAGAGAACGGTGCCGATACTAGGTTACATCTAGTATAACGAGGTGTTCATCCAAGAATTGTTCTTAGAATTGTTTTGAGAAAACAAATAGAAATAAAGATATGCTTTTATTGACACTACCTCCATCTTTCCAATCAGTTTTAGTTCATCTGACACCAATTTTGCACCCAGGAGTACTAAGTTTCAAAAAGCAATCTAAACTTACAGTCTAGAACAGATAGTTGAACTTAGAAGAAAGAACATACAGAATGAGTAAAACACATAGATAAAAATAGATAAGAATAACAATAATCATTTGAAGATAAATCTTTGAACAGTTCAAGAGAACGGTGCCGATACTAGGTTACCGCTAGTATAACGTGCTGTTCATCCAAGAATTGTTCTTATAATTGTTTTGAGAAAACAAATAGAAATAAAGATATGCTTTTATTGACACTACGTCCATCTTTCCAATCAGTTTCAGTTCATCTGATACCAATTTTGCACCCAAGACTACTAGGTTTCAGAAAGCAAACTAAATACAATCTAGAACAGATAGTTGAACACAAGAGAAAAATAGACAAAAATAACAATAATCATTTGAAGATAATTCTTTGAACAGTTCAAGAGAACAGTGCCGATACTAGGTTACCGCTAGTATAACGAGGTGTTCATCCAAGAATTGTTCTTAGAATTGTTTTGAGAAAACAAATAGAAATAAAGATATGCTTTTATTGACACAACCTCCATCTTTCCAATCAGTTTCAGTTCATCTGATACCAATTTTGCACCCAGGACTACTAGGTTTCAGAAAGCAAACTAAACTTACAGTCTAAATTAGATAGTTGAACACAGGAGAAAGAACATACAGAAATTGTAAAACAAACAGATAAAAATAGACGAGAATAACAATAATCATTTGAAGATAATTCTTTGAACAGTTCAAGAGAACGGTGCCGATACTTGGTTACCGCAAGTATAACGAGGTGTTCATCCAAGAATTGTTCATAGAATTGTTTTGAGAAAAAAATAGAAAGAAAGATATGTTTTTTTTGACACTACCTCCATCTTCCCAATCAGTTTCAGTTCATCTGATACCAATTTTGCATCCAGGACTACTAGGTTTCAGAAAGAAAACAAAACTTACAGTCTAGAACAGATAGTTGAACACATGAGAAAGAACATACCGAAATAGTAAAACACACAGATAAAAATAGACGAGAATAACAATAATCATATGAAGATAATTCCTTGAACAGTTCAAGAGAACGGTGCCGATACTTGGTTACCGCTAGTATAACGAGGTGTTCATCAAAGAATTGTTCTTAGAATTGTTTTGAGAAAACAAATAGAAAGAAAGATAAGCTTTTATTGACACTACCTCCATCTTTCCAATCTGTTTCAGTTCATCTGATACCAATTTTGCACCCAAGACTACTAGGTTTCAGAAAGCAAACTAAACTTACAGTCTAGAACAGATAGTTGAACACAGGAGAAAGAACATACAGAAATAGTAAGACACAGATAAAAATAGACAAAAATAACAATAATCATTTGAAGATAATTCTTTGAATAGTTCAAGAGAACAGTGCCGATACTAGGTTACCGCTAGTATAACGAGGTGTTCATCCAAGAATTGTTCTTAGAATTGTTTTGAGAAAACAAATAGAAATAAAGATATGCTTTTATTCACACAACCTCCATCTTTCCAATCAGTTTCAGTTCATCTGATACCAATTTTGCACCCAGGACTACTAGGTTTCAGAAAGCAAACTAAATTTACAGTCTTGAACAGATAGTTGAACACAGGAGAAAGAACATACAGAAATAGTAAAACACAAAGATAAAAATAGACGAGAATAACAATAATCATTTGAAGATAATTCTTTGAACAGTTCAAGAGAACGGTGCCGATACTAGGTTACATCTAGTATAACGAGGTGTTCATCCAAGAATTGTTCTTAGAATTGTTTTGAGAAAACAAATAGAAATAAAGATATGCTTTTATTGACACTACCTCCATCTTTCCAATCAGTTTTAGTTCATCTGACACCAATTTTGCACCCAGGAGTACTAAGTTTCAAAAAGCAATCTAAACTTACAGTCTAGAACAGATAGTTGAACATAGAAGAAAGAACATACAGAATGAGTAAAACACATAGATAAAAATAGATAAGAATAACAATAATCATTTGAAGATAAATCTTTGAACAGTTCAAGAGAACGGTGCCGATACTAGGTTACCGCTAGTATAACGTGCTGTTCATCCAAGAATTGTTCTTATAATTGTTTTGAGAAAACAAATAGAAATAAAGATATGCTTTTATTGACACTACGTCCATCTTTCCAATCAGTTTCAGTTCATCTGATACCAATTTTGCACCCAAGACTACTAGGTTTCAGAAAGCAAACTAAATACAATCTAGAACAGATAGTTGAACACAAGAGAAAAATAGACAAAAATAACAATAATCATTTGAAGATAATTCTTTGAACAGTTCAAGAGAACAGTGCCGATACTAGGTTACCGCTAGTATAACGAGGTGTTCATCCAAGAATTGTTCTTAGAATTGTTTTGAGAAAACAAATAGAAATAAAGATATGCTTTTATTGACACAACCTCTATCTTTCCAATCAGTTTCAGTTCATCTGATACCAATTTTGCACCCAGGACTACTAGGTTTCAGAAAGCAAACTAAACTTACAGTCTAAATTAGATAGTTGAACACAGGAGAAAGAACATACAGAAATTGTAAAACAAACAGATAAAAATAGACGAGAATAACAATAATCATTTGAAGATAATTCTTTGAACAGTTCAAGAGAACGGTGCCGATACTTGGTTACCGCAAGTATAACGAGGTGTTCATCCAAGAATTGTTCATAGAATTGTTTTGAGAAAAAAATAGAAAGAAAGATATGTTTTTTTTGACACTACCTCCATCTTTCCAATCAGTTTCAGTTCATCTGATACCAATTTTGCATCCAGGACTACTAGGTTTCAGAAAGAAAACAAAACTTACAGTCTAGAACAGATAGTTGAACACATGAGAAAGAACATACAGAAATAGTAAAACACACAGATAAAAATAGACGAGAATAACAATAATCATAAGAAGATAATTCCTTGAACAGTTCAAGAGAACGGTGCCGATACTTGGTTACCGCTAGTATAACGAGGTGTTCATCAAAGAATTGTTCTTAGAATTGTTTTGAGAAAACAAATAGAAAGAAAGATAAGCTTTTATTGACACTACCTCCATCTTTCCAATCTGTTTCAGTTCATCTGATACCAATTTTGCACCCAAGACTACTAGGTTTCAGAAAGCAAACTAAACTTACAGTCTAGAACAGATAGTTGAACACAGGAGAAAGAACATACAGAAATAGTAAGACACAGATAAAAATAGACAAAAATAACAATAATCATTTGAAGATAATTCTTTGAACAGTTCAAGAGAACAGTGCCGATACTAGGTTACCGCTAGTATAACGAGGTGTTCATCCAAGAATTGTTCTTAGAATTGTTTTGAGAAAACAAATAGAAATAAAGATATGCTTTTATTGACACTACCTCCATCTTTCCAATCAGTTTCAGTTCATCTGACACCAATTTTGCACCCAGGAGTACTGAGTTTCAAAAAGCAATCTAAACTTACAGTCTAGAACAGATAGTTGAACATAGAAGAAAGAACATACAGAATGAGTAAAACACATAGATAAAAATAGATAAGAATAACAATAATCATTTGAAGATAAATCTTTGAACAGTTCAAGAGAACGGTGCCGATACTAGGTTACCGCTAGTATAACGTGCTGTTCATCCAAGAACTGTTTTGAGAAAACAAATAGAAATAAAGATATGCTTTTATTGACACTACGTCCATCTTTCCAATCAGTTTCAGTTCATCTGATACCAATTTTGCACCCAGGACTACTAGGTTTCAGAAAGCAAACTAAACTTACAGTCTAGATTAGATAGTTGAACACAGGAGAAAGAACATACAGAAATAGTAAAACACACAGATAAAAATAGACGAGAATAACAATAATCATTTGAAGATAATTCTTTGAACAGTTCAAGAGAACGGTGCCGATACTTTGTTACCGCTAGTATAACGAGGTGTTCATCCAAGAATTGTTCTTAGAATTGTTTTGAGAAAAAAATAGAAAGAAAGATATGCTTTTTTTTGACACTACGTCCATCTTTCCAATCAGTTTCAGTTCAAGTGATACCAATTTTGCACCCAAGACAACTAGGTTTCAGAAAGCAAACTAAACTTACAGTCTAGAACAGATAGTTGAACACAAGAGAAATAACATACACAAATAGTAAAACACACAGATAAAAATAGACAAGAATAACAATAATCATTTGAAGATAATTCTTTGAACAGTTCAAGAGAACAGTGCCGATACTAGGTTACCGCTAGTATAACGAGGTGTTCATCCAAGAATTGTTCTTAGAATTGTTTTGAGAAAACAAATAGAAATAAAGATATGCTTTTATTGACACTACCTCCATCTTTCCAATCAGTTTCAGTTCATCTGATACCAATTATGCACCCAGGACTACTAGGTTTCAGAAAGAAAACAAAACTTACAGTCTAGAACATATAGTTGAACACATGAGAAAGAACATACAGAAATAGTAAAACACACTGATAAAAATAGACGAGAATAACAATAATCATTTGAAGATAATTCCTTGAACAGTTCAAGAGAACGGTGCCGATAATTGGTTATCGCTAGTATAACGAGGTGTTCATCAAAGAATTGTTCTTAGAATTGTTTTGAGAAAACAAAAAGAAAGAAAGATATGCTTTTATTGACACTACCTCCATCTTTCCAATCTGTTTCAGTTCATCTGATACCAATTTTGCACCCAAGACTACTAGGTTTCAGAAAGCAAACTAAACTTATAGTCTAGAACAGATAGTTGAACACCGGAGAAAGAACATACAGAAATAGTAAAACACAGATAAAAATAGACAAAAATAACAATAATCATTTGAAGATAATTCTTTGAACAGTTCAAGAGAATGGTGTCGATACTAGGTTACCGCTAATATAACGAGGTGTTCCACCAAGGATTGTTCTTAGAATTGTTTGGAGAAAACAAATAGAAATAAAGATATGCTTTTATTGACACAACCTCCATCTTTCCAATCAGTTTCAGTTCATCTGATACCAATTTTGCACCCAGGACTACTAGGTTTCAGAAAGAAAACTAAACTTACTGTCTAGATTAGATAGTTGAACACAGGAGAAAGAACATACAGAAATAGTAAAACAAACAGATAAAAATAGACGAGAATAACAATAATCATTTGAAGATAATTCTTTGAACAGTTCAAGAGAACGGTGCCGATACTTGGTTACCGCTACTATAACGAGGTGTTCATCCAAGAATTGTTCTTAGAATTGTTTTGAGAAAAAAATAGAAAGAAAGATATGCTTTTTTTGACACTACCTCCATCTTTCCAATCTGTTTCAGTTCATCTGATACCAATTTTGCACCCAAGACTACTAGGTTTCAGAAAGCAAACTAAACTTATAGTCTAGAACAGATAGTTGAACACAGGAGAAAGAACATACATAAATAGTAAAACACACAGATAAAAATAGACAAGAATAACGATAATCATTTGAAGATAATTCTTTGAACAGTTCAAGAGAACAGTGCCGATACTAGGTTACCGCTAGTATAACGAGGTGTTCATCCAAGAATTGTTCTTAGAATTGTTTTGAGAAAACACATAGAAATAAAGATATGCTTTTATTGACACTGCCTCCATCTTTCCAATCAGTTTCAGTTCATCTGATACCAATTATGCACCCAGGACTACTAGGTTTCAGAAAGAAAACAAAACTTACAGTCTAGAACATATAGTTGAACACATGAGAAAGAACATACAGAAATAGTAAAACACACTGATAAAAATAGACGAGAATAACAATAATCATTTGAAGATAATTCCTTGAACAGTTCAAGAGAACGGTGCCGATAATTGGTTATCGCTAGTATAACGAGGTGTTCATCAAAGAATTGTTCTTAGAATTGTTTTGAGAAAACAAAAAGAAAGAAAGATATGCTTTTATTGACACTACCTCCATCTTTCCAATCTGTTTCAGTTCTTCTGATACCAATTTTGCACCCAAGACTACTAGGTTTCAGAAAGCAAACTAAACTTATAGTCTAGAACAGATAGTTGAACACCGGAAAAAGAACATACAGAAATAGTAAAACACAGATAAAAATAGACAAAAATAACAATAATCATTTGAAGTTAATTCTTTGAACAGTTCAAGAGAATGGTGTCGATACTAGGTTACCGCTAATATAACGAGGTGTTCAACCAAGGATTGTTCTTAGAATTGTTTGGAGAAAACAAATAGAAATAAAGATATGCTTTTATTGACACAACCTCCATCTTTCCAATCAGTTTCAGTTCATCTGATACCAATTTTGCACCCAGGACTACTAGGTTTCAGAAAGAAAACTAAACTTACAGTCTAGATTAGATAGTTGAACACAGGAGAAAGAACATACAGAAATAGTAAAACAAACAGATAAAAATAGACGAGAATAACAATAATCATTTGAAGATAATTCTTTGAACAGTTCAAGAGAACGGTGCCGATACTTGGTTACCGCTACTATAACGAGGTGTTCATCCAAGAATTGTTCTTAGAATTGTTTTGAGAAAAAAATAGAAAGAAAGATATGCTTTTTTTGACACTACCTCCATCTTTCCAATCTGTTTCAGTTCATCTGATACCAATTTTGCACCCAAGACTACTAGGTTTCAGAAAGCAAACCAAACTTATAGTCTAGAACAGATAGTTGAACACAGGAGAAAGAACATACAGAAATAGTAAAACACACAGATAAAAATAGACGAGAATAACAATAATCATAAGAAGATAATTCCTTGAACAGTTCAAGAGAACGGTGCCGATACTTGGTTACCGCTAGTATAACGAGGTGTTCATCAAAGAATTGTTCTTAGAATTGTTTTGAGAAAACAAATAGAAAGAAAGATAAGCTTTTATTGACACTACCTCCATCTTTCCAATCTGTTTCAGTTCATCTGATACCAATTTTGCACCCAAGACTACTAGGTTTCAGAAAGCAAACTAAACTTACAGTCTAGAACAGATAGTTGAACACAGGAGAAAGAACATACAGAAATAGTAAGACACAGATAAAAATAGACAAAAATAACAATAATCATTTGAAGATAATTCTTTGAACAGTTCAAGAGAACAGTGCCGATACTAGGTTACCGCTAGTATAACGAGGTGTTCATCCAAGAATTGTTCTTAGAATTGTTTTGAGAAAACAAATAGAAATAAAGATATGCTTTTATTGACACTACCTCCATCTTTCCAATCAGTTTCAGTTCATCTGACACCAATTTTGCACCCAGGAGTACTGAGTTTCAAAAAGCAATCTAAACTTACAGTCTAGAACAGATAGTTGAACATAGAAGAAAGAACATACAGAATGAGTAAAACACATAGATAAAAATAGATAAGAATAACAATAATCATTTGAAGATAAATCTTTGAACAGTTCAAGAGAACGGTGCCGATACTAGGTTACCGCTAGTATAACGTGCTGTTCATCCAAGAACTGTTTTGAGAAAACAAATAGAAATAAAGATATGCTTTTATTGACACTACGTCCATCTTTCCAATCAGTTTCAGTTCATCTGATACCAATTTTGCACCCAGGACTACTAGGTTTCAGAAAGCAAACTAAACTTACAGTCTAGATTAGATAGTTGAACACAGGAGAAAGAACATACAGAAATAGTAAAACACACAGATAAAAATAGACGAGAATAACAATAATCATTTGAAGATAATTCTTTGAACAGTTCAAGAGAACGGTGCCGATACTTTGTTACCGCTAGTATAACGAGGTGTTCATCCAAGAATTGTTCTTAGAATTGTTTTGAGAAAAAAATAGAAAGAAAGATATGCTTTTTTTTGACACTACGTCCATCTTTCCAATCAGTTTCAGTTCAAGTGATACCAATTTTGCACCCAAGACAACTAGGTTTCAGAAAGCAAACTAAACTTACAGTCTAGAACAGATAGTTGAACACAAGAGAAATAACATACACAAATAGTAAAACACACAGATAAAAATAGACAAGAATAACAATAATCATTTGAAGATAATTCTTTGAACAGTTCAAGAGAACAGTGCCGATACTAGGTTACCGCTAGTATAACGAGGTGTTCATCCAAGAATTGTTCTTAGAATTGTTTTGAGAAAACAAATAGAAATAAAGATATGCTTTTATTGACACTACCTCCATCTTTCCAATCAGTTTCAGTTCATCTGATACCAATTATGCACCCAGGACTACTAGGTTTCAGAAAGAAAACAAAACTTACAGTCTAGAACATATAGTTGAACACATGAGAAAGAACATACAGAAATAGTAAAACACACTGATAAAAATAGACGAGAATAACAATAATCATTTGAAGATAATTCCTTGAACAGTTCAAGAGAACGGTGCCGATAATTGGTTATCGCTAGTATAACGAGGTGTTCATCAAAGAATTGTTCTTAGAATTGTTTTGAGAAAACAAAAAGAAAGAAAGATATGCTTTTATTGACACTACCTCCATCTTTCCAATCTGTTTCAGTTCATCTGATACCAATTTTGCACCCAAGACTACTAGGTTTCAGAAAGCAAACTAAACTTATAGTCTAGAACAGATAGTTGAACACCGGAGAAAGAACATACAGAAATAGTAAAACACAGATAAAAATAGACAAAAATAACAATAATCATTTGAAGATAATTCTTTGAACAGTTCAAGAGAATGGTGTCGATACTAGGTTACCGCTAATATAACGAGGTGTTCCACCAAGGATTGTTCTTAGAATTGTTTGGAGAAAACAAATAGAAATAAAGATATGCTTTTATTGACACAACCTCCATCTTTCCAATCAGTTTCAGTTCATCTGATACCAATTTTGCACCCAGGACTACTAGGTTTCAGAAAGAAAACTAAACTTACAGTCTAGATTAGATAGTTGAACACAGGAGAAAGAACATACAGAAATAGTAAAACAAACAGATAAAAATAGACGAGAATAACAATAATCATTTGAAGATAATTCTTTGAACAGTTCAAGAGAACGGTGCCGATACTTGGTTACCGCTACTATAACGAGGTGTTCATCCAAGAATTGTTCTTAGAATTGTTTTGAGAAAAAAATAGAAAGAAAGATATGCTTTTTTTGACACTACCTCCATCTTTCCAATCTGTTTCAGTTCATCTGATACCAATTTTGCACCCAAGACTACTAGGTTTCAGAAAGCAAACTAAACTTATAGTCTAGAACAGATAGTTGAACACAGGAGAAAGAACATACAGAAATAGTAAAACACACAGATAAAAATAGACAAGAATAACGATAATCATTTGAAGATAATTCTTTGAACAGTTCAAGAGAACAGTGCCGATACTAGGTTACCGCTAGTATAACGAGGTGTTCATCCAAGAATTGTTCTTAGAATTGTTTTGAGAAAACACATAGAAATAAAGATATGCTTTTATTGACACTGCCTCCATCTTTCCAATCAGTTTCAGTTCATCTGATACCAATTATGCACCCAGGACTACTAGGTTTCAGAAAGAAAACAAAACTTACAGTCTAGAACATATAGTTGAACACATGAGAAAGAACATACAGAAATAGTAAAACACACTGATAAAAATAGACGAGAATAACAATAATCATTTGAAGATAATTCCTTGAACAGTTCAAGAGAACGGTGCCGATAATTGGTTATCGCTAGTATAACGAGGTGTTCATCAAAGAATTGTTCTTAGAATTGTTTTGAGAAAACAAAAAGAAAGAAAGATATGCTTTTATTGACACTACCTCCATCTTTCCAATCTGTTTCAGTTCTTCTGATACCAATTTTGCACCCAAGACTACTAGGTTTCAGAAAGCAAACTAAACTTATAGTCTAGAACAGATAGTTGAACACCGGAAAAAGAACATACAGAAATAGTAAAACACAGATAAAAATAGACAAAAATAACAATAATCATTTGAAGTTAATTCTTTGAACAGTTCAAGAGAATGGTGTCGATACTAGGTTACCGCTAATATAACGAGGTGTTCAACCAAGGATTGTTCTTAGAATTGTTTGGAGAAAACAAATAGAAATAAAGATATGCTTTTATTGACACAACCTCCATCTTTCCAATCAGTTTCAGTTCATCTGATACCAATTTTGCACCCAGGACTACTAGGTTTCAGAAAGAAAACTAAACTTACAGTCTAGATTAGATAGTTGAACACAGGAGAAAGAACATACAGAAATAGTAAAACAAACAGATAAAAATAGACGAGAATAACAATAATCATTTGAAGATAATTCTTTGAACAGTTCAAGAGAACGGTGCCGATACTTGGTTACCGCTACTATAACGAGGTGTTCATCCAAGAATTGTTCTTAGAATTGTTTTGAGAAAAAAATAGAAAGAAAGATATGCTTTTTTTGACACTACCTCCATCTTTCCAATCTGTTTCAGTTCATCTGATACCAATTTTGCACCCAAGACTACTAGGTTTCAGAAAGCAAACCAAACTTATAGTCTAGAACAGATAGTTGAACACAGGAGAAAGAACATACAGAAATAGTAAGACACGGATAAAAATAGACAAAAATAACAATAATCATTTGAAGATAATTCTTTGAACAATTCAAGAGAATGGTGTCGATACTAGGTTACCGCTAATATAACGAGGTGTTCAACCAAGGATTGTTCTTAGAATTGTTTGGAGAAAACAAATAGAAATAAAGATATGCTTTTATTCACACAACCTCCATCTTTCCAATCAGTTTCTGTTCATCTGATACCAATTTTGCACCCAGGACTACTAGGTTTCAGAAAGCAAACTAAATTTACAGTCTAGAACAGATAGTTGAACACAGGAGAAAGAACATACAGAAATAGTAAAACACACAGATAAAAATAGACGAGAATGACAATAATCATTTGAAGATAAATCTTTGAACATTTCAAGAGAACGGTGCCGATACTAGGTTACCGCTAGTATAACGTGCTGTTCATCCAAGAATTGTTCTTAGAATTGTTTTGAGAAAACAAATAGAAATAAAGATATGCTTTTATTGACACTACGTCCATCTTTCCAATCAGTTTCAGTTCATCTGATACCAATTTTGCACCCAAGACTACTAGGTTTCAGAAAGCAAACTAAATACAGTCTAGAACAGATAGTTGAATACCAGAGAAAGAACATACACAAATAGTAAAACACACAGATAAAAATAGACAAAAATAACAATAATCATTTGAAGATAATTCTTTGAACAGTTCAAGAGAACAGTGCCGATACTAGGTTACCGCTAGTATAACGAGGTGTTCATCCAAGAATTGTTCTTAGAATTGTTTTGAGAAAACAAATAGAAATAAATATATGCTTTTATTGAAACTACCTCCATCTTTCCAATCAGTTTCAGTTTATCTGATACCAATTTTGCACCCAGGACTACTAGGTTTCAGAAAGAAAACAAAACTTACAGTCTAGAACAGATAGTTGAACACATGAGAAAGAACATACAGAAATAGTAAAACACACAGATAAAAATAGACGAGAATAACAATAATCATATGAAGATAATTCCTTGAACAGTTCAAGAGAACGGTGCCGATACTTTGTTACCGCTAGTATAACGAGGTGTTCATCCAAGAATTGTTCTTAGAATTGTTTTGAGAAAAAAATAGAAAGAAAGATATGTTTTTTTTGACACTACGTCCATCTTTCCAATCAGTTTCAGTTCATGTGATACCAATTTTGCACCCAAGACAACTAGGTTTCAGAAAGCAAACTAAACTTACAGTCTAGAACAGATAGTTGAACACAAGAGAAAGAACATACACAAATAGTAAAACACACAGATAAAAATAGACAAGAATAACAATAATCATTTGAAGATAATTCTTTGAACAGTTCAAGAGAACAGTGCCGATACTAGGTTACCGCTAGTATAACGAGGTGTTCATCCAAGAATTGTTCTTAGAATTGTTTTGAGAAAACAAATAGAAATAAAGATATGCTTTTTTTGACACTACCTCCATCTTTCCAATCAGTTTCAGTTCATCTGATACCAATTTTGCACCCAGCACTACCAGGTTTCAGAAAGAAAACAAAACTTACAGTCTAGAACAGATAGTTGAACACATGAGAAAGAACATACAGAAATAGTAAAACACACAGATAAAAATAGACGAGAATAACAATAATCATTTGAAGATAATTCTTTGAACAGTTCAAGAGAACAGTGCCGATACTAGGTTACCGCTAGTATAACGAGGTGTTCATCCAAGAATTGTTCTTAGAATTGTTTTGAGAAAACAAATAGAAATAAAGATATGTTTTTATTGACACTACCTCCATCTTTCCAATCAGTTTCAGTTCATCTGATACCAATTTTGCACCCAGCACTACCAGGTTTCAGAAAGAAAACAAAACTTACAGTCTAGAACAGATAGTTGAACACATGAGAAAGAACATACAGAAATAGTAAAACACACAGATAAAAATAGACGAGAATAACAATAATCATTTGAAGATAATTTCTTGAACAGTTCAAGAGAACGGTGCCGATAATTGGTTACCGCTATTATAACGAGGTGTTCATCAAAGAATTGTTCTTAGAATTGTTTTGAGAAAACAAAAAGAAAGAAAGATATGCTTTTATTGACACTACCTCCATCTTTCCAATCTGTTTCAGTTCATCTGATACCAATTTTGCACCCAAGACTATTAGGTTTCAGAAAGCAAACTAAACTTATAGTCTAGAACAGATAGTTGAACACAGGAGAAAGAACATACAGAAATAGTAAAACACAGATAAAAATAGACAAAAATAACAATAATCATTTGAAGATAATTCCTTGAACAGTTCAAGAGAACGGTGCCGATAATTGGTTACCGCTATTATAACGAGGTGTTCATCAAAGAATTGTTCTTAGAATTGTTTTGAGAAAACAAAAAGAAAGAAAGATATGCTTTTATTGACACTACCTCCATCTTTCCAATCTGTTTCAGTTCATCTGATACCAATTTTGCACCCAAGACTATTAGGTTTCAGAAAGCAAACTAAACTTATAGTCTAGAACAGATAGTTGAACACAGGAGAAAGAACATACAGAAATAGTAAAACACAGATAAAAATAGACAAAAATAACAATAATCATTTGAAGATAATTCTTTGAACAGTTCAAGAGAATGGTGTCGATACTAGGTTACCGCTAATATAACGAGGTGTTCAACCAAGGATTGTTCTTAGAATTGTTTGGAGAAACAAATAGAAATAAAGATATGCTTTTATTGACACAACCTCCATCTTTCCAATCAGTTTCAGTTCATCTGATACCAATTTTGCACCCAGGACTACTAGGTTTCAGAAAGAAAACTAAACTTACAGTCTAGATTAGATAGTTGAACACAGGAGAAAGAACATACAGAAATAGTAAAACAAACAGATAAAAATAGACGAGAATAACAATAATCATTTGAAGATAATTCTTTGAACAGTTCAAGAGAACGGTGCCGATACTTGGTTACCGCTAGTATAACGAGGTGTTCATCCAAGAATTGTTCTTAGAATTGTTTTGAGAAAAAAATAGAAAGAAAGATATGCTTTTTTTGACACTACCTCCATCTTTCCAATCTGTTTCAGTTCATCTTATACCAATTTTGCACCCAAGACTACTAGGTTTCAGAAAGCAAACTAAACTTACAGTCTAGAACAGATAGTTGAACACAGGAGAAAGAACATACAGAAATAGTAAGACACAGATAAAAATAGACAAAAATAACAATAATCATTTGAAGATAATTCTTTGAACAATTCAAGAGAATGGTGTCGATACTAGGTTACCGCTAATATAACGTGGTGTTCTACCAAGGATTGTTCTTAGAATTGTTTGGAGAAAACAAATAGAAATAAAGATATGCTTTTATTCACACAACCTCCATCTTTCCAATCAGTTTCAGTTCATCTGATACCAATTTTGCACCCAGGACTACTAGGTTTCAGAAAGCAAACTAAATTTATAGTCTAGAACAGATAGTTGAACACAGGAGAAAGAACATACAGAAATAGTAAAACACACAGATAAAAATAGACGAGAATAACAATAATCATTTGAAGATAATTCTTTGAACAGTTCAAGAGAACGGTGCCCATACTAGGTTACAGCTAGTATAACGAGGTGTTCATCCAAGAATTGTTCTTAGAATTGTTTTGAGAAAACAAATAGAAATAAAGATATGCTTTTATTGACACTACCTCCATCTTTCCAATCAGTTTCAGTTCATCTGACCCCAATTTTGCACCCAGGAGTACTAGGTTTCAGAAAGCAAACTAAATTTACAGTCTAGAACAGATAGTTGAACACAGGAGAAAGAACATACAGAAATAGTAAAACACACAGATAAAAATAGACGAGAATGACAATAATCATTTGAAGATAAATCTTTGAACAGTTCAAGAGAACGGTGCCGATACTAGGTTACTGCTAGTATAACGTGCTGTTCATCCAAGAATTGTTCTTAGAATTGTTTTGAGAAAACAAATAGAAATAAAGATATGCTTTTATTGACACTACGTCCATCTTTCCAATCAGTTTCAGTTCATCTGATACCAATTTTGCACCCAAGACTACTAGGTTTCAGAAAGCAAACTAAATACAGTCTAGAACAGATAGTTGAATACAAGAGAAAGAACATACACAAATAGTAAAACACACAGATAAAAATAGACAAAAATAACAATAATCATTTGAAGATAATTCTTTGAACAGTTCAAGAGAACAGTGCCGATACTAGGTTACCGCTAGTATAACGAGGTGTTCATCCAAGAACTGTTCTTAGAATTGTTTTGAGAAAACAAATAGAAATAAATATATGCTTTTATTGAAACTACCTCCATCTTTCCAATCAGTTTCAGTTTATCTGATACCAATTTTGCACCCAGGACTACTAGGTTTCAGAAAGAAAACAAAACTTACAGTCTAGAACAGATAGTTGAACACATGAGAAAGAACATACAGAAATAGTAAAACACACAGATAAAAATAGACGAGAATAACAATAATCATATGAAGATAATTCCTTGAACAGTTCAAGAGAACGGTGCCGATACTTTGTTACCGCTAGTATAACGAGGTGTTCATCCAAGAATTGTTCTTAGAATTGTTTTGAGAAAAAAATAGAAAGAAAGATATGCTTTTTTTGACACTACGTCCATCTTTCCAATCAGTTTCAGTTCATGTGATACCAATTTTGCACCCAAGACAACTAGGTTTCAGAAAGAAAACTAAACTTACAGTCTAGAACAGATAGTTGAACACAAGAGAAAGAACATACACAAATAGTAAAACACACAGATAAAAATAGACAAGAATAACAATAATCATTTGAAGATAATTCTTTGAACAGTTCAAGAGAACGGTGCCGATAATTGGTTACCGCTATTATAACGAGGTGTTCATCAAAGAATTGTTCTTAGAATTGTTTTGAGAAAACAAAAAGAAAGAAAGATATGCTTTTATTGACACTACCTCCATCTTTCCAATCTGTTTCAGTTCATCTGATACCAATTTTGCACCCAAGACTATTAGGTTTCAGAAAGCAAACTAAACTTATAGTCTAGAACAGATAGTTGAACACAGGAGAAAGAACATACAGAAATAGTAAAACACAGATAAAAATAGACAAAAATAACAATAATCATTTGAAGATAATTCTTTGAACAGTTCAAGAGAATGGTGTCGATACTAGGTTACCGCTAATATAACGAGGTGTTCAACCAAGGATTGTTCTTAGAATTGTTTGGAGAAACAAATAGAAATAAAGATATGCTTTTATTGACACAACCTCCATCTTTCCAATCAGTTTCAGTTCATCTGATACCAATTTTGCACCCAGGACTACTAGGTTTCAGAAAGAAAACTAAACTTACAGTCTAGATTAGATAGTTGAACACAGGAGAAAGAACATACAGAAATAGTAAAACAAACAGATAAAAATAGACGAGAATAACAATAATCATTTGAAGATAATTCTTTGAACAGTTCAAGAGAACGGTGCCGATACTTGGTTACCGCTAGTATAACGAGGTGTTCATCCAAGAATTGTTCTTAGAATTGTTTTGAGAAAAAAATAGAAAGAAAGATATGCTTTTTTTGACACTACCTCCATCTTTCCAATCTGTTTCAGTTCATCTTATACCAATTTTGCACCCAAGACTACTAGGTTTCAGAAAGCAAACTAAACTTACAGTCTAGAACAGATAGTTGAACACAGGAGAAAGAACATACAGAAATAGTAAGACACAGATAAAATTAGACAAAAATAACAATAATCATTTGAAGATAATTCTTTGAACAATTCAAGAGAATGGTGTCGATACTAGGTTACCGCTAATATAACGTGGTGTTCTACCAAGGATTGTTCTTAGAATTGTTTGGAGAAA
The DNA here is from genome assembly GCA_963556465.1 of Berberis vulgaris. NCBI lineage: Eukaryota > Viridiplantae > Streptophyta > Magnoliopsida > Ranunculales > Berberidaceae > Berberis > Berberis vulgaris. The sequence goes on from OY747128.1 coordinate 58,583,361, forward strand.
ACAAATAGAAATAAAGATATGCTTTTATTCACACAACCTCCATCTTTCCAATCAGTTTCAGTTCATCTGATACCAATTTTGCACCCAGGACTACTAGGTTTCAGAAAGCAAACTAAATTTATAGTCTGGAACAGATAGTTGAACACAGGAGAAAGAACATACAGAAATAGTAAAACACACAGATAAAAATAGACGAGAATAACAATAATCATTTGAAGATAATTCTTTGAACAGTTCAAGAGAACGGTGCCCATACTAGGTTACAGCTAGTATAACGAGGTGTTCATCCAAGAATTGTTCTTAGAATTGTTTTGAGAAAACAAATAGAAATAAAGATATGCTTTTATTGACACTACCTCCATCTTTCCAATCAGTTTCAGTTCATCTGACACCAATTTTGCACCCAGGAGTACTAAGTTTCAAAAAGCAATCTAAACTTACAGTCTAGAACAGATATTTGAACATAGAAGAAAGAACATACAGAATGAGTAAAACACATAGATAAAAATAGATAAGAATAACAATAATCATTTGAAGATAAATCTTTGAACAGTTCAAGAGAACGGTGCCGATACTAGGTTACCGCTAGTATAACGTGTTGTTCATCCAAGAATTGTTCTTAGAATTGTTTTGAGAAAACAAATAGAAATAAAGATATGCTTTTATTGACACTACGTCCATCTTTCCAATCAGTTTCAGTTCATCTGATACCAATTTTGCACCCAAGACTACTAGGTTTCAGAAAGCAAACTAATTACAGTCTAGAACAGATAGTTGAACACAAGAGAAAGAACATACACAAATAGTAAAACACAAAGATAAAAATAGACAAGAATAACAATAATCATTTGAAGATAATTCTTTGAACAGTTCAAGAGAACAGTGCCTATACTAGGTTACCGCTAGTATAACGAGGTGTTCATCCAAGAATTGTTCTTAGAATTGTTTTGAGAAAACAAATAGAAATAAAGATATGCTTTTATTGACACTACCTCCATCTTTCCAATCAGTTTCAGTTCATCTGATACCAATTATGCACCCAGGACTACTAGGTTTCAGAAAGAAAACAAAACTTACAGTCTAGAACAGATAGTTGAACACATGAGAAAGAACATACAGAAATAGTAAAACACACTGATAAAAATAGACGAGAATAACAATAATCATTTGAAGATAATTCCTTGAACAGTTCAAGAGAATGGTGCCGATAATTGGTTATCGCTAGTATAACGAGGTGTTCATCAAAGAATTGTTCTTAGAATTGTTTTGAGAAAACAAAAAGAAAGAAAGATATGCTTTTATTGACACTACCTCCATCTTTCCAATCTGTTTCAGTTCATCTGATATCAATTTTGCACCCAAGACTACTAGGTTTCAGAAAGCAAACTAAACTTATAGTCTAGAACAGATAGTTGAACACCGGAGAAAGAACATACAGAAATAGTAAAACACAGATAAAAATAGACAAAAATAACAATAATCATTTGAAGAGTATTCTTTGAACAGTTCAAGAGAATGGTGTCGATACTAGGTTACCGCTAATATAACGAGGTGTTCAACCAAAGATTGTTCTTTGAATTGTTTGGAGAAAACAAATAGAAAAAAAGTTATGCTTTTATTGACACAACCTCCATCTTTCCAATCAGTTTCAGTTCATCTGATACCAATTTTGCACCCAGGACTACTAGGTTTCAGAAAGAAAACTAAACTTACAGTCTAGATTAGATAGTTGAACACAGGAGAAAGAACATACAGAAATAGTAAAACAAACAGATAAAAATAGACGAGAATAACAATAATCATTTGAAGATAATTCTTTGAACAGTTCAATAGAACGGTGCCGATACTTGGTTACCGCTAGTATAACGAGGTGTTCATCCAAGAATTGTTATTAGAATTGTTTTGAGAAAAAAATAGAAAGAAAGATATGCTTTTTTTTACACTACCTCCATCTTTCCAATCTGTTTCAGTTCATCTGATACCAATTTTGCACCCAAGACTACTAGGTTTCAGAAAGCAAACTAAACTTACAGTCTAGAACAGATAGTTGAACACAGGAGAAAGAACATACAGAAATAGTAAGACACGGATAAAAATAGACAAAAATAACAATAATCATTTGAAGATAATTCTTTGAACAATTCAAGAGAATGGTGTCGATACTAGGTTACCGCTAATATAACGAGGTGTTCAACCAAGGATTGTTCTTAGAATTGTTTGGAGAAAACAAATAGAAATAAAGATATGCTTTTATTCACACAACCTCCATCTTTCCAATCAGTTTCAGTTCATCTGATACCAATTTTGCACCCAGGACTACAAGGTTTCAGAAAGCAAACTAAATTTACAGTCTAGAACAGATAGTTGAACACAGGAGAAAGAACATACAGAAATAGTAAAACACACAGATAAAAATAGACGAGAATGACAATAATCATTTTAAAGATAAATCTTTGAACAGTTCAAGAGAACGGTGCCGATACTAGGTTACCGCTAGTATAACGTGCTGTTCATCCAAGAATTGTTCTTAGAATTGTTTTGAGAAAACAAATAGAAATAAAGATATGCTTTTATTGACACTACGTCCATCTTTCCAATCAGTTTCAGTTCATCTGATACCAATTTTGCACCCAAGACTACTAGGTTTCAGAAAGCAAACTAAATACAGTCTAGAACAGATAGTTGAACACAAGAGAAAGAACATACACAAATAGTAAAACACACAGATAAAAATAGACAAAAATAACAATAATCATTTGAAGATAATTCTTTGAACAGTTCAAGAGAACAGTGCCGATACTAGGTTACCGCTAGTATAACGAGGTGTTCATCCAAGAATTGTTCTTAGAATTGTTTTGAGAAAACAAATAGAAATAAATATATGCTTTTTTTGACACTACCTCCATCTTTCCAATCAGTTTCAGTTCATCTGATACCAATTTTGCACCCAGCACTACTAGGTTTCAGAAAGAAAACAAAACTTACAGTCTAGAACAGATAGTTGAACACAAGAGAAAGAACATACACAAATAGTAAAACACACAGATAAAAATAGACAAGAATAACAATAATCATTTGAAGATAATTCTTTGAACAGTTCAAGAGAACAGTGACGATACTAGGTTACCGCTAGTATAACGAGGTGTTCATCCAAGAATTGTTCTTAGAATTGTTTTGAGAAAACAAATAGAAATAAAGATATGCTTTTATTGACACTACCTCCATCTTTCCAATCAGTTTCAGTTCATCTGATACCAATTTTGCACCCAGCACTACCAGGTTTCAGAAAGAAAACAAAACTTACAGTCTAGAACAGATAGTTGAACACGTGAGAAAGAACATACAGAAATAGTAAAACACACAGATAAAAATAGACGAGAATAACAATAATCATTTGAAGATAATTCCTTGAACAGTTAAACAGAACGGTGCCGATAATTGGTTACCGCTAGTATAACGAGGTGTTCATCAAAGAATTGTTCTTAGAATTGTTTTGAGAAAACAAAAAGAAAGAAAGATATGCTTTTATTGACACTACCTCCATCTTTCCAATCTGTTTTAGTTCATCTGATACCAATTTTTGCACCCAAGACTATTAGGTTTAAGAACGCAAACTAAACTTATAGTCTAGAACAGATAGTTGAACACAGGAGAAAGATCATACAGAAATAGTAAAACACAGATAAAAATAGACAAAAGTAACAATAATCATTTGAAGATAATTCTTTGAACAGTTCAAGAGAATGGTGTCGATACTAGGTTACCGCTAATATAACGAGGTGTTCAACCAAGGATTGTTCTTAGAATTGTTTGGAGAAAACAAATAGAAATAAAGATATGCTTTTATTGACACAACCTCCATCTTTCCAATCAGTTTCAGTTCATCTGATACCAATTTTGCACCCAGGACTACTAGGTTTCAGAAAGAAAACTAAACTTACAGTCTAGATTAGATAATTGAACACAGGAGAAAGAACATACAGAAATAGTAAAACAAACAGATAAAAATAGACGAGAATAACAATAATCATTTGAAGATAATTCTTTGAACCGTTCAAGAGAACGGTGCCGATACTTGGTTACCGCTAGTATAACGAGGTGTTCATCCAAGAATTGTTTTTAGAATTGTTTTGAGAAAAAAATAGAAAGAAAGATATGCTTTTTTTTACACTACCTCCATCTTTCCAATCTGTTTCAGTTCATCTGATACCAATTTTGCACCCAAGACTACTAGGTTTCAGAAAGCAAACTAAACTTACAGTCTAGAACAGATAGTTGAACACAGGAGAAAGAACATACAGAAATAGTAAGACACGGATAAAAATAGACAAAAATAACAATAATCATTTGAAGATAATTCTTTGAACAATTCAAGAGAATGGTGTCGATACTAGGTTACCGCTAATATAACGAGGTGTTCAACCAAGGATTGTTCTTAGAATTGTTTGGAGAAAACAAATAGAAATAAAGATATGCTTTTATTCACACAACCTCCATCTTTCCAATCAGTTTCAGTTCATCTGATACCAATTTTGCACCCAGGACTACTAGGTTTCAGAAAGCAAACTAAATTTACAGTCTAGAACAGATAGTTGAACACAGGAGAAAGAACATACAGAAATAGTAAAACACACAGATAAAAATAGACGAGAATGACAATAATCATTTGAAGATAAATCTTTGAACAGTTCAAGAGAACGGTGCCGATACTAGGTTACCGCTAGTATAACGTGCTGTTCATCCAAGAATTGTTCTTAAAATTGTTTTGAGAAAACAAATAGAAATAAAGATATGCTTTTATTGACACTACGTCCATCTTTCCAATCAGTTTCAGTTCATCTGATACCAATTTTGCACCCAAGACTACTATGTTTCAGAAAGCAAACTAAATACAGTCTAGAACAGATAGTTGAACACAAGAGAAAGAACATACACAAATAGTAAAACACACAGATAAAAATAGACAAAAATAACAATAATCATTTGAAGATAATTCTTTGAACAGTTCAAGAGAACAGTGCCGATACTAGGTTACCGCTAGTATAACGAGGTGTTCATCCAAGAATTGTTCTTAGAATTGTTTTGAGAAAACAAATAGAAATAAATATATGCTTTTATTGAAACTACCTCCATCTTTCCAATCAGTTTCAGTTTATCTGATACCAATTTTGCACCCAGGACTACTAGGTTTCAGAAAGAAAACAAAACTTACAGTCTAGAACAGATAGTTGAACAAAAGAGAAAGAACATACACAAATAGTAAAACACACAGATAAAAATAGACAAGAATAACAATAATCATTTGAAGATAATTCTTTGAACAGTTCAAGAGAACAGTGACGATACTAGGTTACCGCTAGTATAACGAGGTGTTCATCCAAGAATTGTTCTTAGAATTGTTTTGAGAAAACAAATAGAAATAAAGATATGCTTTTTTTGACACTACCTCCATCTTTCCAATCAGTTTCAGTTCATCTGATACCAATTTTGCACCCAGCACTACTAGGTTTCAGAAAGAAAACAAAACTTACAGTCTAGAACAGATAGTTGAACACAAGAGAAACAACATACACAAATAGTAAAACACACAGATAAAAATAGACAAGAATAACAATAATCATTTGAAGATAATTCTTTGAACAGTTCAAGAGAACAGTGACGATACTAGGTTACCGCTAGTATAACGAGGTGTTCATCCAAGAATTGTTCTTAGAATTGTTTTGAGAAAACAAATAGAAATAAAGATATGCTTTTATTGACACTACCTCCATCTTTCCAATCAGTTTCAGTTCATCTGATACCAATTTTGCACCCAGCACTACCAGGTTTCAGAAAGAAAACAAAACTTACAGTCTAGAACGGATAGTTGAACACGTGAGAAAGAACATACAGAAATAGTAAAACACACAGATAAAAATAGACGAGAATAACAATAATCATTTGAAGATAATTCCTTGAACAGTTCAAGAGAACGGTGCCGATAATTGGTTACCGCTAGTATAACGAGGTGTTCATCAAAGAATTGTTCTTAGAATTGTTTAGAGAAAACAAAAAGAAAGAAAGATATGCTTTTATTGACACTACCTCCATCTTTCCAATCTGTTTCAGTTCATCTGATACCAATTTTGCACCCAAGACTATTAGGTTTAAGAAAGCAAACTAAACTTATAGTCTAGAACAGATAGTTGAACACAGGAGAAAGAACATACAGAAATAGTAAAACACAGATAAAAATAGACAAAAGTAACAATAATCATTTGAAGATAATTCTTTGAACAGTTCAAGAGAATGGTGTCGATACTAGGTTACCGCTAATATAACGAGGTGTTCAACCAAGGATTGTTTTAGAATTGTTTGGAGAAAACAAATAGAAATAAAGATATGCTTTTATTGACACAATCTCCATCTTTCCAATCAGTTTCAGTTCATCTGATACCAATTTTGCACCCAGGACTACTAGGTTTCAGAAAGAAAACTAAACTTACAGTCTAGATTAGATAGTTGAACACAGGAGAAAGAACATACAGAAATAGTAAAACAAACAGATAAAAATAGACGAGAATAACAATAATCATTTGAAGATAATTCTTTGAACTGTTCAAGAGAACGGTGCCGATACTTGGTTACCGCTAGTATAACGAGGTGTTCATCCAAGAATTGTTCTTAGAATTGTTTTGAGAAAACAAATAGAAAGAAAGATATGCTTTTATTGACACTACCTCCATCTGTCCAATCTGTTTCAGTTCATCTGATACCAATTTTGCACCCAGGACTACTAGGTTTCAGAAAGCCAACTAAACTTAAAGTCTAGAACAGATAGTTGAACACAGGAGAAAGAACATACAGAAATAGTAAAACACACAGATGAAAATAGACAAGAATAACAATAATCATTTGAAGATAATTCTTTGAACAGTTCAAGAGAACTGTGCCGATACTAGGTTACCGCTAGTATAACGTGCTGTTCATCCAAGAATTGTTCTTAGAATTGTTTTGAGAAAACAAATAGAAATAAAGATATGCTTTTATTGACACTACGTCCATCTTTCCAATCAGTTTCAGTTCATCTGATACCAATTTTGCACCCAAGACTACTAGGTTTCAGAAAGCAAACTAAATACAGTCTAGAACAGATAGTTGAACACAAGAGAAAGAACATACACAAATAGTAAAACACACAGATAAAAATAGACAAAAATAACAATAATCATTTGAAGATAATTCTTTGAACAGTTCAAGAGAACAGTGCCGATACTAGGTTACCGCTAGTATAACGAGGTGTTCATCCAAGAATTGTTCTTAGAATTGTTTTGAGAAAACAAATAGAAATAAAGATATGCTTTTTTTGACACTACCTCCATCTTTCCAATCAGTTTCAGTTCATCTGATACCAATTTTGCACCCAGCACTACTAGGTTTCAGAAAGAAAACAAAACTTACAGTCTAGAACAGATAGTTGAACACAAGAGAAAGAACATACACAAATAGTAAAACACACAGATAAAAATAGACAAGAATAACAATAATCATTTGAAGATAATTCTTTGAACAGTTCAAGAGAACAGTGACGATACTAGGTTACCGCTAGTATAACGAGGTGTTCATCCAAGAATTGTTCTTAGAATTGTTTTGAGAAAACAAATAGAAATAAAGATATGCTTTTATTGACACTACCTCCATCTTTCCAATCAGTTTCAGTTCATCTGATACCAATTTTGCACCCAGCACTACCAGGTTTCAGAAAGAAAACAAAACTTACAGTCTAGAACAGATAGTTGAACACGTGAGAAAGAACATACAGAAATAGTAAAACACACAGATAAAAATAGACGAGAATAACAATAATCATTTGAAGATAATTCCTTGAACAGTTAAACAGAACGGTGCCGATAATTGGTTACCGCTAGTATAACGAGGTGTTCATCAAAGAATTGTTCTTAGAATTGTTTTGAGAAAACAAAAAGAAAGAAAGATATGCTTTTATTGACACTACCTCCATCTTTCCAATCTGTTTTAGTTCATCTGATACCAATTTTTGCACCCAAGACTATTAGGTTTAAGAACGCAAACTAAACTTATAGTCTAGAACAGATAGTTGAACACAGGAGAAAGATCATACAGAAATAGTAAAACACAGATAAAAATAGACAAAAGTAACAATAATCATTTGAAGATAATTCTTTGAACAGTTCAAGAGAATGGTGTCGATACTAGGTTACCGCTAATATAACGAGGTGTTCAACCAAGGATTGTTCTTAGAATTGTTTGGAGAAAACAAATAGAAATAAAGATATGCTTTTATTGACACAACCTCCATCTTTCCAATCAGTTTCAGTTCATCTGATACCAATTTTGCACCCAGGACTACTAGGTTTCAGAAAGAAAACTAAACTTACAGTCTAGATTAGATAATTGAACACAGGAGAAAGAACATACAGAAATAGTAAAACAAACAGATAAAATAGACGAGAATAACAATAATCATTTGAAGATAATTCTTTGAACAGTTCAAGAGAACGGTGCCGATACTTGGTTACCGCTAGTATAACGAGGTGTTCATCCAAGAATTGTTTTTAGAATTGTTTTGAGAAAAAAATAGAAAGAAAGATATGCTTTTTTTTACACTACCTCCATCTTTCCAATCTGTTTCAGTTCATCTGATACCAATTTTGCACCCAAGACTACTAGGTTTCAGAAAGCAAACTAAACTTACAGTCTAGAACAGATAGTTGAACACAGGAGAAAGAACATACAGAAATAGTAAGACACGGATAAAAATAGACAAAAATAACAATAATCATTTGAAGATAATTCTTTGAACAATTCAAGAGAATGGTGTCGATACTAGGTTACCGCTAATATAACGAGGTGTTCAACCAAGGATTGTTCTTAGAATTGTTTGGAGAAAACAAATAGAAATAAAGATATGCTTTTATTCACACAACCTCCATCTTTCCAATCAGTTTCAGTTCATCTGATACCAATTTTGCACCCAGGACTACTAGGTTTCAGAAAGCAAACTAAATTTACAGTCTAGAACAGATAGTTGAACACAGGAGAAAGAACATACAGAAATAGTAAAACACACAGATAAAAATAGACGAGAATGACAATAATCATTTGAAGATAAATCTTTGAACAGTTCAAGAGAACGGTGCCGATACTAGGTTACCGCTAGTATAACGTGCTGTTCATCCAAGAATTGTTCTTAAAATTGTTTTGAGAAAACAAATAGAAATAAAGATATGCTTTTATTGACACTACGTCCATCTTTCCAATCAGTTTCAGTTCATCTGATACCAATTTTGCACCCAAGACTACTATGTTTCAGAAAGCAAACTAAATACAGTCTAGAACAGATAGTTGAACACAAGAGAAAGAACATACACAAATAGTAAAACACACAGATAAAAATAGACAAAAATAACAATAATCATTTGAAGATAATTCTTTGAACAGTTCAAGAGAACAGTGCCGATACTAGGTTACCGCTAGTATAACGAGGTGTTCATCCAAGAATTGTTCTTAGAATTGTTTTGAGAAAACAAATAGAAATAAATATATGCTTTTATTGAAACTACCTCCATCTTTCCAATCAGTTTCAGTTTATCTGATACCAATTTTGCACCCAGGACTACTAGGTTTCAGAAAGAAAACAAAACTTACAGTCTAGAACAGATAGTTGAACAAAAGAGAAAGAACATACACAAATAGTAAAACACACAGATAAAAATAGACAAGAATAACAATAATCATTTGAAGATAATTCTTTGAACAGTTCAAGAGAACAGTGACGATACTAGGTTACCGCTAGTATAACGAGGTGTTCATCCAAGAATTGTTCTTAGAATTGTTTTGAGAAAACAAATAGAAATAAAGATATGCTTTTTTTGACACTACCTCCATCTTTCCAATCAGTTTCAGTTCATCTGATACCAATTTTGCACCCAGCACTACTAGGTTTCAGAAAGAAAACAAAACTTACAGTCTAGAACAGATAGTTGAACACAAGAGAAACAACATACACAAATAGTAAAACACACAGATAAAAATAGACAAGAATAACAATAATCATTTGAAGATAATTCTTTGAACAGTTCAAGAGAACAGTGACGATACTAGGTTACCGCTAGTATAACGAGGTGTTCATCCAAGAATTGTTCTTAGAATTGTTTTGAGAAAACAAATAGAAATAAAGATATGCTTTTATTGACACTACCTCCATCTTTCCAATCAGTTTCAGTTCATCTGATACCAATTTTGCACCCAGCACTACCAGGTTTCAGAAAGAAAACAAAACTTACAGTCTAGAACGGATAGTTGAACACGTGAGAAAGAACATACAGAAATAGTAAAACACACAGATAAAAATAGACGAGAATAACAATAATCATTTGAAGATAATTCCTTGAACAGTTCAAGAGAACGGTGCCGATAATTGGTTACCGCTAGTATAACGAGGTGTTCATCAAAGAATTGTTCTTAGAATTGTTTTGAGAAAACAAAAAGAAAGAAAGATATGCTTTTATTGACACTACCTCCATCTTTCCAATCTGTTTCAGTTCATCTGATACCAATTTTGCACCCAAGACTATTAGGTTTAAGAAAGCAAACTAAACTTATAGTCTAGAACAAATAGTTGAACACAGGAGAAAGAACATACAGAAATAGTAAAACACAGATAAAAATAGACAAAAGTAACAATAATCATTTGAAGATAATTCTTTGAACAGTTCAAGAGAATGGTGTCGATACTAGGTTACCGCTAATATAACGAGGTGTTCAACCAAGGATTGTTCTTAGAATTGTTTGGAGAAAACAAATAGAAATAAAGATATGCTTTTATTGACACAACCTCCATCTTTCCAATCAGTTTCAGTTCATCTGATACCAATTTTGCACCCAGGACTACTAGGTTTCAGAAAGAAAACTAAACTTACAGTCTAGATTAGATAGTTGAACACAGGAGAAAGAACATACAGAAATAGTAAAACAAACAGATAAAAATAGACGAGAATAACAATAATCATTTGAAGATAATTCTTTGAACTGTTCAAGAGAACGGTGCCGATACTTGGTTACCGCTAGTATAACGAGGTGTTCATCCAAGAATTGTTCTTAGAATTGTTTTGAGAAAAAAATAGAAAGAAAGATATGCTTTTTTTGACACTACCTCCATCTTTCCAATCTGTTTCAGTTCATCTGATACCAATTTTGCACCCAAGACTATTAGGTTTAAGAAAGCAAACTAAACTTATAGTCTAGAACAGATAGTTGAACACAGGAGAAAGAACATACAGAAATAGTAAAACACAGATAAAAATAGACAAAAGTAACAATAATCATTTGAAGATAATTCTTTGAACAGTTCAAGAGAATGGTGTCGATACTAGGTTACCGCTAATATAACGAGGTGTTCAACCAAGGATTGTTCTTAGAATTGTTTGGAGAAAACAAATAGAAATAAAGATATGCTTTTATTGACACAACCTCCATCTTTCCAATCAGTTTCAGTTCATCTGATACCAATTTTGCACCCAGGACTACTAGGTTTCAGAAAGAAAACTAAACTTACAGTCTAGATTAGATAGTTGAACACAGGAGAAAGAACATACAGAAATAGTAAAACAAACAGATAAAATTAGACGAGAATAACAATAATCATTTGAAGATAATTCTTTGAACTGTTCAAGAGAACGGTGCCGATACTTGGTTACCGCTAGTATAACGAGGTGTTCATCCAAGAATTGTTCTTAGAATTGTTTTGAGAAAAAAATAGAAAGAAAGATATGCTTTTTTTGACACTACCTCCATCTTTCCAATCTGTTTCAGTTCATCTTATACCAATTTTGCACCCAAGACTACTAGGTTTCAGAAAGCAAACTAAACTTACAGTCTAGAACAGATAGTTGAACACAGGAGAAAAAACATACAGAAATAGTAAAACACAGATAAAAATAGACAAAAGTAACAATAATCATTTGAAGATAATTCTTTGAACAGTTCAAGAGAATGGTGTCGATACTAGGTTACCGCTAATATAACGAGGTGTTCAACCAAGGATTGTTCTTAGAATTGTTTGGAGAAAACAAATAGAAATAAAGATATGCTTTTATTGACACAACCTCCATCTTTCCAATCAGTTTCAGTTCATCTGATACCAATTTTGCACCCAGGACTACTAGGTTTCAGAAAGAAAACTAAACTTACAGTCTAGATTAGATAGTTGAACACAGGAGAAAGAACATACAGAAATAGTAAAACAAACAGATAAAAATAGACGAGAATAACAATAATCATTTGAAGATAATTCTTTGAACAGTTCAAGAGAACGGTGCCGATACTTGGTTACCGCTAGTATAACGAGGTGTTCATCCAAGAATTGTTTTTAGAATTGTTTTGAGAAAAAAATAGAAAGAAAGATATGCTTTTTTTTACACTACCTCCATCTTTCCAATCTGTTTCAGTTCATCTGATACCAATTTTGCACCCAAGACTACTAGGTTTCAGAAAGCAAACTAAACTTACAGTCTAGAACAGATAGTTGAACACAGGAGAAAGAACATACAGAAATAGTAAGACACGGATAAAAATAGACAAAAATAACAATAATCATTTGAAGATAATTCTTTGAACAATTCAAGAGAATGGTGTCGATACTAGGTTACCGCTAATATAACGAGGTGTTCAACCAAGGATTGTTCTTAGAATTGTTTGGAGAAAACAAATAGAAATAATGATATGCTTTTATTCACACAACCTCCATCTTTCCAATCAGTTTCAGTTCATCTGATACCAATTTTGCACCCAGGACTACTAGGTTTCAGAAAGCAAACTAAATTTACAGTCTAGAACAGATAGTTGAACACAGGAGAAAGAACATACAGAAATAGTAAAACACAGATAAAAATAGACGAGAATGACAATAATCATTTGAAGATAAATCTTTGAACAGTTCAAGAGAACGGTGCCGATACTAGGTTACCGCTAGTATAACGTGCTGTTCATCCAAGAATTGTTCTTAAAATTGTTTTGAGAAAACAAATAGAAATAAAGATATGCTTTTATTGACACTACGTCCATCTTTCCAATCAGTTTCAGTTCATCTGATACCAATTTTGCACCCAAGACTACTAGGTTTCAGAAAGCAAACTAAATACAGTCTAGAACAGATAGTTGAACACAAGAGAAAGAACATACACAAATAGTAAAACACACAGATAAAAATAGACAAAAATAACAATAATCATTTGAAGATAATTCTTTGAACAGTTCAAGAGAACAGTGCCGATACTAGGTTACCGCTAGTATAACGAGGTGTTCATCCAAGAATTGTTCTTAGAATTGTTTTGAGAAAACAAATAGAAATAAATATATGCTTTTATTGAAACTACCTCCATCTTTCCAATCAGTTTCAGTTTATCTGATACCAATTTTGCACCCAGGACTACTAGGTTTCAGAAAGAAAACAAAACTTACAGTCTAGAACAGATAGTTGAACAAAAGAGAAAGAACATACACAAATAGTAAAACACACAGATAAAAATAGACAAGAATAACAATAATCATTTGAAGATAATTCTTTGAACAGTTCAAGAGAACAGTGCCGATACTAGGTTACCGCTAGTATAACGAGGTGTTCATCCAAGAATTGTTCTTAGAATTGTTTTGAGAAAACAAATAGAAATAAAGATATGCTTTTTTTGACACTACCTCCATCTTTCCAATCAGTTTCAGTTCATCTGATACCAATTTTGCACCCAGCACTACTAGGTTTCAGAAAGAAAACAAAACTTACAGTCTAGAACAGATAGTTGAACACAAGAGAAAGAACATACACAAATAGTAAAACACACAGATAAAAATAGACAAAAATAACAATAATCATTTGAAGATAATTCTTTGAACAGTTCAAGAGAACAGTGACGATACTAGGTTACCGCTAGTATAACGAGGTGTTCATCCAAGAATTGTTCTTAGAATTGTTTTGAGAAAACAAATAGAAATAAAGATATGCTTTTATTGACACTACCTCCATCTTTCCAATCAGTTTCAGTTCATCTGATACCAATTTTGCACCCAGCACTACCAGGTTTCAGAAAGAAAACAAAACTTACAGTCTAGAACAGATAGTTGAACACGTGAGAAAGAACATACAGAAATAGTAAAACACACAGATAAAAATAGACGAGAATAACAATAATCATTTGAAGATAATTCCTTGAACAGTTCAAGAGAACGGTGCCGATAATTGGTTACCGCTAGTATAACGAGGTGTTCATCAAAGAATTGTTCTTTGAATTGTTTTGAGAAAACAAAAAGAAAGAAAGATATGCTTTTATTGACACTACCTCCATCTTTCCAATCTGTTTCAGTTCATCTGATACCAATTTTGCACCCAAGACTATTAGGTTTAAGAAAGCAAACTAAACTTATAGTCTAGAACAGAAAGTTGAACACAGGAGAAAGAACATACAGAAATAGTAAAACACAGATAAAAATAGACAAAAGTAACAATAATCATTTGAAGATAATTCTTTGAACAGTTCAAGAGAATGGTGTCGATACTAGGTTACCGCTAATATAACGAGGTGTTCAACCAAGGATTGTTATTTGAATTGTTTGGAGAAAACAAATAGAAATAAAGATATGCTTTTATTGACACAACCTCCATCTTTCCAATCAGTTTCAGTTCATCTGATACCAATTTTGCACCCAGGACTACTAGGTTTCAGAAAGAAAACTAAACTTACAGTCTAGATTAGATAGTTGAACACAGGAGAAAGAACATACAGAAATAGTAAAACAAACAGATAAAAATAAACGAGAATAACAATAATCATTTGAAGATAATTCTTTGAACTGTTCAAGAGAACGGTGCCGATACTTGGTTACCGCTAGTATAACGAGGTGTTCATCCAAGAATTGTTCTTAGAATTGTTTTGAGAAAAAAATAGAAAGAAAGATATGCTTTTTTTGACACTACCTCCATCTTTCCAATCTGTTTCAGTTCATCTTATACCAATTTTGCACCCAAGACTACTAGGTTTCAGAAAGCAAACTAAACTTACAGTCTAGAACAGATAGTTGAACACAGGAGAAAGAACATACAGAAATAGTAAGACACAGATAAAAATAGACAAAAATAACAATAATCATTTGAAGATAATTCTTTGAACAATTCAAGAGAATGGTGTCGATACTAGGTTACCGCTAATATAACGTGGTGTTCAACCAAGGATTGTTCTTAGAATTGTTTCGAGAAAACAAATAGAAATAAAGATATGCTTTTATTCACACAACCTCCATCTTTCCAATCAGTTTCAGTTCATCTGATACCAATTTTGCACCCAGGACTACTAGGTTTCAGAAAGCAAACTAAATTTATAGTCTAGAACAGATAGTTGAACACAGGAGAAAGAACATACAGAAATAGTAAAACACACAGATAAAAATAGACGAGAATAACAATAATCATTTGAAGATAATTCTTTGAACAGTTCAAGAGAACGGTGCCCATACTAGGTTACAGCTAGTATAACGAGGTGTTCATCCAAGAATTGTTCTTAGAATTGTTTTGAGAAAACAAATAGAAATAAAGATATGCTTTTATTGACACTACCTCCATCTTTCCAATCAGTTTCAGTTCATCTGACACCAATTTTGCACCCAGGAGTACTAAGTTTCAAAAAGCAATCTAAACTTACAGACTAGAACAGATATTTGAACATAGAAGAAAGAACATACAGAATGAGTAAAACACATAGATAAAAATAGATAAGAATAACAATAATCATTTGAAGATAAATCTTTGAACAGTTCAAGAGAACGGTGCCGATACTAGGTTACCGCTAGTATAACGTGTTGTTCATCCAAGAATTGTTCTTAGAATTGTTTTGAGAAAACAAATAGAAATAAAGATATGCTTTTATTGACACTACATCCATCTTTCCAATCAGTTTCAGTTCATCTGATACCAATTTTGCACCCAAGACTACTAGGTTTCAGAAAGCAAACTAAATACAGTCTAGAACAGATAGTTGAACACAAGAGAAAGAACATACACAAATAGTAAAACACACAGATAAAAATAGACAAGAATAACAATAATCATTTGAAGATAATTCTTTGAACAGTTCAAGAGAACAGTGCCGATACTAGGTTACCGCTAGTATAACGAGGTGTTCATCCAAGAATTGTTCTTAGGATTGTTTAGAGAAAACAAATAGAAATAAAGATATGCTTTTATTGACACTACCTCCATCTTTCCAATCAGTTTCAGTTCATCTGATACTAATTATGCACCCAGGACTACTAGGTTTCAGAAAGAAAACAAAACTTACAGTCTAGAACAGATAGTTGAACACATGAGAAAGAACATACAGAAATAGTAAAACACACTGATAAAAATAGACGAGAATAACAATAATCATTTGAAGATAATTCCTTGAACAGTTCAAGAGAACGGTGCCGATAATTGGTTATCGCTAGTATAACGAGGTGTTCATCAAAGAATTGTTCTTAGAATTGTTTTGAGAAAACAAAAAGAAAGAAAGATATACTTTTATTGACACTACCTCCATCTTTCCAATCTGTTTCAGTTCATCTGATACCAATTTTGCACCCAAGACTTCTAGGTTCCAGAAAGCAAACTAAACTTATAGTCTAGAACAGATAGTTGAACACCAGAGAAAGAACATACAGAAATAGTAAAACACAGATAAAAATAGACAAAAATAACAATAATCATTTGAAGATAATTCTTTGAACAGTTCAAGAGAATGGTGTCGATACTAGGTTACCGCTAATATAACGAGGTGTTCAACCAAGGATTGTTCTTAGAATTGTTTGGAGAAAACAAATAGAAATAAAGATATGCTTTTATTGACACAACCTCCATCTTTCCAATCAGTTTCAGTTCATCTGATACCAATTTTGCACCCAGGACTACTAGGTTTCAGAAAGAAAACTAAACTTACAGTCTAGATTAGATAGTTGAACACAGGAGAAAGAACATACAGAAATAGTAAAACAAACAGATAAAAATAGACGAGAATAACAATAATCATTTGAAGATAATTCTTTGAACAGTTCAAGAGAACGGTGCCGATACTTGGTTACCGCTAGTATAACGAGGTGTTCATCCAAGAATTGTTCTTAGAATTGTTTTGAGAAAAAAATAGAAAGAAAGATATGCTTTTTTTTACACTACCTCCATCTTTCCAATCTGTTTCAGTTCATCTGATACCAATTTTGCACCCAAGACTACTAGGTTTCAGAAAGCAATCTAAACTTACAGTCTAGAACAGATAGTTGAACACAGGAGAAAGAACATACAGAAATAGTAAGACACGGATAAAAATAGACAAAAATAATAATAATCATTTGAAGATAATTCTTTGAACAATTCAAGAGAATGTTGTCGATACTAGGTTACCGCCAATATAACGAGGTGTTCAACCAAGGATTGTTCTTAGAATTGTTTGGAGAAAACAAATAGAAATAAAGATATGCTTTTATTCACACAACCTCCATCTTTCCAATCAGTTTCAGTTCATCTGATACCAATTTTGCACCCAGGACTACTAGGTTTCAGAAAGCAAACTAAATTTACAGTCTAGAACAGATAGTTGAACACAGGAGAAAGAACATACAGAAATAGTAAAACACACAGATAAAAATAGACGAGAATGACAATAATCATTTGAAGATAAATCTTTGAACAGTTCAAGAGAACGGTGCCGATACTAGGTTACCGCTAGTATAACGTGCTGTTCATCCAAGAATTGTTCTTAGAATTGTTTTGAGAAAACAAATAGAAATAAAGATATGCTTTTATTGACACTACGTCCATCCTTCCAATCAGTTTCAGTTCATCTGATACCAATTTTGCACCCAGCAATACCAGGTTTCAGAAAGAAAACAAAACTTACAGTCTAGAACAGATAGTTGAACACGTGAGAAAGAACATACAGAAATAGTAAAACACACAGATAAAAATAGACAAGAATAACAATAATCATTTGAAGATAATTCCTTGAACAGTTCAAGAGAACGGTGCCGATAATTGGTTACCGCTAGTATAACGAGGTGTTCATCAAAGAATTGTTCTTAGAATTGTTTTGAGAAAACAAAAAGAAAGAAAGATATGCTTTTATTGACACTACCTCCATCTTTCCAATCTGTTTCAGTTCATCTGATACCAATTTTGCACCCAAGACTATTAGGTTTAAGAAAGCAAACTAAACTTATAGTCTAGAACAGATAGTTGAACACAGGAGAAAGAACATACAGAAATAGTAAAACACAGATAAAAATAGACAAAAGTAACAATAATCATTTGAAGATAATTCTTTGAACAGTTCAAGAGAATGGTGTCGATACTAGGTTACCGCTAATATAACGAGGTGTTCAACCAAGGATTGTTCTTAGAATTGTTTGGAGAAAACAAATAGAAATAAAGATATGCTTTTATTGACACAACCTCCATCTTTCCAATCAGTTTCAGTTCATCTGATACCAATTTTGCACCCAGGACTACTAGGTTTCAGAAAGAAAACTAAACTTACAGTCTAGATTAGATAGTTGAACACAGGAGAAAGAACATACAGAAATAGTAAAACAAACAGATAAAAATAGACGAGAATAACAATAATCATTTGAAGATAATTCTTTGAACTGTTCAAGAGAACGGTGCCGATACTTGGTTACCGCTAGTATAACGAGGTGTTCATCCAAGAATTGTTCTTAGAATTGTTTTGAGAAAAAAATAGAAAGAAAGATATGCTTTTTTTGACACTACCTCCATCTTTCCAATCTGTTTCAGTTCATCTTATACCAATTTTGCACCCAGGACTACTAGGTTTCAGAAAGCAAACTAAACTTACAGTCTAGAACAGATAGTTGAACACAGGAGAAAGAACATACAGAAATAGTAAGACACAGATAAAAATAGACAAAAATAACAATAATCATTTGAAGATAATTCTTTGAACAATTCAAGAGAATGGTGTCGATACTAGGTTACCGCTAATATAACGTGGTGTTCAACCAAGGATTGTTCTTAGAATTGTTTGGAGAAAACAAATAGAAATAAAGATATGCTTTTATTCACACAACCTCCATCTTTCCAATCAGTTTCAGTTCATCTGATACCAATTTTGCACCCAGGACTACTAGGTTTCAGAAAGCAAACTAAATTTATAGTCTAGAACAGATAGTTGAACACAGAAGAAAGAACATACAGAAATAGTAAAACACACAGATAAAAATAGACGAGAATAACAATAATCATTTGAAGATAATTCTTTGAACAGTTCAAGAGAACGGTGCCCATACTAGGTTACAGCTAGTATAACGAGGTGTTCATCCAAGAATTGTTCTTAGAATTGTTTTGAGAAAACAAATAGAAATAAAGATATGCTTTTATTGACACTACCTTCATCTTTCCAATCAGTTTCAGTTCATCTGACACCAATTTTGCACCCAGGAGTACTAAGTTTCAAAAAGCAATCTAAACTTACAGTCTAGAACAGATATTTGAACATAGAAGAAAGAACATACAGAATGAGTAAAACACATAGATAAAAATAGATAAGAATAACAATAATCATTTGAAGATAAATCTTTGAACAGTTCAAGAGAACGGTGCCGATACTAGGTTACCGCTAGTATAACGTGTTGTTCATCCAAGAATTGTTCTTAGAATTGTTTTGAGAAAACAAATAGAAATAAAGATATGCTTTTATTGACACTACGTCCATCTTTCCAATCAGTTTCAGTTCATCTGATACCAATTTTGCACCCAAGACTACTAGGTTTCAGAAAGCAAACTAAATACAGTCTAGAACAGATAATTGAACACAAGAGAAAGAACATACACAAATAGTAAAACACACAGATAAAAATAGACAAGAATAACAATAATCATTTGAAGATAATTCTTTGAACAGTTCAAGAGAACAGTGCCGATACTAGGTTACCGCTAGTATAACGAGGTGTTCATCCAAGAATTGTTCTTAGGATTGTTTTGAGAAAACAAATAGAAATAAAGATATGCTTTTATTGACACTACCTCCATCTTTCCAATCAGTTTCAGTTCATCTGATACCAATTATGCACCCAGGACTACTAGGTTTCAGAAAGAAAACAAAACTTACAGTCTAGAACAGATAGTTGAACACATGAGAAAGAACATACAGAAATAGTAAAACACACTGATAAAAATAGACGAGAATAACAATAATCATTTGAAGATAATTCCTTGAACAGTTCAAGAGAACGGTGCCGATAATTGGTTATCGCTAGTATAACGAGGTGTTCATCAAAGAATTGTTCTTAGAATTGTTTTGAGAAAACAAAAAGAAAGAAAGATATGCTTTTATTGACACTACCTCCATCTTTCCAATCTGTTTCAGTTCATCTGATACCAATTTTGCACCCAAGACTACTAGGTTTCAGAAAGCAAACTAAACTTATAGTCTAGAACAGATAGTTGAACACCAGAGAAAGAACATACAGAAATAGTAAAACACAGATAAAAATAGACAAAAATAACAATAATCATTTGAAGAGAATTCTTTGAACAGTTCAAGAGAATGGTGTCGATACTAGGTTACCGCTAATATAACGAGGTGTTCAACCAAGGATTGTTCTTAGAATTGTTTGGAGAAAACAAATAGAAATAAAGATATGCTTTTATTGACACAACCTCCATCTTTCCAATCAGTTTCAGTTCATCTGATACCAATTTTGCACCCAGGACTACTAGGTTTCAGAAAGAAAACTAAACTTACAGTCTAGATTAGATAGTTGAACACAGGAGAAAGAACATACAGAAATAGTAAAACAAACAGATAAAAATAGACGAGAATAACAATAATCATTTGAAGATAATTCTTTGAACAGTTCAAGAGAACGGTGCCGATACTTGGTTACCGCTAGTATAACGAGGTGTTCATCCAAGAATTGTTCTTAGAATTGTTTTGAGAAAAAAATAGAAAGAAAGATATGCTTTTTTTTACACTACCTCCATCTTTCCAATCTGTTTCAGTTCATCTGATACCAATTTTGCACCCAAGACTACTAGGTTTCAGAAAGCAAACTAAACTTACAGTCTAGAACAGATAGTTGAACACAGGAGAAAGAACATACAGAAATAGTAAGACACGGATAAAAATAGACAAAAATAATAATAATCATTTGAAGATAATTCTTTGAACAATTCAAGAGAATGGTGTCGATACTAGGTTACCGCTAATATAACGAGGTGTTCAACCAAGGATTGTTCTTAGAATTGTTTGGAGAAAACAAATAGAAATAAAGATATGCTTTTATTCACACAACCTCCATCTTTCCAATCAGTTTCAGTTCATCTGATACCAATTTTGCACCCAGGACTACTAGGTTTCAGAAAGCAAACTAAATTTACAGTCTAGAACAGATAGTTGAACACAGGAGAAAGAACATACAGAAATAGTAAAACACACAGATAAAAATAGACGAGAATGACAATAATCATTTGAAGATAAATCTTTGAACAGTTCAAGAGAACGGTGCCGATACTAGGTTACCGCTAGTATAACGTGCTGTTCATCCAAGAATTGTTCTTAGAATTGTTTTGAGAAAACAAATAGAAATAAAGATATGCTTTTATTGACACTACGTCCATCTTTCCAATCAGTTTCAGTTCATCTGATACCAATTTTGCACCCAAGACTACTAGGTTTCAGAAAGCAAACTAAATACAGTCTAGAACAGATAGTTGAACACAAGAGAAAGAACATACACAAATAGTAAAACACACAGATAAAAATAGACAAAAATAACAATAATCATTTGAAGATAATTCTTTGAACAGTTCAAGAGAACAGTGCCGATACTAGGTTACCGCTAGTATAACGAGGTGTTCATCCAAGAATTGTTCTTAGAATTGTTTTGAGAAAACAAATAGAAATAAATATATGCTTTTATTGAAACTACCTCCATCTTTCCAATCAGTTTCAGTTTATCTGATACCAATTTTGCACCCAGGACTACTAGGTTTCAGAAAGAAAACAAAACTTACAGTCTAGAACACATAGTTGAACAAAAGAGAAAGAACATACACAAATAGTAAAACACACAGATAAAAATAGACAAGAATAACAATAATCATTTGAAGATAATTCTTTGAACAGTGCCGATACTAGGTTACCGCTAGTATAACGAGGTGTTCATCCAAGAATTGTTCTTAGAATTGTTTTGAGAAAACAAATAGAAATAAAGATATGCTTTTTTTGACACTACCTCCATCTTTCCAATCAGTTTCAGTTCATCTGATACCAATTTTGCACCCAGCACTACTAGGTTTCAGAAAGAAAACAAAACTTACAGTCTAGAACAGATAGTTGAACACAAGAGAAAGAACATACACAAATAGTAAAACACACAGATAAAAATAGACAAGAATAACAATAATCATTTGAAGATAATTCTTTGAACAGTTCAAGAGAACAGTGACGATACTAGGTTACCGCTAGTATAACGAGGTGTTCATCCAAGAATTGTTCTTAGAATTGTTTTGAGAAAACAAATAGAAATAAAGATATGCTTTTATTGACACTACCTCCATCTTTCCAATCAGTTTCAGTTCATCTGATACCAATTTTGCACCCAGCAATACCAGGTTTCAGAAAGAAAACAAAACTTACAGTCTAGAACAGATAGTTGAACACGTGAGAAAGAACATACAGAAATAGTAAAACACACAGATAAAAATAGACGAGAATAACAATAATCATTTGAAGATAATTCCTTGAACAGTTCAAGAGAACGGTGCCGATAATTGGTTACCGCTAGTATAACTAGGTGTTCATCAAAGAATTGTTCTTAGAATTGTTTTGAGAAAACAAAAAGAAAGAAAGATATGCTTTTATTGACACTACCTCCATCTTTCCAATCTGTTTCAGTTCATCTGATACCAATTTTGCACCCAAGACTATTAGGTTTAAGAAAGCAAACTAAACTTATAGTCTAGAACAGATAGTTGAACACAGGAGAAAGAACATACAGAAATAGTAAAACACAGATAAAAATAGACAAAAGTAACAATAATCATTTGAAGATAATTCTTTGAACAGTTCAAGAGAATGGTGTCGATACTAGGTTACCGCTAATATAACGAGGTGTTCAACCAAGGATTGTTCTTAGAATTGTTTGGAGAAAACAAATAGAAATAAAGATATGCTTTTATTGACACAACCTCCATCTTTCCAATCAGTTTCAGTTCATCTGATACCAATTTTGCACCCAGGACTACTAGGTTTCAGAAAGAAAACTAAACTTACAGTCTAGATTAGATAGTTGAACACAGGAGAAAGAACATACAGAAATAGTAAAACAAACAGATAAAAATAGACGAGAATAACAATAATCATTTGAAGATAATTCTTTGAACTGTTCAAGAGAACGGTGCCGATACTTGGTTACCGCTAGTATAACGAGATGTTCATCCAAGAATTGTTCTTAGAATTGTTTTGAGAAAAAAATAGAAAGAAAGATATGCTTTTTTTGACACTACCTCCATCTTTCCAATCTGTTTCAGTTCATCTTATACCAATTTTGCACCCAAGACTACTAGGTTTCAGAAAGCAAACTAAACTTACAGTCTAGAACAGATAGTTGAACACAGGAGAAAGAACATAGAGAAATAGTAAGACACAGATAAAAATAGACAAAAATAACAATAATCATTTGAAGATAATTCTTTGAACAATTCAAGAGAATGGTGTCGATACTAGGTTACCGCTAATATAACGTGGTGTTCATCCAAGAATTGTTCTTAGAATTGTTTTGAGAAAACAAATAGAAATAAAGATATGCTTTTATTGACACTACCTCCATCTTTCCAATCAGTTTCAGTTCATCTGACACCAATTTTGCACCCAGGAGTACTAAGTTTCAAAAAGCAATCTAAACTTACAGTCTAGAACAGATATTTGAACATAGAAGAAAGAACATACAGAATGAGTAAAACACATAGATAAAAATAGATAAGAATAACAATAATCATTTGAAGATAAATCTTTGAACAGTTCAAGAGAACGGTGCCGATACTAGGTTACCGCTAGTATAACGTGTTGTTCATCCAAGAATTGTTCTTAGAATTGTTTTGAGAAAACAAATAGAAATAAAGATATGCTTTTATTGACACTACGTCCATCTTTCCAATCAGTTTCAGTTCATCTGATACCAATTTTGCACCCAAGACTACTAGGTTTCAGAAAGCAAACTAAATACAGTCTAGAACAGATAGTTGAACACAAGAGAAAGAACATACACAAATAGTAAAACACACAGATAAAAATAGACGAAAATAACAATAATCATTTGAAGATAATTCTTTGAACAGTTCAAGAGAACAGTGCCGATACTAGGTTACCGCTAGTATAACGAGGTGTTCATCCAAGAATTGTTCATAGAATTGTTTTGAGAAAACAAATAGAAATAAATATATGCTTTTATTGACACTACGTCCATCTTTCCAATCAGTTTCAGTTCATCTGATACCAATTTTGCACCCAAGACTACTAGGTTTCAGAAAGCAAACTAAATACAGTCTAGAACAGATAGTTGAACACAAGAGAAAGAACATACACAAATAGTAAAACACACAGATAAAAATAGACAAAAATAACAATAATCATTTGAAGATAATTCTTTGAACAGTTCAAGAGAACAGTGCCGATACTAGGTTACCGCTAGTATAACGAGGTGTTCATCCAAGAATTGTTCTTAGAATTGTTTTGAGAAAACAAATAGAAATAAATATATGCTTTTATTGAAACTACCTCCATCTTTCCAATCAGTTTCAGTTTATCTGATACCAATTTTGCACCCAGGACTACTAGGTTTCAGAAAGAAAACAAAACTTACAGTCTAGAACAGATAGTTGAACAAAAGAGAAAGAACATACACAAATAGTAAAACACACAGATAAAAATAGACAAGAATAACAATAATCATTTGAAGATAATTCTTTGAACAGTGCCGATACTAGGTTACCGCTAGTATAACGAGGTGTTCATCCAAGAATTGTTCTTAGAATTGTTTTGAGAAAACAAATAGAAATAAAGATATGCTTTTTTTGACACTACCTCCATCTTTCCAATCAGTTTCAGTTCATCTGATACCAATTTTGCACCCAGCACTACTAGGTTTCAGAAAGAAAACAAAACTTACAGTCTAGAACAGATAGTTGAACACAAGAGAAAGAACATACACAAATAGTAAAACACACAGATAAAAATAGACAAGAATAACAATAATCATTTGAAGATAATTCTTTGAACAGTTCAAGAGAACAGTGACGATACTAGGTTACCGCTAGTATAACGAGGTGTTCATCCAAGAATTGTTCTTAGAATTGTTTTGAGAAAACAAATAGAAATAAAGATATGCTTTTATTGACACTACCTCCATCTTTCCAATCAGTTTCAGTTCATCTGATACCAATTTTGCACCCAGCACTACCAGGTTTCAGAAAGAAAACAAAACTTACAGTCTAGAACAGATAGTTGAACACGTGAGAAAGAACATACAGAAATAGTAAAACACACAGATAAAAATAGACGAGAATAACAATAATCATTTGAAGATAATTCCTTGAACAGTTCAAGAGAACGGTGCCGATAATTGGTTACCGCTAGTATAACGAGGTGTTCATCAAAGAATTGTTCTTAGAATTGTTTTGAGAAAACAAAAAGAAAGAAAGATATGCTTTTATTGACACTACCTCCATCTTTCCAATCTGTTTCAGTTCATCTGATACCAATTTTGCACCCAAGACTATTAGGTTTAAGAAAGCAAACTAAACTTATAGTCTAGAACAGATAGTTGAACACAGGAGAAAGAACATACAGAAATAGTAAAACACAGATAAAAATAGACAAAAGTAACAATAATCATTTGAAGATAATTCTTTGAACAGTTCAAGAGAATGGTGTCGATACTAGGTTACCGCTAATATAACGAGGTGTTCAACCAAGGATTGTTCTTAGAATTGTTTGGAGAAAACAAATAGAAATAAAGATATGCTTTTATTGACACAACCTCCATCTTTCCAATCAGTTTCAG